>OW971892.1:1267500-2517500 GCA_943193645.1 Acentria ephemerella
AGAAAAGAATCTCGATAATCCCATTTAACTGTTTGGCTTCAAAGTTCAAAATATAGTTATTGAAATATATTTTCTTAAATATTCTTATAACAAACCTTGTTTCTATAGAAGTTTCAATTTTGAGATTAAGCTTTTTATTTTATTAATTTCTTAATAACTTTTTTAATATAACTTTGGTAACTGATTTCTATGTCGTATAATCAAAACATAAGAATTATTGCCAACATACGTTTTCCCTCCTTTCTACAACCTTGGGTCAATCTAAAGAGGCATGAAGAAACATTTAGCAGGTTAGGAAGAATAAGATATCTATGCACTAGCCATATTTTTCTTCCCGACCATGCATAGTTTCACTCTCGCCACCTTTTTATTTGGACTCAACTTCGGATTACCATCAGGTGGAATGGAGTCATTTGGTTTATCTTTCTATAAAAATAAAACAAAAAATATATTGCCAATTTTGCTTAAAAAAAGTGAAATGGCCTTGAGATGAGATCAGAGAAAGAGACGGAAGATATGTAGAAAATCCACAATTCCGATTAATTATTTTTCTGATCTGACTAATTCTCATATTTACCAGTTTAATGTGAATAATCTTTAAAAGCCCTATATTATATTAATTATAATAAATCTTTAAATCATCTTTGTTTTTATAAATATTTGGGTAATGTATCGGTATTTTATAAGCAATACATATTATTATTCATTTTATTCGGCAGACGGCCTGAGACATATAAGTACCATATCATACCAAGTAATTTGCTTAAATATCATTTATTTTATATATATATATACTGTATATTTATTATTTGGGGAGACTTGTTACTTAATTGTTTATCTATATTTGAAGCCGACTGTACCTTCAAACTAATTTCAGATAAGATAGATGGGTGTATTAAGCAAAGACTTAGAAGATCCATCTATATGACATTTAAAATGTTAGAGCAAAAATTAGTATGTAATATTTTTTTAATGTAAACTGTTCGAACCTTGTACTGACAATGTTGAATCCAATTAGTAACCAACTTACGTTGCTGTCTAAGAATTATAATAAGAAGAACTAGGAGGGTAGAATTGTTTTTTTCACCTCCGAACACTATATAAGGCGTCTCAACCCGGCGCGAGTCTCTTACTCTGCGCCTAGCCTTCGTCGAGCGATCACACATTTTCTGTTACTGTTTCTGTTATTTTAGCCCACATGTTTTAATTTTGTTCTGTTAATTTCTAATTAAAAATAATTTCATTGCAGTTGTAATAACTTGTCTTTTTAAAAAAAATAAATTCCTAACCACTTTATAAGAATATGTATAATATGCTTAGTAGTAAAATAGTTTTAATAGCATGGGATATTTAATCTCAATTTACGTTGGAAGTTAACAGGTTTTATCATGGAATAACTTTATATCAACGGTGCAATCATGGAAATTTATCTTCATACAAACATTTCGTACAATTTTTAAACATAAATAATTGCAGATTTATTTTTAAATTTATTAAAAAAAAGCAAATACGCTTGTGTGAACAGTTTACATAGTATTTTAACCTTTATAGATAAGTTACATTATAGGAGTATTAAAAAAGTGCTGTGCTCAGATCAAGACAATTACTTTAAGTTTGACGAAAAAAATGACTGGCTTGAAACTCGTCACAACATCCGAGAGGGATTTAACGCAGTGAAAGGGTCGAGTAGGGTGACCATTATTATTATTTCTGGTATTTTTTATTCAAGGATTGACTTAAGAAGTGAAAGGAAGTTTCAATGTATTTTTTGGAATCATTCAGGCCTTTTATTTAAAGAAACAGTTTAGTACTATGTACTTTGGAGAAGTACTTTTTATACACATAAATGTTAAGTACAGCTATGAGAACTAGTGAACAATGGAAAGATCAATGCCTAAAGTTTCGTTAAAGAATAGAATGCGGAATTATTGGACAACAGATTAAAAATAAACATTTCAACATGAAAGATAGTGGCTGGGCGAGGAATGCAAAAGATTGTGTATTTTGGCGAAGCCTTAATAGTCTTTAATAGGTTTTTGCAATACAAGGCATTTCTATTTTTCTATTTATTTGTGAGTTGTAATTGTGGGTTCTTACTACGTTGAGTAAAGCCACGCGAGACCCTAGCAGTTCTAACTACTTGTATACTGTGGGTCAATGTTTGGAGCTTGTTAGGCTTATACTATTGTATTGTAATATTCTAAAGGTTATCTTTTTCAAATTCATTGAAATTGGATTCACTTAGACTCGATTTGCAAATTCAGATAACAATTATCTAGCAAATAATTTTGACGTTTTGACATATACAAGTTATTCCTTAGTTAAAAGTTATCTGGGTGTTGAAAAATTAGCCTTTAGAGAAATAAAACTTCACAATATAGATAAGAAATCACTGATTACTATTTTCAAATTATTATCGCACAGAATTTAGGCATAACATCAGCTTATGTTATTATTCTAAGTAATTACAATTAGAATAATTTTTTTTCGAAACGAGGTACGACCATTTATAACTATAACTATTCAACCCTAACACGCTACCCTACTGACGTAACAGTGTTGCTAGTTCATCACTTTATTTTGCATTTTGATATTTCAAAGAAAAGCGTTGAGATGCAAGCCTAAAGCAGGCTCCGTATTTTGTGATGTCAACATTACGCTTCGTCTTAATTTTACAACGAAATTTAATGACTATTACGTCATAACCTGCGCACTTTTGTAGGAAAAAAATATCTGAAAAAATTAAAACTCATGGTCATTGTACCGAGCTATCAAGCTCCCACAAGGAGGGTTACGGGTTTAAAATAAAATGATGGACCATTCTGGAATTTGAAGAGACGATGTAGCGTGCCCTTACACACTTCGTCACACAATGCGGGGTCAGTGTTCGCATTTTAGGCCTTATTTTGGTGTAACAACGCGTGAAGGTGACACGAGGGAGTAAAATTGATCCAACGCAAAAAATATTACAGCTGCTAGTTTTGACGAAAACATTTTTTGGTTGTTTTAAGAAGAACACTTCTTCGCATCTTCTGCTGTATTATAAATGGCTATTCAATGGTTGAGTTCCAGTTTTTTTAGCAAAATTGACGCTTATTGGCAACAATTTTTCTTTAAAATAAAAGGATCTTCGTTTAAATTTGTACACAAATGCATAAAATGCATGCAAAACATGTTTAAATTTTGTGGTACAATTTCAATCGTATCGAAATACTCCTATTGATAACGTCAAAACTTCCAAACTTATTACATTTTGAATGTTCTAAAAATAATCAAGGAACTGGGTCCCAAATTGGAGACAGATTATTTATGTGAACAAGTAATTCTAAATATTGATACAGATCACAGTATTTATCTTTGGACCATGATCTTGTAACGGATCAATTGTACCCGTTGGGATCTTTTTTGTTTTCGCTGCCGTTTATATTTTAAGTAGAAGCCTGAGTATATTTTAAGGCAGGAAGATCCTGCGAATACTGATTCTTTTGTTACACACGTTATACCAATTTTAAAATCCAGCCCATCTTTCGTTCATAGCAGTTAGTTCCCCTGGGCTCAAGATAAAGGAACTACACCAATAGTTTGTTAGCGCTCCAATTAGGAAGCAACCCTGTGTTCTACCATTTGCATAGATTAATTTACTCCGTTCTTCCTTCCTAGGAGAATTTGAATGTTTCAGTCTCATTCTCATAGTAGTGCTTTAACGGCTGTGTTTATAAAACTATGAGATAGGTACAAAAGGCTCCGGAACTATTTAACCGTTTTCCAAGGTCTTGCTTGCCATTACAATAGCTTTTTTGTTGCTGATCACTCCCTCTATGTTCCACTACAGCAATTGCCCTTTGCTTTGTTTGTCGACTTTATTAGTTCTCTACTGCATATAGAACTAGCGCCTTAGAAGCTGGTTGGACGTCATTCAAAATTATATATTTTCATTCTTAGTTGTAATAATTAGAAGAATTGCCCTTATGCAAAAAAGCGTATTTTCTATGGCTCCAATATTACTAAATAAACATACTTAATAGCTAAGAGAATTTTGTCTGGAAATATTGGGGAAAAATAATAGAGTTAAGTAATAGTTAAATGTTACTACTACATAAGCTAAGTTTTAATGGACTCATTTTGAATTTTATTTTGATTTATTCACATCGTAATAATTGACTACTTTCATGGATTTGTGTCTGTTAAATAATTTTTATTGTTAGTTGAGGAATCCATGAGGTAACTCTTTAGGAAGAACTTCTACTTTCAGCCTTATCCAAAACAAATAACAAAAGTGCCTTCTCCTGGAGAGTATCAATATATTTTTTTCAGTGTTAATAACAAAATTTTCTGATCATCGCTTAGGCATTAGTTAAATACATACCGTTAACTAACACTTAACACACATAAATTGAAGCATCTCTTGTGTCTGAACACACCTTTCTTGAAAGTTTCTGCCCCATTAAGTGCACTTAAAGGGTTACATGCACAGACACTAACAAAGTTATGTGAGGTGACAATAATTCCATCAGATTGCTATGGTCAGTGTTCCACTATAATGAGTTTTGGGTATGCCCCTTCTTGGGTCGCATTAGGCCCACAGAGGTATTACGCATTTAAATGCCCAACGATTAAGCCTCAAACTCGCAGCGGTCCCTCGTCACGCCGACATCGCTGAATTCAACGTGTAAAGTCACGTATTCGGTTAAAGATAATGTAAAGCAGACACGGTGAGTTATAACTGGGTTTTCTACCTACAATTACCATTTCTTTCCAAGAAATCTTTGATTTCACTGAGAATTATTCTCCAGTATTGTAGTATTGTTTGAGTAAGAAGATTATCCATTGAAATTACTAATAGTCTATTAGTCTATTCCAATAGTCTATTCTAATAGTCTATTTCAGAAATATAGTCTAATGCAATCCTTAGTAGTTGCAGCTTCCTATCGAGTGAATGTACTAGGTTTGAAAGTAAGGTAAACTAGAAAGTACTGTCTTAACAATAAGTAGTCAAATCGAATACAGAAATAATCAGAAAATCATGTAAAACCTAAGCAGTAAAAACCTTGTACTTATATCACAGTTTTGTAGTTATTAGCTACATAAGTTGCTCAGATAACATTAGCGTCATCTGAGCAACTTATGTAAATAGTACTTGATCCTTCCTCCTACGTTAATCCTATACGTCATTGTTTATGATTTTGTAAAATTAAAACAATAAATAAGCCCATGTATTTTCTGAATCATAAGTTTGTAGTTAATAAACTATGTTATTTTTTTTATATTAAGCTCAGCAAATGACTCGACACCATCTGATGATAAGCAGTAGATGAGTCTATATGTGAAGATAGCTAGTGAAGCATGTGATATACTGCCCTAGCCACCCACACCTTGCCGGCGCTGTTGTACCACCATGTTGTATGAAGGAGGGAATACATGTGCTGGTAAGGAATTCCACGCTCTAGCTGTGCGACAGCGACATTTTGTTTATGTCATATTTCTCGTGTATGAACTTGAATTATTTTAAAACCGCTTGTGTCTATAAGATGCCGCCGGGGGAAATGCAATGGACTGGTCTATCTGTATATCACTCACTCTGCAACTTGAGGCAATATCGTGCAAATGACGTCAGTCATTGCGTGTTCAGTGTAAATGTATAATTATGATAGTTTTCAGTGAGGCGACCGTATAAAAGCACTGACCTGCTAGGAAGTTCGTAGTTTTTAATAACAATTCATATTTTTTGAAGGAAATAAACATTTTATAAAGAGTTCATATGAGAACGAGAAGGGATTAGCGTATTGCTAAGAACGCTCTGGTTTCAATAACGAAAACCAAGCAACTTTCACCATGGTTGGTTTCTGGATGGGTCAAACTATTTTTTTATCTCGAACTTCTCCGTGCTTAAGACTAATAGCTACGTTTAGCTATTGATCCTGGTCGTTACTGCAACCGATTTCACCAACTCCCTTCCGGCCAGCGTGATGGTATTAAGAGCCAAACTCCTCATGTGTTTCTCCATGAGGGTAGGTGCGATCTGTGTCCAGCTATGGTACATATACGTGCGTAAGTTAATTTTTAATTATTCATTATGAGCCTTAAAACATATAGAGCAGTGGAGGGAAATAACGACACATATTGTGTCCTCATTCCCCAGAAGGGGAGAGTTGGCAACAGAAGGGACGGATAAAGATAATTGTAGGGAACACAGATCAGCGCCGAAGGGGAAAGAGCCCTATGCAAGTATCCTCGCGCTTTTCCGTGATTCAGTCCGTATGCCGCAAGGTAGGCAGGATCTTGGGTTGGTAGAGGGAATATTCATTATGATTGTTTAATTTTACAAAGTTAAAGCAATTCTAATATTTGTCCTTTTATTCGCAATCTTTAAAAGCATATTTAATAGCTGAAGAAATTCACCAGGTGGCCCGTAGGCAACCCAGCCCAGGTTTCGCGCTGATAGAGATTGCCCAGACTCATTTGGGCAATCTCAGAAGTAACGGCTTGTTCAATGCGTGTGTGAGAGCCATCCATGCACGCTGCCACTCTCTCGCCATTATGTCCTTTCACAGAAGGAGGCAGCGATCGCTAACGCATTCGTTTAGTGAAAAATATACGGGATTTAATAATTCATTTAGCGATTCGATTGCTATTATCAAACGGCATTTTTTCTAGGGGAGCAGGTGCTACGAGCGAGTATAGCCTACTGTAACCGCTTGCCATTAGGCGGGACGTGATCTTGATTGATATCCTTGTAATATAAAAATACATATACATGATACGTTTTTTTATACTAATCCAGAGAACTCCTTTCAACACTGGTGGGCATAAGTTGGTATGATGAGCACCAGCAAGTAGTTCCAGAGACATTACATCATCTTCAGCCTATATACATCTCCACTACGCTGGCTCTTGAGGCTTGGTGGGTGAAGCTATTGCCGTAACAACCGAGACCATCGACTTAACGAGACTTGTGAAGCAAGGAGAAGTTGGAGGTAACAAATTTGATTGACCCATCTAGGAATGACCATGGCGAAAGTTGCTTTATTTTCGTTATCGAAACCAGAGCGTTTAAACCACAACTCCATCTATCTAATGAACGTTTGATGTTTTAAGTTATTTAGTTTTTTAAAAATTTATGTACATAAGCACAATATATATTTATATTCATCGTACGAGTTCATAATAGTGCTTAATTTGGAGTTCATAATAGGTGTGAGTGTGAAAAATAGTTAAAGTATAAGCGTATTATTAACATAATATATTTTGTCTACCCATTAGTGTTTAGTTATAAATATCCACCCCAAAACTAACGGATTTATGCCGACATACTTGTAAATTCTTAAGGTAACCCGAGCAGCTGTCTAAATATTTCGGCGACCCTTTATTTAAATCAGTTTCATTAAAATTACAAGAGAAACCACTTTATAGTATTTCTAACTTCATTAGTAGTCCATAGAGTTACAGGATTATCGCGGATCTTTAACTTCCTTTACCAGTGGGCTTAAGGTCTAAAGTTACCTGTTTTATATCGCGGTCGACCTTAAGAGACCTCTCTTAATACGAGTTAGTTAAGAAGAAGTGAACTCTATCGCATACGACCTCGTTAGCTTAGTGGTTTGAACGCTCTGGTTTGGATATTGATAACAAAGCTATCGTTGGTCACGACCTTCGGGTCTTTTGCTTTTCCTATGTAAAAAGGCCTGAGATAAGCATTAAGATGTATATAGGCTACTAATGATGAACTATTCAGTGTATAACTTGATATTAATGTAATTTAAGTATACAGTTCCTTGTATATAATTTGTAACACAATGTATGCTATGTGATTTTTTCAAATTTATGCATTTTTGTTAAAAATACGTATTTCGCCTTCATTTATTTTATTTACGCATAATTTAAAAAAAAAACAAATTATTGTTCAAAAAATATATTACAAGTAAAACTATACAAATTATACAAAGAAAAAAACCCAATATAAAACCCAGGTTTTATACTGACTAATCACGTGACTCCAATGGTCATTGAGATGGGCTAAATCTGGAGTTTACTTATGACAAGGCTAATTATTACACAGACTTTGGTATTCACAATAAATTTCAGATGAAGCCCATTGAAGATTCTTGGAGAAACATAATAAACTGGCTTGACCTTGACCTAGTAGACGTGCCTAAGATGTGGCTAACTAAAGACGAGACTCTATACAAGTGACATTTAATTAAACGCTTCATTATAATCATACCATGAATAAAACAAACCAAATTTATTACATAACGTACAATATTTTCATTATTTCAAAATGGCGCGTTGTCGTGAGAAAATAATACGTATTACTCCTTACGTTGTTGAAATAAATTCATAAAAATACTTCTCATGTATTTTTATGATGATTATTTAGAAACAGGCTTAGTAGAATTTTAATATATAGTATAATTATTTAGTATGTTAGACCAAAGACTTACCGTACGCAATATTGAACCTCAAAGTTACACAATAGAATTCAATAGATAGTCTGAGTTATTTTACCAGAGTTAGCACCTATCAAAAACTATTATGTATTTTGATTATGACTGATATGTGGCAAAAGGGGCATAATACTCAAATATATTTAATAAAACCATTTTCACGATCAATAAGTTTATTTATTTTCTTAAATAACAATTTTACCTATTTACACAACCGTATCCTGTTATAATAAAACTATTTCAAACAAATTCTCTTTTGATTTATTTAATCATAATTATACAGCTTATTTTACTATAATTACAATTATTTCTAATTCTATACTTTGTAAGTTATAACTTTAGTGTTCGAAGTTAACATAGACTAATCTAAGTTTAAGTTTAAATTTAATAAATGCGTAAAATTAACAAAATTATATCATTATTATGTATATAACTTTTATAAATATTATTTACAAGACTGTTTTAGTAACATAAGATTTAACAGGAATTAGGTGCTTAAGAATGACGCGACGGATCGTCAGAAATTTCTGACTCAAATATTGTAAGACTGAAACAAAAATTAAATTACATAGACGACAATACCAAAGATTTATTTCATTTTATGGATAAAAATCACCGTATTACTCAACATATCACTAAATATCATTCTAACTGGTAACGCTTGATATTTCCAGACCATTAAGGTTTAAATTCATTGAGGTTGAATACAATCGTTTACAATAGACACAGTTCTATACTTGCTGCGAGCTGACTGACTGGCCACCATTATTTATGCACAAAAAAGGAAACCAATGCAATAAGTGTACCTTTTAAATTTGAAATAAGAATATAGATAATATTTGATTTAAATTCGAAATGAAAAAAAATGTTCACCATAAATGGACAGTTATTAAAATTAATTGCAGTTTCCATTGATAAGTTGAATAACAATTAAATAAAAAATATAATAATATGTATAAGTAATTACGATTTTATATTACTTCATTCAACGAATTCTTGCACAAGTTATAAATTGTATGGGAAAATAATATAATGTATCTATAAGGGTTGGTTGATGTGAGTGACATAAATTCAAAAAGAAATACATAGGGAATAGTCAACAATATCTTTCTGGTAACCTTAGGGTGGGCAGGATTCAAAATATAGTAGTCGAGGGAAGTTCAAAAGTCAAAAGTCAAAAATAACTTATTTACTTAAATAGACTCATTTACTAAGTTCTTTTAAATCGTCACAACAGGGAATTTGTATGAGTTGGTGACGTATAACGAATACAAACATGACAAATAATGTAACATACAACTACTGATTACTAAATCATAATATACACCGCCTAATACATATACCATATGAATATACGTAATTATGAAATACATATCTGTTATATAATGTTTGTTCCAGTGACAGCAGAGCCTAAACCTTTTGTGGAAAATGGTATGATATTAAGTAACATATACAATATGGATGATTTTGGAAACTGATCGTAACAAAAGTTTACATATTGTTAAGCAATGTTATTCAGTTCTAAAAGCTTTTATACCATAATGTTATTGCGTTGAGGTAGCACCTTAAGCACCTAATTAACAACTCGCTTACTCCAAAAGATACTTCTGCTCTGAACTGATACGTCTTGGTTTATCAATAAAGACGATTTCACATAGTACAGTGTTGTTTCACTACTAGATTCCTTATTTGCCATTATTTTTGCTCCTTTTACGAGCGAACGTAATTAGATCTTATGTCAGCAAACATCGGTCTTAGAACGCACACACTGAGAGTCACCAATAGAAATAGAGAGCTTATGTTACAGAGATATCCTCCGGCAATCCGTTAAGCAGTAGTCTTGTGAAAATTCGTCACTGGGTCACGGAACTGGACTGGGGAATCTGTGACAAATTTCTCAATTATGACAGAATAGATAATCGTTAAAGTTTATTGATGAAGTGGTCCTCATTCTGATCCTAGTTTTAATTCTATGCATCTCGTTTTTTCAATAACTATTGGATAGTTTTCTATTACGTGACAGTAAGAAAGATGTGTTCAATTATAATCCTTAATGACAAACGTATTAAAATTTCAAAAGCCTACTAAATTTATTTAGAAATTTCTTCTATCCTTTTCTTAAATAAAGGGATAGGGTGAACTTGTGAAAATGGAAATTAAGAATACAATCAGAATCAGTTTCAGTTTCTATTCTGTATAAAAACATTAAAGTGCATACAAATATGATATTTATCACAAATCAATAAAAAACAAATTATTATTCTTGCATGCATCCTTAAAAAAATTTTGATCACTCAGTGATTATATAAAACATATATAATAACGATATAAATTTCTTTATAACCAGAGTTCATTAAAAATCCCTTCGCAACCATTTCGCAAATTTCAGTTGTAAAATATTGGTTGATAAAACAGTCCTATTCAAATAAACTGGCTACGTGATGGGTGTTCATAAAATTTGTGCAAACAGGCAGATATATATCTCGTTTACCAACACAGAGCTCTAAATAACTTCGCTTAGAAAATATCCGGAAAACGTTTCGAATAATCAAACCCAAAAAGTTTCTAAAGCATACAGAGACGAGTCACAATAACAACATCGTAGTAAAAACCGCTGCTTAGCCTGATGTCATTAGTCCAGAATTCTCAAATTGGTCTACTTTCCTGTTATTTCGTTTGAAACGGCCCAAAACAAAACCCTTTAACAAAGTTCTCTTATACGAAAACCGTTAAAAGCACTCTCGGAACTCGATGTTAGTAACTTTTTCGTTCGTGATTTAAAAAAAACGGGGTCTGAGAACTTGACGTGGTTATAACGGGAATGTTTATGGTCTATACGTAAAAATTAAGCTAGATTAAGAACCAAAATTTTAAGAGAAGTCTTTGCAATAAATTTGTAAGCTTTTAATAATAATACATGAGAAGTAGCTATTGAATCTACAAGATAAGGTTCTTTATTAAAAAAAACAGCTTTATAATGAAAACAATTAGAAACAGCAGAAATGTCACTACCAATTTTCACATGACCAGATTATATTAATGAGATAACGTTTAAATAAACATCGCGATCGTTATTTACATATCCGTAATTCAGATTTATTGCTTCTTGTTAAATACTCCCAACAGTCTAAACGAGTTTAATTCTTATTGATCTAATGCCTTGACGTTGCAAAGGGAGCTCATTAAAATCGGTTCAATATTTACATTCCCCTGTCGAGGCTGTATCTTGTGATGTCTGCCATATCGTTGTGTAAGTAAATACGGCGGTGAATTGCAGCTCTAAGGAAAGTAATGCTATTTGTTTGTATAGTAACATGAATAGATACGTTCATAACAATTGATAATTCGGAATCTTTGATAGTCTTCGTAATTGTCAATGTTTGTTCGACATCAAGAACTGTTCGTTTTAAGTGTCAATAGTCAATTATATCATACAAAAAACCTAAAACTATCTTTTCCAATTTTCTTTTCCGCATTACTATTAATGATCTCCGTGGTCGAGTGGTTGAGACTATCTAGTTCATATCTGGAGGTCGGAGTTTCAATTCCGAGTGGGATAAGACTTTCTGCTCGGTTAGGTTGGTGGTAGCCTTTTTCTAAATTAAATTCACCTGACTAGCTACCATCTAACCTAGGACTTTTGCCATTAAATGATGTTGATAATATTATTGTTTACTGGCAGTTGGAGGTAGGATAGCCAATACCTCTGTCTTTGAGAAAATCGGGTGTTTTCGCTCCCATCTTCAGACTTATCTCCACATATCTATCAGATGAGATGAAGGCTGAGAGATACCCCATTAAAAATAAAAAAGAGCTAGCTGATATTTCTAAGCCTTATACTTCCAGTTATAAGGCTCTTTCGAAAAAAAAATATTTATTTGTAACCCATTATTAGATTATCACTGAAAGTTCAAATATTCTACATTTTAAGTTAAACTATGTAAGCACTATAAAAAGTCAAGTCCAGTTGTTTGTACTAGCAGCCCATTATAGCTACAATGACGCTCAGCAGAGCAGCTGGTAGTGGATACTGAAGACGGAGCTGACCACCATGTTGCATCGCTGCTGGGTGCTCACCTGGTAATACATAGAAAGAGAACACATAAGTCATCATATAAGTACAACTGTTTAGTCTAAAGGGAACCTTATCTTGAACTGAAAATACAAAACAAAGGTATTATGGTAACACAAACGTCAGATGTAACAAGCTTTCGTTCAGGTTAAAAATTACATTGAAAAGGTTTCCTTGAAATATAGAAACATTTATAAGTTTAAAATCCCCAGTGGTTTCAACTAAATAACGCTTAAAGGCATCCCAATATTTGTATTCCATTGCTAATTGTAGTATTCTTGCTTCTATATTTTTCTTTTGTTATTGTGACCTCATTAAAACAGTCTTCATCAACTGAAGTACTTATTAGGATGAAATCTTAATATTTACAAAAGTATTGTTATTTGAGATATTTGAATCCAGTATTTCAAACGCTCTAAGCCAAAATTATTATACCAAGTAATTCCAGCAAAAAATAACTGTCCGCTCCAAAAATGTAGAAATCTCGCTAGCAATAATTAGAAACGTTTTTGTCATTACGGCAAATATCTTTTCTTTCTCACCTGTTACAAAAAGACATTTAGTGGCTAATGATCTCAAGCTCTGAATGCTGTTTGTATGTTGTCAAGAAGTAATTTAGTCCCATTAATATAGGCCATATATAACTTTAATTCATGTGACGGCTTACTTAGCATCGCGTATTTTTTTTTAAGAAGTTTTTGTCGAAAACTCTGCGAGCATGCAATGGGTTTAAAGGGAATGATTCATTTAGTCCGTTTAATCATTGCCTTTGTTATACGACTGTCCTCTTTTTGTGGGGACAAAACTGTTGTTCTAGTATTTCTTAAGCGGCCATTATGAAATGCTGGTTCTTAATTTGGCTTTGAACATTTATACTTTCGGTTCAGAAATAAGAATCCAACGAGATTCTGGATTTAATGTTCTTTGTTAATTAAGTTCTAAACTTTCAATCACACGCAAATAGCATTCAATAAATGTTTCATCTATAAGACTTTTATATTTTTTATAATAGATATTGTGTGATGTTGTATTATTAATATACACTCCTTTAATCTACCTCTAACTGAGTATCTCTAAAAGCTTGATATGACTTGCTTTTGCTTTAATTAAATTACTTAAGACGATATATCAAAATATAAATTAAATTTGTATCGGTTTGATCTAAGTTGTAAAAGCACTTGGATCACCAAAATATGCAAGGTGTTACGTATCACAGGCATTCAACGGCGAATGGATTATCTAATTACTCATGTTACATGAGTGAGCTATCTATTATCATCCTGAACAGATAATAATTGTCCTTTATCAAATCTAAACCAATGATATATTAACAAACATTCATTAAATTTCAGAGTAACTGTTAAAAACCGAACGATTTTGATATTAGTGAAATACTTTTTGTATTGGAAATCCTTCTATCCAACCCATAATGCCTTACATTGACACAAAGGTCAAATTAAAACAAGCAAATTATTAATCAAGCTAACGTTACGAATCATAAGAAATTACCTTAAAACCAGTTAAGTTCACAAACTTGAATCTTCTTACTTCGATTTCAATAAATATAACTAATCACCAAAAATCAAAGAAAACAATTCTGAATGAAGTAGGAACAACGAAACCGGATATTGAAACATTATTTTCCTGGATTTAATTTCCTACGCATCTAAATCACGAGTTTGAATATTGAAAATTGCCGGTTGACGTCTCTTTAAGCTACACTCGAGACTTATGGACTTACCGAACCCTTCTTCAGCCTCAAACAAGTCACTAAAACCGAGTGTCTAAACTTGAGGCAAGTTTCAAAGATTCTGTTGGCTTGCTCCGGTAACTATTGGAATAATTAACGTTTCTGTAGTTATGCCTTTGGAGACCATTAGTTTTATTGCTTTTGCTGTCACGGAGATGGCTGACGTTTTAATGGATTGGATTTTAAGTGTGACGATTTCATTTAAATTTACGTACTTTGTTTATAAGTTTCGATATAAACAATAAAGGTAAGCACAGAAGCATTGTGAAATACATTTTCAAATAAGTTAGCTGGTAACGTAAAAGTTGATTCATTCTAGAAGAAGGATTAAAGTTTATCGTTTTACCTTGATACTTCACCATGATTATAATTTAGTGTCTCCTAGCTCTGGCTGGTTAGTAGAACCTCATAGAATCGTCTGTGGAGGTTTCACCAACTGTGTTTTTCGATATACAAGATAAGGTAGCGAGTATGATTACAGGGTATGAGAGGCATTAACATCAGTTACCAGAATATCAATGTGCCAGAACCATGAAATGACTCTTTGATTCTGCTGGTATCTATAGGTGGAGTTTGCACAAAACATCAGATGAGTTTTCTGGTTATTTTGTATTCCTTGACATTGAAGTTAACTTTATGAACTTATATCTAATGTTATATTTTTTCTACACATCAGATCAGGTCATTAATGTAACTTAGTATGATTAGATTATATATTGAATACTTTAGAGACCACTGATTATTGATACAACTCAATATAACTATACATATCAGTAATCTGTACACGAAATGTGGTTAATTGCAATTATAAGAGCAGCATATTTGAACTGACCACGGTAAAAGTTGTCTTTCACTTACCACTGAGCACATGAACCAGCACCGATCTTGGATTCGCATTGGCTGGCGAGCAGGTATACCTCCCAGAGTCGGGACCTTTTGCCTTCTGAACCAGAAGGTGTGATGTGGTCGTCTCACCCTTCTCTGTGATAACTGACACGCCACCACGAGGGGAATCGTAGTTTATTTCCTGATAAAAATAATAAAAAATATATTTAAAAACTTTTTTCGTCTTCAATTGATAATATAATTTTTTTTGGCTGCTTGAGTATTCAGTCATTCCATTACCTTCTTTAAAGTAACAGGATTCTAGGATATTTCTAGTAAATTTAATTTAAAAGCGATTTTTATGATTGAGCGTACACTTAAAAGTTTATTGTTCAATACCAAACTGGTAACCACACAAAAATGCTTCCAACAATAAACCGATTCGGACCTGCACTACATCGCTTGTGCGTAGTGTGGGGATTTGGAAAGATAATAGAAAGAACGCTAATACGGTAAAAGTTTGGTAAAGTAGCACAGGTCTGAAAGAACATAATTTGTTGACCGCGATATACTCCCGGGAACTTTGAGAAAATAAAATTCGTTGTGGTTGTATTAAACGGCTTACTGGGACAAAATATACAAGCCAGTTGAAATATTTCTTAGTGCAATATGCAAACAAGTAAGTCACTTTACACTGTCGTCGCTGTACGTTGTGCTCGAGAAATTTCTATGATCTAAAATCGAGTCTTAGTCTGTTTCCCTGTAATCTACAGCATCACTAATTACTTGAGGGTATTATTAGCTCCAGTCTGTTGCTAATTAGTCCTAAATGCCAATAACAACAAACAAGTTTCAGCTTTTCACTAGTCGTTTTTATGTTGAATTTTCTTTAAAGCCGTAAACTGCAGACGTAATTAAGCTTATTATGGTAAGGAATTGGAAATGTTGTTTTGATTACTCAACTCGACTAATCGTAAACTGAACACGTAAAGCCAGTAGTAAAAGTTAGTGGTGATTTAACATTTTGATTTTTAACTACTACTGATTTATTATTTATTATTGCACAAATGGCGGAATCAAATAATGTTACTTAAGGCCTTTATCTCACATAAGCAAGTGAAGGTAAGGCCGAAGATGGAAACAAACTACACCTGGATTCCTCAACCACAGATCAACTGGCTATCTTATCTCCAACTTCTGGAACACAACAGCTGTTAACGATGTGGCCTCCTTCGCGGTCCATCGATTTATAGTAATTGACTGTTTTGATTAGGTCAAACATTTAAAAATTGACATCTGTGAAGTTATCGTTCAATATTTTAATTTCATTGTGAAGGTCTTTTAAAATTTATCTATCCCTACCCATATTATAAAGGAACCCATAGTTTGGGGTAAGTAACAATCATCACATCATCTCCATCATCATAATTAATCTCATATCATTACCTATTTTGTATATGATTTGTTATTATTGTTACAGTTCCTTCTTTCTTCTACTTTTATGTCGTCTTAACTTATGTTATATACTGGAATAAAATGCAAAGTAAATGCAGCTATATTTTTATTGTATTGATCACCACCGAACCCACGTTCAACCCAGGCCAAGAAGGCACATGGTGGCAACATTATTAAAATAGATGCTTACTTGGTAAGATGATTGTAGCGAACTAGGCTGACTTAGAGCCCTATCCACTAACCAAACTGAGCATAAAGTTATTGTCCTTACTGGGAGTTGAACCTCGGATCTCCAAATCTTTAGTAGCTGGTCTCAGTAGATATTTGGTGTTTAGTTAATTTTTTTTGTATTTAAGTAAGTAGCCTATTTTTTGGTATTTATACTCCAACGTCCACTTCATATTATATAGGACCATTTCATATTATTATTTCTTGTTTAGGGAAGGTGCTGGTCTAAGTTAGTTTATTATATAGGTAGGTATATCTAGGTACGTTATCCTCTCGCCGATACATGTATGTAGGAGTATCCCGTGTCATACTTGGTAGGCACAACACTGATGGCAATAGGATAGCACTGATGGGCACAGAATACGGGACAACGAGGGCAACGTGGCGCACACAAGCATCGGGAAGGAACTGGTAGATTGGTGGGGGTTAACATAATGAAATGAGTGGGTCAGGCAGCTCCCCAGATATAGGTAGGCAAATATCATGCGTCCAACGAGACTTTCCTAAAAATTTCTTATTTATTTGTATCGTTACTTTAAGATCAATCTTGAACTTTGTGTCAAAAAAGTTTTGTTATTATTGGTTTCGTTTTAAAACATTTACTGATTTTTATTTTAAAAAGAAAACTCAAGTCTAAGTTCTTCTTAAAAAGACGCGACAGTTCTTAAAAAGATTTCACTATAATTACAATCTAGATAAACTTTTTTCGTTTTACCCATTAATAATGTAGTCAACACGCTTGGAATTACTACTAGTGGGATTATTCTTTCTATGTTTTCCTTAGTCCAGAGCGGTACTAATCACTTTGATGTAATTAGTCGCGTCAGTGCGGTGCCAATTACCCAGAAATACCGATAATACAAATAGAGTGGAAGCTTCATTCATTTTCCGAGGAAGAACATTTTGTCGTTTAAATTGACTGCAATAATGGTTTGTATTGTTGTTTTTATGGCTTAAATAAAGGTAATGTTAAATTTAACTTTATTGACGATGCAGCAGATTAAGTTGACTGGTAGAGATAAAAGCGTCTTAATGTCAAACTGTGTTTGCAAATGTGAGAAATGAATTATCGATCTATTTGCTTAAGTATTGATTTTTGTTAACGACTGGCTGGCATCCATAAACCTTTTTATATAATTTGTATTATTATTATGTTTTTGACGTTGTTTAAATGAGACGTAAAATTGATAGTGTCAAGTGTGTTGATCTGTTTATTTATTCTGTTTTAATATTAATTATACTTGGTTTTACCGTTTGCCTCGTGTTTCCTTACTCACATAATACAGTCCACAAAACGGGTAGCTATCAATTATAGTGTGAAATCACAAAGAAAATTCCATTTATTGTATATAAGTAACGAGAATTAGCCATATTAAAGGAAGGATTGTTGTTTATTATAATATAAGGTCGGGGGTAAATTTTCGCATATAGTATGTATGAACTTGTAATAAATTATCTTTGGCGGTACTATTTGTATCTGGTTGGTTTTCATGACATTAAAAATGTGACATTTCAAAAAAAGAATCAAATTAGGAACATTTTGTTTCCCACTATTTTTCATTTGTTTTTCTTTCTGGCAAAACGAGTTTATGAACCTAATGTAGTGTCAGTAAGAGTAGCACAAAGTTGGCTTAAGTGTTTTCAATCCGAGAATCTCGCTCCGGTCGCCGTGTTAAGAACTAAATGGACACTAATTTTGAAAAGTATTGACAATTTTTGAAAATAAGCTGGGTACGCAAGAAAGCCTGATATTTAGGTGTTACACGAGCTCACTGAAAATAACCTAATGAACAACGGATATGAGCAACGGGATCATGTCTCTAACTACAAGACGGGAGAAAATCTACGAATAAAATGGCACATATATACAGTAATTAAATTTGAAAAAAAAAATGTCTTGAATTTCATTATAATACGAAGAAACTTTTTCCCCAACCTATTATTTTTGGATTAAATATTTGGCCGATAATGTTCTCAAGTGACAATCCGAATTTAGTAATAAACTAAGGCCGCTGTAGAATTACTGCAAATCTGTTTCTCTTTTGTACAACAGCAAAAAAACTTTGATTTGACAAAACAAATTCTAGAAAAATGTACCTATTTATCACACAACAAAACTGTCGCGTTTGAGTTGCTCTCATATAAGTTATATTTTAGAACAGAGGTCAAAACTGGGACATTAAACATTAATAGAAAAGAGTGTTTTACTTACGCGCCAATTTAGTCTAAATTCACGGAAGTCATATTGCTACAGAATATATTCTCCGAGTTCAATTTAACTTTTCTACAAAAAGTTTTTAGTCAAAACTTCATTAAATCGTGCTACCAAGAACACCTTTATCTTCTTTCAGTTTCGTAATGCCGTTGTTGCTATTCACAAAATTTTCATTACCTAATTGGATGTAGTTATCTAGTTTCTATATCAGCAAAAAAATAAGTGAGTTCCATTTCGCAAAGTATATTATAGGTAAAGTTCAAACTTTTCTTCATGCTGAATTTAATTGATTGAAAGTGGCGGATTTCTTTGTTTTGGAATCGATGTTTAACCCAAAAAGTCATTAAGGAAGCTTGGTAGAAAAGCAGTAAACTTGATAAGATACTGAACACTACAGTCTACATTGTCTATTATAGAGAGGTCACAGCTCATTCTGGCACTGTTTCAAATCGAGTGCTTTCTGGTGTCCTGTAAATAAAACTGTACGTAAAATTTCAGAATGGTTCGTTCAAATTTCGAACAACAAAATGCGCAATTTAGAAATCTCAGTAGAAGTTGGCAGTGCTAATTCAATTGGCAACACAAATTAATATGCTAAAAGTCGTCTTCTATTGTGAAACGACTCATCTTTGTACGAGAAGAATAATTTGTGTGCGAGACATCTGCTTTTAAATTTGCTTTAAGACGTACCACATCATTTTTCATTATTGTAACTAACAAACATGATGAAATATGACCACTTCTTTCTTCTCCTTTGTCTAAGTTCTAAGATAGTTGATTTATGAAACTGATTATGATTTTATAAACGATTTACATTTTTATGTCAACAAAAGTGTAAATTAGTAAATTTATGATCTGTAAAATTAATAATTGGCAAAATTGTTTACTTTCCATAGCATCTTTTTGACACCAGTTAAATCTAGCCATCACTTGATACTTCTCATGCATTATCAGTTGATTAGAGAAGTTAATAAATTTTATGGTCTAGTCACTAGTATGAAGCTTCATGTGATTTCGATAAATAACTTAAATAATAATGTTTAACCTTTTTATGTACATGACATTCAATAAAATTGAGTTATCTACTTTCCTTTCGTTCAAACTAAGTAAAAAAAGGAAAAAATTAAATTTAGAAATGTCTTAGATGATTCATACACATTTGACTTATTTGAAGCAGTGAGTTATTAAAAATACGAATTGAAATATGTCAGATTTGCTTTTAAATCGCCATTTTAGAAATGTCACCGGTGATCTATCCTTTTTGGGTCAGTTTGTATGAGAAAGTAACACGAATAAAATTTTAATTTTGAGTCAGTGCTGAACAAAATCGGAGCCATTATCAGTTTGATATAAAAATTAGTTAAAAACTTAAGCCTAATTGTGAATTCAGTGAGCAAGACATATCAATTTCTTTCATTTCATCAAACACTTATAAAAGGTTAAATTTTGAGAAATAGTAACTATGAAGGTAGTATTAGAAGTTTCATGTAATTTATTGGTAAGTAAAAATATACTTCAAAAAAGTAAGAAACTACAATAATTTATTAATTGATTAAACACTAGTATGAAACGTGAAAAACGATTCTAATTTTGTAAAAAGTAATGCAAATTTAAAATTTATAAATAAACCCAGACATATAGATGTATGCCGAGCAGTAGATTGTATAAAGGCCGCTGACAAAGACATGTAACCATACATCAGTATCAAATAATTGGTTGTTTGAAAGAATTTGAAAATAGAGAAACGAATAAAGTCAGAAATAAAGTAGGTACATCAAGGAGCTCTCACCGCGCAGAATATAAAACGAAATGGACATTTATGCCGCAGCTGAATATTAAAACATAAACGGTTACATTTAATCTGTGCTGGAGTAAGTTAAAGAAGTCCAGAAAAACTTGGATTCCTACCAAAACAATTAGGAAACTTCAGATAATATAAAAAATCTTAAGCTTGTATTTAAAAACTCGTATTTGTTTCATCGTCAAATTCGCTAAATGCAGAACTTTATATGCTGGGAGTATTAAAAATCCACCACAATTGAGGCTAAGAATATTATGTCTGAAAACACGTGTTAATGAATGGGTCAGATTGGAAGATTCAGTAGTTGGTTTTAGTAAAGGTTAATTTGCCAATCCAAGTTTCAAGTAAGTAGTATTAAGTAGAAGTAATAAGTAGTAGTATTAAGTAGTAGTAGTAATAAGTAGTAGTAAGTAGTAGTAATAAGTAGTAGTAAGTAGTAGTAATAAGTAGTAGTAGTATTAAGTAGTAGTAGTATTAAGTAGCAGTAGTATTAAGTAGTAGTAATAAGTAGTAGTAGTATTAAGTAGCGGTAGTATTAAGTAGTAGTAAGTAGTAGTAATAAGTAGTAGTAATAAGTAGTAGTAATAAGTAGTAGTAATAAGTAGTAGTAGTATTAAGTAGTAGTAATAAGTAGTAGTAGTATTTAGTAGTAGTAAGTTGTAGTAATAAGTAGTAGTAGTATTAAGTAGTAGTAGTATTGCTGTCAACTAATTGGAAAGTTGTGATATAAAATGTAATGTCCTGATGTATGCATCTAATGCACAGAATTTTGTTACAAATTAGAATTTTTTGGATAGATATAAAATATTTGATGGTAAGTAGTGAGAGATGTCACAACCTTGTTTACTACTTTTAGAATTTATGGTTCTTTTTGACTAATCAACGTTTTTGAATAAAGATGTCATGTCAATTTCTATTGTATGTGATGAATGTAAATTTCCAGCAAATAAAATAGCCTAAGCGTTTCTAGTTTTCTGTGCTTTCTGCATCGCTGATTGTGGCGACCGTGACAGGACTCGAACCTGCAATCTTCGGATATATGCGAATTTAGCTAGTGCAACTTGTGAAATGTATATAGTATATCGTTATCATTAAGCAATCTTTAGCTTGTCGGCTAAAAAGGACAATTTCACGGCTCTTTTGAAGGAACCCTTGGTATAAAGCGAATATTATTATATCATTTGTTTTACACGTATAAAATACAAAATCAAATAAAACTAGAAATACAGTTACAAAAGTGTTATCTCTAGCATAATCTTATTATAATAAAGTTAAGACCGTATTTGCTAGGTGACTATTTTAATGTACAAGGTATGAATCACATACATGAATTAAGATCTACTAAATTACATAATATTTCAAACTCGTATATGTGCTTTTTGTATGTGTGCTGGTCCAGAACCCGTTACTCTAGTTAATGGTAACATATTCCGTTCCAGAATTTAATGTTCTAGAATTTTCTCTTTCATGAAAATTACAGGGAAGACGATGTATTACCTCATCATTGTGTGTCCAACGTATAGTGGGTGGAGGTTCAGGCGAGTGCTGCACCACACATGTTAGGTTGATGGTGCTTCCTGTGTTGATGAACAGCTCTGGTCCCCCCAGGATTGTCGTCAGAGGTTCTGCTTGACGGGAGAAATAGACAAGTTAGATAAACTTAAAATGACATGGTAAAAACAAATCGTATATAGGGAGCTGCCTCTTAATCCATTGTTAAATTGTGATGTCTTTGGTCAGATAAAGTTCCTAACTCCCCGTGTATTCAATTATTTGTATCTCTCTTAGAAATTGAAGGTAGTATTCTTATAGGTACATATTTCTGTGTATTTTAGTTTGAAATCAATTTCCAAGGATATAAATTTTGAACGAAGTACAGATCTAACAGAGCTTACCAGTTTAACAATAAATTATTATGATCATGTTTATATTGAAATTTAAATTATTTTCTGATTAGCCACTTAGCTGGTTATATAACCCATTTTAGCATACAAGACCTTCAATAACATCCATTAATATGAAATATTAACGACTGAAGCGCAATTTATATTTAATCTCAACTCTTAGACGAAGAAAATATAATTTATTATTAGCTCGTTATTACTTCGCAGCAAATAACATTGCATCTTCTTTGAACACATATACGTAAGTATCTTTGAAGTTACGCCGAGGCACAAATTGGAGGTAATGAAAGTTCACTGTGGCTTTGTGAGAGGCGGTTTGTTGGGTGATGTTTGTTTTTATTTAAAAGGTTAAACATATCATTTGGGGAACATTTGAGACATTATAAGTCAAATGAAAGAGAAATACTGCAGTTTCAACCAGTTATTTGAGAGGGCTCAATAATTGGACCTAATAATGGCAAAGGCACTGATGAGTGACTGCTAAACATTATTCACTTTACAATTGTTTGATTTGATTGAACTTATTAAAAAAGGAAAGGTCTTGATTTTTCCAATAAAGATAATTTTAATAATTGAAAGACTTTCTCTTATCTGCTTGTCGACGAAACTCGTATTAATTCGTTATGATATCTTATCTAATTACATTTACTAATGGAATTTAATTTTTTCTTCATTTTCCAAAGACTGTAATAAAGTATCTGCTTCAAACGCTTTTAACATAAAAGTAACCTAACATATTTGTATTCGAACTCAATTTTGATGGGATGTGTAAGGTTTGAAGCTCAATTGACGTTCGAAATATATTTTTTGAAACATTACTCATTGGAAATGAATTGGAAAATATTTGATATATTTCTAGAAATATTAATCGAAGATTCCAATATAAAATATCAAGTGACAAAATGAAATGACCTGAATAAATCAGAAAGTGTCGAGAATCTTAAAAATAAATGTTACAGTATAAAGTGATTTACCGACAACAGAGAGAAACATCCTGTGGCCGATCGGCGGCGTGGTGCCGACTTGGCATTCGTAGACGCCAGAGTCCCGGCGTTGGGGAAACCTTATCTGTGGATAAAAGATTTATTGGAGTTGATTCAGACAACATTTTGAACCTACTGTTTTTGTAAGATATCTTTGAAATGTTACTTCTACTTTGAATATTAAAGGCTATTCAAATTTTTAAATATTCATCTTTAGTTTTAGAAAAAAATTAAATAGATAATTTTCCAAAGAATATTGTTGAATAAATAAAGCATTTAAAATTGATAAGACTTACAATTTCAATACTTAATATGATTTTACCATCCCAACTGTTTTGGTTGAACTCAGAATTTTACATATTTATGGCAAATATTCTATTCTATTTTGGTTATATTTTACCCAGGAATGTAAAAGTAAACCATAGTTATGAAGACAAGAAAACAATTCTTAACCTTTTATTATATTGTTATTATAGTGTGCTGGCGTAGTAGTTTCACCGCTTTGATTTGAAGTGACAGTTGCTGAAGTAATGCTTATTATACCAAATTGTTTCTTAATGAGTTCACAAATGGCGAAACAAATCAATTCAACACATTCCACGCATTTAACTATATGAATGACACTATTGAGTTGCCATGGATACGCTTATCTATACTCCATAGACTATATGGATATTTATGGATTGTAGATAAGGTACTCTTTAGTGTCGTGGTCTGTATCTATGCTGTTCCCGGAATCAAGTCCAGACTTCCCTTAACTTACTTTCAAAATCCAATCCTCAGTGTGAGGGTTATGAACGCTGATGAATCTCTGGTCGGACGTGTAAGTCATCCTCCCGGAGGTTAGTAAGTGTATATCCCGGTGTCGAATCCAGGATACCTGACAATGCAAGATTACTTTTTAAAAATATGTATAAATCGAGTATAATATGTTGAAAATTCGATAATACTGACATTAACCAATTATTTTTTCCTACATTATATGTAAAATAATTCTTCTTCTGAAAATAATTCGTCTGATGATAATGTTATTACATTATGTTTCGTCTATTCATTACTAGAAAATATACAAACATCATCAGATCTCAATTTATGTAACTCAATTTTGTTTTCTAGCCACGAATCCTATTAACCTAATTACCTTGTGTTTGTTAGTTCATATCCCAATGTTTTATTTAAAGGTAGTAATGCCATCCTAAAATCAGTGTCCTCAAAGTACACCGGAGAAATCCCATGTCGGGGCTCGTTAGATCTAAAATGGTTTCCCAATAGGGTCAAACCACAGTCACTTCTGTGTAGGGCTGTGAATGTATCTGATTATGTTTAGTATTTTATTCACAATAATTGAAATAGAAACGGTAATACCAGACTTGGGTCATGCGTTCTTTATGCGTGATTTTTGGATACTGGGTTTTCTTTATAAATAAATAGGATGCATTTTTGGATACGGGTATTATTTTGAGCTTAGTAACCACTGCAAAGCCCAATCGAGAAAGTATGGTACACTTTTAATTTAATTCTATTTGAGAATTTGTTATTATTTTGCTTTATAATGAACTTTATAGCACTTTATTATTATTATTTATTTTGAACTTTATGAACTTTATTTTATGAATAAAATGCAATGTATAGAAAAACTGGATATAGGCCCTAATACGAGTTCTTACATGGGTATGTAACAACACGTATTTCTATTTAATTAAGAGAGTTGAGTATTCGATAATTTTCTTAACCGCCTGACTAGGAATTGAACAAATAGTGATTGCAGTATTTCAGAAAACTTCTGGCCCTTAGGCCTTTAAGGAAATCAGGTACGAGCTCAGTACAGAAACATCAAAGTGATTTTGCTTCACTTTGCAAGCTTAGACACATCACAATATTAGTGATGTTATTATGTCGTCGTTTCGAGTAATCAAGCGTTTATCGACACCTACACATGATCAAAGGCCCCATTCTAACGGCGCACTGTAAAATTCAATTTAAGTTCATTACATCCCGCTTTCTCATTATTTTATTGGAAAAGGATAGCACAAATAAGAACTGCCAAAGGACCTGAATTAAAGCAATTTTAAAGGTATCATAGACAATTTTAGAACGTATATAGGGAGGCGCTGCTTAAAACCGGCTTATTAGATCATTTTTTAAAGTCGATAATTGTTTACACCTTTATTAACGACACGGAATATTTCAGCTATCCTTTTTGTATTCATACTTATAGAACGAGATTCAATGCACTTAAATTAAGTTTTTGAACGTTTACTTCAGAATGTGCCCTAGATCTTTTACCCTACTGTACGAGTATATAACGCCGGCTAATGTTTAAATTGTACCAATAGGCTTTCAACTTTAAAGAATGTTCAATCTAGAAAATTAACCACTTCTAAATGTCGATTGCATATGGAAACTATAACATCTATTGCTTTAAAGCTATCCCCATCTAAATAGACTCCTACTCTACCACAAAAGAAGGCGATTGTCCCAAAAACGTGCTTGTAGCGCTAGTTAGCGCTTCCGCTACCCTTAAATATGGCGACTGTCTCCCAAAAGCACTACAAACAGCGCTAGGTACGCTTCGCTACTAAATATAGGTTGGATTTATAAATATGTCCAGGCTTAATACTTTTACATTACACTCAAGTGACTCCCTTAAAAAAGGTACGTACCCAAAATAAATATTCTTTTGTTCAGAAACATTTTTAGCTCAACGTGATGGCTAATATTGACGTATTCACGATAACGGATTACCACCAATTTTAAACAATGAACGGATCACGTGAAAAGCTTTATTCTTCACAATTTAAATATTGTTACACGTTCTAATTAAAATGTTACCGTAGCGTACCCTATAACCTATAATAACCCTTTTCAGTCTTTGTAGTATGAAAACACGCGCGTGTTCAAATTAATAAAAGTTTGGTAATGTACGGTTTTATTACAATTGTATTTGTTTTATTATTGGGCCATTTAAATCGTTGATTTCCCGGTCTTATTTTGAGGACAAGTCTTATCATTATCTGTACTTATAACTTTGGATGCAAACCAAATCTTAAATTTTAGAAAGCAATGCGTCAGTAAAGATTTTTAGAATATAATGGAATGGATCTGCAAAGACTTTTCAATCGACTGTGTGAAATATCAACCAGACGTTCGCTGCTTTCCAGAGGAAGTGACAAGGGATACGTGGGGTCATCATCTACTAAAATCTACAGCCACGTACTACCTGACAGCTACCTGATATGTGGAATGGCACAAACCGCTAATTTCATGGCTTTGTCGGTCCTGTAGTTTGACCGTTAAATTGGTCCCATCCTGGTCTTAAGATTGAGGAGAAAGGGAGGACCCGAAAAGGGAAACTTCCCCTTAAGCCGACAGGGTCTGCGTAGCCTTCATCAAGTCATCCATCCATGTTACGGTATGTATTCGCTGTGATTTTACAGAATTTTAAAATATAATCCGTCTCGCTGTGGAATGATGATATGACTAAAAACACATACCGGAAAACTGTCGAATCTTCTTCTCACGTTCTTCTCAGGTCTATTCGTAAATCTACCAAGGGAGATTTACGAGCAGATGGCATTAATTTTCACTCAATATTTATACCAATGCTAAACTGCTAATATTGAATATAATTTAACAAATATATTTGGTGCAAAAGAGCTTACGCTGTGTTAAATATTTGCATTTTAAAAGACTAATATTATTCTAGTTTTAATTTGAACATATCGATGATATAAAATTTCCCCCATTCAATAAGTAAAAATCTTAATTGGTTATCAAAATCTACGGTCATTTGTAGAATTATCGACTCCTCCAACCCCAGTTATATCTCTTGTCCAAATATTAAACTCGCTCGAACAATTTACATTTGGTAGGATTAGGGCGTATTCAAAATAAATGTATCAAGAGGATTTAATCCCCTTATTCAATGTGATTCTGTAGGACGAGCTTTATTTCAATGTCGTGTGAAAAATGTTTTAGCGCCATCGATAATGGAGGTACTTGCGCTAAAATTTTACGTAATGGTTCCTAAAATACGTAATGATTCTAATTTATCTACCGACCCAGTTATTTTATCCAATTGAAGAAAATGATTCAAACCACCAACACGTCTCATACAGTGATAAATCTTGATAGATTTTCATTTTTAATGTAATTAACTACAAATTTTCGTTGGTCGTATATTTACCTTAAATTTTACTATTATATTTGTAAATTCTCTTATGATTTCTATAAGGTTTATTTAATGCTTTTATTTAATTAACCGCTACTGTGGTGTAATTGCTAAAACAACTTTTCTTGGATCTTTGGAAGTTTTGTGGTAGAAATTTCTCTAAGTAAAAGTAGTTAGTGACCCCTAAAGAGATGAAGGTCAAAAGCGATCCCGTTAATAATCAAACGGTTACTAATTTAGGGGTACCATTCATAGTCTACAAAAATTGTTTATTTCAAACAATTTCTTGTGTAACAGAATTACAAACGGTTACAAATTGCATTTCTAATATCATGTAACAACTCTTTTGTATTATCTAATAAGTGTACTATTCATTTGCACAAGTTACTTAAGGATTCAGAATTAACTTCATTTAATTCAATAAAGTATATTATAGCAAATAATTTTAGGAAATATTTCTAATTCTGAATGTATATAAAACCATGATAAACCAATCTCTTTTTGTATAACCCTTTTTCGTTGCTTACTAAACCCACATACATAAGTTTTATACTTTAAAATAATCCGAGTGCCTAAACAAATATAGTGAGTCGAAAGGAGATCAGAAACAAGACAAAAACTGTGTGAACTCAGTCACCTGCCGACTGGGAATGGAAAAAGGCTTTATAATATTAGCTTTGTATAAATTACTTTTCAATAATGTATAATTTGCCCCACGTTTACAACATTATTTGCCTTTTTCATTGAAATTTGACAGTTTTAACGTATTGTCCCATACTAGTACTAACTACTAGCATTAACAGTTTGTAAAAGTTAATTAAATGTTACAAATAATATATTTTTTAACTGTAACTAAATATTCGTTTGTTATTATTGTGGCCTCGAGGCTTGGTAACGGCAATACACCCGGGTCGTGATGGAGTGGTAAGGGTGGTAGACGTGTCCACTGCGGCAGGTACGCTACGTCGTCCTCTCAGCAAGATTGTAAGGCTTAACTTAGTAAATTAGTGCTTGCACAAAGGGGGAGGATGTAGCATACCATGTTCTCATCTTTATTGATACTTTTTGATACTTTTATTTGTATATTTTTACGTTTTACTTTTTGAAGTTTGTCATTGTGTTTGCGCTGTCACTGTTATTGCATGTTTGTAAAATTCATAAAATATATTTATCTTTTCCCGGTCAAAACGATTCTTTCCATTCCTATCATTTTCAATTATTATTAAGCATTAAGATCGCTATGGATATTTGCACAGATCTTAATGATAGCAACTTTCCATATATGTTATGTATTAAATATGTATTTAGAGATGAAACTATTAGCCTTAAGTGCAATGTATTTTTTTCTTCCAATTCAAAAGTTATCTTCCAGAAAGAAGCCAGTCTATCGCGTCAATCTCTAGTTCTTATATAATACATATTTACATTAATCTCTGTCATTATTCGTAAGAATAAAAAAGAGTTCCTGGTTAACCGGTTTTTTTAATAATCGGTCATAAGTAAACTAGTATTATTAATTTAAAATTTAAAAAAATGTTCTAAACAGTACATTATTATTGCAGTTCGAATAAACAATATAAAATTGTGTCTGTAGACATTTCTACAGACACAATTTTATATTGTTAATATTTAGTGGTTATCCCTGAAACTACATTTATTAATTAATTTCGTAGTTGAAAAAAAATGATTTCAATATTACTAAAATTTTGAACGAGCTTATGTATACGCCGCTTTAATCACGTGTGGTCATTTGAATGAATTTTGAATTTAATACTGGATTAACAGGTTGATTGGGTTAACCGTAACGGAATTTGTTTGTAGAGGGCGGATTCTATTTAACTACACTTAGGGACATATCAGGGCTCACAAATAATTAAATTTATAAGAAAATTTATCTGCACTGTTTAAGGACTTCGACAGACCAATAACAGGAATACAACGGGTAATGTAAGTGCCTTTGTATTAAAAGACCCTAATCATTCTAACGAACTGTATGGTTGATATCTCAGCATGGATTAGTTGAACTTCGCTTTGCACAGGAGTTTTCCTTGCGAAATGAGGTTCGATATGATCAAGGAAGTAACCTTCAATGTAACAAATAGTAATGTAAATAGCTCTGTAAACTTACAAATAAGATTTATCAACAACGGAAGGCTATGTTCGAAGCTTCTCTGCCTAATCAAAACTAGAGCAGTCGAAGTAGCTTACAAAATAGCTAGCCTGAAATGGTGACGGGTAGGGCACATTAACAGAAGGACTGACGGTTGCCAGGGCGGAGAGAAACTTTCCGCCCTAGCAGTAGGTAGCAGTAGCGGCTAATTTTTGAAAGAAAAAGCTTCAGTAGACCTTCTTCAAAGTGGTTGTGAGAAACTGCTGGATTCGTGCAGCGCGAAACCTATCGTTTTTAAGATCTTCGCAGGAGGCTTGTTTCTAGGGTATCACTCGAATGACATTTATAGTCAACGCAAGGCTTAATAAAAGATTCTTCTCAAGGCTGAAAATATTATTTCAATCGGGGGTGACAGTATGATAACTATTGCTGTTCTCATTCTGGGCAAAAAAGTGAAATTTAAAAGTAAGAAAGTAATGGAGAGAATTCCTCACGTAGCTTCTAAGTTCTTAAATTGACAGAAAGCCTTGTTCTTATGCTTCACAATTTCTCATTAGGCATTTCATTAGCGTGTTCATAAAATATACTCACTGTTCTGTTCCCAAGATCGTGAACTCTGCAGTTGAGTTGCGCAGTCTTCCCGACCAGCGCTGTGACATTTTTGGAGTATGCCAAGTCGAAGCGGGGACCTCTTTGTGCTAATCCCAGGTCTACGTCAGTGTAATCTATTTCAGGCACGCCGTCTGAGCCCAAACCATTTGCGTTGTCTGTACATCCTGTTGAAGAAGGTTCCAAATGAAGTTATGTATTAAAGATAAATGAATCCTATGCTTTCGATTATAATAATCATAATTAGCTGGGATTATGACAGAGATATATCTATTTCTCATCTAGGTTCTAATTGCTGTAACTAACTGGAAGGACCTTCATTTTATGAAGACGACTTTGTAATGAATAATATATGGCAAATTAAGAACAGTTCTCTGGCTTCTGGAATTCAGAACTAGTTATTAAACTACATTTCTAGGAGATAAAATATTTTAAAATATTGACACACCAGTTATTTCTAATTCTTATTTAAAAATAAATATATTAAATATTATTAATTAATAATGTTTAAAATTATAAGTTAAAAAAATATATCAGCCCCAGGTCTGCCGTCAGGAGTGGTGCCTAAAAGGCTAGCAGCATTTCCACGTTGGATGGCAAGGCTGATCCGTTGACCAAGATAGCTGCCAGCCTTTCAGTCACCAGACACCTCGGTGAGTCTCTTGCCTATCGAACGAGCACTTGGACCAAGGAGATTAACTTTTAATTATTACTATCTACAAAACACTTTCATATCATATAAACTGATTTTTAATTGTGTGATCCTTGAGGTTTGCCTTTCGGACGATCGGTGAAAGTTTAGCAGTACGCTAAATGTTGCATGACATTTTAATGTTTTTGATTTGATTATCAAAAATTTGATATCAACATTTATTAATTTATTTAAGACCATCGATTCGTATAACTAGAGGTTCGTATATGTTCTCTTTAATAAAATCATGTAAATACATCAGAATAATTATACATTAAAAAAACAGTAGAATTGGTATTTGTAAATGCGCAATTGGATATAATTCTGAAGTTTACAAACTAAATATAAACGTACAGTGTATCTCTTTCTCTCAATAAGATAACAATGGGAGCAGCAGTCTATCTCACAAAGAAAGGTGTTTTTGATCTTTGACTATATTACACGTTATAAAATATGGTATGTACGTTTTCACGAACAAACAATTTTGTGGCTCGTTCCTTTGTCGCTCAGCTAGAGCGTGGAGTTCCTTATATATATAAGCACATGTATTCCCCTCTTCATACAATATAAGCTCTTATAGAAAAGGCTTGGTAAGGCACCTTTTTGAAGGACAAGGTGGAGGTGGCTAGGGCAGTGTGTAGCATGCTGCACTAGCTGTCATCACATATGAAATGGTACACTCTTCATTTGCTGTGTCAAAGTCAAAATATCTTTATTTAAATAGACTCATTTACTAAGTTCTTTTAAATCGCCATAACAGGAAATATGTGTGAGAAAAAATAAATAAATGTAATTAAAGGTAATAGTGATAACTATAAATGGGTATTAACCGGGTATTTACAAATTGTCCCAGTTATATAATTTAATTATATATTAAATAAATTATTTTAAAATTAAAACTAACACTAGTATGCATATTACCAATTAACGCTACTACTGTGTTTTTATATTATAAAATTCTGTTTAGTTTATTTAAAGCTAAATACTATATATAATTTTCTTTAACATAATAATAGTGTGAGAAACCAGTAACGTTTATTTTAAGCGGTCTAAAAACTCTATCCTTTTCTATAACAACGTGAGATATAATGATATTAAATTTAAATCTTGTTAAAATATTAAATTTACCGAATCTTATCTTTAAGGCTGTATTACCATTACGCAACGCCTCTGTTACCGCAAATTCTAAGATAATTTTAACAAACAGTTTCATATTTGAGGGAAATTATTTACCCCCACATAATAGCCACGCAACTGTATGATACAGTTCACGCTCCCACGCACGGTATTCTGGAAACATAGCCCGTCATGTTGCTCGCTATTGTTTGCAAATTGCCTGACATTATGATGAATAAGCTACTCTAAAGTTTATGAAATACCTATTTAGAAGTGTTTTAGTTCCGAGGGCTACTGGCCTAGCATACTTCGCATAATTTGGACACAGGGTAACTGAAACTAGTATATATTCGATTTTCGATTTCGGTATAAAACTTTTTTCAAGATAAAGTGTCGATCACGATTCGAAATTTAAACAGGGAAACTGAAACTGCTCCCAGCTCGAATGTATTCGATTTTCGATTTCGGTTTAAAATTTGTTCGTGTTAGTTTCGATTGCGATTCGAAATTTAAAAATCTAGCTAGGACTTTCGGGGTACTGAAAATCAAGATAAGAGATAATACAAAGCCTATTTATTTAAACTTTTTGCACAGAATCCAAGGCATAAACAAAGTTAGAAATTTATATACCAAATTAAATTGAACTTTTTATTACTGCTAGAAAAAAATTTACAGTAAAATACCACTTATTCAGAAGTCTATTAGATAGGTAGAAACATAAGAGAATATGCTTTATTGTACACTATAAATTACAAATATATATAAATATATATATATTATGCTGCGACCTCTTCCAAAAAACCTGTAGTGAGATGAGTGAATCGATCGTAGTCATCGTCTATATATAAATAAATTGGGATTCCCAATCTATGGTTCTCCGAAGATCTCAACAGTCGTGAATAACCTGCATGAGCGAATTATATGAGATAAGATAGGAAGATAATGCGGGATCGAAAAGGATTTACTAAAATTAGGAAAGGACATGAGCAATCCGACCAATTTGGTTCGGCAACCACTGGGCTTATTACGAAATTATGATATGTGATTTACATAAACCAAATATGAATCGAATTCTAAAATGTTGTAGACACTAAAGTTTATTAATTTGCTCTTAGGTAATCTGGATAACAGGTAACGATATAAGTCAAAGTCAAAGTCAAAATATATTTATTTAAATAGACTCTATTACTAAGTTCTTTTAAAAGGTCATGACTGGGAATATGTATGAAATAAATAAATAAATATAATGGAGGATAGGCAGGAGAAGGTATTGAGTTCAATTTTAGTGGCAGTTGGTAGGAATTGCGGAGACATTGCAGTTAGAGAGACTACGCAATTTTCTATGTGAAGCAAGAAGGTAATTATTATTTAGGATTTTTTTTTGTATATATATGGCGTACGGTTAAACGTGTAAATGCTAAACTGTGAACCTATATAACCATCGGAAGCGCCTTTTGTGCCAAAACTTTTAATGCTTAGGGAATTTGTTTAATTTTATCTTATATATTATTTACTGTGTTTTTCGTCTTCTATACATTGTGTATTCACTTTTATCTTCAATAATGTGGCTACTTGTGAAAACTTTTAATTAGATTTCTGTTGTAAATTTTTAGTATTAATATTGTTAACAGCTAGTAAAATAAATTACCAATTGCGTCTGAATACACTCTTCATTCTGTTTAAGTCGAATTACAATAACTCACGTAGTTGTGAAGTCAGGGCACTAGGGTGATACAGAAAACATTGAATAAATACCATAAACAAAACCGCAATCGTTTGTACCAATATTAACTTTTTCACAAAAGAAATCTCCCTTTTACAGCCCACTGAAGAGTCTACATAAAACTTAATACTTTTTAAATTCCAGAGAAACAGTATTGTTACCATTTGAAAGATAATGAGAGAAAGCAGGAGAGAACGAGATCTTTATTATCCCAGTTTCTGAACTAAGTACAGCCAAAGTCCACTTTAATCAGGCCTGTTGCCATTAATGTCTGGATTTAAATTTTTTTTAATGAAAAAGTCAGTTGGAGAATGTTTAAGTGTGTTGATGATGTTAATAAAAGGATCGGAGAACTTAAATCATTTTATATATGTCTTTGGATGAAAATACTGTCAAGTTTTCGCTTAAATCATTATGTCTATACGAAATGTTTATAGAGTAACGTTTTGATTTTGATAGTTTCATTTCAACTGACCCTGATTTTTCTATTTACATAAAAGCAATCATTAAAAATTAAAGCTCTGAATTATCAGTATATAGTAATGTTATCTAATTCTCATAAGCAGTACCTTTGCACTCAATTGTTGTAATTTTGTAAATATTTAAAAAAATATTTACTTTCAAATCGACAATAAATGTCGACATTTTGAATTCCGCAACACTTTAAGCAAGACTCAGATCAAAATACCTAGTTATCAAGTGTCCGAAATCATTCTAGGGCATTTATATATATATATATATCTATGAGTACCAACTCTAATCGTTCCAGACATTTACTGGGTGCTTAGAATAAACGTCAGCTGTAGAATACTATTTGTAGAATGTATTCAAATATGGTTATATCTTGACCTGTTGTGTTATGATTATTGATTTCATTAAGCTGTGGTCAATAAACATTAATATTATATTTTATTTTTATATTTTATAAATATTGTTAATTTATTTATGGTAAAAATGAATATTAATGCCTTCTGGCAACATTACTTTCTTCGCTCTTGCATTTTGTTTTGTGTGTTGTTGCTATGTGCAACACCAAATATACATTTTTAAAAATTTTATCACAGCGTATTATTTATTTAACAAACTGTATATTTTTCAAATGTTATTAAACTGTCAAATCGTAATTCTACAAACTATTTCTTTCATATTCATCTTTTGTTTTTATCTGAATACAATCAAATCTTTCCAAGCAGATATAACTACGCACCAAAAACCCCAGTTGTTTGTAAAGGTAAGACTAGTGACTAGATAAATGCAAAGTAGCTTACATATTCCGAAGAATAATATTCTTTAAGATCAGAGCAATAAATATGTATGAGGTCATCTTTATTTTTGCTATATTTTGCAAATAAATAACTCTCTTGTATCTGCTTCCTTTACAGATGCTTTGATATCATTGCTTATTTGTCTTTCAGTCTTCATTACAAATATTTAAAGACTTCCTCTATAATTTGCTATGCAAGCATATTTCTTAGTTATAATAGGCTTCGTAGCAGGAGACATGCCGCCTCCTTTAAGTATGAATGAGCGGCGTGTGACGTTTCAGAATAAAGCCGATTTCGGCCATTGTCTTTTGTTTCTTTTCTTCTTGTTAACTACTATTTCTTTTATTTTGTATAATAGATTGTAAATTATCTAATTTTAATATTATATTATATCCTACTTTAATCTATTGTATTATTGTTCGCACGAACAGAGTACAATATCAGAAACTAAAAACCAATATCTAATTTTACTATATTTCTTTATGTCTTTTTAAAAATATTGCAACAATATTATCTGACTAAACGCCAGTTTCTGAATTAAGTTCTAATTTGAAACTAAGCACGTTTCAGTCTATACTCAATTATACAAATGTAATATATAATATTTCATACAAAATATTACATATAGTCTGAGACGTCCCAAAATCCCAACTCAGAAACCTGCCCTGAAAAAAAATTACTTTTCCTTCAGTTCTATGCTTCTACTCGTCTATTCTTGAAAGCTTAGTAATATTGTCATTATGCTTTCAAGCATAAATCAGGTGTTTAAACATCGGTTACTAAACGGCAACAGACTTTTGTCTTCCACCAATAATAGGATCTATTCAGAGTAAAGACAAGCATTGTTATTGCTTTGAGTTATTAGCGCCTAATATCTAGCAGCTATAGTTTAAATTTTCATCATCAATTGTTGGGAAAATGACTATTAAAATATTGAAAACCACAATAATTTCCATATTAACAGTTTTATTGTTGACTGTGGATTTAAAATTTAACTAAATATCTCAATGATGTGTAAAGGGTACTGTTACTGTTCTTCAGGACTTCCAGTAGATTTAAGATCAGCTGGCTAAGATAAACGTTCCATTAGTGTACATATCTGTTACAATATTGAATAAAATATATTTGACCTTGATAAAGGTCACAGTGCATTATTCATAATGCTTAGAATCTTTTTGTTCCTCTCTTTTATGCTCTTCCCGTGGCAAGAATAAAGCTCTTATAGGCTCACTTTCATATGAATCTGGTCAGGAAGAATCTGCATTGCTCTGACTAGCTGATGATGCTCACATTTTATTGCGCAAGTCTCATAAGTGTGCCATTACTCGACCGATTTGTGTTATTATTTACACCGATTTTGTGAAAACTTAAAAGAGGTGTTCGTTATAATGACCTCCACAAATTTAAGTTAGTGCATCTGTTTCATAACAAACCGATCAGAAATGGATAGATTACCGGTAACGTGACCTTATGTTTCGTAAATGATGAAGAATAGATTTGCCTAGATTTAAAGTGTATCCAATAAGTAAGCCAAATAAAATAGGTGAAAAGTAAATGGATCGTTAAGGTGTCAAATAACTTAACATTTGTAATAGTCATTCTATTCTTTTCTTATTTAAATGGAATGAAAGAGAGCCAGATATTTTATTTTTAATGGATGCCAATATCAAGGCTTAATAACGGGGATATAAACAATTGTTTTGTGATTATTACTTTTTAAAGTCATACATAAAGATCTATCTCTATCAAGATTTGGATCCATGACACACGGTTTCGTTTTCCCACGCACTAAGCGTGGCTGTGTGTGGGTGACTCCCACACACGCATTGCACAAATCGCCACGACTGAGGCTGCCTAAGTAACTCTGGACAATCTCCACTGGCGCGAAGCTCAGTTATAAGACTGGGCTGTTTTGAAGTGACCTGGTGAATTGCTCGGCAGAACGCACTTTATCCCGTGAAGGGCAATGGAGTTACCGGAGAGTTTAAGTTGATATGACAAGTGCAGCTCTATTGAGATACTGGGTGAGCCCCATAGACACAAAAAATTTTTAGTAGATAGGGGACTATCAACTTGATCACATGAGAGATACGAAAACTGAAAACCATACTGATGACTTTCCAAAACATGGATTAAGTTTATAATCTCCAATGCCTTTTTAACATTGCGTACACTTAAGTTTAATATTAATAAATTCAAAAAGAGGTCTTAATTATCTGCTGAAATAAGCTTTGTTAGAATCATATAATTGTCAGTATTTGTAAGTGTTAAGTGAGTGAGAGCATTGCCATGAAACAGCAACCGTAATTAATTTGTTGAGTCGTTTGCCAAGTTAATAGAAATTTTACTCGAGTAACATTGTATATGATGAAATATTTTATTATATTTATCTTTAAATATTTTTCCAAAGAGACATTAAAACCCTTCCACGGATACCAATATGTAAACGTAAATTATTTTAAGTTTTAATAAGCACTAAGCTTAAATTCTCTGTAGTTACTCACAAGGATCATATCTAGTATAAGATCCACTTCTGGGCACAGACTTTTTTACGTAGGAAAACATACAAGGAATAACGAGTCCACGCCCAATGCGGTTCGTGAAAAGTGGTTACAGCAACTACCAGGACCAGCAACTTAACGTATCTTACGAAGCACAGTGAAATAAAAAATTTTGAAGGGCTGATACAGGCAACAAACTGGGCTAAAGATGCTTTGATTTCGTAATTAAAAGAGAGCGCTCGAACGAACGCTTCTTCTCTGCAGCTACTAATTCGTCAAACCGGTAGTAGGGTTGATTGGGAATACGCATACTAGTGTTATTTTTAATTTTAAAATAAATATTATTTTAAAATTAAAACTAACAATTTATTTAGTACATATTTAAATACTATAACTGGGGCAATTAGTAAATGCCCGGTTGATACCCAGTTAAAATTATGACTATTGCCTTTATAATTATATTTATTTGTTTTCTCATACATATTCCCTGTTGTGACGAATTAAAAGAGCTTAGTAAATAAGTCTATTTATATAAAGTTATTTTTGACTTTTTTATTTGACTTTTTGAATACCGCAATCTTTTAAAAGTATTTAAATGAAGATAAATTTAAATGTTATATAATATATAAGTAATATTATTTGGCATATATGTATTCGTTATCCGTCGCCAACCGATTTATTATTAATCCTGTCCATTCTAAAGTTACCTGGAAGAGATCGCTTTTGAATTGGCTGATGTACAATAAAGATAAATTCTATTCTATAAATTATTTACAGAGTTTAAGTAGGAACGGGTTTCCATTAAATACAGTTCGTGAGATGTAAGGGAGATTTTAAGGACCACTATGATGAGATAGAACTTAACTTAACAAGTGAATTATATTTTTGAAAAAAAGTATACATTTTAAAATTTTACTAATTTTACTTATAAGTATTTAAACTTTAAATAGGCAAACGCAAATTTAAGCCAAATAAGTGTTGGTTTTGGCTTAATTTTGCTTATAAAACTATTTGATTACATTTTACTAAATCTAGCTTTAAACTCTCAGTTTTGGGTTGGCGAGTTGATTGATGTGGTCAAATGTAAAAAATGTGTTATGCAAATTTGAATCTTACACTCCAGAAAATAACTTTAAGATCAACACAATATGGGATCCGGACTCTGCACCTATGGACTGTAATTACTTTAGCCCAGTCCTTCAAACTGTTCCAGGACTGCGACAGAAACAAATAGCTGGAAAGCACTTACTTTGATGAGTTCTAGAGTAAAACAAAAAGTCGGACCATCGATAAATTACATAATTTTCAGCTAACGGCCATGTTTACGACTGTAATTCTTTATGTGAATGTGCTCTTCAAATATAACACTTATTATGAGGGCTGTAAAGTTGGGATAACTTAAAAGCTAAGTTAACTAGATTAGTGTGATTGCAATTGGTTTATAATTTAAGCTAGAACGTTGCAGTTTTTAATAGTTTCGTTATACGTTTAACTGTTAGTCATCTTAATACAATTAATGATGACAGTAGATATAGTTCTCAATTCTAAGTACAGACCATCGTGTAGAAGAATCATAATAATATATATTACTAGCTATACCGCAAACGTTGTTTTACCTTAGACGTCATTACTAAAAAGAAAAATCAGCATAGAGTCACCCTTATTATCTAGGATAAAACCTAGCAAAAATACTCAAAAATCGGTCACGCCATTTTGTGTTCGATAACAAATACTGTGTCACGAGATTTATATATGGCGGAGGGCGAGCGGAAGAAGTGGCTGGGAAGGAATTTTGAGTAAACGATGATATTTTCCACAAATAAAACTATATTCGAATCACTAATCGATTGTTTAATTTAGGTCTTTTAAGCACTTTTCAAAATACTATATGATTATCAGGATGCAAACCGATTGCTTTGTGAAGCGTGGAGAGTCTGTGCTAACGTCCGTTCACTCTGGCGGCTCGCGTCTGAATGCCTTTTACTTTCCAATCTAGCATAGACTACCCCCAAGTGATGACAGCGACAACGGTCATTACTTGACGTTTCACAAGGCAACGTTATACCATAGACGCAGTATTGCCATACTACGTCTATGCGTGACACTAATAATGACAGTTGATTAAAGATTTCAAAGGTGCGAGTAAGATGCCATCTCGCCGACATATATATTACATGATTAGAACGACCATAAATTACGTGATGACCATTATTGTTAATATAATCTTTTTACTTGCAATTTATCAGGAAACTACAAAAACACAATACTACACCAAATATTCTCTCCGAAAATTCTAAATTAAATTGTGCGCAAATCGATTCATGCCGTACTCGAATAACAATAGAGCAACGCTTGACCAGGGTTTTATTGAAAACCCTATTTCAGGCAGAATAAAATAAAATATATTCTGCCCGCTATTACGTGTTGAGATTACAAAATTGCTGCCATTTGTATTTTTGTATGTCAATATTGTAGCTCATCTACCACACCTACCCAATTAGTACTTGATGATAATATTATCAGTTAGAATTAAGAAAAAGAGTCATGAGACTTGAGTCTTTGAGTCAAGACTCGTCGAAGTCTTTTGATAACCAAATTTCTGAGAAATAATATTTTTTATAATATGACGTATCAAAAATAATTTGTTTTGTAGTGGCGAGTCGTATTCATGTTGAATATTTTAGTGGATATTATACATTAACAAAAACAATTGATTTTGAAACTGACTGCATTAAGCCTTCCTTCCACGACTTCACTTGCAGCAATGGAAAACTTTTTTAGATATAGAAGTTTGGAGTCATATTATATTATAGCTATATGGTAACAAACAGCCAGTGATATTAAATTTTTATACAACCTAAATTTTAAAATTATCAATATTTTTAATATTATGTAAAAGTTTTTATAATACTAAAGAAAGAATAAGCTTTCCTAAGTCCTTCACAAGTAGAAACGTAATATTACTCAGGAATTCATTTTTCCATTAGAGTTTTAATCTCGTATTTTTATTTTGCGAGACTTGCACTGATTTAACTCAAGACTAATCGGGTAATGAGTCACGTTATGAAAATTCGGATTTAAATACTCCAGTTTTTTACATAGGAAATAACTTTTAAATTTTTGGTTCTCTTCTGTGTTGTTAATTTCTTCTTTGAATGTTACTTATACTTTTTATCTTTGCCTTTACACCGACACGTGATTCATAACAAAATTATTAATTGGTTACCCTGAGAATTTTCTCTCTTTCTAGTTAACCAGGTGCGCCTGTAGAAGCCAACTGTAAATATTTTGCTATAAACATTTCCCAAAATTGATGTTTTGATAAGTTATTCTCGTCTCATAAATATTATTTTTATACTAAAGAACTGGTTTAAATTCAACGTGATCGTAACATAGCAATGACAGCACAGGAGTTGACCTAAATGTCTAACCACCAGTAGACATTCTATACAACAACGCGTTCAATGTTTACTCAATGTCGCTACAATTTTCACAGGCAGATTTAGAGACGATACTAGGAACCATTTATTGATTCGGGCTGTAACTGTGTATATACGTGTACGTAGGCACATGTACAATGGAATTTGCTATGAATAAATTGAATTAGATTTGGGAACGAGGTACATAATCTGTTTCACATTTTATTTGGTTGGAGACCCGACTCGTACCACAGCCTTATTTCGCTTACTAAGCAGTTCACTATAGTAAGGTGAGAAGGAAAATGTTGTCTCTACTTTTTGTCTACAGATTGTCAATGCAAGATAAGTAAACACAAAAAGTGATTTCAAGTGAATCCAAGTGAATTCAAGTGAATTTAAGTGTATTTAAGTAAATTTAATTTATTATAATTAATTTCTATTTATTATATTATGAAAGCTTACAGAAATATTGACTCGGTATTCTACAAAATGTTTCATTAGAGCCAACTACAAGTTTCCAAATATAGAAATGCATAGCAATCTATTACTTTAAAGTTTAAACATAAAAGGTTCACAGACTGATTCAGTAACTATCTGCAAGATGGTTCTTGAATAAACGTATATTAGGTACCATGAAACGGATCTAGGCGATAATCTTTATTGACTTCATATTTTTTTTTATGATCATATAGCATAAAATTGTTATAATTAGTGCAAGTGGAATTAGCAAGTGGACTGCGAAGTATATTCATATTATTATTATTATATTAAAAATTCAAGTGGATTAAAGTGTGTGCAAGTGAAATCAAGTGAATTCAAGTAGATTCCAGTGAATTTAAGTCAATGCAAACAATTTCTTGATATTACTGGTAACAATTGATATTTATCACTTGGCAGCAGTCTGAGGTTGTATCACGAATCCAATTTTCTGTTTTTGCTATTTTTTGCCAACGATTCTGTGCTTAGGGCGAATTGAAGTAAAATTTTGAATACTTAAATAAGTTACATGCAATCATTGCGAAATCAATCTTTTAATATCTGGGAACGAATTTTACTAAATGCCACGTCAGGTCAAACCAAAGAGCACAACAAAACACAATCGCCCATTTTGTTTGTCATTTATGGAAATATCACAGATACAATATTCACCGTCGTATTGTTGTTGTTGATAGAACCTTATTAAAAAATCTTCTTCCGCTAGACATACGTGACTGGAACACGTTTTTTGTTTTCAAGCAATAAGACAAAGGATACTACCGTTTCTCTCTTCCATATTGCTTTTCTTAAATATAGTCTTACATATATTTCTAAAAATAAATAACTAGGAAGTATAAGAATAACTACGAAGTATGTGTATATTTAATGAAATGTACTATAATATATAACATATTATCATCTTAAATTTTGCTCTATATGCATTTATATATTGTATTATATCTGTTCAGATACTGTGTCGACTAAAATTATTGTTAGTATTCTTCTCATAGGTTTGCTGAAAGAAACTTCTTTAAAAATAAGCATTTTAAAATTACTCAAATTCTGCATTAACCGTATTTTTATATTGATGTGTGTACCCACAAATATCTAAATAAATTATAGTAGAGAAATCTACATTAAAATGACTAATTATAACCACTTTGAACCAAATTCTTACGCAATACGATAAATTTTATTGCGCAATTTGGAATCTTCAGCAAAAGTATGCGAAAAAATCTAATATAAATAATAACTTATATCCTCGAATTTCAATGTAACTTAATAAGTTGCTTTTCAAACAAAACAGTTAGTCACGACAATAGTTCCATCACCAACAATCTACAATTTAAAAATGGAGTCATATTACCTGTCCTAGTGATCAGGACTAATGTGCACACCCCTACAAGGAGCGTCGTCATGGTTAGTTCACGTGACCATGCATAATCTTCTCATGCTCCGCCACACACTGTATTTTTTTTACCTGCAACAAAAACAAACTCTTAAACTTGTGAAGCAGAGACTCTATTCCTATGCTAATTTCCCAACATGCATATTTGATACACGCCGTTAGGGAAACGAGCGTAAGTGAAATTGAGCTCTAAAGTTAAAGGCAAAGGTATAATATTTCAGTATTTTAGCCGGTAAGCTAGTTGGGGTATTTGCAAAGGAAATTGGTCGCATTGTGGATGGGCGTAAAGTTGGAACTGCAAGTGTGTCGAGTTTTATGTGAAGTTGCAAAGTGATTGTGTATGCTTATCAAGCAACCTTCGTTATGTGACTGCTGAGACAGAATTATCTCGAGTTCAGAAGATACATCGTCTGAATGTAAGAGATAAAACTAAAGAAGATAGATTAAGCGTTGTAGTTTTTGAAGTAGATACAAAAGCAATTACAATCTTCCCTGACCAGGAGATGCAGATCCTTAAAATGATCTTAGAACATTCAAAATGCAATAAGGTTGAAGTTTGTCTGTATCTGACAATATTAATTTGCTCCTGAAACTAATAATAAAGAATTAATTTAATAATTCATTCATTCGTTTATTCTAATCATTTTACTAACCGAATATATAAATAATTCTTTAGTATAACTAGCATTTGCTAACCTCAAGAGAAGGTACGCGCGTATACACTAACACACACGCTATAAACACATATACACACACACATTAGACACCATTCACATGCGATGACTGCCTCTTGTTTTTTTCTCTCTTTTAATTTATAATCTTGATTGCTAGAATTAACATTTATTCTAATCTCTAAATATGTATTGATAAACTTTTAGCAACCACTTTAGTGTTTCTTTAATTGAATTTAGTAGGCATTTTTTTGGACCAGGAAGCTGTTTAAAATTGAATTCCTTTTATAAAAGAAGCACATAACCACCTTGATGATAAGCGGTTGTCGTTATTAATATTGTAATTATCAATTACTATTCAAATTTTGATCAGGCCGCCAATAAAAGAGGTAAAACTCTGTTTCTTCTTTTTAATTTTTAAATAAAAGATTATATGACAGTATACTTAAAGAAGGTTGTATACTTATTACAAAGATAAGAGAAACTCAAAAGCCGTCCTATTATCAAGAATAAGCAAGTAGGTACTTTAGATGATGTTATCCCAAAGTGTATTTTCATTGTACGCTATTTGCTTTGTTCTAGGCGTTTATGATGAATTCAAATTTATTTATCTTAGATAGGGGACCATTGAGTACTATTCAGGGCTGTAAACATTGATATTAAATATCTATTGTGACTCCACGTCAGAAAACTATTAAGTGTAGAACAAAATTTATATTCCAAAAGTGTTACCTAGCAACAGCGATGTAGTCCTTATTTAAAACAAAATATATTTCTCAAACTTACACCTATTATCCAGGTTAAGGTAAGCACCATTGAGATCTTATGTTATGGATACTAGATAACGGAAAATATAGACGGTAGCATGTTAAATTGAAGAGGTTGTTTGATTGAACGTGCTAATTTAAATGTGAGATAGTCTCTTTATTGAGGAAGGCTATAGGCTATATAACATCACGTTGCTATCAATAAGAGCTGAGCATCAATAATGTTGCGAAAAAAAAATCCTTGTCGAAGCTCTCGTTGTCGCATTTCCGTAAATGGTTAAAGTTACGCAAAAATCTTGTATTCCGGAATGGTTCTTTAAGAGTTCTAAAAAAGTCTGCGACTGCATATTTCTATCTTTTAGGGTTGACTCACGACAACCTTTTTTTGGTAGTCAGATTCTACAATAACAAATTATTCCTTAATGTGCGATATGTGTTTGCAACATCTATGCAGAGAAAGTCGCAAGCATTAACAAACATCTCTCTCATTATATAAGTATCTGCCCCTACCGGGATTTGAAACCTCTGGCTGAAGAGGATGGAGTTAAATTCTCGACCAAATGGATATTCAGTAAATTTTTAAAAATATGTCCGATCCAATTGCAGGTTTCTCTACTTAAGTAGGAATCTCTGCTTCTACTTGTAAATGTAAACAACGATGGAAAGCATTAACATCTCTTTTCTGCAGAATTTCAACACACCTACCTATCATGTAAATGCTTTATGTAAACAATAGTTTCCACTAACAATCTTAAAATACTTACAGTACGGTATTCATATCTGGTTAAAAATTACAAACCACTCTTCCCGGCAAGCCTCAGTTTGAAGTCCAAAAGAATGCAATGCACAGTGCTATTAATTCCGGCGCTGAATACAGTTCTAGGAAGATCCAATTTCTAAGCGCACAGCCATACTCTTTATCTCGAAAGAAATAGATTAGTTTCGTTGTTAGCCGGGGAAAGATGAGATATCTGCCAGACATATAAGATTTATTTTTTATTTGCCAAGATAAGATTCCATTGTACAGAGGTTTTAATCTTATTATCTAGGAAATCATATGTTGGTAGACTAGAGTGAAGTGTATGTTCAAATATTGGATTTTATAGACAAAACAAATTATTCGATTTAATTTATGCTTTAACTAAAGATTGAAAGATTGAAGGAAGATAAAGATTGAATTTATTCCTTGCTGGATTTTCATTTTTATTCAAACAATTTAACGTCTGTATACACAGCGGCATTGGATAATTTAACTCTATTAAAATACCTTTATGAAACACATAATTACCTATCTAATTAATTACCACAATTATTTACCTAACACATAATTTTAATATCTACGAGACTATTTCTTATATTATATGCTATAGAAGTGCTACAACGTGATAGTATCGATAAATTGGTAAGGTTATAGTTACTCTGCAATGTCAAAATAGTACTAGGTATCATATTGAAATCAGCATTTAGCTTCCTCTAATGTGATTATTGGCTACTTTATTCCTCTGTGTACCGTCTAACATCTCATGTTAGATCTAAGATAGTAAAATTATAAACAAATAAGCTATCAGATATAAAATATTGGTGTGATATACCCAGTAATATTACACATATATACACAGAGTACACATGATGTCGATGACGCCTCCTTTGTTCATATTTTCTGATCATTTTTTCGCTATCTTCTTTTCTAACAACGTACTTCCTTTTGCGCATTATCAAATTGTTATATATCATACAATATGTTACACAACTGACGTTATAGAATAAATTCTAAGATTTTTTTTTATTTTTTTTACTATGTGCGGTAATCGTGCGCGCACGCAAAAGAACTTCATTCTTATCAGGAGCCTAGGGTTATAGTACTGTCTCTTTCTTACTTATGACGCTAACTAATGTGCGAGTGAGTCAAAACGTAGCGGGGACTACTACAGGTGATTAGAATAAATCTCGAAAGACGAAGACAGGATAATTGTTGACGCCAAAACAGAAAAAACTCCATTGAAGCTTAACCAAGGAAGTCGATAGTGATCATTGGAAGCAGAGAATCTCAATCTAAACCAGGTAGAGTTGTTTAACAACGGGACTATTAACTTTTAAATGTCATTCTGAGCAAATTATCAAGAAGATATATTCTATTTAAGATGTAGACACAAAATATGAGTATTCTATTTTAACTGTTCCGGTAATATTTTCTCACTCAATATTGCAATATCTGCTCCAATACGAATATGAACAAAACAAAAGAGTCGATGGGAGCTGAATATCCGAAACGTTCTAAATTTGAATGATGCAGACAATGTTACAGAAAATAGATATTCACAACTCTATTTCAATAGCATAAAGTCTGAAAATAAATGAGTAAATTGAAATAGATTCATGTCACGGCAATATAAGCCTTATGACGCACTTGTTTGCTACTCCGTCTTGTTCTCAATTTCAGTTCTATGAGACACACTGTTTAGTAATGTAACAAACCGAAATTAGTTATGATGACGGTAAAACAATAGAAAAATCTCCAGTTATGCCAAAACTTGCCTTACCAATTTCTCGTGATTATAACACACAGTGGTCAAAATGACAGACGTATTTTAAGTGAGAGACTTAAAAAGAGGTTTGCAGAAATCTTCATTGAAGTTTCTGTAGAGACTTTTACAAATTTCCTTGTGATGCTGCGTTTCTTGCAGTTTGAGAAAATTACATTTTTGTGATATTATCACAAATAGATTACTTGCGATATTAAACTTCACATTCCTAAAAAAATATTTATTGAAACAACACCCTCTACATAATTAGGCATAAAGGAAGTAATAATAGATACGTATATTACTGCTTATTTTACATATTTTTAAAGTTCAAAATTTAATAAGATATAAACTTTGAGTAAGAAGTAATCGACATGATTTTCGATGTTGATAAAAAATGTAACTGGACACGTTTCCATTTTCAGAAGCTATGTTCGACATGCGGCTAACAAAGTATGTCACAGAGTTACTATTGAGGGGAGTTTCAACGGAAGGGGACTATTTCACCCCAGTAACTGGAATACAGCCTTTGTTGGCTCCTGTAAGTTCCTCTATGTTTTATCGAGAATCTGCAGCTTTGTATAAATCTAAATGAAGTTATAATAAATTCGATACAGTTTCCTATGGACTGGAGCTTATTGGTTGTGCTTTGATAAGTCAAGGTATTGTTATGTCAATGATGCCTATTTAAAATTACTACATATCTTTAGATAATGAATTGGATTGCGAACAACCTGATTGCTTAATATTATCTGACAAAATGGTAATACGAATAAAACTCAATAAGAAAATCTTTCAAGAGCTTTAGCTTTTATCCACTCTTTATATGACTATGTCTTAGCCCCCACGTTAATATTGATAAGATTTTTTTCATTTTTTGTAAAGTTACTGTCTATATGAAGTGCTGTATAAAATTAATTTGATAATATCCCTTAGAATGGCGAAGCTCTCTGCATCTAGGTGATTTGAAAATTATGTAGAGACGTGTTGTATTGAAGTAGAAGGGCTATAAAATGTTTTAATTTTCACTTTGATATTGAGGCAAGACTTGACAAATTTTTAAATATATTTAAGTAAAATAGTAGATCGTCAAATATAGGATCTTAATAAATCATGCATTCTGCAGTATTTTTAGGGACTTTATTTCGAGAGCTAAATATTTCCAAGCGCTTTCAAAGTATGCTTAGTAATATTAGATAAGGGGAGAGCGAGATATCCATAAATATTTCAGGTAACATGTAAACTTTGCAACACTAAAACTTTTTTATTTTATGCAGTAGACAGTTGAATTATCAAAAATGTGTATGGAGAAACATTAATGTAAGAGCGGTTTGTATATTTGCCAATAAGAGGCACTAATATTTTGTTAAATAATACTAAAAAATTCCAAGGCTGAGAGAAATCATACTGTACTTTCTATATGCCATGAACTTTATAAATGCGACAAATTTTTGTTTATAAATTTGGATATTTGTAAGATATTTCGAAAGATACCCCAAAAAATTATTTCCTAAGAAATTTAAAATATTTCTTTAGATTTTTTAAAATGATTTAGCTTTTTAGCTATCTCTATTTCAACTTATGAGAAAGGGTGGTTTTGCGAGTAATAGTTTAAGAACGCTTCTTCATCCGGGGGATTGCAGCTGATCAGCTCGGAGTGCAGATATACAAACGAGAATGACGGGGAGCGTGGAAGCTTACTCTAAGACTACCACCTGTGGCTGCACCCGTGTGGGGTTTAGTCTGTCACATATGTTATATAGCCTATAACCTTACCGAATAAATGGACTATTAAAATGGAATTTTCCAATGCCAGTAGTTCCAACGGTCAAACAAACCCTTCAGCGTTATAATATTAGTATAGATTCTTTGAGTTCAGGTTATACGAATACTATTGGAATAGAATTTGTGATATGTCACAATAAATATGTGATATTTGAGATATGTCAATAAATTTACTACACTCCACTTACAAGATCATAACACATCCACCGCCACCTCTATTCTCCATTGCATTTACATTACATATTATAATAATTTTATAGAACATTATGAACTCTAGTGCACGGTTATTGTACTGACAATCAGTGTCAATTCCCCGATCAATTTTACTTGCACAAGTTTCAATGCAAACCCTAAAATATCCAAGCTACCATTGTCGTTCTGGAGACGTCTCAAATGGGATTAGCTTTCAAAGAAACTAGCTTCTTCTTTATCTTGGTAACTTCGAAACTAAAATAGAGAAGTGAGCAGTGGGGCGAACAAACTTTCCTTTGCGTTGCACCGTATGCAGGCGGATATTTTAAAGTTCTACTTTCGCTTAAAGATACACTTCATGGAGATATCTCCTCTTATTTTTGTCTACTTATTCTTAATTTCTTTTGCTCATATATCTATAAGTTTTCAAATATTTTCAATATTGTAATAAACCATACGACGCGTAAATGATACAAAGTTATCTAAATGGCGTTGATAATTACATTTACATTTATTTGATTGGAAATGTTAAAAGCCACAATCTTTTTACATATTTTGCATACGTGCAAGTCTTGCTGAGTTTCTTGCATATTCTTCTCAGGACACGACCCCCGATAGATTAACGCACAAATGGCTTTGATTAACGTTTAATAAGTATATCTGTACTAAACTTGAATAAAATATTTTGACTTTGACTTTGAATTCATGTAAAAAAACTGGAGATACAGAAAAATAGGAATTCTCTATAAAAGTAAGCTGATAATAAAATGAACTGATTGACAAAAAGTTTCGATATTAAACTAAATACTTTGAAACTAACAAACTTTAATTCTTTTATGCGCTATTTAGAGTTTTAAATATATTTCAAATTTTTGGATTGCTGAATTTTTTTAAAAACCGGATTTTAATATTCAACCTACGTAGCTTTTATCTACCAAGCGTAGAACTTTGACATATTTCAAATGAATAACTCTACGCCTCGAAAGTGAAACTACCCGTAAATAAATTATCAGTTTATTTAATAATACAGTTTTTAACATATTTTTTAAACCTATCACTACTTTTATGATACATATGGTTTCTTTGACTTGAACGGTTTCCGTAGCAGCTGGAGTCAATAGGTTAACGTTGTCTTTCAAAGCATGGCGAAGCTCGTGTTGACAAATAAAAAATGAATATTTCTATCCAGTGTAGAAATCAAGTCTTGTAATTGATTTTAGACTCAAGTCCGTTCTATATGAGTAGAATTTCATCACAAATGCTTATTTCCATAACAAAAAAGAGGAAAGGAAATAATCTCGGTCCTCGATGATTAATTGTTTTGTCGGCTCTTATTCAGATGTCCAGCGCCGAAAACTCTGTTCGTCTTTAATTAAAAATATTATTAAATTTTCCTTTACCGTTAAAACTTAACCCAGTTACAAGTTTAAATCTGGGATGAGGTGTTTAAGAAAATAAGAATTTCATTTTTATACGGTTGTATAGCTGCAGATTATATAAAAAATAATGTTCAATTAGATTTTCGAGGGTATAAATATTAATTGGATACAGAAGTAAGACATGGTGGCTGTGGTGTTAATTTCCCTTTGAACTTAGATCTTCCGACTGGGATAAACGATGGCATACGCTTCCAATAAAAGACAGAACTAAGAACTTCAAAACACTGAAAAGGCAAAAATAATACAATTTAACAAGTTTCCAACTTAGAAATATTTTATGGAGTAGTTGCTAAGTTGTTTGCAGAAACAATAGAAAGTGAAACTGTGTCTCTAAGAAATAATTTTAAGCTGGATAATTCTTACAATGAATATTTTTTGCCGATTTAGTGTTTTGAAATTAGTTTTATATTTTGATTTAAATTTGATTTTTACACAATATTGAGTGGAAGCTTCGAAAGGTCACCGTCAGTATTGCCAACTTACCTGCAATTTCTTGTTGCTTCAAAATACTCAAAGATTTTGAAAAAATATGAAATAGGTAATGCGTGTCTTAAAAATTTTAACATCATCCGATCCAGTTTTGATGACAATAGAACTAACTGAGAAGAATAATCTATTCAATAAAGAAAATGATTGAAAATACGTTTAAGATTGACAGAGAAATCACGTCACAAACATTCAAAATAAACATTATTCAAATTGAGAGCCTCCTCTTTTTTTATGTCGGGTAAAACTAAACTACTTATAGTAAATAAGGAATATGTTGGAGCTATTAGCAATCACAACGTTGCAGAATTAAAGTGAATTCAATATAATACTCCTCTTTATTCGTAAAATTAATATTGTATTTTCTTTAGTACAAAGACGATAAATATTTTTGTTATCAAAGATTTATTTTTGTTAGTATATTCCTTAAGTATAGTTTTGACTTGACGTGCTCGTCAGAAAAACTTTTTCAATATCGCTTTAATGACTTGGAAATAAAATGCTAAATTGTAAACCAGAAAGATTTCTCAAAAGCACTCTAGTATTCATTATTGAAGGACCAAAGAGAATGTTATTGCAAGAAGTTCGAACTTTTAAATTAATACTGAATTCAAATAGTAATAATGTCTACAGTTTCGTGATCGTATCTCTACTGTTAGTAGCGAGTCTGTTGGTAGGAAAACAGTAGCGCTACACACAAGTTTGCACACGCGATTCTGTAATCAGGAGGCATTCAATATTTTTTTACCGAGTAATAGTGATGTGATAGCATTAATTATTATGATATTTTAAGTGATATCGATACGATCGATATAAGCATCCTTAACTTTCGAACATTTATCAATAAGACTTAATAAGCTTTACAAAGCTAAAATACAAATAGTTTATTCAATCAACATTGGTGAATATTTATTAACACAATTTAACGAGAACTATGGTGTGATAAATTAAAATGTAATTAAATTATCAATTTTATAAATAAGATGTGCATGTTAAACCAGTTATTTTCTAAAATTTAACTTCAGAAATTGATGTAGACTACAAAATTTTTCGGTCTTAAAATCCATTGTATTTATATATGTGATGTAGAGCTAAAAAATCTATATCAATATTTTCATCAAACATATTATCAAGTTCTATTTATCCATGAGATGCTCCAGCAGTTCAGTGCGGATCCAATTACGGAGTAGCTGCACCTGGCATCGGCCAGCTGTTTTGAGTGATCCAGGTTCTAGTTTCACTATCAAAACTTGGAAGTTCAGTTCCGTAATCGAGTATAGTCACTAGTTATTCAGATTGAAGCCAATAGCTTTGTCCGGGACTTGAAAACAGATTTTTCGTAATGTAGCATCTCGAATTTTTATTTCGGATATAAATGAATTAGATTCTGAACATGATATTAGTTCCGATTTTGTTGTACATGAACTAATATCAAATTTAACATGTAACATGGTTGTACCAAGTGTTTAATGATTCATTTTAATGTTTATTTAAAAGTCTTATCTTCATAAAAAGTGACATTGGCTTAAAATTAAATTATGTATCTACCAATTCTGTTGAGCAAGATTTTATTTAATTTCATTACTAATCTTTCATCACAATTCAACTTGAAAAAGACAGACTACCTATGACATCATTTGACGTTTCTTATATAATGACTATGAACCCTATTTGGCTTAATTTAAAGTTCATCATTAAGCATCCCGCATAGAATTAGCCATAAATGAATGTCTGGTCTTAGTGTTAACTAACCATAGGAATAGGTTAAATATTGAATTAGAATGAAGGGAAGCAAATAACATTTAATTTTAGTTAAACATAATGCTAGCAAAATCGCAAACACTAACTATATAATTTAATATAAGAAAAAAGTGAAGCTATTGTGATTTTTACATCTTTAATGTGAACTTAAATTTATCTAACAAATAAAATATAATTGACTTTCAAAAGAAGTCAATTATTTTTGCTCTATAGATTTGATGCTATTAATTAAAGAACACTTAATTTAAGGTAAAGTCAAAGTCAAAATATATTTATTTAAATAGCCTCATTTAATAAGTTCTTTTAAGTCGTCATAACAGGGAATATGTATGAGAAAAATAAACAAATGTAATTTAAGGTAATAACTTTAAGTGGGTATTAACCGGGTATTTACAAATTGTCTCAGTTATAGAATTTAAATATGTACTAAATTATATACTCTAACTGTAATTTGAGCTGCTCAACATTCATAAACATATAACATTACTGCCTTAAAGTTAGCAGTAAATAAGACAGCAAGAACTTGTCTAGCTAAATCATTCATGACAGAGCTATAAAATAATCTTGCTGTTCTTTCGATGATGATTCCGAAGGTTTCATTCACGGCTCTGGACTCTTTCATGAAGATTTTTTTGCTCTGAATGTTGTAATATTAAACTGGAATACTATTTGCTGTATTAAATTCCCCTTTCCTTCACCCCTTTAATGTAGCCACGTCTACTTTACGTACTAAGAGATTTAGTGACTCCTTTCTCTGTCGCACAACTAGAGCATGGAATTCCTTACCAACACACGTATTCCCTCCTTCTTATAACATGGGTTCCTTTAAAAGAGGCGTGAAAAAGCACTTTTTGGGCCGGCAAGGTGAGGGTGGCTAGGGCAGTAGCTTCACTAGCTATCTTCACATGTGGACTCGTCTACTGCTTATCATCAGGTGGTGTCGAGTCATTTGCTGTGCTTTTTATAAAAAAAAAATACACTGAAATCTGATTAACAGAAATTAAGCTTATCGTTTGGTGTTTTGTATCACTGGCTTGTGCAGGGGACTTGACGTGCACGCCTTGTCCACCATAGGCCTCGATGTATCTTTATAAATACCCCTCATTTTCAATTAACTAGCGCGTTTTTAACTTCCATTTGGTCTACCGATAATTGTATGCTCGGTTTGCATAAGCAAATACATTTAAGTGTTTGCGCTTCGAAATACTTACATTGAATGTGTAATAAATTCATGAGAAGCGCTGTATTTGAAGTTTTCGTTCAGTACCTGAAATGATAAAATATTTTTTTAGAAATAATATGTTTTACGAATCTGTTACTCTCTATTAGTATAATGTGCTTATAGAGATAAAACTATAAATTATTAGGGTAATCTTTTTTTAAATAGTAGGTCGTAATATATTAAGCTTATCTGAGTGCGAAATAAAACACGTTTCTATCTGAAATAAAATTTACAGTTTGAAACAAAAACACAAAGCAATTATACCATTAAATTAAAAGCCACAGAAAATAAATTGACGGTTGAATAACGTTTATTTTTTATTTATTTTATTTTATATGGAACATTAACAACCATAACCAATGAAAATGTACTCAACTCAACACTAGAAATCATTAAACAATTTTAAATCCACAGCAGATATATATCAGAGTACTTTAATACAATATCCAATGATCCTAGTCGATTACATGATCTTTTGATGACTTATGCACACATAATATGTATGCACAGTATGCATAGTTTATTTGTATGCACAGTATGCATAGTTTATTTGTATGCACAGTATGCATAGTTCATATGTATGCTCCACTTTATTATTTGTTTTTTTCCTAAAGGAGAAGTAGAAGATAATTTTGATATTATTAACTATATATTAAATAATAATAACATATTACTTAATAGCTTATATTCTTAAAAAGACTTCAGACTCAGAAGTCATACAAAGATTATTTAATCCACTAGGATCATTGGATATTGTATTAAAATACTCTATAACAGTGCGGAACAAGATTATATAAACGTAACAATGTTAAATAAACCAATTTTAGTTACATATTGAAATAGATAAATTATATGTAATCTCTAAGTCTCATTTTATGAAATTATAATACTAATCTAAAGATTTACAATAAGTATTTCAGTTTTTGACAATCCTGGAGCTGGAGAATTCGGAAGAAGTCCATAGGTTGAGATTATGACTGTTATGATCGCAGTAGATGTCACCCCCACATATCGGTACGAGGTTACCGATATGTGGGGGTGACATCCATGACAGATTCAGATAATGGGTTTTTTTAATCGGATTCGACTTTCACGTTGTTTTAATTAAATAAAATGGTGACATCCACTAAAAGCACACGTGATTCTAACCGGTCATCATCAGTACGATATCAGGTACCCGGTACCACCAAGCACGGTCGTCGGCTCCAGTAAGTAATTATAATAAGGAACCTTTTCACCTGCGAGGCCGGCTTGAAGGCTTATTATTTTTATTAAATAGACAAAAAGAAATGAACATCACTTTTAAAAAATGTAATGAATATTATGATTATTAAAATTTGAATTTCATGGCATTTATTATGTAACCGTCAGGTTTCAATCCTCACTAAGCTTTTAATCGCTTACTTTACGTGTTAGTGAACTCGAGTCTTAATGTAACTCGCTGAAATATGAATTTATTTGAATAACGGCTTATACTGCTTTTGTTGTTTTTTTATTGAAAAAAAAGAACGAATGCAAAAATCAGAGATGAGTGACAGACAGTTAACAGATGAAAAGAAAAGCTATGAAAAATAAACTTAATAAAACATGGTACAATGTGACGACCAAATAGAGTCGCCACACTGTTTTTATAACTGTCTCTGTGATCCGGTAGAGCTTCTCCTCAGCGTCACAAAAAAAAAAAAGAGCTCTAACGTGACTACACCGGCAGTTGGAGGTAAGATAACCAGTTACGCTGTGGTGTAGGCATCCGGGTACTTCGCTTCAATCTTCATCCGGGTACTTCGCTTCAATCTTCATTCGGGTACTTCGCTTCAATCTTCATCCGTATCTTCACTTAACACATCTTAAGCATGTTATTAAGATGACGCAGTACTACATCATTTTTTAATTATCGCTGTAAAGCGGTAAACCAAGTACTACGTTTTACATTTGCTGGACGCCCGCTACAGGTTAAACTCGCGCGAATTAAGCCGCCTAAGATGTGACATAAGACGAGATGAAGCCCAAGAAAATCCCCGTTAAGATTTTTTTTAAATATAATAATAAACGTTCATTTTAAAAAATATAAGGAGTTTGACCTACAAACGAGGTTAATAATTAATACTTTTCAATGCACAACTATATTTTAAATTTCCTGGAAACACTTCTTTGTTTAAAACACTAACGTCGATGAAACGTAATGTTTCTTTGAAGTTGATTGCATTTAAATATCGCTTGGAAGTGGTTGAACAAAGAGCTTTGTAGGAAGCAAAAGGTAAGGAAAAAATGAAGAAAGTAGAAAAATATTTTAAATAGACAAACAGAGCTTAATGCAATATAAAAAATAAGAAAAAAAATAATATGTAAATCCTGTATTTATTTTATTTTATTTGTACTTTATCCGATTATTTTTACTGGCAGCAAACTAAAAAATATATTTCTTTCCATCCAAAAAGGTTATAAAACAGGTTCGTTGAGTTTTAAGACGAACATTTTTTATGAGCGCAGTAAAGTAAGGTTTTCTCAATAAAGAAATCTCTATTAATAAGTATTGGTAAAGGAGTTTCTAAACTGAAGTGCATAAAATACTGCATTAAATACATTCTTTTTTATGGCTTTTGTAATGAATAGTGAAAAAACAAAGGAAGAAAGTTGAATTATGCAGAATTTTGTGACTGTCAGTTGTTTGTTGTGTGTTATATACCGTATTTTGTGTCAAAGTTTAGTTTTTGATGCTAGAATGGTGTGCTCTAAGTAGTGTAGTTGGCCAGTTACTTTTTGAAAATGGAACTCATTTTCAATAAGTCGTTAGTAGTATTTTTCCACTTTTAATTCTTTATATTTATTTCATTATTATTACTGTATCATTTCATCAATATAGTTCATTCATTAGTTTCAAAAACAGCAGTACCCTAAAGCAATAACAACTAGTTAAGACATAGTTGTACTGCCTATAGTTCCTTCTTCCCTTCTCTTTGATAGAAATAACCCATCAAATTTCAAAAGAAAATATTGACTAGCAATTAGTTTTACACGACGCAAAAAAAACTTTTATAATAAAGTTCTTTTATTTTTTACAGAATAGGCCATAACCGGCTCGCCTCGGCGCCAAAGCCCTCTTGGTCATAATTTTAAATACTCAATATTTTTAAAATAAGAACGTATTTTTTTTAGAATTATCTAATGGCTAGTTCTGTAGTATGAATGTGTTGTAATAATATGGATACGTAGCAAGCAGCACCTCTTTACCTGATGACAATTTACTTGTATATGTAAATTCAAGGAGGTATATAACCTCTGAGGGTGGATTGGTGAATTGCTTTGACAGAACCCAGTTCATCCTCGCGAGGGGCAATGGAGCTACCGGGGAGTTTTAGTGGGTATTCCCAGTGCCGAGGTACTGGGCGATCCTCACACACGTCCACTACACAGCCAGTGGTGGATAGGTCCGTAAACGGATTCCTCCTCGATAAAAAAAAGGAGGTATATAACCTCTTTTCTATTTCATCTATGGCGGTGGTGTGCACTTGTTTTTAATTTTAGTATATAATAACAGTTAAGTATCACGTTACCATATAACATTTCTCGCCTGGCTTTTTGAAAGAAATATTCCTTATAAAGATACTTTTCTATGAGACCTACTTTCTCACAGTGCTTTTAACATGTTCTCTTAAAATTATGTTCACAAACTTTATAGGTTATTTTTCAGGCAATATTTTAGCGATATTCAAATTGCTTCGGCCGTAATTTAGAAACTTCTAGAATATAGCGTGGCTTTGTGCAATTTTTCTCTTAAGTTAGTACCGCTTGCATAATAGAAGAGAAATGGTAGCTTCTAGGCTACTACTCGGGAAATTTTTAAAGGTTATCGTTAAGTAACATACAGCTATACTTTTTTATTAACTTCAATTTAAGGAACTTACTTCTCTTCTCCACAGAGTAAACACTTCCTTTATGTGGCATTGTCGACGTCTTTACAGCAAGGTTCCAATTGGTATTAAAGACTCAAATATTGGCATTTGAGTCTTGAGTTTCAAATACTCAAATATTGATATGCGAGTCTTTGAAACAAATTTAAAACCACAATAAAAGCGAAACAGTCTAAGAAAGCTTACTATAAAAGAGATTATTATCTTATTGATACTAAAGCGTGGGATTAATTTGTTCAATGACAATTCATTAAAATAATAATTGAATTAAAAATAAGAATATTTACAGGTAATTCCATAAGTAACTTGTAAATAACATAATAATCTTCTCCAAAGCTAAAGTATTCATCAAAGTAGTGGGAAGGTTTAATTTTGATTATTTACAAGTACATAGTAAAGGATTTCATAAAAAAAACATTCCTTAGACAATATTTAAGTGAATTGCCAACTGTTGACTGATTGTCTCTCAATATAGATATATCTAATAATCTCAATATAGATATATTATATTATATCTATATTGAGAGACAATCAGCCATAATTTTTATTTCTTATTTAAACTCCTGTTTGATTGTTAACATTATTTAAAACATAACACTGCATCCCAGGCTGCTCTCATATGAGTATAGCCTTGTGATTTTAACGGGTATTTAAAATACTAACAACTTACAATAATTCAAAATTAAAAATCTTAAATAGATGATAAATTGGACAAAATGAAAAATGAAATCAAATGAATATTTAAGAAATTTCTTGAAAATACTGATTCCAACATCGTATTTAATGTTTAAACGCAAACATTTTAACGGCTTGTTTCCTCTACCAGTGACTCCCTGATGGGGGGATTTCGTTTGTTGTCGCTCCCTCCCGCGCATTCTAACGTAACTAAATTATTTACCGACTTGTTGAAGTCTCAACAAGCTTATTTCAGAATTTGTCCTGCGAACTCATAAAATTCGGAGTGTTTCTGAGATCTTTCGGAATGGTGTGAGTTATAAAATTTTACGGGTTTTAAAGTACCTTGTAAAGTTTTGAGCTTAAACAACTATCAGTTAAGAAAAGCAAATATTTCAACTTTAATATTTATCCAAAGAAGTGGACATTGTATTTTGTTTGAGTTCTAGATAAAAAATCTAACAATGTAGAGAAAGGTATAACATTTTCAGTATAACATCAAAACGTCATTTGAAAAATGTTTTTTTTAAATCTCAGTAAATGACTCGACTCTACCTGATGATAAGAAGTAGAGGAGTCCATATGTAAAGACCAAAGAGTGCTTGTTTTAGTGCTTATGTTTAGTTTTCATCTGAATTGGGAAAAAAATGAAAAGAAATGAAATGAACAGGAAATGAACAGGAAATGAAAATGAATGAAAAATGAAATGAAATGAAATGAATGATGAATGAAATGAAATGACGAGAAATCAAGATCAAAATGTAGTAGTAGATAAACAGTCAAAGTACTGCATAAGAAAGCTGTTGTAAGACAGAGACAGAACACTTTAATAATAATGTTAAGATACTTACGCACGAGCGAGTTAGAATATAGCAAATATAAACATTGAACAGGGACATTTAGTTCAAACTTTGGGACGTTTATTAGCAGAGTGAACACGAACATTAAATGAACACAATGCAAGAGTTCGCATACAACCCCGCTCTCACAAAAGCAATAAATTTGATAGTGAAAAAGCGTATTATTCTAGTTTTCTAGATTTTCACGAATTAATATTGCTTGTGAAGAGAAGTCTAGATTTATATAAACAATTTTACGTAACAAGTTTCAGGTTCAATATTATATTCTATATCAAATACTACGAAGAATGACTGTGTGGATGACAGAACAATAACATTTGATCGCATTTAACATTTGTGACAAACACAATATACGATGTAATTTCGTGGTAAGCAAACAACACACAGATGTTCGTTCGTTCATGCTTACTGTGTACTTGTTCTTAGTTTTAAGCCATGTTAAATTAGGCGGGGTGAGAGGCGAGAGCAGGTTGAATCTTGTAACTAAGAAATGGGGCTTAACTTCCTTCGAGTAAAGATTTGTATTTTTAATTTCGTAATAAAAGGACGTAAAGGTGGTATGATGTTTGTGAGAAGTATTTTGAAAATTAAGACTTATGAATCTTAACTTATCTTTAACTTTGTTATATTAAGTAATTACAGTGTTTTTTGGGAACCGGAATGGACAAAATAAACAACGTTTGAGTTCATTGCTTTAATAATATTAGGGGTATAAATAAAATACGATTATAAAGACTTCGTTGATATGATATAAAGAAATGCATCACGCGAGGATCTTTCCGAACTGTCTTTGTAATAAATGGCTATTATGATGTGAACAAAGCTGTTACTTACCACCTTATAATTATAAAAACCACATAAACATCCCTCGTCTTTGTATAATACTTGTTTCAGTGTTAACCAAACATTATCTTTGAATTTAACATTATAGAGAATAAAGAAAATGGTAATTTAATAAAGGAAGAAGTTAAATTGTTTAAAAACATGAAATAAATTTACGAAATTGTTTTTTCTTTCAACCAAAGGATGAAACTAACAAAATTAAAGTTAAGAAATATTAATAGAATGTCTTAAATTTGGTATAAATGTAATGATTATGTCATGCACTATTAGAAATATCGATAGAAATTTTCGACGACACTAATAGTGCAGGAATTTTCGGTAACTTTAAGTCACTTTATATTCCTAGTCTGAAGCTGAACTTACCCAAGTTTATTACTATCGTATATTTGAACGGTATTAGGAAACCAGGATTATATATATATAATCCTGGATTATTAATCCCAGGATTATATATATAATATATATATATATATATATATATATCAATTCTAACATCTTCATAAAAAGTTTTTTTTTTATAAAATAGCTCAGCAAATGACTCGACATCACCTGATGATAAACAGTAGAGGAGTCCATATGTGAAGATAGCTAGTGCAGCATGCGACATCAGTATGCCCTAGACACCCTTACATTGCCGGCCCAAAAAGTACTTTTTTCGCCTCTTTTAAAGGAACCCATGTTGTATGAAGGAGGGAATACAAATTTTGCTCCATAAAAACTTCTGTCTTTTGATATTTTCTTTGAAGTTATTCTTTTCGATTTGAGGTTTTTATTTATTAAAATTAATGTTTCATTCACTAAGAACAAATTGTTTTAATTGAGTTACATGACTTATTATAACAAGAGCTTTCGCAAAACGGCGAAACTTTTTACGCGAATCGAGACAGAAATTTGCGCTACAAGTTTCACAATGAACATTCAAGATACAAGTAGTACATATTGTAATAATTATGCCTCAGTATAAGAGTTAGTGATGTAACTGTATTTATAAGTCCATCATTATCGATGAATCTTTAGACGCAAATATTGCGTAGTTAGTTTTATAGCTGTAGCTTTTCTGTATTCATCATTTTTGTCTGTTTATTTATATTTGGGCAGATTATTAATACACAAACAAAATCTACATTATTTAAATTAAGACCGCGTTTATTTAGACTGATTGCATAATTTTAGAAAGTGTTTTTTAAAATCTGCATAAGGGCGATAATTGAATATATTTTTTTAGAGTAACTTTGTAGTTGACAAATTAGGTAATTAGTTTACTTCGCCTTAGAAGTTGCCTGAATGTAAGTGGCGTATGGATTGGAGATGACTTTGAGATGCAGTTTTACCTAAACGTAAAAATCAAGTTTAAAATTTGGTATAAATGTAATAATTAAAAAAATATAAATTTTTAAACTGTCATGCACTATTAGAAATTCTTGCGCCGCTTCTTCTCTGCAGCTACTAATTCGTCGAAGCGGTAGTAGGGTTAATTGGGAATATGCATACTAGTGTTATTTTTAATTTTAAAATATTATTTTGAAAATAAATTGTTAATTTTAATTTTAAAATAATATTATAAAATTAAAACTAACAACAAAAATTATATTTTAAATAAATACTAACAAAATAATATTTTAAAATTAAAACTAACAATTTATTTATTACATATTTTAATACTGGGACAATTTGTAAATGCCCGGTTAATACCCACTAAAAGTTATGACTATTGCCTTTAATTACATTATTTGTTTTTCTCATACATATTCCCTGTTGTGACGATTTAAAAGAACTTAGTAAATGAGTCTATTTAAATAAAGTTATTTATGACTTTGACTTTGACTTTATCGATAGAAATTTTGGACGTCACTAATAGTGGAGGAATTTTTGGTAACTTTAAGTCACTTTATATTCCTAATCTGAAGCTGACTTTACCCAAGTTTATTATTGTCGTATATTTGAACGGTATTAGGAAACTAGGATTAGAAACCTTTAGAAATATAGCTTAGCAAACTATTGTCCCCATGTAATCCAATTTAATTGACCATTTTGTTTGTACTCAATTCTATATAACTGGTTAAGTCAATACTCATATCTTAAATGTTTGAAAAGAATGATATTATACAGCTAGAGTGAAAAGAAAGTGTAAGATCTATCTGATAATAATCTTAACCTATAGACAGTTTTAGTACCTACTACTTATGAGCTCATTTGGGTTTAACAGGATGCCTACCCTGTTAAATCAGAAAATAGCGTTATATTGACAACAGCAACCAAATTGACATTCAAGAAGAGATTGAGTGATTCTAATGTCCGTTGGTACTGTAAACATTTCAGTAAAACACAGATACAACTCTTAAGTAACTGTGGACCTCTCGTTCACAAACGAAGCCTTCATCTGGAGATACAAATAATCGACTTAACTTAAGTAAAAAAATGTGAAATTGTGAAAACACTAATCTAAATAGAAACCAAATCAAGCAGCTACTCTAACTTATTGGTAGCAAGTTACAATAGACTTTTCAGGTAATACAGATAAAATAGTCTGAAATGAATATACTGAACAACTCCAAAACACCAATATTATTTTGTGTGCTTTGGAGATCCTTTGAGTCCGAGTAAAATGCTTTCTTAAAGAACTCTGCGACTTATTGCTGGAGCATAACACTAGAAAACAGACTAGTGTTATTGGCAAAGTTAGTCAGAACAATGACAGGACATCGAAGACATTAACATCTGTCTCCGAAATGTCAACGCACCAAACCTCCTTGATATTTGAAATATTTATAGGTTTTAATACCGCTATGTATGCTATATGATTGCTTAAACCTTTACGAATCAATTTTCCTGTAATCTCGTGTAAGCTGTAAGGTAGTATCTCTGTGGGGTACTCACCATTCGAGAAACAACACCACTATACTATTTATCATCCATAAATGTGGGGTAGTATTTGAAACGCTTTAGTTTAGATTGCGAAAACAAAGCACCTTTCGTCATTATTAAAAAAAACTTCCATGCTTTTTGATTAGTTGAGTTTTTTTAATGATCAGGAAATAAATTCGACATCACTACGACTAAGCGTACAACATACTTATGCGATCAAAGCAAATAATATTTTAGGGCAAAATTTCCATACGGCTAATGTAAGTGATACGCAGAAAGGGACCAAGGAGCGTTCCTTGAGGGACCCTTTTAGTGGGCAGCTATAAATCAGGTCCTAATGGAGTGTGTAAGGTTTCTTGGGACTACACTTACAAATTTTAGAATGACCAAAGAAAAGACGTTTAGTGAAATGAAAGAATATTGATGGGATTGTTGACATAGCCAAGATTTAATTTTATTTATTATTTTTAACGGTTCTAAGGATGTAATTGTATTTGAAAAGTCCATTGATATCATCAAAAAGTACCATAAGTGCAATAAATGAAACATTTGATGGCACAAATTAGAACAATAACTAAGTTATGTATAGCTACCAGTTGCAAATATTGACTACACCATACATATGCTTTCTTATTGATACTATTTTTAGAATAACAAGAAAATTCATTAAGATTAGTCTAAAGCGATTAGTGTTCGTAAATATTAATTAATTAATTGCATTATATTTTGTGAAATTTTAATAACACATTCTGAGTCCTTGTAACTTATAAATAAAATTTATAATTATTATACGGCATCTTTACAACGACTTACTTTAATACTGCTTTGTTATTATAAAAAAGGCAATTAAAACAAGATGACTTACAGCTATAGCTTCTGAGAATATGTTCTCTATCCCAATAAGGGTAGAGGTTAAGTGAGATCAAATTACATTCTCCAGAAGGTTCGACTGTGAGATTTGAAATCTGAGTATAGCAAATGGGTTATCTAGTATTCGCAAATTATAAGTTGATGTGGACTTACTCTGCATCGTCTTGGGAAGTTTAATTGTATTGTTTTGAATTTTCTTTGAGATTTTTTTTTATATAAAGCACAGCAAAAGACTCGACACCACCTGATAATAAGCAGTAGACGAGTCCATATGTGAAGACAGCTAGTGAAGCATGTGACATACTACCCTAGCCACCCTCACCTTGCCGGCCCAAAAAGTGCTTTTTCACGCCTCTTTTAAAGGAACCCATGTTATAAGAAGTAGGGAATACGTCTGCTGGTAAGGAATTCCATAAGAATTACAATAAAAGGTTACCTTTTAAGGAAGAGATCGCTTTTAGCGATAAGGTCGCCCTTTGTACAAAATTAGTTAAAAGTGTTTTTTGTGTATTTCTCTTCTTGAATTGGCTGATGTACAATAAATATATATTCTATTCTATTTTATTATATTCTAAAACGCTTAGATAAAAAGCAACTAACATTTAAACACAGTAGATACGACAATTTACTTTCGTACAACTAGATTCACAATACATATTACACTTTGGTTCACGTTATTATATCTGACGGCGATCATAACTATCAAAAGTGGGTCCCTATATACTGACCCTGTAATACAGCTGCCTTGTCCACTGACATAAAAATTCAATATATCATATCTTAAAGTTATATAAGAACTCACCAATATCTGTTGTTTGTGTATTACAACCTTAAATTGTTAATTTACTCACAATTCGTACTTTTGATATTTTTCTTAGAACTTCATCAATAATACCAATCCTTAATTACGTCTCGCCAACTAACAGGCAAAAGCGACGTATTTCTTTTTGAATACTTTTTTCGGAATCATTTTGCGAAACTGGAAATGACGAAATCCTATTCTTTATATTAAAGAAGTAAATCAAATGTTAAATATACCCTTCCAAGAAGAGAAATAAGAAGAGTTTATATTTTGATAGCACATTTTAATTAATAATTATCGTAATCGAATTTCTATGAAATAATCGTTGTATACATTCCTCAAACTTATAATTATTCGGAGTAACTTTAATAAACTTTAACACGAAAATTCAGATGTTAATTTACTGCCGATAACTTTAACTGACTTTGGGTATTACTGACAAAAATAAATTTTAATCTTATTATCTTTAGAATGGAATAGAATCGAATGGAATAGATATTTATTTGGAACAAAAATGACAAAACAATATAACATTAAAAATATAAATAATTAACAAATAATTATAATACTGAATAATGAAACGTCGACGCAACGACGCTGGTCTGTCGTTGACAGTTATGAAACGTCGCGGTGTATTCATACAACGATAATAATAAATCGCTTATCATATATATCTTTTTGAACGTAAAATAAAGATATTTTCTATTCTTTTCTATTCTGTATTAATGGTATTAGAAATTCATCACCCTACGTCCTACAGTTAAGCACAAAGTTTGGGTCAAAACACCTCAACGCTGACTCCATGCGGCTAAGTGTTGCGGTTGTAATAACTGAACTAACGGCTTAATATCCCTTCCAAAGCACTAAAACAAATTTTGATAGACCCATCTTGACATTAAATGATATTAATTTAATATCATTTAACAGAATGTAAATAACACAACCGAAAACTTCGATATTGTTTAAAATTTATCTCCACTGTAATATTAGATTTTCGTATGAATCAAGTTAAGGTCCATACAAGCTGCCAAGGGCAAAAGGGTATCGGGAGGCCTTTCCCAGTCCAAACTTAGCTGGTCCGCGTTTAAAATTCAGATCTAATTAATGGCACTTTAGGCAATTTGAAGCAATTCACATTTAATATTGAAAAGGATTACTGTCACAGTTGCTTTCGTAACTGAGAATGGTGGTTTTGAAACAAAAACCTCAATTTAAGAATGCTGTGAACCTAAAATGAGGTAGGGAGTTAAGTGGATGTTCCACATAATACGAAAAGTTTGGCACTTAAGCAGCAAAGAAGCGCCAAATGTCTTTAGAAAAGTAGGTAAATGTTATTAAAGTGGATTACAAGAAATTATATTTTACTTGAAACAGCCGTTAGAACGTCGCTGCGACCATTGTTATGTGTTATTTTATGAGCTGTTTATTTTATCTCTTGGATAAATTGTAACTGTATATATTAAAATAGAACGTAAATCTAATGTTCACTGTCACACAGGTAGAGCGTGGAATTCCTTAACGGCACACGTATCCCCTCCTCATACAACATGGGTTCCTTTAAAAGAGGCGTGAAAAAGCACTTTTTGGGCCGGCAAGGTGAGGGTGGCTAGGCAGTATGTCGCATGCTCCACTAGCTATCTTCACATATGTACCCCTCTACTGCTTGTCATCAGGTCGAGTCATTTGCTGAACTTAATATATAAAAAAAACTTTAAACACTTTAAATACGAAATCGGTGAAAAATTTTCAGATACCAATAATAATCTATATTATTGCAGAAAATTAAATAACAATATCAAATAGTTATCAATATGTACTGGATTCTAATGTCATATTTATTCGAGATGTTAAAGGTTGAATGTTGCCATCCCATAGTTGTTTTAATATTTCAACCCTTAATAACATCTGCTTCGGCCACGAGACCGGAAATTTGGAAATTAAACTCATGCGGGTAAAAGCTGTGTTGACTGGTACACTTAAATTAATCTGTGAAGTATTTTGTTATCATACAATATATTAATTTATGTTGTAGGAGAAAGTATATTATATCTTTTTATCTTTAAAACAGTTTATTTACAAGCATTGTTGGATTCGTTTTTCATGAGCATTATTTTCTCGCTAATTAAAATTAACTTGTAAATGTTATATGCTGCAATAACCATTACTCTAAATTATAGTACTCTTGCCTTTAATGTTCAAATATTACTCTGTTCGAGTGTTGAGTATTCCTGCCTACTCAACTAGAAGTTCTGGGTTCGAATGCCGGTAGGAGCTGATATATATATCAATAAAGACATCATCGCCCAACTATCACTTTATCATCTATTATCAATTTAAAGTGTGCGCAGCAGCAGTTCGTAGATCTTTTTGGTCCTTCGAGCAATTTGGCCCAGCGTGAGAAAGTCAAAAGCGAGGCCAAGTTTCGACAACGTGTCCATTTGTTTAAAAGATTTCTATCCACAAACAAGTATACCAGACAAATATTCCTGTAACAACATATCAAACATCAACATCAAATCAGAGCATCATCAGTGCCCAGTGTTCTTAGCTTCGTCGTGTGATACAGAATCGGTCATTTATTATCAATTTAAAGTGTGGGGCAGGTACGTACAGTTTGACTCATCTAATAATCACGCAGTTTTGCGTTTCAAAATGAAATATATCCTTTTTTGTCAGAAAAAAAGAAAAAATATGAAACATAATTAAAATTGGATAAGTATTTAATAATCATATTTTTACGAAATGGCTCACAAATAAATAATAATATTTAGTTCGACTTATCTTTTCTTCACATCATTTTACGGCGTTTACCAAAATGTGGGTAAATTTCGCCAAAGGCATCGACGAGCATCCCAATTAATTTGACTACATGCTCACGAAGATTTGAGTCAGCCTGTTTCTATTTCGTACCAGAGTCAGGTTAAGGGCTATTAAATCTATTTTTAGTATCAGTATTCCCCAGCTGCGGTGAAGGGTAAAAGGGAAGTTGTATTTTCGATGAGTTCTTATGCAAACATAGTTTCATTGTACCCATGTTGGATCTTATTTGGAAAAAAGATAGATATGTAGAATTTATTTATTATGAAAATTTTTATAGAAAAAAAAAAATGACAACGCAGTTTTGTGGTTTCTACCAAACGACCATTGGGGCGGAGGTAATAGAAACGATAATAAGGGCTCTAAAATATTATAACAAAATCGAATGTTTATTATGAATTTGTTAAGAACCCGCAAACGAAGACAATCGGTAATCGTTTTACTGCTAAGAAGACTTGGACTAGTAGGATATAGAAGGTTGCAGAAATAAATAGAAGACCATCAGTGATGACTATACAAATTGGTAATAAAAGTTATATTTAAGTTCTAAAATTTCTCAATAGATGGCGTTAGTGAACTTGCAAATCGTGGCACCATTTGTTGTTCACGGTTTAAGTAAATTTAATTAAAACTATGCGCCTTGGACCAGTGTTTTATATATTAGCTATGTTTTAAATATGATCTTCTCAAGGAAATTGAGAGAAATGATGGCGGACTACAATTATTAAATTAAAACTTTTTCGTTTTATAAATTCAGAATTTTTGTATTTACAAACAGCTTATGTCTGTGTAATTTGTTTTCAAGAAAACCTTTTATACTTGGTTTCGTTATAATTGTATTGAATAAAGCCGTTTCACTGATTCCAGTATTGTGCGTAATTGATTTATGAAAAGTAACCTTTATCTTAGAAATGGTACCTTTTTATAGATAAAGTTGACTTGACATTGAACATTAATGTTTAAATAACTTTGAGGAGTTATCGTTAGTAATAGAATATTACTCCACCAACCCATGGTCCTGCCTACCTTGCAGCATACGGACCGAATCACGGGAGAGCGCGAGGGTACTTGCATAGGGCTCTTATTAGTTTCGTTTGTAATAGAATAGTTTAATTATATTTTTAACATAACTTTCACTCACATCGATTATCCAGGCTAGAGTAAGCATCATTAAGAGCTTGCGTTATGGATACAAGATAACGAAATAATAAAGATAGTAATATGTATATAAAAGATCAGATATATACTAAAAAAATATACAAAAATCTATTACTCGCGAACAATTACTTGCCCCTAACGGGATGCGCCGAAAATCAGAGCGTGCATAAGAGACCTATGTCCACCATTAGATGAGTGAAATATAGGTTGATGTTGATGACCGGGATTCGAACCTGGGACCTCTGGCTAAGAAGTAGTAGTGACTAGTACAAGTTGATTATTGCACTTTATTTTGTGGAATACAGATTTTATAAAAAAATCGGAAACAAACATGAAAACATGCAATACATTTAGTCTACTTCTTCTTCTTTTATAAATGGCAATGTGTCATCTCCGAATTGGATAACAATTTTGCAAGCACAATGAATACATTTAGTCAGATTGGTCCGGCTTTATACACTAAATGGAGGCCCAAGAAAATCTCACAATGAAAGTAATCTCATCGCATTCTTGTGATTGCTTCCATTTTTGCATACTTTGTGAATGCCATTCGGACCGTTATTAGTCATCTTAATAAATAAAACAAATATCTTCCCTGGTATAATTGGTAGTTAATCTAACTTATATAAAAACGTCAAAATTGGGCCAGAAAAAGTAATAATTGTAGGACGATAAGGAAATAAGTTCAGAAGAATTTGTCAAAAATATAATTACAACAAAATGAAAGTCCTTGTTAAGAAATAACACTTTCATCTCATTAATTACCCACAAAGAATAGATTAATTATACACTTTTCCCTTTATTATTCAAATGCTAAAAAACACAGAAGAGCACCAGGAAGCTGTGGAACCTTTTTAATTAACCCTTTCTAATTGTTTTACGTCCAAGCACAATTTTTTGTGTAGTTGATAATGAATGATACAAATCCGATGCTTTCTTATTTTAAAAGGTAACTGATTTCCTTAACAACGGTCTTCCGTTGAATTCTTTAGAAATTCAAATATTTCGGTCATTAATATTCTCAGTAAAATATTAGTACAGTCAATGTCAATCTTTCAATATGTTGAAATAACCTCTGTCATATCACGTGACATTTAGAAAGGAGATTTAATTTTAAACCTTAATTATATTAATGTTTATACTTAATATGTGATAATATCGTACTAACTTCAAAGGAATTTAAGCCACATAATTCAATGACCAGATAAGTACCTAAAGCTGATTTCGTTTCAAAATATTCCTTACATGAAAAATACACCGGATGGATGAAATGTGTATTTATCGCCAAGGAAGAGTTTTGATATGTAAAATTTTGTATTAGTAGTAATGTTTTTAAAATTAAAACACTTTTTTTACTATCAGATGTTGTAAAAAATGTTTTGAAGATTTTTATACCATTTTTAGGTTATGGTACAAATTTTTCCTTTTAAAACAAACGCGCAACTGTTAGATTACACGATATATATTCACTTTTGTGGAATCGATTGAAAACGTAGTGATCTCAAGGTGGCGTTCGCACTACGTCAGCTGTGAAAACACCCGCCAATCAATACTGACGTCCGTTATCCGAGTCAACTACACTTACAACGGGCACAGATAATTTCAACTCTGTGGTCACGCCATCTATGATTTCACTCAGGCAACACTAGCCTGAGGTTTTACTAAGGAAATGGAAAATGTAAATTCCAATAACACAGCTTCATTTACTGAGATGCTCCGACATATGTATTAAGTCAGTCAGTGCTATTCAGTTACTAACTGACATTTTCTATTGCTCTTTGTCTGAAAATATAACTCTCTTCATGATTAAATTTATTATAATAGTATGTCTGGTACGTGTCTTGTTTCTTAAATGTTATTGGCATGGTTGTAAGTCTCAAAATGTCAAACTTTTTCAGGAGTATATAAATCAAAGAACCATTTCTGAAGAGTTTTTTAATACTTAATTTTGTATAGTGAAATAGGATGTTTTTTTGCATCTTTATCTTATTTTTCAACCACTTAATTGAAGAAGAGTGTGTGTGACATTACACAGATATTTTAAGCTTTCCAGATTCAGATTCATTTCTTCAATATTTTCGAATGATTTTTCTCCATTTTATGTTTTAAATTAGCTCAAAATTAGGTATATTACGTTATTATAAAACGATAAATCAATAGTAATGCTGAGATATTATATTCTTCGCCCATAAATATATCTCGAGCTTCGTCTCCTACTTAACCCATTTGTTTCAATAACGAACATTTCTATACAAAATTCATACTGATTGTTCTATAAGCTTTTATCAACCATTATCAAGAAGCTGTTAGTGTTGTCATAATCTAGATTATCAGAGGTCTCAGTTTGACTTTGATCATAGTCTAGATTGAACGTATGACATGGATCAGATAATATATATTTTTGAGTTTACGCAGTTATCCGGGAAATGGTCAAAATATACTGACCGCAACGGAATATTATCCTAATAATCAAAAAACACCTCAAGAGAATTAATATTGCGGAATTAAAAGAGGAACTAAAATATCTTATAAATGCATAACTTTGAGCATTTTCTAATGAAGTATCTGAAGGAAATTTTAATGAAATTTTCATAGCATGTTACACGTCGAACGTGCCACTTAAGTCGCCCTATTCGCATACTAATGAACCTCCGTATTTTTGTAATTATTTCTAATATCTCTTTTATAACTTCGAACCGAGGGAAGTTTTCTTTGTTCCAGTTATAATTTAGTATGCAAGACACCATTTCCAACTACTTAACAAGCTCGGACCCATACTTTACAGTCTGTATTATAAATAGAAATTTTTGGTATTTATTATGATTGGAAGAATTACAACACAGATTGACCAACGTAAATGATTTAAAAGTACACTCTGTGAATATTCAACTTGTTAAGCATGATAACAAAAAATAAAAACCATAAGAGTATAAAACAAAATTACTTTGTCTGTTGTTTCATGGAGTCGACTTTTCTTAAGCGTTCGACAAACAACCACACCCATATCTCAAAGTCATTTCCTTAGCCAAAATATCCGTATAAGGTTTCCAAGGCAATCCTTGGCTGAGTAAAAACGTGACTATCATTAATGCTTGATTTATAGGGGCGACGTTAAAAGGGGTTCCTCAAGGGTCTGTCCCGGGTCCCTCACTACATATGTTACTCAGATTCGAGGGAAGGAGCATTTACACGACACATATTAATATGTCTTTGATTTGCTTATATAGGGAGAATAAATATTTTATTTACTGTTTACGATACCAATAATTGATTATGAATGTAAATAATGATGGTAGGGAAATCTACGAGAAAGGTTTGATTGCAAGTGATCAGCCTAAGCCTTTAATTAATAACGAAATTATAATAATACTATTGAGATAATATACATTTCTAGTAAAGTTTTATTTTATTATAATACATATTTAATATAAAATATATCACAACAATAAACAATCCATCACTAAAATTGGGCTTCTATCTAATGTGTGTGAAAAGCAGAAAATTTATTCAAATTGATGTTGAAGAAAAATAAGTCGTTTCGATAAATCGAACGTTCGATTTGACCCAAAGTAATTGAAAATACAAGTCCTTGGCTAATAGAAATGAGCAAAAGGTAGAAAATTGGCAAGCGGTGTGTCAGCTAAATATTGACAGAAGGTCCCGTAGGGGTTTTTCATTGAGGCTTGGAATTGTCGGCCTTTATTCTTTTTATCATTCCGAACTCACATTGTTTATATCTAGAACAGGAATAATCAATTTGATACCTAGATGTGATTGGACAGTTTGAATTATCTTTTAAGCCAAATATTGTGAGCAAGTCCATCCCCTCTGCTTCCAAGAAATATTCAAAATTTTTCAACCATTACGATTTTGGCAGAGGGTGTGTTCATCGTTCGATCACAATATCTCACATTATATTCGAAAGGCTACAACTTGGCTTTCCTCTCAATATGTTTATCCAAGCGTGCTAAAGGCGAAATTTGAATACTTAACTAAATATTTTAACTCGGTCGTTTTTCACGTATCAACATAAAAATTTATCGATGGCATTTCGCTGATTCTTTTAGAAATAAAATTATACTAGAAAATAAGACATATTGACTTGAGACGTGCATTTAAATACTGCCCCTCTAAATCCGGGTGACTGATTTGACCACTTAACTACCTAGGATTTCTCTTAGTTCTTCTGAATGAGGACTTTTATAAATACCAACGATTAAACTTAACATAACTTTGATATTTTATAAAAAATGACAATAAAACATTAACCCTTTCACAAGTCTTACTTATAGTTGATTCGAGAAAGTCTTTATAAATTAAAACAATAAATTAATAAAACTATTGATATTTCCAAGGTTAAAAGATTTTGATAGCTTTATGAAATACTTATTATAAAAGATTCTGCTCCAATGAGCATTGGAAAGCAAAGAATATGCACATACGTAAAAATTATTATTTTTTACTCATTTCGTAGAAGTATGTTACCATAATTTTCAGTTTTAAAATTGGATTTTAATAAGCTTTTATAACAATAACTAAGTCCATATACTTAGTTATTGTTAACTTACGTTTAACATAGCGATAAACACTTGAATAGCATGACTTGGGTTTACGATCTGTGGAATTTGGCTCATCGGAATATTTTGTAGCCTTGTATTTTTTGTTTCATTTTATTAACTACACTAAACAGAGTTACAAGATACAACAAATGTGGGACGCGATTACATACAACTGTATACTGGAATTCCACTAATAAGTGTAAGCAGCATGTAGAGACAGTTGAGACAACATAATATATAGATAACACTATATTAAATTACACGAAGAAAATATAATATTCTTGATTATTTCTTAATATAGCTGCTTTAAGCCTCAAATCTTTGATGGGTCTTCCCATTGTTTGTCTTGTAGTCCGATTCAATATACGACAATTTCAGGAGAATTTCTGAATTTTCCAGGGCATCACATTGACATTATAGATGGCAAATATATATAACTTAAATGTAGATACATTTATAGAAACTAAATACACATTTCAAAGGCAAATAGGGATATGATTCTTAGAACCAGTTCATTACAGTTGAAAATGAAAGATTTCTTTCTAAATGACACGTGATGTATGTAACAGTTATTATTTTTGCAATCATATTCTGTTGCCATTATAAAATTATTTTCTATTGCCACTATTATGAGATTGTTAAGGATTTGACATAAATTATTGCTCAGCCTTTGAGCACCCATCCCACACATTTACCGTTCAAAGATAGTGACAGCGAATATTGAAAGGTATTTTGCCTAGCTAAATATTCATTAGTGTAAAAGATGAGACTATATGTTTTAGTCGAAGTAAGGTATCAGTAGTTATTATATATAAACAATTACTTCTTATCAGACACGTGGAAATTTGTGAAAAAATTACATTTCCTTATATTAGTTTTCGTCTAACTTTAGTTATTCATTATTATTATTTTCAACACACTATTTCGGAAAGTGAGCCTTATATCATCTATAAACATCATAAACTGAGCTAAACCTACACGTGCAATCTAATATTAAACCTAGAAAGTTGAATTAGTACCTTACTGAAAGTTATATGCGAATAAATAGAGCATTCTCAATTTAACCGGGAAATACATTTTTTTTAGTAAAAACAAAGCGGTTTTATGTCACTCAAAATCCGTAATATTTTTGAAATAAATAAATTTGTAGTCTTTAATGAAGTTAAATATTCAATATTATTATCAAAATATTCATAATTAACAATAATATACGCATTATTTTAACTGTTCAATATGTATTTCTTCTTTGAATTGGTTGAAGTACAATAAAGATATATTCTATTTTATATCATTCAAAAGCCATTCTCCATTGCCCTTTGTGTGACTTTGTGCGTTTTTATGGGGTATATTGTAAGCAGCCACGTCTCGATTCCAACCGTCATCACTGGCAACACACAGGTATTAAAGAATTTCGTTTTGATAATATAGTATCATATTGTACTATTATACATTGATATACACACACAATAATGTTTATATTTTGTGACGACGAAACTGCTGTCTCCTTTTTTCCTCGAAATGATTCGTTTTAATTTGTGAATGTTAGTTATTTTTAGTATATGTAATTAAACAATGAGGATATAAAGTTGAAGAGCTAGCGTAGTGGTCCAAGAACTCTGAAAACAAAGTTAAGACAAACTACATTCGCCATGGTACCTACCATGGCGAATGTAGTTTGTCTGGGTCCTGCATGATACCTACCATAGTGAACCGGCAAACCGGCTTTTAATTATTTAAAATGAAATATTAAGTAACTACCGCATAGCTATAAATAGATATAATTTTTGTGAACTTGAATTTAAACCCTGCATATGCCGTTTCAAAATTTTGGTAGAGATCTCTTGTTACAAATAAACCTACCTTTAAACGTATCCTTCTAGATTAATTTACTTATTTAATTTGTTTGTGTACAATAAAGGATATAATATCTATTAATTTCATAACAATATCCATAACTTGATCAATAACAAACAGTGTGGTACCAGACCTTTACTAGATATGCAAAATCAACTAACATTACGTCCTGTTAACATGAATACGTAATTAAAGATTATCTGAGCTGTATAAACACTTTATACATGTATATCTCACTAATATGTTTAGTAAGATATTAGTTAAACTAACAATGGTCCATTCTGTAGTGGATTAAAACTACTTTTGAGTACAGTGTTACTCTTTTATTTCAGCTTAACTAGAACAGGACAAACAGGCTTTGTGGTGATGACTTATTTTAACGCACATGTCGCATATGTCAAAAATTATCAGTCAAAATTGTAAAGGTCAGCATTAAGTAGCTTGTCTTTTTTCACAGTCTTACAATCCCTTCCTGATTGAAGGATATTTTTTATATATATAATAAGTTCAGCAAATGACTCGACACCACCGGATAATAAGCAGTAAAGGAATCCATATGTGAAGACAATAAAAGCATAATAAAAGCAAATTTATAGAGTGTATAAAAACTTAAGTTATTATACTAGAGTACAATATATAAATATAATATGTATAAATATTTATGTAATAATATACTCTAGTAGTATAAGTTTAATTTTAATACTCTTTTTAATTCGAAGTTATTAAGTATAACTTAGAATTACTACTAGAGTATAAAAAACTGTCACGTTACATTGCAAAAAATAATACACTGTAGAACAACGTGTTTTAGGTGTTACGACGTCATTATTACTTTTTTGTTTTATATTCGGGTCTTTAATGCTACGTTGTTACTACAGATGATGACTTGACGATATTTGATAAATTATGATTTAGGTATGATATAAAATTAGCATACTTAATATTCAATTGAAAATAAAAAATAACTATTCAATAAATTCATCCTCAATATGACCTTTATTGTAAGCATTATACGAATAAGTTAATATTTTGGGGTTATAGTCCTCGATCACTAATTTGCCTTATATTGTATTACCCGATTGACTAATTATGACAGCGTCTGGCTTTACAATCCAGTAAAATGATGAAGGTCTGGCTTATAATAGAGTGAGATAGACTTACAATATAAGGTATTATATCGAACACTGATGTCTATTTGAAAGATTATAGTCATTATGTAAGTAAACTCAACTTTTGTTGTTTTTTTGTGTCTGAGAGGATTATTCCAAATAACCATAATTTTAAAGGAGGTATAAAAATGATGGAAAAAGAAGATATCGCTTTGATCTATAAGTTATCTTGAAATTGTAATTTTACAGCTTAAAATAGACTGAAGTGCTTGTTATTTAATCTTAGAAAAGGACTAGGACTCACTCCTGGAGCACTTCGACCCAATGTGGTCCTTTATGCTTCCCTTATCCTAGTGTCTGCTGATCTGGAATACTTCCAAGATGTACTTCTTACGCCTGGAGTCAACAGTCTTATGTCTTCAGGAATGGGTCAGCCCAGACCCATTTTGGTCCTAGCAAGAGCATCACACTTACACATGATGGGTTCCATTTATTCAATGTCCTTCCTCAAGGCCCTATGCAGAGGCGACTTCATTTTAAATAGTATGCTATTTGTAAATTAGTAGCCAGCAATAGCGCCACGTAGCCTGCTACGTTCTAAGTTCCAAATCATCTTCTTAGGGCTTCTAAATGGATACGTGAATATTTTAGTGTGCGAGAAAAGCAATCACATCTCATTCTTCTCTGATTTTTTTCTCTCTTCCAATATGGTGAGAATGGCATTCTCACTTTACGGGTATCAGTGTATTCCAACATAGGGTTCTCGTCCAATAACCATTTTCTCCTTTATTTGTAAGCTCATCTGAACTTCTGCTCGTCTGCACTGCTTTAAGATAAGACTAGCCCTGTTACCGCGCCTATTCAGTGTATGTGATATCTATGCGAAGCTAGAGTCTTCAAAACAGCTTGCCTGTCACTAAGGATGTAGATAGTTTTGCTTTTGGCATTCCTATCCATATTTTCCAGTGTACAGAAAATAATGGCAAAGGCTACCGCTTAGAACAACCTTATGCGATTTACTATCTAAACCTAACCTACCTAATAAGATCTACTTGAGCTAAAAAAGACTTCTACTGTAAGTACTAATTTTCTGTTTGAAATACTCTAAATCAGAGATTTGATATGAGACTAAAATTTTAAAATCTCATTAACTAACCAACGATCATTGCACTCCAACTGAAGTTGGAGGAAGAACCTGGTTCAGGTTTTATCATCAATACTACTGTTCCTTGAGTTAACATTGTCTTAATTGGTTTCTAAAAACTGCAGTGAGATGATTAGCCAGAAATGGAACAGAGTCATACTTAGATTACTCAATCAGAGGACAACTGGCTTTCTAACCTGCAACTGCTGGAACACAATAATAGTACTTGCATTACTGTTGTAGCCATTGACTAATGCTGGAACTAGCCAAACAGACATAGATAAGTTTTACCATCATCATTTAATATTCAGATGAGAATCACTTATCACCTTTACTTAATTAATATGCAGTCATGGACATATATAACGTATGTGGTGTGTAATTCAATCAAACATGACACAATTTGAAAGGGACCTCGATATTCAATTTCCTAAATTTGTTTTGCATAAACTGGTCTTTGTGAAGTAAGGCAAATAATACTGGGTTGAATAAAGATTAGTATCGAATATGGAGGTGGATTTGTAATATCGATTTGGTATAAGCCAGGGGTTACCATGAAATAATTTATAGAAGACATGGCAGACGAACTACAACATACGAAGTTTCCATGTAGTTTATTTCAATTTTGAACTTTATAATGGGACTCATTAAAGACACTCGCAGAGTAAATGAAAGAAAAGGTACTCCTAATAAATACTTATGTCTTCATGCCATCAAAAATATTTATTTATAAGTATAACCCGTTTTCAAAAACTTCAGAATACGTTTAATAATAGAACTGCTGTTATTAACTAGGTATCTAGAATCACTCAGATATATGGTTTAATAAGTTTGGTATCGAGCTGCAGTTACGGCTCGCGTGGTCCAGAGTTGGTAGACCTCCCATAAGGTGGACCGACGATCTGGTAAACTCTGGATGCGGAAAGCGTGGGACTCGTCGGTTCGGAGACCCTTGAGGAAGACTTATGTTCAACAGTGTACATCTCCTTGCTGATAATGATGATGAAGTTAGGCATCAATTTACATATGAGCCTATAAACATGATAATCCGAAAGATTGGTTGGAAATATCCTCTTAAATTTTGAGCATCCATTGGGTAGTATGTTCATCAAAGGAGTTCTCATTAAATAAAGTGTTATTTCATTATATTCTTGTTAAAGTATTATCATGGCAGGTAATTCGTCTCCTACACTACAAGCATAAGGCATTCTCTTAATATTTATAGGATTAGCATAGCAGGCGTAGCGCACAAGGAAGGCACTATAAACATATTATACGTTGTGTTGCAAAGTTATAAGAAAATCAAAGCAATATGTATTGTTCACTTTATGACAGACAAATAGGAACTAAAAACAATGACATATTCTAATAACATCACAATAGAATATTAAAAAATAAAATACATATTTTTGCTTTTAAAGAAGATTTAATCAGCAACACATAGAATGTAAGTATTCACAGTCAATCAGACCACAGCAGAACTCTTCTGCGGTTCTACTTTTATGACTTAAGATTGTTGTTCCAGTGGCCTTGTAATTCTTAGCGAAATGTCTTAATCGGTACATGTCGATTGCCATATTTGAGATGCAATAACTCTATGATCAGGATTCTGTAAGTTGAACAGGTTATGTATATTTTTACTTTTCTTTTTGACGATTTTCATGATGAACAGGCGATCTCTACTGTTCGATAATATTATCATCTCAGATATCAGCTGAAGGGCCTCCTTATTGATAGATTTTAACAAGAATTCATCATGATATGAATATTATTTGATCAGTTATAATTACTTAAATTACTTTGAAACTATCATTAACAAAATTACAATACTTACACAGTAATCTGTCTGGAGAGTTGTAAATACCTGGAAAAATACAAAACCAAATTTTAGAAATTACAGGCAAAGGGCTTCTAAAAATAAGGAATGAAATTCCAAAAGTAGAGATTGCATTGTATAATTCGACAAGCCAAAAAGATGTGACATAATAATAGAATACAATATTATTAGAAAAAATATATGTCATAAACTATGCAGCCAGGGTGTTGTATATTATAGTTTTATTATAAAAAAGTTTGGTCTAACAAGGGCCATCTGGTGAAATAGAATTATTTCCTTGACCTTTCTCTAAAACAATAAAAAAAAACAATTTTCAACCTCTTTGCCATTCAAATAAAGTAATAATGAACAAATCTATTTGTTCATAATTTATTCAGTATTGTAGTATATTCGTTCATTATTTTTCAATAAATTTCCGGCTAGTGAATTTGAATCATCAATTCTTTGCCAAGAATATTTGTAATTTTCATTAATACTCCATTATATTTTCTTTTTAAAAAGCCTTTCGATGGCCAAAAATCGTAATTAAGTTAACAATTGTCCCTAAATAATTATTTATCTCTGGCATAGATGGGTCGACGCGAGAAAACGGATGTTGGACGTTTAACTTTCTACGCCCTGAGCGTGGCCACGCGAGCGGCTCCCATGCACATATTGTACAGACCACCACGTCATGGATTGCTCCAGTAACTCTGAGCAATATCCATTAGCGTGAAGCTCGGCCGTAAAGCTGGTTCGCCTTCGGATGGTCTATTGTATTGTTGTGACAGAACCCAGGTTACCCTTAACTTGACCTTAACTTCTAGTGGCTATTACCATTAATATATATACTCTGTGAGACCCACTGAAGCCGTCCGCTTGTTCAGTAGTAGGTAATCGTAATCGGATTCCTCCTCAAGAAAAAGGAAAAAGGTCGATAATTGCAACCTCACAATTTAATCATGTCGCCTGTTTGATTTATTGAATCTCGATAATATATTTAAGTAATACCATAAAATCAAACACGTTACACATTATACTAAATTGTTTAATGTGATAATGTTGAAAATTGAAGACGAGTCACATTACACCTTGATTAACGAGGCATCGACGTATGTTTCTCCAGAGAGGGGGCTCCCGAATGAGTCTGATGAGTCTCTCAAATACGAAATTGATAGGTTTGGTGTTATTTGAGCCATGAAAAGATACTGTGATCGTTTATTATTTATATTATAGCAATTAAACGTAGATAAACCAGATAGTATGTTTACCCATGTAATAAATTAAAATAAAGTCAAGAAAACATAATAACAGATATGTTTCTTCAACGTAGACGCATAAACCATGTTAATATTAGCTGTGAATATAAATAGAGTACTTGTTTATGACACAGCACAAAACACATACAATGTATTACAAACGTTTTCTGATAAAACCCCTAACAAAGACAGCATACAAGAAACTCTGGTATCCTAACCGTCCAATTCATCACCATTAGCAAGACAGACAAGGCGTCTTTGGTAAATTGTAATAAATTACGTACAATGCTCAAGCGTCTGGTTACGTTTGCTAAATTCCCTCAACTCCCGCTAAGCCGCAGGGGTCTGGTAGACCACGTGATAAATTCTTGTCACTAAATGGACCATGTAAATAAAGTAATGACGAACAATTTCGGAAGACGGCCATTCTTAATTGAAGCAGTGGCGTATAAATATTTTCTTGCTGAATCATTCCTATTTATAAATCTATAGGGTTCTTATTTGGATGAAATTTAAGTACAAATCTTTCACTGAATGTTTATTTATTTATTAACTCCAACAAGATTAATATTTTAACATGCACAAAAAAAGCAATTAATAAGAATTAAATGCAATCTTAATTATAGGAGTTACACTATAGCTTTACAGAATACTTTGTGATAACTCTAATTATAAAATTACTAATGTTGAATGACAATGCCTACCTAACTAGTATAAGATTTACCAAATTATTTTATATAAGAAGATCACGTGGAAACGATTACAAGCGATATTGGAGTACCTAGCAGTAAGTTCTTTATGAAACACGCGGCTAATTCTACTTCGCGGATTATTATGTGAAAAAACGTAATTTTATCATCAGATAGTACCTTGCTTCTTTAAATTCTTAGTAACATGTTGCACTTATACGTGGATTAAGCAGCAGTAGTCTAGAAAACGGCGCATGCCAAGGTTATTAATCGAATCATCGTGCGAATCAATCACTACATGCTTATATTTTTACTAATACAAAAGTTAATATTAACCATCATACCCGCAAATAAGATCTTTGTGCTTTACTATAGGTAGCTCTTCAAAAAGCTTTTATTAAAAAAAATTGCTACATAAGAGCATTAATGATTTAAATATCAGAATAGCAAAAATTCAATCATATTCCCAAATAATATCTGTTACGTTTATAAAAGCGGTTATACAGAAAGAAGACGTAACAAAAGCCGTACCGATCCTGACCCGCAGTCTGGACATAAATCTGCGTTCCCTAAAGAACGGTTGCTTTTGCACGAACGTGTTATCCAGCGACTGATAAGGTAGGATGGTGTATAAAAGCGAGAAATAATTATCTACCACCATTACGACAAGGGAATGTGATTTGCTTAACGGGCGCCTCATATTTCTGACTATCAAGATAAAATTAGTTGTAGATGAGGCAAAGAATGGATTTAATTTTTGAGAGAATTTGTTAACAAGATAAGATCTTTGATGACAACTAAGCAAAATATTTTTGAATAGAATAACTTATTAAAATTAAATTATTATATTTAAATTTAATATATTACCTATATTGTATTTCGAAGTGAGTTTTAGTTGTGTTTTTCACAATTTCGAGTGGCAAGTATTTAAGGTACAATTTAGATGGGTGGAGTATTGTCGTATTGCCTATTTGTCTTTGCTGGTTAATAATACAAATATATGAAACATGTCATACGTGCCATTAAACTTTGTAGGATGTCCTCGATTTCCCTGGGATCCAATCAACAGATGCTGACTTGATAACTATGGGACCATCTAAGGAATAGGTAATTATGTAATTTTATTATCATTGTTTAGTAATACGTGTATGTATATATAGTGAAAACGAAGAAAATATTTTTGCTCTAACTTGATTTTGATCCGTTTTCTCTCCCTATAGATTGCCTGGAAAAGATTAATGTTTAGCAATAATGTCGTCAAATAAACTACAATTATTTGATTGATTAATCTTTTGATCTACCTCAAAAATAATATGTCAAGCAAAATTAACAAATCTCACTTGTAACGATCCCGGTAAGATTCCAAACTAAAATTCTTGCAGTACTAAAATAAACCCAATTACTTTACAAATACCACCAATCTAATCACCGTTTGCCATAAAAATCTCATAAAAAACCTCTGGTAAGAAGTAAAAGCACTTTGAATGGAGCCACGTCAGCAAAAACCGCGGTTAGCCGGATAAGCCCGGTTCTGACCAGGAGAAGCGGGTTCTAACTGGTTGTGCGTCCTCTAAATACGTATAGAGATTAAGACCCAGTTTTATAGGTGTCACGACCCCTTTTATTGTTGGTTTGAACTATAAACTTGGTTGTATAGTCTGAAATGCGTCTAAAATGTCGTTCGAGAAATTTAGGGTTGCATTATACAAATAAATACTATATTACTTTCATTTGTGCTAAATAAAAGTCATTTTAAATAAAGCTTGATTATTATATTTCTTTTGACTGTTCGAACCGTGCAATTTGGACGCTTTTGTGTTGATTTCAAACATTTGAGTAAGCTCTTGCACTTCTTGTTTCGCAATAAAGATGCAATCCTAAGGTTCTAAATGTTATTATAATCATTTATCTACCAATTTTTAAGGTCAGATTAGTCACCACCTTTTCACTGTTAGAAAAAATGCCTTGGAAATGGAATATTCAGACAATATCCAAGATTTGAGCGACGTTTGCAGTTACAACATAGAAATATTGTAAATTAGGGAAGAATTTTACTGATTTGTTTGATTTTGTACCTTATTATCATTACTGTGTGTTATAATTAGATTGTTTCAATTGTTTAGAGGGAAGGTTATTATTAAAAACTTTGTATGCTTGTTTGTCTTTGTCATAACGTAGATCAGAATATATTCCTCACTTTCTTGTTTGCGAAAAGTCATGAATCAAATTTAACTTTCCAAAGAACAAAAGACTCCAATAAATTCACAATGATCGTTTATGTCTAAAATATTCTACTCCGAATTTCCTCATTTATTATTACATATTATTTCTAATTCCAGGAGAGGTTACAGTTTTGCTTCAGTAGTAGCAGACATGGGATCCATGTAAGCTGTATGCAGTCTTGTTTTTAGAACGTCAAGTGAATCAACGTGCACTTTAACAGTTAGGTCTATCTTATTTGAAACTTCAAGCATTGAATCTAATTTCACTGGCGTCGACTTTTACTTTAGTCCTTATAGTGCTGTTTAACTCGGTATCCAGATACTTGAAAGTTCATTGCAGAAATAACAAAAGGTCAAACCATTTTATGTTTACTCGTTGACAAATAACATTAACTAAAAGAAATATATGTACTGTAATTTGTACAATTGTATTCAAAAACCTCTATATCTTATCAGCATTAATGTCTTCCAACAGCTGGTCCTTTTGACATGGAAGTGACGCCTGAGGAGTTTCAACCACAACACCATCACACTGGCCCAAAGCGGGTTGGTGGGTGACAGCGGTTGCCAACGGGTTAATGTGCGCAGGAGCTTAAGTTATAAATAACGATTAACCCATTCTATACCTGATTAAAATATACAATTAATTCTAAAACCAACCTCTGACGACTTTTCTTAACCATTAGCACAATTGAGGAGGGTAAGATTAGAGTTTATTCTAAGAAAAAAGGAAAATAATTTTCTGTTGAAAACATTGTTATAACAAATAATTTGTTTCTAAGAAAGAATCTCATTAGTTCAAAATATAGCTCTTAATTTTGATAGTATAAATCTATTTCGTCGATCCATCTAAGTTATCTTGATTATATTAAAATATTTCTTTTGTATCTTATTACTCCGATATCATTTGTCTATAGATGTTTTTGAGAGGTAAATATAAACTTGTAATCTGTTTATATATACGCTTACGAAATATATCTTTTTATATAATTCAATTGTTTCATTTTGTAGGATTCACAGGAAACAAAGTTAAATGTCATTTTGTAAGTCATTGATACGAAAAGACATTGTCAAGTATTGTCATGTATAAGCGGTATTTTATCTTGAATTTTGACAATGAAATTCGACAAAAATATCACGCACTTATTACTAAAGCCAATTTTATAAATTATCATTTATCTTGCGAGGGTGCAAGTAGAGATGTAAAGGTCTGGATGGATACGTATCTGCGGATCTGCACATCACGCATTAGTGATAGATGTATATCCGATGGCCAGTTGGAAACCAATCACAGGAGTAACATTAAAGTACGCGATAGGGAACTGTCGCGAGTGAATAGCGAACCCGGGGTGACAGTGCGGAAGGTGGGGGCGCGCGTGGAGGTCCAGATAGGAGTGTGACGACCAGCATTACTTGTCCATTCAATCAGTGCGTCTGAGAAAAATTCGAATAATTTTAACGGTAATTTCATCATAGCTGGATGCATATTCGGATCTAGATTCCAATTTACAATCGTTTTTATCTCGGTGCTACGGATAGCAACTGGGCCTATATTTAAGATTCATCAATGTGAACTTTTCAGGTTATTTACAATAAAAAAGTCATGGGCTTAACGAATACAACCGTAGACATATATATTTCTGTATAAAAACTTTGTTTGCGCGATCTACGAGGATGCAAGGCCATCTGTTGATACAGTTCCGAACTATTAATTAGTTTTGATCAAAGAGTATGGTTGTGTTAGTTCGGTCATATAAATAGCATACCTTTCGATAATATAACGCTTTCGACTCCATCTCCAACTTTATGCCGTTCAAATAAAAATGAAAATCGCAGATTAATTAAACGCTTGGGAGTCTCTGTACTCAACTTTTATATTAAAGGCGTAAACAGCTCATATCGACCGAAATCAACATAAGAAGAACATTCTGATGTTAAAACAATGTATTTTGGAAAACAGTTTTACAAATTAATGAAATGTCAAATGCAGAAAACAATTTGACTTTCTAATACGATGGAAATATCAATGACAACCAATCCAAGGGCTAATCAGGCTTGTATAGAAAGTTCTACCTATTCTATTGAAACGTCCGATGTAGTACATAAAACAAGAATTGATGTCCTACAATATTTGTTCGATTGAGACGCAAACATTCAGGGTAAATATTAATTCACTTAAGGGAATTGTTGTTTTGGGCTTAGTTAGACCAGCATCAGTGTACCTTATTAGATAAGAAATAAAGAATAAAAGTCTTCTAAAATATGGCTTGAAAGATCTTGTTTGAGCCAAAAATTAATGTCGTAAAAAACAACATTTTGATATAATATAATTTTATTAAATCAATGCCAAAACTTAAACGTTTTTAAATTTGTACCATATTGATTATACTATATAGAACAATACTCTATTTTTTTCATCTTAGTAATGTAATCTTTTGCGATTGAGACATGCTATATAAAAAAAGTCATTATGATGGATACGTTGTGAATTCTAAAACATTAAAGATACCTATATGAAAGATTAATTATATTTAGTTTAGTCTTAAATATCTTTAGCGTTCTGTGGAAGCTTACTAATTACAGTCAGGCTAATTAACAAGAGTGTAAACTGTCTTATCAATATCACATACTTATTACACTAAAGTTTAAGTCGTATAAAGCCGACATGTCATTAAACTTTTGTAAGCCTTTTCCCTTTAAATATTCCCATATTATCGTTTAGTGTAGCAATTAAAAAAGTTAATACAAATTTACATACAGTTTATAAGCAATAAATGCAAAAAACTTACGGTAATATATAGTTTGACTTGAACCGCAAAATTTTTACTTAAGCCATTTCGCTTAAGTAAAAATTTTGCGGTTCAAGTTTTTTAATTGCTACACTAAAGGATAATATGGGAATATTTAAAGGGAAAAGGTTGAATGCAACCCTGTTGAATTTACTGCCTGCATTTTAAATAACATCAAATTTACAGACAACACGTCTCAATGCATCGCTGGCTATTCACGATCTATTAGATAGAGATATTCCTGTGTAAAACTGTTAATTTAGAGCACGCTGTGTTTACAGACCACTACCAATACATTGACAGATGTTTGGTTGACACTTCAGCTTATCTCAATGAGATAGGGTTATTAAACCCTATTTCTAGAGGCAATTTTTGTTTTTGCCTGAACGGGGTTGAACCCGCCATGCAAATCAATAAAATACACAAAAAAGAATCAAAACTGTTGTTCAATTTTATGATAACGTAATATTAATTGCAAATCACATCATCCAAATGAGAATAGAATGCAATCAGCGCCATATTATGCATTTTTGACATTATAAAGGTGAAATTGACTACTTCTTCAGTGACTTAGAATATGATTAAAAAAGGAAAGATAAATTAGAACCAAGCTTTATTTTAAAAATGTCTTAATCTGAAATTACCACACTTTAGTGTGGGATTAGTTATTGTTTATGAATGCAAGCACGATGGATGTTTCTGTTTCTGAACAGGAAATTTAGATCCAGATGGAATGATAAGAGAGGGACACACAAAGAATGGTTTATTGTGACGAGAGAAGTGAACGATGTTCTGTATTTGAAAATATTAAAAGTAGAATAAAACTCAAAAAACGGTGAAAATGTCTGTTGGTTATCATTAAAACGCTGATGAATCATTGTCTTACCAAAATTTTGATATTAATTTATTTTAGCCTTCATCAGTCAACAGCAGTCTAACCTTCAAATCTAGACTGCAAAATTTTAAGGAAAATTAATAATTCGGACCTTTCAATATAAGCAATAAGAAATTATCTTGCCAAGGATACAAACTTTCCCCTACAACTTAATACTTCAAGCTTTAACCGAATCCTGTACTTGTGTATTACTATACAGTCAAGTAGCGCCAGCGTCCCTTTAGTCCTGGTGGCAGGAGAATCATCCTACTCGCTCTCGGCAGCTTCCTTCTGTGAGATAACAGTCTCGTATAATCAGGCGACAGCTTCCAATGCCGTTTCAATACAACCGTAGCAATAATCGCGATTAGCAGTGAGATATGAACGCGGCCGAGTGCTCCACAGAGCGCGCGATGCTTGCGTTATCAGGCCAAGCACTATAAAAAGGTGTGCCCGGCTAATCATCATTATAACCTTAAATATTCAAAATTTGAGCGCTAGTCTTAAGACTGAAATATGATTATAATTAATTTTTAATTCATTTGGGTAAATAACCCTTCTCCAAAAATATAACAACCAAATTGTTATTATTTGAAGAATCAGAATCCTAAATAACTACACTATAATATTGCTAATACATGAGCATAAAGCTACTCAAACTTGAACTAATAGTTAATTAACGTCTTAGATTCGGTTAATTTGGTAACATGGGGTCTATTAATCTGTTATTAAGTTGAGAATATGCTTCCACATTGTATTAAGTTTGCTTAGCCTTAAGCTGTGGATGTGAAGTGCGGACACATTTCAGTCTAATAGTAAATGGTAATTAGAAACATTATTGATTAAGGGATATAGATTAGTTTCTATACATAATTTTAAATCGACATCAATAGCAATGAGTTATAGAAAGAAAGAAATCGATCACAAAAGTTACACAATAACACTCACTTTAAAGTCTGACATGTAGTTAACAAGGATCGTTAGAATCACAGAAACTTTGTTATTATGACAAGAACTTGGCCTAACGTCCGGTAACGGTTAGGTAGACGTCAATTAAATGAATAACATTATATCTAACCATATTCTCAGTAACGAACATTTTAAATAAATGTGGCTGTGTTGCTTAAATTCCTGTGCCTTCCTTTTTAAGGGAAGAAATTTAAAAATCAATAAAAATAAATAACGGCTTAACGGAACTTTTGGCTCGTAATGGTTGGGTCGGTTTGATGCTGTATATTTTATTTTATGTATTGTGTTGTAAAATGGCGTGGTCTACCATTAGCCGTCAAAACTCATCGAGGCAAAGGGATACTCTGGTATCCCGGAGTTAGTAACAAAAATTTAATCATGACTGTAAGGCTTTTAGTTCCCTTTGCCTCTCCTGTAATATAATTATATTCATTATATCAGTGAAAAGAGAAATGTTGTGCATTTAATCAAAAACTGTATGAAAAAACTGCTTAAAGGCATGTTGTTATTCTAGTTAAAATTACAATGCTAAATAATTTAGTAATCAATAATAATATAAATTCCACTTGCACTTCATAAATAACAAATAAAATATAACAGTCGTGGATTGGATATTGTATTCGAGAACGGCCTTTAAATATTCATCACTTCATTTGTAGAACTGGTAAGCACCATCTGTCACCTGATTGTATTGGAATAATTTCAATTGGATTGAATTTCAGCCGGAATTTTACATCAATATTATACTGTATTGTAGCTAATGCTCGAATGTAGTGGGCTTGGCTTCATTATAGAATTCTTTGCAAATACATGCCCATAGAAATTTAAATGTAATTTTTTTTATTAAGAAATTATATTGTTCTCATCCATGTTTTTAAGTTGGTTAGTTTGATTTTTTAATATTAAAATTTACACAAATTGTTGGTAAGCAAAACCTACAACCAAATAACTCGCCACGTGTGAGTTAGCTCGTACAACTAGTATTTCAAAAGAACTTGTGAGTCCCATTTTTTGATACCCTTGCGAGTTCCAAAATGCGGCATCTATTTTTTGAAATCGTTGTCTTAGACTATTTCTCCACTCCGCTCCACGGGATTGAAAACTTCAATATTTGATAAAATGTGAAAAAAGGTCTTGGCAGACAGACTGACGTATGACAAAGTGATTATAATATCACTTCATTGTTAATAAAAGTAACTTACTTTTATTCTGTGAAGACACAGAACAAAAAAATTAATTAATAAAACTTCCCAAAATTACTATTATAGCCAGAACTTTTCTATTTCTTCCAATAAAGAAATTAATAAATAAATTTATTCTGCCGGTATGTAGACCGCAAACAATGTAATAAATATTTGTACTATAGTTCCAATTGCAATTTATGATGCCGTAACATCTCGCTAAGACTGGTAAATACATAATCACTCCAACAAGACAAGACAACAAGATATCTTAATAAAAAGAAGTGGATATAAATGTTCAGTAGGGCTTCAATAGCAGCAAAACTTCGTTGATAATACTGAAGTGGTCACGATATCAAAATCGATTTCTCGATTTCTACATTGCACCTATAGCACAGGAGAATAGAAACGATCAGAGACAAAAGTTCATTCTGTGAGCTAATGACGCGCGTGTCCCGCATGCGCGTGATTCTTCACGTGAGGAGAGAAATCCGTGAATTCGGCGCTTGCTCACTAACTTCCATATGTAAGTAATGCTATGAAAAAATTTAGAAAAAAAAAATGTATCTCACATTAAATAAATAAATATTTCATAGTCACACCTTTTATCTGGATCTAATTAAGAATCATTAAGACCTTATGTAATGGATACTTGTTAACGGAGAAATATATATAGTAATATTTATATAAATATTAGAAATATACTAAGCAATATAAAAACATCCATGACTCGTGCATCAATATTCGTACTCATTGTATAAAAAACTACCCCTGCCGGGATTCGGGACTGTAAAGTTGGTGTATCAGTTTTTTTTACTTGAAAACTATGTTTTTATAATACTTCCGACAATATTACCACTGTTTAGGAAAGTCTCGTTGAACGCATGATATTTGCCTACCTATATCTGCCTAGCTACCTGACCCGCTCATTTCATTATTTTAACCCCCACTAATCTACCAGTTCCTTCCCGACGCTTGACTGACTGACATAGGTACCCGCGGTGTGCGCCACGTTGCCGTCGTTGTCCCGTTTTCTATGCCCATCAGTGTTGTACCTACCAAGTGAGACTCGGGATACACCTACATACTGTATCGGTGAGAAGGTAACGTACCTGGATATACCAACCTATACAATAAACTAACTGAGCCCAGCACCTTCCCTAAACAACCACATTTGCTGTAATGTTACAGAAAAGTCTCCAAATAAACATAGTGTGCCAATTCCATCAGAAACGTAAATACTTTGGAAGATCCTTAGAAGCTTACTCTCTATCTACCTCTTTACTCTATGCCTTTAGTTTCTCTAAAGTTAACAGATCCTCTACTGTTCCTTAAATGAATCGATGAGGAGACTCTAAGGTGCCACAGTGTCTATAGACTACGATAGTAAACGATTTCCATCAGCTAGTTTAACTCCAATAATAAATCGCCAAGAAACTTTCAATATTTATTATAACGTTTGCGAATTTATTTATGTTGAGCAATCATTTCAATACCTAAGTATCACTAAGGAAATCGTTTATCTTTTAGTAAGCGTAAATAAGGCAGATTTATCTTTGTAATAAAAATACATTTTTAAAACTACGGAAAGATACGTTTTCTTGTCAATCTCATTTTAAATAGATTATTTTGGTTAGTAATTTGAATAACAACGGATTCTGCTACATTATTTTTTTCGTTTCTATCTTTATAGAATATTTTGCAATTTTTGGCAAAACATATAGCTTACAGCAACAAAAATAACAATATTTCTAATTGGAAGATAAAAGCATTATTTCAAAGCCGATTGAAACCAAGCTAACCTGGTCTTTTTTGTGAAGTAACATATGTTACGACCGTAGATGGAACGAGCTTCGAGATACATCGGAATTCGCCAACTGCAGAGAAACGTTTTTGCCGGTACCTGTTTCTCTCTCATGGCTCGAGCGCCCTGGAAATTCTAAGAGACAGCAGGACACCTCCCCTGGAGGTGATGCCCGTCGATTAGAAATCCTCCAGAGGCGAATCGCCCGTTAAAACTTGAGGCCTATCTAAGGTTCTCGCCTCCTTAAAATCCCGTTAACGCTGTAATGGCTATCTTCGGATAACAGCATTACTCAGTCCAAAAAACATAAAGCCGCTAACTGTAAGAACACAAAAATGCTGTTAAAATACAGTCGCTGCTAGTGAATAAAATTATTCTCATTAAACCCATCGATGGCATAGACATGGATGAAACAATTTTGGATGCAGGCCAATAAACTTTGTTTTAAAGCCATGTATGGTAAATTTAAAAATTTTCATGCTTCGGATTTGAACAATGAGAATGCTAAGCGTTAAACTGGACTAACGTTTATTGTTAGATGAAACTAATTAATATTGAATATTATAGTTATCACTTTTCGTCTCTTAAAATTTGTACATTGAAACGATACATAACTATTTGTAGTTCATCGGAAAAATATTCTTATTTGTTCTTACATAGAACATCTTTTGACTTCAGAATGTCGATGCACTTCTGTAAGTGCATCGACATTGCACTTTTCACTAAATACTGTTATTTAGTGAGTTTTTGATAAGTGAAAACTAACACTTACTCTCATCTGCGCCATCTGTTTTTCCACAAACTATTAAAAAGGCAAAAATTGTTTAATATTAGAAGATATCTAATTTAAACTTCTTAAATGAAATAATTTTTACTTTTTTGATGTTTTTAAAACGGTTTACCGATTACCCGAAAAAAGCATTAAAGAATTTAGAAAATCATTGATTCACAACGACCGAGATATCTGTGAATATACATACAAAAACTCACGCATAACCTCTTTTTTGAAATAAGGTCAAGTAACATTGTAAGTATTTTTTTAACATTTTTCAAACAATTCACAATGACGAGAAAAGGGAGGGACTAATCTTGATTATTGTCTTGCCTGCTCTTCACAAGACAATATTCCCCGGTAAATTTACGACTTAGATTGACGTATTACCAACATTGAATTGATATATTTTCAGTTTCACTTCATTTTGTATTTTTTTTTAATTAATAAAGGTTTCGTCTCATATTTATATAGTTACAATATCGAAATTACGAAACCATACTTAAACGCTCACTTAGTACTGAGTCATGTGAGTTATGTTAATTTTCTCATGCTATAAAACACGATAAGTTGGTAACGCTGCGTACTTTGAAATAAATATCTCTATATTAACAACAGACTAGTTTATATCCAAACTAGTCTAGTTATAAATCTTTGATATATTTTATATTTTTAAATTGTGAGCACTGTTGGCGACTAGATGCCAACATAGAAACTCTTTTAAGTTTTAACTTTTTTTTTTATTAATATTTTTACGTTGCTTAGTTACGGTTGTTATTTTATGTCATTTTTATTTATTCTATTATTACTGAAAAATTGTCTTACAAACGAACGGAATTAAAGCTGTTGTGCATTTTAAAGCGGCCTTTTATTATTATCAATTTTACTATCGAATTCGTACAGTCCGCTCGTTTTCATTGGTCCTTCTACCGTCTTTGAACTGCATAATAGTTTTTCTTTCGTTTGTTTGTTTGCAACATGGTAAAAACTCGTAGAGCACCGCCTAGTCATTGTGCTCCGGAGGAGTCCGGTGCGGCACGCATTACAGACAATCTTTCGCGTTCATTATGCGATGTCACACCGGGCCCTACTACAAGTTTGAACCAAGTTTCAGATAGAGACTTTGAGCGCCAGAGTCAGCGCTCACGAGTTGTCTCCGGCAGCGAAGTTACGCAGTCAGTTGCTACTATCATGGCACGAAAGCTGGCTGTGCAAGCAAAGTTTCAACGCCGTGAGCTAGAGCGTGCCCGTGAATTAGCACGTTTGGAGCGAGAGGTCGAGGACAAAGAGCTGCAGGCGGAGCTCGCCGCGCTCGACGCTGGAGATACAGATAAGAATCCTTATCACAAATGTAGTCGTAGCGTATCTAGAGCTAGTGTTGAATGTTGGGTCGAGGACACCGCGAAGCTTCTTGGCGACGCAACATGTCCGACAAGCCAACCCGTTGCGTGGAACTCTCCACCGGTTGTAGCCCGTAATACGTCGGGCACGTTTCTACAGCCGCCGTGTAGTGTCGCTCTGCCATGCAACAACGTGGCAAATAACGACCTGACTACCGCAGATACGTCTCCACCGTCCGATATATCTCAACTCGCTAAAGCAATTCACGCTCTATCAAACCAACCACGTAAATTTAATTCTGAGCTAGTTACTTTTACAGGAAACTCTCTCGAATGGTTGTTGTTTAAGAAAAGTTACGAAGACACTAAATCATTTTTCTCTGTGACAGACAACCTTTGTCGCCTACGTAATGCTGTACGTGGAGCCGCGCGCGAAGCTGTTATGGTGCTCCTGCACACTGCAAGCGATCCTGAGGAGATCGTGTGCGCTCTGGAGAGAAGCTTCGCGCGGCACGAGCAAATTGTAATCCACGAAATATCAATAATTCGAAATATACCCAAGATAAGTACAATTGAACAACTTAATAGTTTTGCAAATAAGGTGCGCAATTGTGTTGCCACTATTAAACTATTAAAACATCAAGAATATTTATATTCTCCCGAGTTGTTTAGCGCTGTATTATCAAAGCTTAGTCCTCTTACTAAAGCTAGGTGGACTGATTTTGCAGCCGCTCACCCTGACCAACAGCTTCCAAAGTTACAACTTTTGTCTGACTTTTTATTAGGAGAAGCTGAAAAACAAATACGCTTTGGTTTAACTACCGAATTTCATAACGAATTGCATAACTCCTTGCCTAGTACCTCCAGCCATATTAGTAAGCCTTACCTTGACAGACATCGCGTACATGTTGTTGCTACTAATAGTCAAACAGATAATATTACGTGTCAATATTGTAAATATTTACATAAAATCACAAGTTGTAAAACTTTCAAGTCATTGTCTGTCGAGGAAAGGTGGCGATGGCTTCGAGAGGCTAAAGTATGTTACCGATGCTTAAAAGGTAACGCTCATAACTGGAACACTTGTAAAGCAAAGAAGTGCAGAGTTGACGGCTGTAATCGTCGCCATAATACTTTGCTCCACGGGCTGCCATCCTCCACTTCTACTTTTGCAGTCAGTACAGCGCCTGTGTCCGACCACCAGCCTACTTCCGCGTCGTTACCGGACCACGGGCTCGGTCCGCTTAACAGTGTAGGCAAAGATGTGATGTCAGAAAATGCACAGATTTGTAATACATCTAACATTATTGATGTCCCGATGACTTCACGTACTTTGTTGAAAATTGTACCTGTGACAGTCAGCGGTCCGGCCGGCGAGTGCGACACGTTTGCGCTCTTAGATGATGGTAGTACAATGACGCTGATTGACTCCAAAGTAGCTGCTCTTATAGGTGCTACAGGTACTTTTGAGGAAAATGTCTGTATTTCGGGTGTTGCCGGTATGTCTAAAGATGTCGCGGTTAATTATGTTGACTTTAAAATTAAAGGTCGCTATTCTTATATTACGTATGATGTTCGTGACGCTCGATGTATGGCGTCATTAAAGTTAAAATCTCAGTCAGTCAGTAAAATAGACGTTGTAAGGCACGACCACTTAAAAGGTTTAGAAAATGTTTTATCTTACCATGACGCGACGCCTACAATATTAATCGGTGCATGTGATTGGCCTTTGTTAATTAGTAGGGAAACCCGCGTAGGTAAGCGGTCTCAGCCAGTCGCATGTCGTACATTGTTAGGCTGGGTTCTTTACGGTGTCGCTTGTAACATTTCTAAACAGATTAATTTTGTGAATAATATTTCCGATGATTTTTCTAATGATTCTGTACATAGTTTTGATAGAATTGAGTTGTTAATAAAAGAGCAGTATAAGCTCGATTCATTGGGTATTTCTAAAATAGTCAAACATACTGATGATGAAGAGCGTGCTATTCAGATACTTGAAAGCACTGCTCGGAGATTAAGTTCGGGTCATTTTGAGGTAGGCTTACCATGGCGGAAGTGCATCAATGTTCCCGATAGTTACCCGCAAGCTTTCTCACGATTTTTATCTTTAGAAAAATCTATGTCTAAAGATTTAGCTTATGCGTCAGCTTACAAAAATTTTATAAGTGATATTATTGAAAAAGGATACGCCGAGGAGTGTTCTCCTGAATCATATCATCATTGTCGTAAATCGACTAATATTACGTGGTATTTGCCACATTTCGGTGTTTTCCATCCTCAGAAAAAGAAATTAAGGGTAGTACACGACGCCGCTGCTATTACCAAAGGAATTAGTTTGAATAGTCTACTTTTAGTCGGACCTGATTTACTTCAATCTCTTCTTGCAATCCTTTTTCGATTCCGTGAGGGTCGGTACGCAATGACCGCCGACATTAGGGAAATGTTCCCTCAAGTAAAGATACGGGAAAGCGACAGGGATGCACAACGTTTTTTGTGGAGAGACAGTAAAACGGGTCCCATAAAAGAATTTAGAATGTCTTCTATGATTTTCGGTGCCTCTTCCAGCCCTTTTATAGCTCTATTTATTAAAAATAAAAATGCTCGTGAGTTGGAGCATATTTATCCGGAAGCTGCACAGACCATCATACAAGATCATTACATGGATGACTGTATTTGTAGTTTAGATGACATTCATATGGCCGCTCGTCTCGCCGCTGACGTTGTCACTGTACACAAGGCGGCTGGTTTCGAAATTAGATCTTGGGTGTCCAACGACTCACAGGTTTTATCATTGGTTGCTCAAGAACTGTGGGCTAATACTGATAGTTCCGAAATAAGTCTGCCTTCGGAGGTTAGTACTCTTGGTTTAAAATGGAACCCGAAATCAGATTTATTAACTTTACGTACGAATTTTAAAATAGCAGATAAATTCACTAAGCGGTCTATACTCTCACAAGTTATGCAAATATACGATCCTTTGGGTCTTGTTACTCCAGTTGTAATTAAAGGTCGCATTTTTATTCAACAATTATGGCGGGAATGTATAGGTTGGGACGACGACATACCTGCTAAATACAAAGCTATGTGGGGAGAGTTGTTGAATGAAATTGCTGCTATTGCTTCAGTCAAGATTCCGCGTTGGTACTTAGCCGATCTTAATCCTTTGGAAAAGCAATTGCATGTTTTTGCAGACGCAAGCGAACAAGCTTACGCTTGTGCCGCGTACTGGCGGTTCACTTATAACAACGGAAGTGTTGAACTAACGCTTATAGGTAGTAAAGCGCGTGTTGCTCCTCTAAAGCCTACGTCAATTCCCCGTTTAGAGTTGCAAGCTGCTCTTATTGCTGCACGATTCGCGGATACAATTTTAAAGAGCCATCGTTTTGTCCCTTCGTCTGTAGTATATTGGACAGATTCTACTACTGTTCTTAAATGGTTACGCAGTGACGCTCGCAGTTATAAAGCTTTCGTCGCACATAGAGTGGGAGAGATTACTGAATTATGTAACGTGTCGGATTGGCGTTGGGTGCCTACTGATTGTAATGTAGCCGATGATGCTACTCGTTTAAAACCATTTTTCTTAGATACAAGCCACAGATGGTTCCGTGGCCCTTCTTTCCTGTTGAAATCATCTAAGGAATGGCCAAAGGAACCAGTCACCTTAGAGGTCACACCAGAGTCAAATTCCAAGGAGCTGGTGGGATTTCTGTTTGATGATCTCCCGAGAGATACCCCTGTGCCAGATGCATCGCGTTTTAGCGATTGGCTGCGGCTCATACGAGCTACCGCCCGCGTCTACCAGGCCGCGAAAAAGTTTCGGTCTTTAATTAGTAATACTAATGATCAAAATTCTCAGTTGTTAAACGCTAATGCTTCTTTATCCCTAACAGCGTCCGATGTCGTTAAAGCAGAAGAAATGTTGCTGCGCCAGTCACAGCTTGATAGTTTTGGCGCAGAAATTGCTTTATTAAAGGCAACTAAACCCCTGCCTAAGAACAGTCGATTGGCAGTGCTTCAGCCGGTGCTTTCTGAAGATGGCTTGCTTCGTATTAACTCCAGAATTAAGGCTGCACCAGGACTATGCGAGAGTGCGAAATCACTGATTCTATTATGTGGTCGCCACCCTATCGTCAGACTTCTTATCAAACATATGCACGCTAAAGCTGGCCACGCATTTCATGAACTTGTTTTTAATGAACTGAGACAGCGTTTTTGGGTCGTCAGATGCAGAAGTGCTATCCGAAGCATTGTACATGAATGCTTAGTATGCCGAAGGAGAAAGGTCAAGCCTATAATACCACCAGAAGGCGATCTTCCTGTTATACGCTTAGAGCACCATAAGAGACCGTTTACGAACGTTGGCCTTGATTACTTCGGGCCAGTTGAGGTTGCAGTGGGACGCCGTAAAGAAAAACGCTACATAGCCGTTTACACATGTATGGTCTCTAGGGCTGTCCATTTAGAGATAGTGGGCAGTCTTTCTACAGATTCGGCCATTATGAGCCTCAGGCGTTTCATTGCTAGACGCGGTTGTCCTTCTAACATATTTTCAGACAATGGGACAGCTTTTGTTGGCGCAAGTCGGCAGTTGGCAGCGATGTTTGGAGAATCAATAGAAGAGTTTGCCTGCAACAACATGATCTCCTGGCGTTTCATTCCACCCGCATCACCTTTTATGGGAGGGTGTTGGGAGCGCATGGTGCGCTGCATTAAATCAGCAATGCTTACTACTTTGAAATCGAAGACACCCAAAGAAGAGGTTCTCGTCACGCTCTTACTGGAGGCTGAGGCTATCATAAATGCACGACCGCTCACTTATGTTCCTGTTGACCCAAACAACCCGGAGGCTATCACCCCTTTCCATTTTATCCTGGGAACGTCGTCAATTGCTCCACAATTTACTTCTGTAGACGATTCGGCTTTGTTCGGGCGAAGTGACTGGAAGCGTGCTTTAAGACTGGCAGATCATTTTTGGTCTAGGTGGGTGAGAGAATACTTACCAGTGATATCGGCCAGAAAGTCATACACTCAGGCATGTACACAGCAGTTGAAGGAAGGAGATATTGTAGTGGTAGGCGACCCATCGTTGCCCAGGAATGTTTGGCCAGTAGGTAAAGTGATAAAGACTTACGGCGGTCCCGATGGGCATACACGTGTGGTTGACGTCTTGACAAAGGCAGGGGTAATGAAGAGGCCTGTTAGGAAGTTGGTGCCGTTAGTTACAGCGGCCCCCACGGTTGGTCAGCCACCTCAGTGCTTGCACTAGGGGTCGGGCATGTTGGCGACTAGATGCCAACATAGAAACTCTTTTAAGTTTTAACTTTTTTTTTTATTAATATTTTTACGTTGCTTAGTTACGGTTGTTATTTTATGTCATTTTTATTTATTCTATTATTACTGAAAAATTGTCTTACAAACGAACGGAATTAAAGCTGTTGTGCATTTTAAAGCGGCCTTTTATTATTATCAATTTTACTATCGAATTCGTACAGTCCGCTCGTTTTCAAGCACTAAGAGCTTATACTATAGTTAATTAATACGTTAGTCAAGCAATATTTCATTCATACAAAAAAAAATATAATATTTATTACCTTTGGTCTTGCATTCAATTTTTCAGAAGCATTTCAGTGTACATTGAAAATGTTAAATATGTAGGTGTTTTTATACAAAAAGCGAACATTAATAAAGTCACCTAGATAGTTTACATTAGATAAGTAATGAAAGTTTTATTTGATCGGAGCAGAGAATTAGAAGCACAAAGGGAACTTTCTTGCAACAGATATTAGAAAGTATAGTATAAGTAACATTATACATTATATATATGCTTATACATATCACGATTTTATTTATAACTTAGAAATATAATTGAACTTCAATTTTTAAGTAGAAAAGACATAAGTCTTAAAGTACTTAGCGCAACATTAAAATGCCTTTAGTCTGAAAATGTAGGTTGTTATAGGAACATTATTTAAGTAGTGCTAGCTATCTGTGCATATGGACTTCTGATACTGCTGACTGCTTATCTTTAGATGGTGTAGTCTTGATACAATGATGCAAAATATAAAATAATGTTAAATGTTAAAATATAATTTGACTCACATACTCCGGCCAGTGTCACTGAAGCAGCCAAGCAAGGACGACGGGCCCTCCCCTCTGAGTTCGCTCCCGTCCTGTACCACTGAAAGTATCAAGCCGCGAAAAACGAATTTGTACGCATGTTGGAGCTGGAGCGTAAGAATTAGTTATGTTCACCAAATTCAGCTCCATCTATTGTTTATAGAACTTATAGCTTTATATATAGAGTAAGATTTAAAGTGGTGTTCATTGAATATCGAAGACACAGAACTTAGACTTTAGGAATAAGTGACAGATTTTTACAATGATATTTGCTTATATAAGTTGATTTTTTCAGTTTATCAATCCTATTATCAAAGCCATAAGGCATGTAATCAGCTGTAAATAGTCACAAAACGTATTTAGAATTTTTCTACTTACACGACTTAAATGTTGAACATCAAATTATAGAATAAACGACACAATATCGTAAAATTGTTACAATATGTTGCCGACCTTTCTATCTACATTTTATTACCTTTCGATAATAGGGTGTCTTATCTTATCTGGATAAGGACCAGAAGGGTGCTCCTATAGTGCACTTAGACCTATATACCTATAGAGGTCTCTCTTGACACGGGTTATTCGATAGCATCTTGATTAAATAACTGAAGAGGTCAAACGAAAAACTGGCAATATTTTGATTTTTTATTTTGTAAATACTTCAAATTATTAAAATACTGGCTGGAGATAAAAGTAATTTGCATTTGAAAGGCGATCTTTATTAATAAGTAACAAGGTCTTCTATAGTTATATGAAGAAAGGGCCATTCGAGGAGAATTACTAGGTTCGTTATGATCTATTGCTTCAAATTGTTCTTGAGGAAATCAAATCAAAAGATCCGTGCTTCTAAATACATTATAAATATCTACAATACAATACAATGTATATATATAGTAAAATCTCTGGTTATTTCTTTGGAGTTTCGCACTGAACAAACACTATTGTGAAGGCTTAACTTTTTCAATATTACCTTCTTTTATATCTTACTGGCTGGTAACAGGTCTAACTTAAGCTAAAAAATGTTGACGTAGTAAAATCTTGTCGCAGTTCCGTTTGTCCTATATCAGTCCGAGAATCCTTCAAAAGCAGTCTCCGTAAACTCCAGAGAGCTATCAAATTTACCTCAAAGTCAAGTCAAAAAATTAAATTAAGCGCTGATACATATTTACACATATAACATCCACATGTTGTCGAATCAGTAATTCCACCAAGGGTAAGTATCTGTGAGGAACCGGTAAAAAACGAGGAAAGATTTGCTTTAGACAGTAATACTAACTATTAATATAAAAACTGAAGAATATCTTGTGGTTTGTGAAATTTTTCATCGTTTCAATACATAACGACGTACGTAATTTGTAAATGTCATTACAAAGGAGAGTTTCTTGCGCTGCTTATTCTCTGCAGCTACTAATTCGTCGAAGTGGTGGTAGGGTTAACTGGGAATATGCATATCCATTATGTTAGTTTTAATTTTAGAATAATTAATTTAATACTTAAATAAATTTTAAAACTGGGACGATTTGCAAATACCACTTAAAGTTATCAATGTTAGTAGTGCCATAATATTAATTAATTTTTTTTTCATACATATTCCCTGTTATGACGATTTAAAAGAAATGAGTAAATTAGTATATTTAAATAAAGATATTTTCACTTTGACTTTGATTGAAATTGAAAGTCTTATATCGTTCTATAAGTAATTATACTTATAGAACAATATAAGATAAATGAACTTATGATGGCTTAATAAAAGAAATATACATTAATAAAGAATTATTTACAATGCATTTTAATTATTTTAATTTTCCTTAGCATTACTATTTTTATCCTTTAGTCTATTTCACAATGGAATAATCTTTGTAAAATAAAACACGCAAAAATATAGCAAGAATATGATTTGATAAAAAAAAATTAAGTGATCGATCGGCTACATAATTAACTTATCAATTATGACCTTTCAAACAATTCTGTTGTTACACGTTGATGAATTGCTAAATTTAATAAAATCCATTTATCGATAGACTTTTTTCGGCGTATTTTCTCTGTGTTTTATTACGCAGATGATTGATGATAACATATTCTCACTCAAATGAAATAAAAGATATTTCACTTGAAAAAATGTTATTTGCTTCTGAAAAGAACAAAAAAGATTAGAAGGCGATACAACAAAGATATTCATCGACAGAAGTCCTTGACCCCAAAATCCCGTAACACAAGGAACCTTTATCAAAACGTTTGCCACTTGTTACGACATCGCTAGACGGGGAACCAATTTATTACAATGAATAATGTAAAAATTCTCTGGCGCAAGGAATGTTTCCATTCCTTATTATTTTAAGGGATTTCCGTGCTTACTGGGAGGTGGGTGATACGTTTTTGCTGACGCTACTTTACGACGTTAGGGATGGTAGATAGCGACATAACCCTGCTCATGACAAATTTTGTTAAGGAAATAGAACTGGTCTCCGCGACCGATTCTTCGGGAAGTAATAATAATGAATCTTGTATATTGGATATCGACATAGCAATGGCGGATTCACTTTATGATCCCTAAGTTCAATAGTAATAACTTAAGATACTATAATATTGTAAAAAAATATGTAAAAAACATTTTTATGCTTTTCTCGCAATAAAAATGAGTTTCGTTTCATTCAACAAGTAAAGCTAGTAAATTATTAATATTGTTTCATCAAATGTTTTTGTAGAGGCGATATGTCTAAAATTGGATATCAGATTGCAATAGATAAAGCATGGGACATATCGACATATGTTGGATTCTGTTGAATGATTGAGTTCGGAATAAGTCGCCTCTACATAGAGCCTGTGGTAGTATAGAGCCAATGTAACTATGATGCGCTTGCTAGAAAAAGAATTGGTCTCTTTGGACTGGACTATCCCACTCCTTAAGATATAAGGCTGCTGACTCCGAGCATACTTAGTAAGGACATCTTGGAGGTATTCCAGGACAGCAGACAATAGGATTAGGGAAGCACAAAAATCCCATTCGATCTAAGTGCTCCGGGAATAATCTATAATATTTATTTATTTAATAATATTTATTTCTTTTGAAGACGTCTATTGTAATATAGAAACAAAAGCATCAAAGTATTTAAAACTTTATATCTATCAATTTAATTTTCAATTATAACAGTTTATATTAAGCCATAAGTCTTAAAACTTTAAGTTATCTTTGAGATGAGAGATTAAGAGGAATATCAGAAAGATGAATTACTGTTCAAGGTAACAGAGCCGCTGCAGTCAGTACAGAATGGATCTTTTTGATAATCATTGATAGACACTGATGTAAGCATTATCTTTGCAATAATCAGAAATATAATAATGGCCTGTAATAATAATTACTGGACAAGGGAAGCATTGAAATATCTCTTCTGCAGAATCTCAATGCATTCTGCAATTCTCTTCAGGGCACCACTATGTCGTTACAGACCAGTATCTCCACAGTATGGACTCCTCTACTGCTTATCATCAGGTGGTGTCGAGTCATTTGCTGAGCTTTTTATAAAAGAAAAAAATATTAATTGAATATGTTCAACCTCTAGTTAACATCATATGCATATTTAAGTTATTAGATCAAAAAATACTTTCAAAATACTCTTAAACACAATCCCATAGGTAACTTCAGGGCCAAATACAGCGAGGTAAACTCAATTTGGAGTCCCAGGATGGCTTGATAAGACGTAACGCAGAGTCTTAATGACTGGTTTGAACGAGAAATCAACTAAAGTTTTAGTGGTAAACCTCAGGGGGGTTTTATATAAAGAGTTTTATATTACGTTTGAAATTAATGCTTAATATAAAGGTAGGAAAGAATTAAGTTGTGTGTTGGGAATTTATTTTATTACTATTTGAGTCAAACGTTTGTCAGTTAACCAAATCGGGTTAACCGTTCCTTTTTCTATTTATAGTTAAAACAAAATCTTTTTGTTTGTTACTGGCGTTAAACTACCGAAACAAGCCCTATGGGCATTTATGAAAATAATTATTTGGTATTGAAGAAGTTATTTCTCAAAAACAAGATATTAAATATAACTTTGTTACACATATGCATAGTTATTTAAGGTCAATCTAAGGCATCTGTTCATAAATGTACCGGAGGGTAGCCTGAGAATAACAGGCTCGAAATTCAACAAGATTTGACTTCTCACCTCTCTTTAAACGTCCTTAAGTGTTGTGTGGAATATTTTAAAATCCATAGAAAATGCTAAAACTATTAAAGCATAGATATATGTATTTTTTGTGGTTTTTAACATTATCACTCTCACACTATCAACAGTCATAAAAGTGTTAATTGCAAAATAAAAAAATATTTTAAATTTTTCCTAGTATTCTTGTCATCTAAATATTTCTGAACTAATAGTCTTTTTCACATTCTTAACAAAGCAAAATTTAATTTAAAAGTTCACTACAAGTTACAAAAATATTTAGATGATAAAAGTGCGAAGACAAATTTAAAAACTTTTTTCAATATTTCTTTACTTAGATTTGGCGGGACATTTTTGTAAATGTGAATAAATATGGATAAATTAAGAATATACAAGTGCTTCCATTGAGAAGTGTAACAAGGTGTGTTTGTAGTTTATTTAGCTTTAATAAAAAAGATTGAGCAGGGTTTCCTTCTATCTTCTCATCACACTACATAAATAAATTCTAACCGCATCTCACAAATTAACTCGTTATCTGCTACTTCCATTCCATCTCAAAAATTATCGTGAAAATTTCATCCCCCGAGTCGTTGGACAAAAAAATATGAATAGGCCCTATCAAACCCGGCCAATTTGGTTACCAAATTGACGAAAAATTGGTCCTTTGGTGCGAAGCTCCGTTCCCTTGAACAGAAAATATAAAGCTTTGCAATATTTGGAAGTGAATTTTGATTTTTATTTTTCACTTTGGTTATGCTAACTTATTGCGGAGGGTTGATTTTAGAGATCCATATTCAAGTAGGCTATTAAGTTTTGAGTTAAGACTGTTTAGGGAAGGTGCTGGGTTAAGTTAGTTTATTGTATAGGTAGGTATATCTAGGTACGTTACCCTCTCGTCGATACAGGTATGTAGGTGTATCCCGTATCTCACTTGGTAGGCACAACACTGATGGCACTAGGATAGCACTGATGGGCACAGAAAACGGGATAATGAGGGCAACGTGGCGCACACCTCGAGTACACATGTCAGTCAGTCAAGCGTCGGGAAGGAACTGGTAGATTAGTGAGGGTTAACATAATGAAATCAGCGGGTCACGTAGCTAGGCAGATATAGGTAGGCAAATATCATGCGTCCAGCGAGACTTTCCTAAACAAGACTCTTGCTTTTAATCTTTTATGATCATAATTGCAGAATTTTAAGAATATTAACCGAATCAAATAATAATAATACTAATAATTCTCACAGACCAATCATCTAGCCCAAATATAAGCATCATTAAGATCTTATGTCATATCTTATGGATAATTGATAACGGAGAAATATAGATAGTAACTATATAATAAATATAACAAATATTCATGAACATTGAACAAATATTCGTACTCATCATACAAATATCATAGTCTCCATTCGAATCCAGCCACAGCCCTGAACACCATTAACTACTTAATATAGTTATTTTGACAGTCACCTGGTCGAGTCACCTCATTCAATATTATAAAGAATTTATATTATGTTCATTTTTAACAATTTTCGATAATTAAATTTAATGAAATCATTAACTGCTGCTAAAAACTCTTTACAGTTAAGCTTTTATGTCTCAATTGTTGTTATGTAAGATTTATCTCAATCTTGTATGTACTATATAAATAAATAAATAACTCGATAGCAGAGTTCAATGATGTAGTAATTAGTGCGTTCTAGTTTCCTTACGAAAATAAAGTAAAATTAATTAATTATTTTAGTTACAAGCGATTTTCACACGCCAATTCTACCTTTTCATTATATTTTCTCTATGGTATGAATGCTGGAAGAGATTGCATTTATAATTAAGCCTATCTTTGTACATTTTAACTTCATAAACCCGAAATATTTTGTGTGTACTGAAATAAATTAATATGGTTAGTTTTGTAATAGTTAGTATCGTTGGTTGAGCTGCAATGTTTATAGGGTATTCATTTTGATGAACTTGTTAACAAGATAATCTTATTCTTAAAATGCACCTCATTCCTTCGCCTTCCATTTTTAAACAATAAGATAAAAAAAAATATAATTTGGATATCATTATTGTTACAATACGTTTCTTATAATTCAACTCAGAATATAATAATTTAGTATGTTTTTTTTTCAAATAAATAATAATCTCACACACATACAATTGTTTTTATGAGTTTTCTGACCATTTTCGAAACATAAGTCATAATTCTTGTAACTAGTATTAAGTAATAACCTTAAATTTCTTTGTAAGGCTTAAAAAATATTACAAGCAAGCTATAATGACTTAGAAAAGAGTAATTAAAAAGTTTGACTAATATTATAATAAGCCAACAAGCCACAGGTCATCAACCCTTTTTTTACCAGAAGGAATCCATTTACGGACCTACCCGCTACTGGCTTAGCGACAGGCGTGTGTGGGGCTCACTCAGTACCTCAATAGACCGGCACTGAGAATACCCACTAAAACTCCCCGGCAACTCCATTGCCCTTCACCGGGGTAACCTGGGTTCTGCACGAACAATTCACCAGGTCAAACAGGTCATCAACCCTACGAAGAATCATGTTCACCAAAACCATTGCAATTTTCATAGAAAACATTCTCACCACATTGTAACGTTGCGTAATTAAGATTTCCGCAAACCCATAAAATAGTGTATCTACTTTGTATCAAACCGTGTCGCTGCTCGTGCCGGTACCGCAACTGCAATATACTTCTGTTCCTCTTTTAATATTAAGCGACAGCTGTATCCTTTTATTAGCATTTCATCATAACGGTGTAAGCTATAACAATCTGGCTTCCGTTATGGAATTGATGAAAAACATATTGCTTTTGAATTCACGGAATGTTTACTTTTGATAACTCCGTTGCATTTAAAATTGAGAGGAGCTTCGCAGATCGTTTTTTGTTTCGAACGCTTTGCTTTTGATAACGAAAAGAAGTTATCTTTTGCCCCGGATGGGTTAATCAAAATTTGAAATTGCGAGCCCCTTTCTTCGGAAGGTCCAGTTATTACAGCAACTTTTTTAACCAAAGCTGGGGACAAACGTGATAGTGTCAGAAGAAACTCTTTATATCATTATTGTTACTGACTGTATATAAAAGGGAGCTGGTAACAGGGAAGAAGGGTTTATTTTGGAAATAATAAATAAACAAGAATTAAGAGCATATATAACACTTAAAATCCCAAATCAAAAGCAGCTGTCCAAAATTAAAACTATAAACATAAACAAACAGAAAGTAAAATGGCGTATTTAGCTCTTATTCAGCAAGTTGGTAACAATTATGTTTGTCCCATCTTAGAAGATCTGTACCCAGTAGTGGAATGTATCCAGGCTGTTGAATGACTAAGCACTTCATATGAAAGTTCAGACGATGGAACTTATACGTAAGTATTAAATTAATCTTGATAACCGAGTCTCTATATTACTCTCTATATTTACAAACTTTTAGGTACTTACTTGAAATATTAAGAAACAGTTTGACAAGGTGGTAAGTCTACTCATATAGCTATATGTATGAATAATGCATTGGTAGCAGATTTTTTTAAGAATAGTGTTAGAAGTATTACAAGATTAGTAATTATGTAAAGGTTGAGTTAAATTGTTACATGTAATATAATACAAGTTTTATAAATATCCATTAATTACTTCAATATGTATCACATAGATACACATTGAATACATATGTTACATATAGATATATAAGCATATGATTAGTATAATCATATTTTATGTGTATTAAACTATTATTTGTTTAAACTCTATTAAATAAAATCTTTGTTCTCACTTTTCTACTTATTAATTGTATGTTGCATATAAAATTGAATATATTAATAAGTTTTTTTCGCTATACTATTTTTTATGAAAATTTTACTAAAAAGACCAGCAAACAATAATTAATATTTCTAATTTTAATAAAAAAAAATAAGTATGTTTTATGACATAAGTCTAAATAAATTAACGGAAATCATAATTACATATTTTTCCGAAACCATAGTAAATAGTACTTCTATTAAATTGTCTAGGCGCTTTAAAATGAGATCGTACAAAGTCTAAGCGTCTGAATGAAATTCTAAACGAAAGAGAGAAACGAAAAGCTCTCATACAAAGAACGCAAATTGTAAGCGCACGCAGAAGTGGCACAGAAAAGGTCGTTACTCGTACTGGAGACAGCACGCTTAGTACAACATGTCCACTACGAAAACCACCTTTATTAAAACTGTAAAAGGTCGGTATAAAGTCATAAATGTAATCCGCCTAAATCACGAAGCCGCAAGAAGTTTAAAGTATATCCGTACTTTTTGATATAATTTCCGTTCGTCTTTGATATTCCGTGAGATTTAACATATAGTTCCGGGTACGTGAGGCGTTACACGGGTTGAGTTGGATTAAAGCGACACCGAAGCACTTTTTCAACTAGAAATTACATTATTCAATTTTACTCATCATGGCGAAGTAACATTGTGTTAAAACAAGGTTGTTTTCTTAAGAATAACTTATTGAGTATTCTTCAAAGAATTATTTACAATTAGGCAGCAAAATAAGAACCAGTTTAATTAGTATTTTCGAAGTCATTATTAAAATATACAGTCAATGAACATCAGTGTCCTAAGCGTATAAGTGTTTTTTTAATTCATTAACTCACAACACTCACAATTGTTTCAATTACGTACACACTAAGATTAAAATTTTAATGCAAAAAAACCAGTCAACCAACCAAGGGTATCTGCACTAGTCTCGAGGTTTGGATAGAAGTTAAAATGGTAGGCTTAGTTAGCAGTATTTGTTAATACTAGTGTTATGTTAATTACATATTATATGACATGTATATAAGGTTCAAATTGTTACAGCTCTTAATATATACTTCGAGATTTTCTTTATATGACGCAAACGCTAAAGCAACTTCAAGACAATACGATCTCTAAGCTCAGTAATTGAGTATTAGGTTTCCTTTTACAAGTTTATTTAGACGAAGATACTTCAGGTTTTTTCGTAATAATATAGCATTTTTCTTGTAAATCCTTGTTTGATGTTATTTAGACCGAAATAAGATAAATTTGTCTACATAAATTTTATAATACTACATTCTACGTTTCTGATAAAGGGAGACGTTACCCTATTTTCCAGATAGTGTAGACTATATAACCTTTTTTTATATATTACACGTATGGCCTCATTCACACAACATGGGTTCCTTTAAAAGAGGTGAAAAAGCACTTTTTGACCAGCAAGGTGCCTTGGGCAGTTTGTCGGATCTTCACATATGGACTCTTCACTGCTTATCATCAGGCGGTGTCGAGACATTTGCTGAACTTTTTATTAAAAAAAAATATATATAAATTAGTATATCATTAACTAGTAAGCAAGAAGCACTATCCAACTGAATAGATGGCCGATGAAAATCGTTGTGGTAATTGCATTCTTATGTTATAGTTAAAGTTTAATGTTAACCGGATTAATTGCAACAATTACTCTAACATACTATAACATGCAATAAATTATCATCATGAGTCCTTAAATCAAATATTTTAAAAGTATTCTTACTAAAAATTTAGCGATCCTTTTCGTTATTTTTGCACAAAACGAATAATTGAGATACTCTCGGGAGATAACCCCGACTAATACTTTAAGCAAAAATTGGTAAATGGTTATCTTTCAAAGACTATTTAACGAAATTCAAATTTGTACCTTGCTTATGTGTATAAAAATTAAATTAAATAGCTTGAGTATTTCAAAGTAAGTTGTCTTTTTAATATATTTCTTTAATTGAATATAATTTATATTATCTAGCCCAAAGCATTGTCAAGAGATTGTGTTATATTAAGTGTAATATGTATATTAATAAGAGAAATATACGAAACAAACATACAAGTCCATGCCTCTTCACAGAGATTCGAACCAGAGACCTTTGTCTAAGGAGACTATCCGACAAGACGTCCAACAATAAGTAATTAACTCCACAGTTGGAGCCAAGGGTTTTGTGAGCTCAATATATACTTTATTACATAGGTACATAAGAAAATGAAATTAAAAAAGAACAACACGGTGAATGATAATTGGTTTGAATAAGTTCAGTAATAAATAATTATATAATGTTTCGTAGATTTGGAATTTTCAGCTTAATAACGTTATACGAAAGAATTCATATTTAATATTTTCCGGTGTGTATTGTTTCCTTTACAATAGAGCATAATCATCCGACACATCACAGAAAATTATTTTACAGTATTTAGATAATAACCATGCTTTATCACAAATGAAATAAAATGCCTTATGTAGAGAAAGTTTCATTAAAAATATTCTAAATAATCTTCTCTTTACTAAAAATTTAATCATCTAAGAATTCAAATTATGATATAGTTACAATTTATTAAAAAAAATAGTTTTGATAATGCTCATAATTCCAGTTCAATTTATTCAGTGACTCTATTTGACTTAAAAAAAAACTGAATAGTGATAATATATTATTAATATTAATCTTTCTCCGAAATATGGCTGTTCGCACCGAATGGTTCATTTTTAATGGCGATTCTTTTTATCTGTATGTAGAGTAGACTTATATCTGAGTTTTCTTAATGGCTTTTGGTATTAAGGCTCCGCACATTGCTGAATATTTCATAGGCAGTGTTACTCTCTTAATTATTTAGTAAGCAAGGCATTTTTATCGACTTGTGAAAGGAAGCAGCTGCCTATATACGAGGCTTTAAAGTGCACTGAATCCCGCACGCAATTTATAAAATTGATTTTGAGGATACTCTTTGTATATTTGACACATATCTGTCAAAAACATTACAATTTTTTTCCACAATAAAATAAAATTGTATTTTATTTATTTAACAATTTATGTACACACAAAGACAATTAAAAGGACACAACAGAAAATCAGATAATTGTACATAGGTACTGCTTATTTCTATAAGAAATCTCTTCCAGCAGCCCCATATATGGGAAAAGTGACATCGAAAGGTAGAGAGGCGTTTACCAATATTAATATAATTGCTTGACATTATTTTTTAATCCTATTTATAATTTTTTATATTTATACTTTAATGTATTTATTTTATATTATGAATTGTCATTAAAGGTACTGAAGTAATTTTATATCGTGTTGTAAATATATATTTTTTGTATTAGTATATTTAGTGTAAATGAATCGTAGTTGTTTGATTTATTTATGAAAATTAATAATTTTTATTTCTCTTACTATTTTCCTCTTTTACTAATTCTACTAGTTGACTGGTAGAAAATGCTTTAATAAATAAATAAAAGAATAGGCATAAGCTTTACAGAAAGGCTGTATATTTATATATTTTCAGTTTCAAAATTTGATATCGCGTACCCGCTTAAACACAAAATGAATGATGTTAGTTAGAAACTGAAAATTAGTTTTGTGCCTTACAACATTTTATATCTTGGTTACTAAATCGATTTTTATTTATTTAGGTACCCAATATAGTGTTTAGTAACTGAAAAATGTTAACAACTCAGCCTTTCGTTTATTTAAAATATGCTTATTTACAAACTTTTCAAAACAGAGTTTACAGACGTAATGATGCTTTAAGCATTGGTTATTTCCTTTATATGTCATGCGTTATTCACTGAAGATACTGACGTAATTTGTAGCCAAAACACAATAGAACGCTGGCAACTAGATAAAACAGAGATATGATTTATCGACTTACATAAATCAGAAGATACAAACCTTTGTCAAGTTGCAGAGATATTATTTTCTGGTCACAATAACATTGACGTAAATCACTTTTTAATGGTAAAAATCTAATTTCGGTTCTTAAAGGCACATCTACATTTTCAGCACAAAAATCTATATTTTAAAATCTAGATAGCAATATAAATATATAGTATGGGGCATGGCTTACACCTCACCTGGCGTTAAGGGTTTATCAAAGCCTAATGCTTAAGATCTGAAATGAATTCAAAAATATTTAAAAACGTGCTACTTGGGGGGGGGGGGGGACGAACCACTGCGTCCCACATGGAAGACAATGACCTTACGCACTATACAACCGATATTTTTTCTGCAATATAATGTGATAACAATCATGATTTATTGTTTTTGAGAAGAGCTATCTAATACCAATACATGTTACTAAAAACTTAAAGAGGCGACATATGTTCCCTATACTATTATACAATTTGTGATTGCAATAAATATTCTTCTACTTTGATATGCAAACCAACTCTTGCAAGACTGACTTGATGAAGTAATCACTGAAATATGACATTCCCCAAGACAATAGAATTCCTCTTCAAAATACCTCATTTCCTTGAACAAACTTGGCCAACCTTGTCTTGTATTCAGAGAATTTAATTGACTTCCCCCTCGCAATGGTTATTAAAATCTTTAATACCAATCGCTACATCAAATGAGTATCGCGTACTTCTCAACAAACCTTATTATTCAAGAGTTTCTCCTAAAACCTACTAAATAGGAGCGGGCTTCACTAAATAATGACAATAAATGTAAATGAAGCTATATTTTCAAGGGTTATTTCTTAATAGTGATGGGGACAATTTGAGTCCTTTGAGTCCTAATCTTAAAGCCATTTTAACTGAACTCACGAGTCCTTGACGAAATTAAGTCTGTCTATTTAATTATGTTTTATTACTTTTAGGTATTTTTGAAACAATCGAGCTCTTTTTCAGTAAACGAAAACTACTACGTACTTGGTAAATTAATTACGTGATGAATGCCATTCATAAAACGGCATATTTAATATTACCTAAAAAGGTATATACACTAAAAAACCCTTTAAAATAAATTACAAGGGTGGCTGACGAATAAAATATGTAATGTTTATTCTGATGTTGAGTGGTAACGTAGGCTTAGATGAAAAAAATATTTCATTTTTTAAAAGCAGTTCATTCACCTTTTACCTTTCTTTATTTTCTCGCCCATGTATGGGGCTGCTTCAATTTTCCAACTATTGTTCTGTATATATTAAGTAATGGATCCAAACTGTTGCTTCTCGCTGGATTGCCACGCGCCAATTTAGTCGGAACGAAGCCGTAAACTCAAAACTCATCGAGTAGTAACCATTTTTGAAAAATCGCCGTGTTTGAGCTGCTTTTGCTTTATGAGTTTGATATGGATTTATCGGCGCCGACGAGTCTAACTCTTAGTCACAGCAAACCGGTGTGACTAAGTGTTAGACTCATCTGCGAGTCTTGCAGCTTACAGCGTTTATGCAGACACAGATACTTCTCACTTGAATAACTTCGCCTTAGTTTTGTTTGTTGTAAAGATTCTCAAAGCGTTCCAAATCGCGAAATGCGTACAGCAACAAGTATTACATACAAGTGTTAAATGAATAAAGTTTATTATGACTTAAATCTGTTGTAAGGGGGAGGTGTTAACTAGTGAAGCTTAACTGTGGTAAAACTTAGCTGATTTAATCGAAAGTACTTTATAAGGTCTGTATAAATAAATATAATAAGCATGGATCCTAAATTTGTATCGTGAGACTCACAAGTCTAATAAAATACTGAGACTCAGTCGAGTCCTAAATTGAGAGCAGTCTTTTCAAAAGTACTCCGCGGATAAGTTGTCATCGCCCCAACACTTTTACAGAGCCCTTTATTCGACAAAAGCTTTAGATGTTATTGACAGTAAATACAGCCTTTTCATATCAGTAATGAATGACATCAAAAGACAATGGATAATGTCATAGACGGGTTAATGATGCCAAATTCTTTGTTAAACTACGACAAGTCAATATTAGTAACTACACTCCCACTTTGTTACTGTGTAGAATGGTTTGTTGGTTTTTAATTTTCACTAAATATATTCTACCTTAAGGTAAAGTGAAATAGTAGCAGAAGTGCTCAAGAAAGAAAAATATTTTGCGCAACACCAGGCAAAACCAATAAATTGTTGAAGCAACATATCAAAGTGACAAATGTGGCTGTGAAGCGAGACGAAGCGAGAAAGAGCATTCGTGATTCGTGGTGCAAAGAAGTCCTCACATTACTTTGAAATAGGAGAGAACTTAAATGAGATAAAGGAGACTGACTGAAAGAAATATATATAATTAGGTAGTATATCGGAAGGTCAATTTAAAACACTAGAGACTTTTTTTGCCAAAGAAATATATTTTTCTCACGGTTGATTCAATCACAACCTAATACAAGTCAGCAAATTTTTTTTCAAAAGTTTACGAAATAGTCAACGTCAAAATATAGTCCAGTTATCTAAAAAAAGGTCGTAACAGATAGTTTAAACTAAAATTTTGTTTAGCAATGGCTGAAGAAGAAAAACTGGTTTATTTAAACTGCTTGCTTAATAATTTAGTTAGCTTCTAGCCATATCCAATCATCAATTCACTGTTTTAACCTCAACATTATGAGCAGATAAATACTATAAGTTAATAACTAATATAAATTAATTTGTTTATGTCAGAGCATGTCAAAGCAAGCATATTAAGCTTTAAACATTGCTGAAGACACAATATATCAAGAAATCACCTGATATTACTGACGCTCTGATATTCTAATGATTATTTAAATACGCTGGCTAGATTTCCCCCTTACGTCACTGTGTTTAGATGTAAAGGTAAATCTAGCTTGAGTCATAACAGTATGATAGGGTCAGGCTAAAACTGCCACATCTGGGGCTGGTGAGCTGGTATCGATGATCACAGTCCAACTGTATCACGTCATACTGATGTGGCTTGATAACTTTGTGAGCGTGATTCAGAATCCGTATTACGTATTTTGACATTTCAACGTCGTATCTCAGCTCAGTGTTACATCATAGTACATTTCGCTGATCAACTATTTCTCGGTTACTCGATATTAAATTCGTCTTTGTAGAGCTATGACGTAGCTTATTAATACTGTAATTACACTGGCTAGATTTTCCCTTCATATCGCTGTTTCTATGTAAGGGTAAATCTAGACGGAGTAATAACAGTATTATTTCATTAATACTGTGATAACGCTGTCTAAAAACGGCTGCGGTAAAATGAAAGTTAAAGCCAATGCCTAAAAGTCGAAATCAAAAAAAATATTCAGTCTACCACTACCTAATCTTATGAAAATCAAGATTGAAGAATATAATGAACGTAATTATGACACTCTATTGAACCATAAGTTTAATATATTAGTAATAGTTTGAATTATACAGATCCAAAACTTCCAGCATATTGTAATATTTAGCGGTCAGATATATACTATACTAAGGCGATAGGTATTTTAGGGCTCTCACAGCGCTTTAAGATAAAGAGCTAAAGTATTTATTTTCATTTCTACACCACACACAAAAATAGATCCAGACAGTACATTGGTCAAAAGACAAACATTTTAAAATAAATGATATCAAAGACCTTTGTGTGCGCTGCAGAATCTGCTTATCGTAACAGCGCTGAGAAAACCCTTAAAAACTTTGTGGTAGCATTCAGTGTTATGGCCCAAGGACTTCATGTGTTTCTCCCATATAGGAAGGTTTTGTAGTTCACCAGACAATCCCCATACGAGTCTATGACTTAGTAAATCTGTATTTAATTTATCATCAACAGGCTATATACGCCTCACAGGCACAGGTCTTCCTACGTGGGCGAAACATTAGGAGTTTGGGCGGTAACCACAACGCCAGCCCAATGCGGGTTGGTAATGATATAAAAACGGGGACCAAGGGCTTAACATGGTTTCTAAGTACGGAGGTCGATAAAAAATTTGATTGGCCCATCCAATGACCAACCATAGTGAAAGTTGCTTTTCTGTCGTTATTGAAAACAGAGCGTTAGAGTCACTACGCCAATGAACTCGAACGAATAATGATTGTTTAGCTACATGCCTGTCACCATTATTTTTTTATATTCAAGAAGCTCAGCAAATAACTCGACATTACCCGATGATAAGCCATAGAGGAGTCCGTATGTGAAGATAGCTAGTGAAGCATCCAACATACTGCCCTAACCACCTCCACCTTGCTGGCCCAAAAAGTGATTATACACGCCGCTTTTGAAGGAACCCATGTTATTTGAAGGAGGGTTTCACTTAGATACAATAATAAATATAAATTCAGTTTTTCCCAATAAGTGTTGCAATATTAGCTGTTCTTAAGTTGAAATATTGTTTCCTTTTTAGCACATTTTAGAAGAATGGGCTCTAGAAAGAAATTTGTATTGAAATCACAGCTAATTGTGAAGCCAACTTGGAAATAAAACGAAATAAATTAATTTCATTTGCTGTAATCAGAAGAATCACTGAACCAAAATTTGTTTACCCACTTAAGCAAACGCAGACGTGTGGTGATTCGTTTAAAGACAGTGCGTGCATTGTTCGACGCTCATCCTTTCTTATAAATCCTGGTTTACTTTCTCTTTGTGTCGATCCAATTTATCTGGCAGCCACAAAGAACGTAGTTTCTTTTATATCTTATATCAGATTAACAAAGAGCTCGGAGAACTAAAGCTGTGTTCAGAGCTTGCTAAATATGGTTAGTTTTTCTTATTTAAGTCATTTTAAATTTTTTCTTTCGCTTCCAGGATTTATTGTACAACAACCTTTATGACCAACTGCTGGACATGAGCCTTCGTACCTGGGAGAAACAACTAAGGAGTTTGGGTCATCATCTTTCGACAAAATTTTTTGACGAAAGTGGAAACCCACTATTTCCACGAGTTGTGTGTTTAGCGTAAAAACAATACACACATCACAGCACAGCTAGAGCGTGGAATTCCTTACCGGAAAACATATTCCCTCCTTCATACAACATGGGTTCCTTTAAAAGATGTGTGAAAAAGTACTTTTTGGGCCAGTAACCTCACCTTACTGCATGTTTCACTAGCTATCTTCATATATAGACTCTACTCCTTATCATCAGGTGGTGTCGAGTCATTTGCTGAGCTTTATATACACAAACAAAAGTTCTTATGACGTACTTTAATGTAAAAAAGGCCATATTTTTTTTTATTTATAATCATAATGTGACCCCTTAAATAATAAAATTGTGAATGTAGAGCATACAGTGGTGTAGTTATGTGGAAAGCTATGATGTTGATTAATTGTATTGGATTCAAGATAAATATAGATAGCATTATATAAATAAATATCAGAAATATACTAAATGAATATACAAACATGTTTCGTGAACAACTATTCGTTTAACTTATCATATGCCCTTATCGGGATTGGAACCCGAGACATCTCGCTAAGTATATAGGAGTACTGACTACTCGACCAGATGGCCGTCTTAAATTTAAAAGATTTTAGTTACCTACTTACTTATAATTAAAACGCTCCTTTCCAATTCGATACCTTAATTATTTCACTGGATTAATTTTTTTGCGTTGCCTCAAAGAGAAAATACGAAGTGTAATATTTTAAAATTAATAAAGAAAACTTGATTTAAGGTAAGGTTATCTCTTGAGATTTTGCGAGAATAATTAAAAGGCTTGGATGGTTTATCAAAATAATTAATCCGATGATTAGATTTAACTATTACGCTTTGAGATATTATGGTTTTCAAGTAATATGAAATTCTCAATTATAATTAAATGTGGGGTCAATAATAATAATCGAAGCGAACTACCGGATTCCCCAACCACAGAGGCACTCTGCTGTTAACATTATTGTTATGGTGGCAGACTTGGGTAAGACGGTGGTGGGTGCCCAAGTGGACTTAGATAAAGCTCTACAATTTCTACCCCCATTGAATTGATTCCCTAACGTGACTCAGCCGCAAAGTCTCTTAGAAGATACAGCGTGTTTTGTTACTGGTGTCAGAGCGGTTGCTAATATGAATACTTGTCAGTGCAATGGTAATTGCATAGTGCTTAATATTTTTTTACGTCATTTACTCATGAGAACAAATGTTTATCTTAGGATATTAAAAAAAAATGATTTTTGTTGTGTGAGAGAGAGAGAAATGTTATGAAAATTTATGAAATGATTTATTTTTCACATTTTGATCTATTGATTAAGACCTCTTTTAGATAAAGATATTACGTGCTTCCATAATTCTGTAACATTGTACTGAAATGACTAATTCGTATAATTTATGCAAATCAATTATTATAATTAGATGTTGGTATAATTATAATAATTAATTTACATGACTATCATTTTTCAATATAGTGGCATAATTTGCATACCATTGAAAATACCATAGGTTAACTAATTGTTTATATTGTGTCAAGCGAGAATTATTTTCGCCTGGTCACAAATCCTGTTCCTGACCGCCGTGAACACGCTACACGCACGAAATATTTTAACATCCGAATTAAAGTTTCACACTCAAATAAAAGTTAAGTTGTCAAAAATGAATTGTATATTTAGGTAGGTCAAAGCAATGAACATCATGAACCCCAATATATCAATGTTTATAGATGTTCCGTAAATCCAATACTTTTAGATAAATTACGTTAGAAGCTTCAGATTGAACTCGAATGCTATTTGTACAGTCGCGCTATTCCAATAAATATTGTTTCATTATAGACATTTCGAATTCACAAAAGGTAAAAAATACTACAAATCCGGGGATCGTCCTTATAAAACACATATTTGACGGTTGGTAGCACCGACAAGATGCTCTAGGTAATTACTGTGGCTTTTCTAAGGCGTTTGACTGAATTGATCATCAAAATTTTATTCGATAAATTAAAACATTATGGTGTATCAATAAATTCTTTGAAGCTTGTTGAGTCATATTTAAGTAGTAGGATTCAAAAAGTTGTGATAAATAAGGCTAAGCCTCAGGGTGCGCTAATATATATGGGTATGCCCCAGGGATCGATAGTAGGGCCGGCCATTGCTTTTTTGATTTATATAAATATCCTCCTTTACTATACAAACGATATATGTGTGACGTTATTATTTGCAGATGACACCTAATCAATTTTTAAAATTGACAGAATTAAAACAACTGACTATGAGGATGTAAATGATGTCTTATCAAAAGTGCTATGCTGATTTGAAAGTAGTAATTTACTGTTAAATTTAAAGAAAACTAAGAGCTTTAAAATTTTCTTTTCCAAATATAAGGCAGGTTGGCACATACATTAAAATTAATGAAGAAAATATTGAATGTGTCGATTCAATTGTATTTTTAGGAATAAAGTTAGATTTAAGGCTACTATGGTATCCTCATATCGCATCCCTACCTTTAGGACTTAGTTTAGCTGGTTATGCTGTTAAAAAATCAGGTCTTTACTTTACTTATTACGATATTATATCAAATGGCTTGTTATTGTAGGGCACAGCTGCTCACACTCAAATTATTGTTATCTTACAAAAAGCTGTGCGTGCCATCTACAGATTTAAGAGATTTATTTAAAGAAATTAAAATATTTACTATAGCATATCAATATATATATATGATAGCATTTTGTATGTTCATAAATATTTGCATACTTCATATTTCAAAGCAAAGTGATTCTCATATATTTAACACAAGGAACACAAACAAACTAGCAGTTCCAAACTTTAGACTTCACAAGACAGGTCACTTTTTCATGGGGAAATGCATACATATTTATAATAAAGTCCCGCCAAAGGTATATGTTAAAAAGGTAAGTGTAACGTTAAATTATTATTAAAATTTATGATTTACAAAATTTAATGAAAATAGGTTTACTGTCACTGAAAAAGACTTTTTGTATGTCATTAAAAAAAAAGATTGTAACTTAGAGTTTAAGGAACTATTTCAAAGCCAGAATATTATTTGAATTCAAAGCGGAGCGAAAAATTACAGAGTATTCTAAAGAAGAATCTTTGGCAAAGCGAGGCATTTAAATAAAAACGCTCTACATTAAAAATAGTGTTGCTCCCAAGGCACTCTAGTTGTTATCACCGTCTATGAGAAAATTAGTAAATATACTATTAATGTAAGAAAAGTACGTTCGTTCAAATTCAAAGTCAAAATATATTTATATCTAAATACTCAATTACAAGGTTCTTTTAAATCGTGATAACAGGGAATATGCATGAGAAAAATAAATTAATACAATTAAAGTTATGATAGAAATAGTGAAAACTTCCTAGTTTTAAAATAAAATGAATTATAAAATTAAAACTATCGCTAATAAGCATATTCCCAATTAGCCCTAGTAGCGTTTCGACTAATTAGTAACTGAAGAGAAGCAGCGAGCTATATTTACATATTATCCACATACCTCATTCAAATCACTTTTGGTCCCCAGGGATTAAAACGCCATTTTAGTCTCTGTTAACGTATAACAAACTAATTATTTTCAAATAGAAGTGATAAGAATATACTTGTTCAGTCTATGTACATAATGTAATCATATTGAAGTGCAAATTGTAAGCTTTCATATATAAACTTTATCTATATTTATGAATATTGTATATTTCATAAGAGTATCTAATGTACCGCATCATTAAAAAAATTTACGTTTTTTGTTTATCCATTACTGTTCTATTAAAACGTCATCGAGATATTAATTTATATTATCAAGCTATGGATAAGCAATATTATATAGTTTATTCCGTGTACACGATAATTATAATGTAAATACACGGAAGAAACATAATCTTATTGGACACATTACTCGTTTCCACAAAATAAAAAATTCTTTTGTGTGGAGATATATACGCTTCTGGAACAAACTTCCAATAGATATCAGAGACAAACTTTTAACTGCGTTAAAATCAAAACTATGTAAGAAAGTAAATTGCCCAATCAGGATTATAAAATGCCGAAAAGAGAGAAATATATTATATTAAAATAAAAGGAACCAATATAAAATGTCTAAATAAGACGAGAAGATAACCAAAAGAAAACAAAAGAACAACAGCAACGTTACGTCAAAAAAATATATATACCTATGTGTTTGTAAACTTGCTTCATGGCCAGTTCTTAACCGTAATGGCATAAAAATTAAAGTCATTACTTGAAAGCTGTGGAGTTTCTTGCGCCGTTTCTTGTCCAAAACAAAAGTATTCGAACAAGCGATGGAGAGTTTAATTTTTATTTATGACGATCTAAAAGAACTTACTAATTAAGTCCATTTCAAGAAAGAACTTTATAATTTTGAATAAAATACAGACGAAGCCCATTTCCTTCACCGTTTGAGTTACGGTATAAACCGACTATGCCCGTTATCTCGTGAAAATTTATGCCAAGCAAATAACTGAAAGAAGCGAGCAATGCCTTATAAAAACACGAGAAAATTATTCTACCTCCAACTACATTCATTAGCCTAAATGTGTACATTAAGTTGGCATATTACTTCTCTTAAGATAGCTAGTTTAATTTTAACTTCACTGAAATAGAGTTTATATACACAATAATTATTCTACCATTCCTTAATTAATGAGTCACGAAGTTAAAGGCGTTTCTTAAACTAAAGATAAACCGTCATATTTAAAAAACCTTTATAAAAGCAATGATTGGGAGATTTGAAGATAAATGATAGTAAAAGCGGCTTTTACAGGAATTTCATATATGGAAATATTAAAAAATATTCTCGCCGTTTAGTGCGAGTTTAAGGTATTCTGTTTATAACCACCTGCACCGTAAGGTACAATTTACATTGACATAAATATAACCGAGGTTTGTATACTCTAGGCTGTTAGTCCGCCTTTTAGTGAACATAGAATTTTAAACAAGATCTTCCGCTGGTCCATTCTGTTCCATTTTGTTAATGGTATTCAACCATCTACCAAATTCTGGATAAAAGCCTTCTTGGACTTCGATGATCCTGAAATTTCTATGAGTAGTTCAGAGTGGGTTCTAGTGGTTAAAGTTGATTTTCAATGGATGAAATTTTAAAAGACAAATATAATTTAGAAGGAATGAAATATCTCTGTCTCTGAAAAAGTCTGAAAAGAATATGGTCATATAATAAGTTAAGATGATAAAATTGGTGATAGTATGAAATGTGATGGGACGGCATGAGACACATAAAGTAAAACAATATATTAAAAATCACTTTAAAGTTCTCCACTGCTTCAAATGCTTTTAAATCAAAGCTGCAAAAGCTACGAAAGCCGTCAATTTTGCAGGAAACTACCGTGTGTATATATATGCAAATTGGTGATTTCACATGTAAATTCATAGTTATTGACAAGAGCTGTTTAGAACGTAACTTAACGTAAGATGGGTGATGTGAATTTGACGTTAATTAAATTATTTTAAGTGAATGCAGACGTTGAAATGTTCCACGTTTTGTGGGCTTCGAAACTAAATTATGGTTAACTCGAGTATATAGGATTAATAATTTGCGCGTCTTCATGTATACGCTTTTAACTCACCTTTGTATTTAATTGCAGAAATATTAATTTCATCAATGGATTCACTGAAGAATTACGACAAAATTTAATAACTCAGTGATTGTTTCATCTGTACGTTGTAATCGTAAAATGAATATTGTAATTAACTTTAATACATATCTGTGGAGATTTATTAATGGTGATGTTTAACTTATATTAGTCGTAAAAGTTGATATTTGACTGTAAATATTCAAAAGAACAAATAAACAAAAAAGTCCCTACGTTTTCTTCTTCACTACAAATAAAAGAGACAGAGGCCTCTATAACAATAATGAGCTTGTTATCGTAGTGTTCGGAGAACTTCGATTGCAACACAATAGTTGGCCTCTATCTCAAAAAAAATTTCTTTTCTTGACCTTCGTGTGATAGATACGTTAAGTAATTGATCACCCACCAAAGTTCAATGAACCAGCGTTAAGGCACAGAATTCTGACGTGTTTCTTCCATGTACGAAGTGGAACTTATTTAGGATGTTGCCATTACTCTTAAATTTCTTCTTTGACCATTTTTTCTCGCTGATAGAAACCACGTCTCAACAGAATTGTCTACAGAAAGACTCCGGGGTAAAAAGTATGGGGTTCTCCATGCATCTCACTGAAACCCTCCAATTATTCTACTGCCCTCTTCGAGGGTAACCTATGTTCTACAGAAGCAATTTACGAGACCACTTAGCATCACCCCTAGAGTACATATCTTGCTGATTATCACTTAAATAATACCACTCATTTTCAGATCTTTTCAATTTCCTTTTAAGTGAGTATATATTTTAAAACTTCAAGCTGTAAGTTGCCTAAAGTTATATGTTCCATTACTTATTTTGCTCACGAATCTGACCCAAGAATAAAAACACTCAAGTACGAGTTTTTAACACAATTTTCCACTTACTCAATAATTAAATCAAAAGTGACCCAACCACACGATCTCACGAATCAAAGCCTTTGAGTTGAGGCCGTCCGGCTCTACCAAACGTAGTTGTAGAGTTCTTTGTTAATTGTTCGTGCTCTTACGCGAAACGCGCTTAAGATTTCCTTAACGTCTGATGTGCGCTTAACAACACGTTTGGCGACGATTTAGAAGCCAGGGACGTAATGAGGGGATTTAAATTAACGCTCCAACGTCAAATATAGGTGTGTATGGTCGAAAAAATTAAGTCGTAAATCTTTTCCTGATCTGTATAAATTAAAACTTTCAGACTTTTTGTGCAATAAAGTATAAGTAACAAGATAGTAAAATTATCAATACTTGTTACACTGAAAACAAAATCATTAGTAATACTCATAAAAATAATTTATATCTTCTCGTTTTGATTTTGAGGCTTTAGTTATTTCTTATATGTTATCTGGACCAAAGTTAGAATGACGGTAACTTTTCCGTAAACTTTAAAGGCTTAATCGTCAATATAATATTATGCTATGCCCAAGTAACATAAGATTAAAAATTAATAATTATTTACATTCATCAAGCTTTTTTAAGTTTTTTGTGAATTATATAGAAGATACACAAATATTCAAAATAAATTTAATGTAATAATAAAATTTCAGTGCTAGTAAATTATTTAATTTATATTTTATTTTATAATTTTTGGTACACTTCCAGTTTGACGTGATTTAGGTAGTATTTTTTACTTATAAGTTATTATTAAGTAAGTACAGATTAATTTTATGTATTTTTCCAGTATTCAATTGTAACTTGGTTATAAATATAAATAAATAATTTGATAAAAAGTCCATGCTCATATTTCATCTTGTTGTATTTATGTTTGTAAAAATTAAATAATTAGAGACTGTGAACTTTGAACAATATATTTTATATGTAAAACATTTTTGACAATCTGTCAGGAACATAATAAAAAATATTTTTAATTATCTGCCAGTATTACATCACATGGTATGATCTACAGATGAGAATTCAACACATTTGATATATAAGTTTAATCTATACTAATAGTCATTGGATACGTCTCTCTCTACTTGATACTAAATAACGGGTAAAACTACGACGCAGTAAAAAAATCATATTATTATATTTATTCTATATACAAAATTAAAATATTGTCAGTCATGTCCGCACAAAGTAATTATCTCGTAAACTCGTACAACAACATCGTCAAATTTCTTCTGCCGAGATTACGTCATCTAATAATGCTAATACAACCATTTAGTGAGATGTTAACTTAATAACGGGCCGTTACTGCCTAAAGGCCATTTTAATTAAGTCGCGAGCAGAGTGAGATATTAAAATTCCGAATTGTATTAAAGGAACACCCAGACTAATGGTTCGAAGAGCAAAAACAAAGGAAGGCGCGATTTCCAAAGCAATTTTGTGCTTGATTAAAATTTATTGTTCGCCACTCACTATATCTGCCTCATGATGGGATTCTAGACAGTTGGACGCGTTGTATCGCATCTGTAAGAAGACTTAACAGACTTGTTTTTGGAAAGTAGTCGCTATTTTAACTAACTAAAGCATACTTTTGCTTTTTGATGAATTTGAAGAATATTTTTTTTGTATTGTGGTGTTTATACTCAGCTCCAGATTTTCTCATATTGTAAGTGAATAGTATACGAATTTCAAATTTCGAATTCTAATTACGAATAATACATTTATTTATAGAATAATCTATAATAAATCTAAGTAGAACACCTTGTATTATGACGGAGCCAATTCTTAGTTGATCGGTTCATGAAGTATTTGGTCGTAATATCTATCGATTCGAACCTTACTTACGGGTCCACATAGAGACTAAAAGGACAGTAAAACATGATTACAGCAGTACTGTACATTTAAAAAAAAATTAATCCTAACTAGTACTAATAAAATGACCATGGAGGTAAAGATACGGCTCAACGTATGAGTCGTGAAATATAATTAAAATATAACTTTTAAATGATATTGTTAATTAAAGCTGACCAGTTTATGAAATACGACCATTTATTTGTTTAATTAATATTTTTATTCCCTGTTATCTAAATTACCTTAATAAATATATATAAATAATATATATAAACATAAACAAAAGAAATGATAAACTAGAAATATATCACAAAACGTGCGGCTAATTTCTAAAAGAAATTTTATAAAAAGATCAGAAATAAAATTACATATTCAATTTAAAATTTGTGGCCAAGACATAGAAAACAAAATTTAATTTTTACACATATTTTTCCTGTCAAGCCGTACAATCTAGTTAAATTTTTATGGTCTTGAGGTCTCTGAGATGTCAACTTAATTGAGCTCAACGAAATGATTAAATAAATTAAAAATATACTGATTGAGCTACTGATATTTATTCATACAATATATTACTGCCTCTGTTAAGCAGTTCATATCATCATATAGCTATATACGATCGTATGAACTGCTTAACAGAGGCATATATAGTTTAGCAGCATACAACACATTGCCTTATCCACTACCATCTTGCTGGCCCAAAGAGTGTCTTGTCACGCCTCGTGGAGAAATCCATCTTGTATGAAGGAGGGAATACATGTACGTAATCTCTTAAAGTTTACATACCGTATCAAGCGACCCTTTGTTGGATGTATCATTTGAAATGATACCTCCAGCTTCTCCGTGATTCGAGTTGCACGTTAAATCATTACATTGTTGGGCCTCCGTACCGGTGTTAAGGCTCAAAATCCACTTGTATATCTTTCATGTAGGAAAACCTTTGTGGAACTATCATAGGTTGTTAATATGATGATGTCCTTCACATTGAAATACTGGTCTGCTTATTGACCGAAATAGAAACTTTTCATTAGAAGCAAGTAGAAAAAAAAAGTTTGAAATAAAAAACGAACGTCTTTGAACATAAATAAGAAAACACAAAGATACTTTTAAATTTACACGTCGTATCAAACCACCCTCTGTTCCCGTTTCCTAATACCTTTACATTTTCCACGTTCTCGCCGTGAAAACATTCGGAAAATGACATCGCGTAATATTCTCATACAAACTTGTATCGTAAATTTCCATTTTGAGTTAATTCTTCTCATGATTGTAATAAAAGAATATTCCAATGTTTGAAAACGTGAAATTGCGCTTCGTTTGCTATTTTGTCTTATTTAGATAATAAATGGTGGTTACAAATTGTGACGAATGGTTTAAACCTATTCATTTATTTATAACAGTAAATTGAAAAAGAAAAATCCAGGTTGAATTTCCTTAATACGAAAATTTGATCAAACTTAGTAGTTTTTTAAATTAAATATACAAAATAACTTCAATGATACATGTTTGTACTACATTATACAATTTATTTATCACATTAAATATAAATCAATACAAATATAATTTCAACGTCTTCGCAACTAATAAAGGCCACGTGCTTTACGAAATATGATGCTTTATTTAAAATTATCTTTTGTAGTTTAAAAAAGACATTTGCTTTTTGATGCTTAAGTAAGTAATTGTTTGCGCAGCGTTAATCTGAGTAAAACTTTTTGGGTGTTACGAATACACTCAGAATATAACTAAGTCATAACTTTAAAATCAAATGTAATGCAGACATTATTATGATATTGATGTTTAGTAATATAACCTCTTTGGTTTATTAAGTTTCCTTGTTAAGCTTTTTCATCGTATTTGCCTCACTATATAAACAATGTCTTTAGCCTAATAAATGTAGTTAGCATAGTTCTTTTAAATGGCTCTTAAATTATTAGCTTAACTTACTTAAGTTCCAGAATTAACTCGCCAAGTACTTCGACCCTAAGATATCTGTTGTGCTTCCCTTATCCTAATGTTTGCTGTTCTGGAACACTTCCAATTGTACTAGCTAAGTACGCTTAGATACAGCAGCCTGATCTTCAGTAGTGGGGTAGCCCAATAAAAATATTCTTTTCATTGCAAGAGCCTCACAATTACAAAGGAAGTATTCTATTTGTTTAGTGGGCCCTAAACAGAGACCATAACCTCATTTTGAATAGCACGTTATCCGTACTATAGGGGTAAGTGATTGCATCACGTAAGATTCCTTAATAAAATTCCATGACTATATTTGTAGTACTTAATTGGATTTGAAAATAGCTACTTCATAGTTGCTTTTTCGTTTTATGTACTTCTGTGGTTGATAAGCAGATGCATATACAACCCAATCATAAAACCTGCGACAATGTATATAAAAGCAGACAAATCCCCGTTCTCCCAATACATTGATTCGTCATTGACGCTGGTAACATTACTGATTGTTAAAAGTAAAAAGTACAATTATTTACCAACGAACTTCTGTAAGTCTAATGCTCTCTGTAGACCTCTTTAATAAATTCATTAAATAATAATAATAAGTTTTCTTGTTAAACAATAAATAACTCTTTATCAAAATTTCTATAAACAACTGCAACTAACTATATTTAAAAGTTTTTCAGTAAAACTTTAGTCATGCGCAAGTTTACTTAAATTCAAATTAATGGCTTCAAAGAAGTGTATAATAAATTAATATTAATTACAGTTATATTCTAAAGGAATTTCATTTATAACTTATCATAATGGTATTAAAAATTTTAGCAAACAAGTTTTCTTATTCACCAAGAATAATAGAAGTTATACTATTATATTTTGTTTGAATTTGTGAAAATAAATTAAATTAAATTCGTACTTACAACGAACTTAGTTTTTAAATTTCGCCACAATTGAAATGGAGCTTCTTAAATAATTTAATTGTTTATTTTTTTTAAATAAGCTATTACTAAACGCTAGTTACTAATATTTAAAAATATTTGGAGCTAAAATTGCAAAAAGTCACATCAAAGAATAACAAAGTGTGCTACGCCGTAGTTTCATCTGCTACGACCGTTACGAGCTGCTACGACTAGTTAAATTTCATCGCAAATGCTACGAAACTTTGGTGTTGCAATAACATTTACAAATCAGTTTGCTGTTTCGTGTTTTGATAATCAATTTGCTCGTAGCAAGTATTGTATTTTGTAAACATCAGTTGTAGTGTTTAATGAGAAACATTTATTTATATACATAAAAACTTACGTAATTTTATCAATATCATTACTTAATGCAACTATGTGTATAAAATCTTAATCTATTCAATTTTAATTAAAATTAAGGGCTAATATTTAATTTTCTGGGTTTTATTTTTAATAAGTTTATAATTTAGATGTCGCCTTAGAAAAAACGATATTTATTTAACGAATACTTCATTAAGCAAAATTTATTTAAATCTCAAAATGTTGAAGTCTTTTTTAAATCAGATTAAATACTAGTATTTACATCACCAATTTTTTTCAACTGTATTGCTTAAAGAAGATGACATTAGATACCCAAAAGTTCAATCAAATCGTAATATTTAAACAACTTAAGAAATTAATAATAATATAAAAAGTTTTCATGTTAACATTTAATCCCGAAAGCAATTCGTATTTCTGCTTTTTATTATAATTTTAAAAGCTTCAAGCGTAAAAAAATCTGTTTCAGATTCATTATAATATTTTTCTGTAATATAATCTCTTCTTAATAACGTTAGCTGTTTTCAACTGCTACAAGATCCTCAACTAACAAATCTAAAGAAATGTTTGTCATCATCACAAATGGCCCGCCATTTTATCTTACAACGCTATAAAAACATCCAACATTATAATATTATGCCGTTACTCCAAAGAAATTTGGACTTTAAGACTTAACTTCTAACATAGAATATCGCATCAACTCCACGACGCTCTTTAACCATAAGTAAAGTACTAAAGCAGTTGTATTTTCCTAGAAGTAATAGTAACTGAATGTGAGTGTAGTATCTCTGTTTTCATAATTTGTACCGTTTGAGGTCACGTGTGTTAGTTCAGGGAAGAATAAAATTATTTGAAATGCCTTCCAACGAGTCCTTTATACTCTTGAGGTGCTCATTTTGATTTTCAATTGAAAAACGATTTGTTTTGGATGCTTCAATTTAATTGAGTGTGCAATGATCTAATTTTAGTATGTAGACTGTTGATCATGCGGTTTTGTACACTGAAACCCAGCGCCAGTGTTTTCTTCGAAATTCACCATATCACTTTTAAAGTAAATGCCTACTAAGAAACTCAAAAAAAATTGTTTTGAAAGAATATTGAGATAAATCAGAGGTGAAAAACGGTTGAAGAATATTTTTGAATCCAAACAGTAAGAAATCCTCATTGACACAGTTTACTTGCACTATCGCACAGAGTAACCACAACAGTAGATTATAAAATAAAGGCAGATGTCGAGGTGAGAAGATTGAAATAATATTTAATTTAGCAAATGAGGAACGGCTTACATTATAAAATTCTATCTGTACCCTTAGTGTGAGTTTCAACCGTATCAAGATATTTGCGATCGTATTTACGTTCAGCTGATAATAGCATTTATAAAAAAGTCGTGTCGAGCCGCTGCTGTCGCTTCTATACAATTTGACAATTGACGACAAACACGATCGAGATATTTGAATTCGATTGAAACTAGGGGTACTGAAGATAGACAACTACAAAGGACGGTTGATATATGCACAACGGGAAACAAGACTCTTAACACGACGGAATAAAGATGAGTATCTTACTATACAAAATTCAATTAGATAAAAAACTTAAAATTAGTTCCAAGATTCGTGAAGCTCGTTCGTTTCTTAATATAAAATTGTATTTAATCTTAAGTAAATAAAGATTAATAAGATATTTTGCATTTTATGTTTCTGATCTCACTGCACTATGATGAAGTCATAGCGGTAGTCAAAACATGAGGTAAACGGGATTTTCATATTATTTTCATAAATCCAAATGAATGGACGTCTGTCAAATGGAATACTTACCCCATTCATAACGGGCGGCTTGGTGTTTGATGCGACCTGAAAAGCGAAAATGGAATTTAATATTTAAAAAAGCTGAGGAATTTCACTCTTAACGCTGGAAGCATGGTCCCTCGCCGAGTTTAACTCGAAAATACCTTACATAACGTTCATTTTGGAAGAAATTATAAATATTTTTGTATTTTTTTATTAGTAATTTCTAATATAGTATCTTCATGAACGTGACTGAGCAAATTCAAATTAAGATTTTTCATCACATACGTTTGATTAAGTATCATCAAACACACTATTTTATTCATTTTATCTGACCCATCTAACATGAACCATGGAGAATGTGGCTTGGTTTTCTTAATTAAAACAGTCAACGCTTTTACCAGGGAGTGTTTACGTGAAATGTTGCGTGAAATGTTTTCCTTATGAGTTAAAAATTTCCAGGAGTTGGTTTGTTATATCGTCCAGCGTAAAATCCGCAAACGTAATAGATTGTCATTTTGGACGTCAGCAAACAAGTTTATTCAAGTTTATGTACAGTCACGTGTAACTACCCCAATAACAGTTTAGTTCGTTGTCACGTAATGTAATCACGTTGCCTGCGTGTAACTCGCTTGACTAATCTAATTTAGCGTAAACTCCAGAACATTAAAGCCTATATAAATAAAATGATAAAGAAAAATTATTAATTAAACCTCTCTAACAAAACTTTCAAAATATTTTTTGTTAAAAATATTTCATTTAGTCATTAATATTTAAACTTTTTCATTTTATCATTTTTTTGTTTAATTCACAAGTAAAATAATGCCTAGGACTACAGATTGGTCACGTATATTCATAGTAAAATTTTCAAACAGATAAAATAGTCTCGATTATATTTGTTTAATGATCGTATTAAATATAACTAGTGCTTCTAAACTGTGTGTGTCTTTAAAATAGAGATGGTTCTCAATTTGATTGGTTATGTATCCCGATTAAGCCAAGATTTCTGATCGAAGAATTCCGAAGATTCTTTTTTACAAACAATGTTTTGAACAACATCAAACACATCCTGTGTAACTGTGATGCTATTGCTAGGAAAAGAATGGGTATTTTTGGACTGGGCTATACCAGTCCTGAAGATATAAGGCTGCTGACTCCGGGTGTACTTAGTAAGTACATCTTGGAGGTATTCCAGGACAGCGGTCATTAGGATTGAGGAAGTACAAAAGATCCCATTGGGTCGACGTGCTCCGGGAGTAATCTTGGCCCTACATCAAAATAAGATAAGATAAGAACAACATAAAAAGTCGAATGAAATACTAATCAATGCAAAATATGACAACACAATAACGGATGTCGACAATTATGAAGTATATCTCTTGAAAAACTCTACAAAGCATATTTCGTTTTTCGAAATAGACCCCCAGTGCCTATTGCTTTAAGAAAATATCATTTAACAATCAAAATGATTATTATAGTACATAATTTCTTCCGTAAACACATTGATTTGTTTTATTAAGTTTTTCCTATTACAGGAAAGGGAACTAAAACCCATACAGCCATATCTTAAGTAGCTATTTTACTTAATTTATGGCTCCGATATACTGTTGCTTTCGGGAAAATGTCATTGAACGAGCGAAATGATCGGTAGATAATTTGTTGCGTAAATACATTGATTTTTTTAGTTATCTACCTATTACATGGAAAACAAGGGGAACTTTATCATAACTCTGGATTACTAGTGTATATCACCCCTTTGCCTCGTGAAATTTTAGACGACTAATGGTTAGCACCGCCATTTTGTCTATGATTAACTGGAAAAACGAAATGAATTTGGAATGTAATGGTAATATTAATGCTAAAATTATACGAAATGAGCCTAAAATGAAAAAAAATCGAATCATCCATCAAATGAAAGAAAGAAGATGGAACTCTGAAATATCCCACCAATGAATTATGTATTACACAATATTCTTCATACTGTCCTATCTGCTTTCCTTAAACATCATTTTCACATCAAAAACTACACTTCCCTTTAAATTACACAAAATCCGAAATAAAATATACGGTACCCAACCGACGCCGTCGTGATAAAAACTCCGTAATCATATTGATAATTATGAAACTATCTTGGTACAGTTATTAATCTCAACCTCATTTATTTGATAATACAAATTATATGTGTATATATAATATTACTAACAATAACATCCAGAATATGAAAAGAAATAAACGTCCATTTGTTTTGATACACTCGTAACCAGGAAGCTAACCACGAAACAAGAAACTTCACCAAATAAATCAAACATTTCCCGCTTCGCTTCCCGTGAAATAAATAATACTGTATTACTTTAACTGGAGCTAACAAAACAAATTAACAATAATTTATCTGCATAAAGCGCATAATAACCAAACTATCCTAGAAGTGAATGAAATTTGCATGCGTGGGCATAGTGCAGGATAACCTTAAGATATATGTAGCGTTTACAAAGTGATTTCCGGGGGACGGTTTAAATACAGCGTACAGTTGCAAGCGAACACGTTCGTGCTACAGCTTCGGAATCCTGTCACGTAATGTGTGTTCGGGTTTCGTCTCATTATGGTGTAAATGAGGTCGAGTGTAGTGTATATCAAACAGTAACACCGCATCATCGGGTCAATCATAAACCTATTGTATTTTATACTATTGACTTTTAAGCATTGTGTATAAATAATTTGGCAGGAGAAGCTTGAGTAAAATCTTAATTATTTATTGTGTTTTTTCTAAACAATAACAAAAAATGTCGTGTTTAATTAAATAAGCCGTTATTAGGCTTTCATTTTACGAAGAAATATAACCAGTTTTAAAAATATGAACCTTGTAACTGTATGAAACTTAATTAAATTCTTTCGGGTAGAACGTTTTGCAGCTTAACCAATATTAAAAGGATTTATTTTAAATGAATTCAATTTCGGCTTGTTCGCTCCACATAAGTATAATGGCGGCCCTAAATGGTTAAAGTTCTTGGTAGTGAAAGGAACTTTCTGGAATTAATAAAAGGTATTCACGCTTTACCTCTTTTCTAATCCTTTTTGACAAGTTAATATTAGCTTTAGAACACTTTTCGATAAAATAATCAGAAGCCTTGGCTAGTTTGAATTTAAACTTTCATTTAAATATATATGCAGAAAGTAAAAATACTTAAAGTTTCAAAAATTAATTTGGTTATAATATTACATAGATATTTTCAGTTCCGAATTTTAGGAAGCTCCAGAGTACTGATTTCTAGCTAGGGTTCATGACTCAATCTCCCATAAGGAATATTGTATTCTATATCTGTTCCCTAGTGTCTACATTCCTAACATAAAACATTTTGAAAAAACGTTGGCGTGGTTCAAGCGCTCTAGTTTCTAATACGAAGACATTGCACCTTTAGCCTTTGATCAAAGTCAAAGTCAAATTATTTTATTCAACTTTGGTACTATATACATTTATTGAAAGTCGATCTAATGGATGGTTGGTGTACATCAAACATTGCAAGTTTTTACATTCTGAATGGGGTAAGTCTTGGCATTTATCTTGGCCTTTATAATGGTAAGTGAACTTAAGGCCTCCTCAACCACAGATATATTATCTTTCGTGCAACTACTGGAACACAAGAATGCTGTTAAAATTGTTTTTTTATTGTTGTTTTGGCAGCAGATTAAGGTACGATGGTTTGTTTAATACCTTAAAGATATATTAAATAGTAAAAATTACTAGTAACATTGAGGTGATGGCATTACTGGGCTTAACGCCATCTTATTTATCTGTCTAAAAATTTATCATATTAAAAACTAGATATTCCTAAGGAAAACTGGAAGAGATCGCTTTTAGTGATAAAGTCGCCCTTTATACAAAATTAGTTTAAATTTTTTATTTGAGGATTTCTCGTCTTGAATTGGTTGATGTACAATAAAGATATATTCTATTCTATTCTATTAATTTTCGGTTTTAGGAATATAAATTTTACTCTTTTAGAAAACATATTAAAAGAACATACACACATTAATACATTTTTACATATTAATTCCTAAATACAGAAATAGTTCTAGCAACAAATCAAGAAAATATCTGCCCTCTGGGACTTGAACCGCGAAACTGAAGATCTGAAGTAGGAAGGTTCAGCCACTAATCACAGAGGCAGTCAAAAAGTTGAAGTTACAGGAAATTTGGAAGGCAATTTGAAGTTACTTCAATGTGTTGGGCTAGCGTGGTAGTGTTAAGGCCTAGACTCCTCTTTTGTTTATATTATGCTCAGCAAATGACTCGACACCACTTGATTATAAGCAGTAGAGGAGTCCATATGTGAAGATAGCTAGTGAAGCATGCGACATACTGCCCTAGACACTAAAAATGGTTTTTCACGCCTCTTTTAAAGGAACCTATTGTATGAAGGAGGGAATACGTGTCCTGGTAAGGAATTCCACGCTCTAGCTGTGCGGTAGAGAAAGGAGTCACAAAATCTCTTAGTACGCAAAGTCCTCGCAATTTACTCCCACGTGGGAAAGCTGGTGCAGCACAGGGATGAATATAATCTGCTGATGATGATAATGATAAATTACATGCCCACTGTTTATGTTATAATATTATATAAGTATGTATGTTTGTATGTATTTGTATGTGTATGTATTGTATATATATATATATATATGTGTATGTGTATGTGTATGTAAATATGTTATTATCAATGTTACATATGTAAATTAAAATTGTTATTGGAATAATCCTTTGTTATTATTTCAGTTTTTGTTTTTTGCACTTCCGAGGATGGAGTCACTGTATGCTGAAATACAGGCTTCGGCCTAGTTCAGCGACGATTGGTCTTGGTCCTAAGTAAGCTGTTTAAGCTGTTTAAAATAAAATAAATAAATAAAATTTCAACTATAATACAGTATGATTATATTTGTGGGTTCAAAACTTAAGCGTAACACTAACTGACTGACTGTTTGTCAGAAGAAATAAGCTAAACTGTGTCTATCACGCATTTTACTTCGCTCGCTAGAGGAATACGTTTTCCAAATAGCACGAATTATTAAACATCAAATTTACCGTAGTAAATTTAGCCGCAGCTAAGATGGCAAACAAATAAATATTTTCGCAACACGTGTGTAGACCATTAGCGACCACTTAAACGCGTAGAGACAATCTGCCCAAGAGATCTGGTTACTGTCTTGGAAAACAAACTTCGGACTTAAATTTCGAAGGAAAGAAGCTTAGCAAGCAATTGGTTCTTGCAGAACAAAACTTTTTTACTTTTACGATGCTTGGAATGTATTCGATCTTTTTGGTTGTTATTTGAAGATGTTATCTGGATATTAAATCCGACAAACAATCATATAATAATAAATATTCGAGCCATTATTAAATATTATACATATACGTAAACCGAACATACGCACATTAACGCACACAGATGACACTTTTAAAATAGATTGCATTACTATTTCTATCTCTTTTTGCTACCTATTTATATAAAGAATTTTATGTATTTGTCAAGTGTGTATTCGCTATACGTCACCATCTTCCATCGAGTACTTATTCAAGTGTCCTGTCCATCCAAAGGTTACCTGGTAGGGTTACCTCTTCGATTCTATTCTATTCTACGGTTTCAGAGCACGTTTTTAATGAACTAAAGTTATATCTTGAAGTCATAATAATTATTATTCTAGCTACATCAGCATGGCGCATCCCCAAGAAGAATGCATAAATTCCCGCTGGGTTTTAATATATGGAAAAATATGTGAATTACTTTCTGATGACTTTTTCCATTGACAATTGTGCGCAGTGAAATACGGTATTGGGAATGCATTTGTATTTTAATGAAGTTCACTTTTCTAATTTCGTTTCTAAAACTTTTGTGGTATTAACTTGTAATTAAAGTTAGAGACTAGCTGTTACAGAAATTTGTAGCTGTAGTTTACAAGTTGGTGTTGCAATTAAACCTTTATCTAATACGGAATAAAGTGCAGTAATACTCAAGTAAGATGTTAGATAGATAAATCTACTAGAAAAGTTCTAAAAAATTTAAATAAATATACCACTGTTATTTATAAATTGAAAAGAAGTCAGTTGTATGGGGAGGAAATTTCAGAATTGTGTTTAGATAGAAGCGGTAACCAGAAGAATAACATGATGGATCAAAGAGAACATTGTAGTGGATACGAAGGATGCGGACATTCCAAAGATAATGGATTGGAAGCCAATTGAGCCTACATCGATATTTGCAAATATGGTCATACTTTTTAGGCCAAAGATGACTCTAATGCAAAGCCGTTAAGTCGTTAATTGCCCCGTTTGTTAAGTAATACTTCCGTAACATCAAGAGCAGGAAGCAGCATAATTTAAAATAGACTGAGAGTTTGGGCTAGTAAGATTGTACGGCAACGACAAAAAGCTTTGGAGATATTTCAGAGAGTGGAAAGAATAATGAACTTTCATATTTACCTGACTTACATGTAACACCGTTGAAAGTAACATTAACTTAATCAAATTTTAATCTATTCAATTCATGTGAGGAATTTCAAGATTAATAATCTCAAAAATCTCACGCGTCACCAATATAATGTGTTAGATTTATTTGAATGCAAACATAAAATATTCGTAGACTCCTTTACGATGGAAGACCCGGTCCTGATTTAACAGATCAGAATTTCTCATTCGACCCTTTCTTGAAAAAAATCATCGCTGGTCGCAGCTCTGACGGACAAATCAGATATTAGGGTATCCCCGCATTTGTTCACAGACAGAATATTAGAATAGGGACTCTGGAGTAGGGCTTGGAAAAGACTTTAATTAAAAATATATATAACACTTTCAAAGTAAAAGACAAATGATTTTAATGTATTTTATGAGCAATATAGTTAATATAACAACAGTATTTTGGGGCCCTTCATAGTGATACTAAGAAGAATAACGATTATATATATATATATATATATATATTTGTATTAATTAATATAACCAATATTGATCCCACAATTGAATCACAATAAAATAGGTATTTGAGGAAAATTGTACAAAGACATTAACTTAATAGGAAAAAGGCTTGAGGAAATACTTACTGTATCTCAATAAAATCTCTTCAATTTCATTTATAGAAAAAATATAATGAAAAACACATTAAAATGTGTGTAAAATGCTTCAAACTAATATAAGAATTAAATTAATTAAATAAACTTCAGAACTACTGAATAAATACGATAATGTTTTATTTTTGATATACCCTTTATTATATCTTGTATTGTTGTTTATCGCTATCACTAAGCTTATGTTACTTTACACTCAAAATTCTTGATATTGGTATCTTGGTAATAGGTTTTATTTTACTTATTTTATTGCTATAAGAAGTTTAGTGCCAATATCTGTTATTAAAAGAAAAAAACAACATTATATTGTTGCATCAGGTAGTCTAAATATGAAGTTCGTTCGTTTTCAAGTAACTAGTTTTATCAGTAGCCAAACTAAAGTAGGAAAATTATCTGCTTTAAAGAAAATACAATTAAAAGCAGGATCTCATATTCTCAGTCTAAATATATCAATTTAGATTCCAGGAATTTTTTAAATGATTTAATGGTTAAATTAGTAATGAGACTTAACTAGATTAACTTAATTTGATCATCATTAATAACCTTTACTTACTCGTCGCCCTCCTGGGCACAAGATTTTCTACTTAACTATACATAACAAACTGAGATTTTGGTCTGGGGTGTAGATATGAATGCTAATGTAAATTCTGCTACATCGTGAACTATATACAACATTAGATTAAGGCCCTTTAGGTCAATTAGTATAATTCTGGTCTCAATTCTGTTGTATACTGTATCTAGTTCTTTTTCTTCCTGTTATCTTCTTTGTCGGTATGACAGTTATCGTGATTACAGATGAAGGACATTTGAAACAGTCTTTTGAAGAAATAACAACAACCTCTTTGAGTCTCTTATTTCCACCCAAGTGTCCTACAAAGTGTTACACCCTTTGTTTATGTCTTCTATTTTAATAAGCCTTTCCCATTGAAACTGTATATTTGCCTAAAATTGAATTCAGTCATATATTATTACAGACTACAATCTATCTTTGTGCTAAATTTCATCTAGATCCGTTCTACCGCTCTGGTGTGTGTGTAACAAATATCTATCGATTCGAAATTTTTGTACGTGTTATATCACCTCTATTAATAGAGGTGATATAACCTCGGTGGTCTAGAGGTTGATTCTACCTATCTCAGATCTAGAGGTCCATGGTGGTAGGGCTTTTATTAAGTCCTGACTAGCTATCATCTTACTTAAGTATGTCATGACAATAATGTAAAAGCATTTTTGTGTTCCGGAAGGTAGCGTAAGTTTGCCAGTTCCCCTGTGGTTCAGAAAGCCGGGTTTAGCGCATTTCCTTTTTCAACCTTATTATCACTTACCATGAGGTGAGACGGAGGCCAAAAGCTAGCTAATATTAATAATAAAAAAGAGAGTCCTTAAAAGTGTAAACCTACACCAAAGGATCGTACCATACGTTAGTTAGAAAGTTTTCTTAATATACAGTTAGCATCATTGGTCAATATTTTTATAATTTTGATGGATAATAAAAACGAGTTAAATTCTGTGTTCGTCTCTATTCATTTCTGTATTTGAGTCTATTCATATGTTCGACTTTTATGGAGAATAAAAAAAAAATTAACTTGTCTTCCTAGATGGTTTTATTTACATTTCATTTTAATCTGATAAAGATCTTCAGAGATACAGAAGTCATTTGAAATGTTCAAGCGGTATTACCAAATAATATAGCACCACTAATAATAATATACCAGCACTTTTCAGACAGATAGCATTGTCTGTGTAACGTTCATATTTCTAGGGTTGTTCTCGGCGTTTGGCTTTCTGGAGTCAATAGGTACAGTACATTTCCTGTTCATGAAACTGTAGAAAGAAATGAACATTTTTTTTTCATTATCATTTTTTAAATATAAGTAACTTGGCCTGACATATTCAAAAACTATGGTCACAGATTGACCACGACTTTTTTAGCAGAGATGACAAATCTCAAAGATCACTCAGCCATTTGTCCTCTGTCCTCCGTCCATCGAGATACCTTTATCGTTTGTAATTTTTCAAAACAAAATATATTAGGATCTTTATTTTCTTCCCTGAATTTATGTAGGTCGCGTTATCCGAATTACCTTTAGTAAGCGGGTTTTGTTGATCGATTATATAATATTTTTTCTAGAAGTGATAAATTTTTCAAATATTTTTACTTTTTTGCTGTTCGGTAAGGTAGCTATGTAGTCAGTTAAGCTTGATTGATATGAATTAGAAAAATGAAATTGAAAAACCATTATATTGACAGCTGGGGGAATCCCCTGTTCGCTATGAATCCGGTTCCCAATAGCGCTTTCTCAATGATTACCGTCGTCGTATAAGTAGAGAGATAAAACTTGCAAGTCTCTTTTCCACTCTTCAACAAGAGTAAAAACTTGTCACATGCGTACCTCAATTTGTTCCGAGTCTGTCTACGACATATTTTTATTACAACACACAGTCAGTGTTTCACAATAAGTTTTGTGCTCAGACTTTCGTGTTAGTTGTGTCAAGTTCTCGAGTACTCTTTAATGATTATTGTCTTGTATGAATTATTATTTATTTAATTAAGATATGATGGTTAAGCTAACAAATCAGTTATTGTAATATGCATATTAGGAGTACGATGCACAGATTAATTTGTCACACAGAAGTATAAACTTAACATATAGAACAATTATTGCTACAACTCCCGGTTCATGCAGCTGACTTTTTTCATATTGACATATATTTGTTTTTTGGCATGAAGTTGGAAACAACCGCCTTTATGGTTTGTGGCTGAGACCACATACTTCAGATCTGGAGGTCCGGGGTTCAATTACCAGTAGATGCAGAAGTTTTATGCTCAATTTCGTTGGTTGTAAGACAATTTCTATTTGTACCATGTTATCAAAACTTCCGTCATTACCATAACGATATAATTGTTGTGTTCTGGCACTTGGAGGTTATATAGCCAGTTCCTTCAGGTTGAAGACTCCGAGTATAGTTCGTTTCCATATTTCACTTACCATAATGCTACATCAGCTATCCTCTTAGATAAAACTTGGTTAAGGCATTACTGGCAGTCCCAGTCGGCGTACCTGCGCACGGTGCACCGACTTTAAACACCGGATGGTTAGGGGGGGGGGGGGGGGGGGGGTTCTTATCCCCCGCAAAGTACTCCGAGATGGGACCAAACCACGGTCGGGCCGCTCCATCGATTCTACGGCGAAATGTCTTCGGGCCATCCCGTGTTGTCGATGGAAAGCGGCTAGGTAGGTGCGTCGCTGAGGAGTTTAGTGGGTGAGAGCCCTACACACCCCCTTCTTCCTCCTCCCCAGAGGTTAGGAGATCGGCTGGTAGAGCTTCTCCTCAGCGTCACAAAAAAAAAGGCATTACTAACGGTTGCTGGCTGGCCACTTGATTGGCATTGGTAAGGACTTAGTTCTTTTTTATTTCTAAGAATAAAAAAATAATGCTTTACCTCTATTCAATGTAATTGCCACGTATTCTGAAACACCAAGGAGTTTCATCATTATGGGGACTATATTGAAATAAGAATTACTACAAGTAATGTAACAATTTATGCATTAACAAGTAATTCTTGTTTCAATATTGTCTTGTTTCAGTATGGCTACTGTAATTCCAGCTTCGATGTGGCGTGATTGACTACGTGCTTTGTCAAATCGCCGTGACAATAAACCTAGTTTTATCGTGCTTCGAAAACATATCAATGACGTCACATAACTTTGGCATGATTCTTCAGTTCCTTATTTATGTAGTATCCATTATCTGTCACGCAAGCATGACATGTTTTCCAAATGCAAATATAATCATTTTAATCGACTTCAAAGAAGGAACAGTTCTATGTTCCATTGTACGTATTTTATTTGTATATATGTTCACCGATATCTCAGTCAATTGTGGGTAGATTTACAAAATTTTCTCTTTATTCTAAAGGGTAGAGTAGAGTATACTCCTGAGGTGGTCTCATCTAATCTAGTCAGGATCCCAGAGTAATCGAATGCAACCTTCGAAATGCTTTTAGCACGTGTTCCTAATTTTTTTTCTAAAGCTTTTTGAGTATTTTGAACCACCGATAAACATACAGACAAGTCGATAATATTTACGGCCACCCATCTAACTTTGACCTTAGAAGCTAATCACACAAAATTGATAAAATAATTAAGAAAAAATCGACTTCGAAAAGTAAAAAAGTAATAATTTTGCCAATTTAATTTTTTTAGAGTTGTTTCCAGAAATCATGGAAATAATTTTAAATTTAAAAACTTTTTCAATTGATTTTTTTGCCTTTCGGTGTTTTAGAGTCGATTTTTGTTCTTGTTATACGTTGGTCACAATTTAAATAATAGATATTATCAAGATAATGGACGAAAAACTAAAGTATATTTATAATACATTATTGTTTAGTTACCATTGTTATTATTTTGTTATTTATATATGTAATAAAAATAAACATAATGTAGACATAAGCGTAAATGTAAATACAAGACATTTTAGTAAGTCACCATATGTAGCTGTCATCAAAATACATTGCAATACGTTACGCCAAAATGAAACGAGTATCCTCGGAGTTAGCGCACACAGTCACGTGAAGTTTAATACGTGTCATAAATTTAGAGTTGCCCTACAACGCTTGAAACGTTTAGGGATGTCGACCTTGTATAAGGCTTAGGAACAGATATAAAACGAACGTTACTCAAAGTCTTGAATACGGGACGAAGTTAACAGAGGAATATTAGATTTTCTGATTGAAATAGTATTTTAGCTTAAAATGGAATTAAAAGCATCATAAAATGGAAATAGTAACGGTACTATTTCCATTTTATGATGCTTTCAATTCCATTTTAAGCTAAAATAAAGAACGGTCTTTTTTAGATTAAAATTTGAGTATGAAATTACTATTTTACAGCGTAAATACTATTCATATACGAATAATAATAATAATAATCTGTGAGATTAGGACTGGGTGATGGACCAATGATTGCGAGGCTCCAGCGGGCAGTCTTGCTCGATAACACCAGAAATGTCCGATTCCTCTCTCTGTCATCCTAACCCTTGGCCGTCTGGCCTCCTCTGTCGAGGTATTGGGAAGAGTTATAATTGATTTCTAAATAATAATAATGATACACTCACAGCTATTATCGAGCCAAAATTAAACATAATTAAGTAATTGTGTTATGGATAATAGATAACAGAAAAATACGTAAATAAATATCACATATGTACTAAATAAACATACAAATATCCATGCCTCATATGAATATCTGCCACCACCGGGATTAAAATTCAGATAGTTGAATGGTGGAAAATGGATGTAAGATTCCATTACAAGTCGGTGTTAAATCTTTTCAATACATTTTCGTACATAAAATACTTAGTTAAAAATTAGTATGTATTGCTATACCTGACATTATTTGAGATGTAAACCACAAATATAGATTATTCGAAAAACGAATCTGCAGTGAAATGATAAGTGCTAAGACATTACATTACATTGGTTCCCTGAATCGCTTAAGGATTACCTAGATATGGAAAGGGAGCGCAAGGAACTGTGCATTAGGGCATTAGTTATTTATGTATTTTAAACACACTCCCAATCGCTGAGATATGTTTGCTTCATATTAAATGAAATAGATGTGCAAATTTCATTGCTATGTTTTTTATTGTAACTCAAAACACTTATACATTGATTATCATTTAAATCAAAGTGAGCCCGACGTAACCTAAAATATGTAGTGGGCTTCATCTATTTATTTATAACAGATGTTTTATGAACCAAACTCCTCGTGTATTTTCCCCATGTAATAAGGCCTGTGTCCAGCATAGTTGTATGATATTGTTGATAGGAGAGAAGTCTACCGACTCCCAATAATGCCTCTTCGATGAACTGCAGTAATTCTAGGTTGTCAATGGAATCCATAAATTAAGTGTAAGATATAATCACAGCCATCTAAAGATTTTAGATTTTTTATTTATTTATTCACTAAAGAAACTCAAAACAAAAAGTGATTCTATTACAGAAAAGTCGAAAAATTCACTAGCAATTTTAAAATGATCTCCCAAATCCGATTGTGCATGTAAACATTGCAATATAACTTTTTTGTGAACATAAAACAAATGCAACTATATTTATTTGTATTCGTCCATTTTGTTAGACAAACAAAAGGGATGCTTTAATAAAAATAAACAAAGCATTTTACTATGAACCGTCAAACGAACATTTCGCATAATCTCAAATTTTAATAATTCACGCTTTACTCTTGATGAGTCCGCCATTTTGTCGAGCAGCCATTTTGGGTTCGCGGAAACGTGTAATCGCGTCCTTTGTCTGTTTAGTGGGCATTATGCGACTATTTTAATAGCTTGAGAAGTTGTAAATGGTGAATGGGAGTTCATATTTGTCTAATCCTTTGGTTTCTGCAATAACATGTTAAATTATGAATAGCGAGTCAACGAAAGTTTTTGTTGGTATATTTGCACTATGAGTTGTAAGGAATGGTTTTAAATTTTCGAAATTAAGGCCGAATTATAAACTTTATTTATTTATTTATTGTTTATTACATAAAAGTACAACTGGCTGACTTAAGGCCTATTAATGTTTTACCAATCAACCAGTAGAAATAGTACAAAAGACATGTATGTCGATTATAAGTAAGAAAGAAAAAGTATCATAAATAAATGAAAGAAATAAGATACATTATCACTAAATACAGTAATATAATAAATACATATTTATTATGTATATAATGACATGATACATAATATAATTTTAATAAAAAAGAGTATAAACACAAATAAATAAAAAAAGAGGCGAGAAAAAGCACTTTTTGTGCAAGATCGAGGTAACTGGGAAGTATGTCGCATGCTACACTAGTTATCTTCACATATGGACTCCTCTACTGCTTACCATTAGGTCGAATCAGGTAATATTTTCGGAGCTTGTTATAAGAAATTAATAGTAATAATATAAGCTTTCCTTGTTTTAATAATGTATACTAAAATCATCAAACAATTCCAAAATACATGCCTTAAAGTTTTTTTTTGAATATATATAAAACACAGTAAATGACTCGACACCACCTGATGATAAGCAGTAGAAGAGTCCATATGTGAAGATAGCTAGTGAAGCATATCACATACTTCCCTAGCCACCCTCACCTTGCCGGCACAAAAAGTGCTTTTTCACGCCTCTTTTAAAGGAACACATGTTATATGAAGGAGGGAATACATGCCTTAACAAGAAGCCAATAAAGGTAATATAAATAAATAAATATCTTCAGCTTGCTTGCTTTGTCTCAGTTCGTTTCAACCCACCAATTAAAACTATTGTTTGATTATCCATTAAAGTATTTCATGACACGGAAAAAATAATGTCTTTAATTTCAGTTTCAAGAATTACAAATGATATATTCGACACAAACCCAATCAGCAAATTAGGCGTCCAAGTTTTATCCGAATTGTTATTCCCAAGACAAACTTCATGAGATATGACAGTCATCGCGCTTATCTAAGCTTACCTTACTGCCCAAGAAAAGTGAGAACACTCAACCAAATTAGCCTTCACAAACTGCGAGTAAAAATTTGTGAGAACGAATCACGTAGCGGTCAAAATTTATCTCTTACAATGAGTAAGTTTATAGATGACATTATAATGTTTTCATAAGATTTAAGTAACCCGTTTATAATAAGTGATCCAGTCCAGACAAAAATAAGCTTTATTGTTATGGTTAAACAAACCACAACCCTCATAAAGATATCGGTTTCGAATTTCCTTCTTAGTGAATCCAATTGTTGAGAGAATAATCGTTTTCTTCATTCCCCAATTTCAGCTTAAATTTTTACTCCCAAATGGGAGGTAATACACATCTTTTTCCGTGTATTATTGTAGTAATCAACCTCTTCTGTTTTGAAATATTGCGTATGACGGGATATATTTTATGGATAAAATAATTCTAAATTGTCAAGAGTTAAACGAAACTGCAATGGACGTTCTTTGCTACTGCAGTCCTTTAATGCATAAACGAAATTTCTGGAATCAATGGAGCTAGGCAGTGACTACTGGAGACAGACGTCACTAAATAACAGAAGTTATTTTGACCACAACATCATCGTTAACCCAATATGAGTCGCTGGGCGGAAGCAGTTACTGATACAACCGGAACCTAAAACTGACTAAGTTGACTCAGAAGAAAATGGAAACATCTTGTAGCGGAAAGATCTTGTAGCATTAAGAATAGAATATGAAATTAACTTAATATGTGGATTTTATTAAAATATTTAATCAAAAAATGTTAACGGACCAAACTCAATTTAAATGACATAGTTCGTTAGAGGCAAGCTTTATAAAATTTGTTCCATCAAGTTCAAAAGATGAGCGTAAAATTCACTTTGATGTATGCTTTTGTATCAACATCGAAGAATTCATTGCAATAATTAATATGAAATATAATATTATGAACATGATATTTAACAATAAATAAGATAATATTAATATTTTTTAATAAAATAAGTTTACACCTTGAGGGCTATTTTGTTTTTATTTAAAATAAGCAAAGAAGGAGGTTTCCTTAATAGTCATAGTAGATAATTGCTTAACTATTGTACAACTAGTACATGGTTACTACGTGCACCCAGATCCACAGTGTTCGCGTGGATTTCATGACGACAACATTTTTTTACATCTAATACATGATGATTACATCCATGATTATAACGTCTAAGGTTATATAGTGTATCCACGAACTCTTTGCGAGTTTTATTTTGACAACCACCCTACAAGCGGTAGCAGTAATTAATAAAATATCAGATCAATTACGTGCTACGCCTCAGAGTACGAAGCTTTAGAGACTTACGTCTTTACTCATGCTCAGATACTTTAGTATAATGACCATCAAGTCAGACCATCCATTTACTTGCATTCTTCATCATAAAAGAACAAAGGAACAACAGTATTATGTTGAAATCCATTCAATATGAAATCTACAGTAAACGTAGAAACTACGTTTGACGTAGAACTCAAACTTGATACAAAGTAACCAAATATCAATCGTCAAATGCCTTTGAAAACAAATGGATTGTTAGATACAAAGGCGAGAACAGTATTCTTAAAGCTAATTCTCAGAACGTAGATTAGAATTTATTGCAGCCTTTTTGCAAAGGTTAGCGTATAGAGCAAGTCTTTAGTACTTCTGGTTTTAACAGTTAAGAACTTTTTTCATATTTTTGAGACTTTAAACGTTTTGTATTTCTAGACTATAACATTTTTATCCTCTACTCAGGTTATTATTGTTTTTATTATTATTTTTTATACATGGTTTTCGTACCCAAATGGAACTTATTACAATGTGCATGAGCTCTACTTTCAAGTGCACGTTTAGCCGTGTTACTTTTTTATAATACTCCAAGTAATCATATGATCATGGAAGAAATGGACGTATGGTTTAGAGCCTCTTATCCCGAATAATCATTTTCTAGACTAAGTATCTCAACCATTGATATTACAACTCAAATCAATTGTTCAAAAGATTAAGGATGATCTGAACTGTGTGGCTTCTAAGAAAAGCGTAACCTATGAAAATCAATAACAATTTAAGAGCCTACTTCAGATAGGGAGACAAAAGCCTTTTATCTTGAACAAGATGAGTATCAAACTCTTTTGAATAACTAACAAAAGAGACTGCTGTTAAATCAGAAAGCACCATGATGTAAACTTGTTTGTCTTACAAATCGTTTAGAAGTAAAGATATCTGACACTTTTAACGCTCATACGATCCTGTTTACAAAAAAGATTCGGTTCTCTGTTTCCAAAAGAAATATGTAACACAAAAGACCTAGCAATATGGTCGAGATATTAAACTGTATATTCTTCAATCCCATAATCAGCTTTCAAATTATCAGAGATAAACTTTTAATTATGGCTAAATGTTATCGTGGAATTAGAGATTGAATCGACAGTGGCATCTAGAATTACGTTATCAAATTAAACGATTAAGGTTTTAAAAGTAATTTAATTTCTTGCCGGTCAAACATTTCGTTTTACTTTTAGGTTGTTGAGTTATTAATACGAAATCGTATTTATTTGCTTGTTGTCAAAACTTATGAAGTAATAAGTCGGAAAATTGGGGTTGAAAGAAAATCAAAATTAATCCCAATAATTTTTCCACATTATAAGAAATAAACATGATCTGTTGATGGATGGCTGGTGATAATTTTTATTGGATTTTCAATGAATACTATAATTGGAAAAATCTTTAAAAATTGTAAAAAATAATTATAGTACAAATTAAATAAAAATTATATCTCAAATGTTAATATTGTACGCCCGAAAATGGCAATCTGTTGTGACTTATGCATGTGATTGTAAGATCTATTTATTGTACACAAAATCACAATAAAATGTATCTTATCTTATCTTAGATTAAAAAAGACAAAATGCCATTTCAGTGTTTTAATAAATAAGCCTTATTTAATGCGAAATTTATATCTGAACAATTGTCTGAAGTTTGTTCGATATTACTTGTTCTTTTAAAAATCATTAAGTTTTTTTGTTTTCTTTCAACTTCATTTAATAAATAAGCCTTATTTAATGCGAAATTTATATCTGAACAATTGTCTGAAGTTTGTTCGATATTACTTGTTCTTTTAAAAATCATTAAGTTTTTTTGTTTTCTTTCAACTTCATTTAATAAATAAGCCTTATTTAATGCGAAATTTATATCTGAACAATTGTCTGAAGTTTGTTCGATATTACTTGTTCTTTTAAAAATCATTAAGTTTTTTTGTTTTCTGACTTATAATCTTTACCAGATTTATTATATTGGGTAACTTCTTGCATATAATTAATTTTGCCTTTGTAATGTTTTTAAGACGTTTTTGTTTGTCTACGCCAAATACAACTCATTCGTTCTTCACTCACATTCATTCTCCCCATTCATTCTTGTATACCGGCCAACTTGCATACTGTTTTTATTACGCTTACTTTATGTTTCAACTAGTAAAGATTATTCACTCAAAGTCGTAATTTCTTTCATTGTTCTCTTTTGTTCATCCTGAACAAAAATTGGCGACCGTGACAGGACATGCAAAACTATTATTCGGATTACCAAAGTTACCAGGTCCCCGTTCCGACTATACAATTGAGACACCAACACGACCACGTCAAGCACCAGCTACCGAAGAAAACCTAAGATTGGTTCATTGACACTACAGTGTGAGCCGTGCATCCAAATTCTGTTACCCGGAACACCACCCAGCCCTGGGATTCACAAAAACCAGCCAGTCGAGCTAACCAATATCAAGAATTTTTTTTTAACTGATTTTTTTTTCACAATTGTTAGTTTCTAATGTCATAGTGAGGTGAGAATTGTCGATTTGTTTGTCTTGTACTCGAATAGCTATACAAACAAATACTTTTTTATAAAAACTTACTTAGAGGTGGTAATCTATACTTTTACTAGGATTATACACTTAGCAAAGAGATATAATTGTAAAAAAATTACTGCAGCATTACCTTAAAGATTTTGAATAAAAATACCAGATGAAACATCAATAATTTTGCATAATGAATCTAATAGATCCCATCTTTCTGAGATAATATAATCGAGAGAGTATAAATCGAGAAGACGTTATCGACTTTTCGACGAATCTTTTATCGTTTAAGCTATTTCATTGCTTCGTCAAAAATCATAGTCCAATATAAAATAAAATGGATTGGTCAATCTTACGAGTCGATACGTTTTTACTTCCCGAAATTGGTTCTTCGTAAAAACGGTAACTGGTGTTTTATGACGATTCGATAAACGTTTCCCTTAAGAAAAGCCGACGCGACGGCTCTGGCTACACTTTGTTTGTCTGGAAAGGAAAAAAATAGGTAATACATAATCGAGTTTAGCTTTGAATCAGAATTTCAGCTTGTTTTCCGATTTCGAATATTTGTTCGTTATATTAATAAATCAGAGGTTTGGAAATTTAATACCAAAGTACTGTTACAGTTCGATATTGATTTCCTAATGCTACTAAACAATTGTATAAATTGAGCGAATATTTATTAATTGTGGAATTACTAGACTTTGATTAATAGTCATTTATTAATTGATTAGCTAGCTACTTGACCCGTTCATTTCATAACGTTAACCCCCACCAATCTACCAGTTCCTTCCCCACGCTTGACTGACTGACATAGGTACCCGCAGTGTGCGCCACGTTGCCCTCGTTGTCCCGTTTTCTGTGCCCATCAGTGCTATCCTAGTGCCTACCAAGTGAGACCCGGAATACACCTACATACCTGTATCAGCGAGAGGGTAACGTACCTAGCTAACCTACCTATACAATAAACTAACTTAACCCAGCACCTTCCCTAAACATTAATTAAATTTATTTTATCACACATAACGAACACACACTTTCACATTCTGTTATTCTGTTGTCCTTTTTAATTATCTTTGTGTGTAAATAAATTTTTAGATAAATAATAGAACTGAAAATGAAATGATACTTCTCATCAAAAATATTGATAATCCTATATCAAGTAATTTAAGAAAGTAACGCAATATAATAATTAGTCAACAGTTCCATATAAATTCGAAGAACAAGACTTATTGGGACATATACAACTTTACCGCATCAATATTCTCCCAAAACTAGCTCCTAGTTATAACTGGAAAATATGGAACGTGGCGTCAAATAAATATCTTGTTATTTGCATTTCAGAAGCAAAAACTAATTGGAGTCATGTATGGTATGATTTTCAGTATGTCTTTATAAGATGTTAAGAATAGAATAGAATAGAATTTGCCTTTATTGTACATCAGCCAATTCAAGAAATACACAAAAAACATTTTACTAATTTTGTACAAAGGGCGACCTTATCGCTTAAAGCGATCTCTTCCAAGTAAGAAATAAAGAAAACAATAAGTAAAGAAATATGGAATAAAGTATCGTTTTTGGATCAAGCTTAACAATAATGATCTTATTGATGGCAACGAAGAAGAAGTACAGGAAAGAGAAGAAATAACTACAAATGAAGAAAGTGACATATGTATCATAAGTCAAAAAATTTCCTAAATAGTTATCGAAGTAATTGACTAACATTATTTTGGACTTTATTCAGCTGTTTATAAGAATAATAATATCCTTACCCACGTTAATATCGTCTTGGAATGGGGCAAAGAAGATTTGGTCGAAGACAATTCCTGCAGAGATTTATTGGCACCCTTTTAACACAGATACAGCAGAATTGGCTTCTATTTAATTTTATTTTCGACTTTATCACGACTTGTTCGATAAACTTTCTCTCTCGGCAAATTGAGTCTTGAAAGAAAGATTTGTTCTACCTGATCTGAATTTAAATCTGGAACCAAATTATGTGTTCGCGATACGATTATATCGATTTGGGTGTTCTGGTGCTTTATTGGAGACTAAACTTGCTTGTATCAGTGATTGAGTGCCAATTTTTTCTTGCTAACAAGTAGTTAGATAAGTTGATGTTAGAGGATGATTATCACGTTGTTAAACATTATTTTTGTCATTACCTGATAAGTCTGGACGAAGTCGGGAAGGCTTACATATACGTGATATTTTAATTTAATACAGGTATATGATAATATTGCTATGATTATGTTTATTATATATATTTATTTATGATTAGTGCCATTTAATCGATAATTAACTTTTATATAACCCCAATATAAAGTTTGGACTTTTCATGATTAGATCATTAATGTATCGATGAATAAAAACAAACTCAAACTGGCAAGTACAACTGCTTGTGCCCTGCTGACAAGTCTTCGATAGAAACTAATCAGACTATAAAAACTGAATACCAAAATATCACGCTAAAGATTTTATCTTCCCAAAAACTTTGATGTCTTTTTAATCAAATCTCCCCAGTAAATGGCTTTCGTGTTAAGCAATCATCTCCCTGATTGGGCACGTTCGATTCATTGAATTCTTAAGGTCTTATGTCTCGTTGATAGATGAATGAAGATTATTACTAAGGTCTTAAATAAGAATAAGTAGCTACGATCATAAAGAACGAAGCTTCTTTCTTCTAGAAATCTAGACCATGATGTGACGTCTAAAATGTTCTAGTCATTTCGTAGTTTATGAATTAATGATACATAAAAATGGAACAGTTAAATTTAACGGTGTCTCAAGTAACTATTCTGATGCAATCTATTCTTTACTAGATACTCAGTAGCTCATCTCATTTGTCACCAGTTTTTATAGGAGGCTACGATATTGAGCTCCAATAAAACGAAGATTGATGTTTTTACCGCCTTCATTGATTTTTATTGAAATTTCTAAGGAATCAAATAGTCATTTTGAATAGCTAACGATTTCATTGTCTTTTATGGGAGTTCCAATCAATTTGTTGCGAAGTTATTCAATTTCCAGAGACTTAAGAAGTTTTGTACTTCTTAGCTTGAAAAAATTGAAGTATCTGAAGTTTTGTATAACGTGTCGTTTCCTCACTTTTCACTCTTAATGTCAAGGATATTTTAATATTCATGATTGTATAGCATAAATTAACATTTCAGATAATTTTCTTAATAATAATGAATTTTACTCTAAATTCAACGAGACGATGACACTTATTAATATGTATTATTTATTTATTTATTTTAAGGGCGTCAACACAAACACAACAAACAACAATTAACAGGGATTAAGTAAATACCTACTTTATTTATATAAAAAACAAAGGCTTCTCTTTCTTTAATTTATTTTAATAATATGAAAATAAGAAATTGAACATCCTAAAAATTATCATAATAATGATATGTATTCAGAAGGTTAGAGAACCAACACAGGGAAATATTCATGAATATAGATTTGGTTTTCTACTAATATTTGGGTTAGGTACACTCAATTTTAAAATAATATTCGGGCCTTACTTTTGCTTTCATTGAACCCTCTTTCAGATCTGTGCCGAGAAAATCAAAACCATTACAAAAAATACCTACTTCAACGTCTATTATGCGAAAAATAAGCGTTCTCGAAAAGAATATCTGTAAAAATGAACCTTATTCACTTACAATTAGCTTCATTACTTGCGGTTGCATGAGATTACCTTTTGCGTTAAACGAATATATGTCGGCGTAGCAACAGAATATTCGATTATATGCTTTCCTGCTTTCTAATCAAAAAGCATTCGGCGTAAAAGTTTTTACAAAAGATATGACTATTTTGAATGAGCGTAAATCAAAATACAGGGTTTTCTCTGCTGTCTTTCTTAATTCTCAGCCTTTAGTATTTGTAATGACGTTTACAAATTACCAATGTCATTATGTATAAGTATTGCAATTTTGTATTCATTTTTGTATGTATAATTAGCATATTTCTGATGTTTATGTACATATTATGTAGTATTAGTATCTAGTGTCCAAACAAGCTCCTAATGATACTTACTTTGGGCTGGATAAAAGGAGTGAGAGTGGTAGAAATATTAAATATTTATTTATATTAAATAACATACAGTAACATTGGGCCATGTATTTTGTGGTCAATTAAAATATCCTGATCTATTCACATTCAAGTAATTTAAATTTTTACATTCAGTTACAAATTCTAGACTTAATTTTATCAAAAAATTTACATAAAATTACAATTTGAAATGGTTTAAAATAAACCACCGTGTAATACACCTAATGCTTAAGCTGTAAATACCACCCGAACAATTTACGGAACGCATTAAAATGAGTATGAAAAACCTTTTCACCTGTCACGGGGTAGCGATAAATCTTACGTCACAACAAAATGGAGTGTCTGCACCATACAATTTTAGAGCGAGAATTTCCTAAATTAACTTTTTTGGACTTTGGATAAGTTCCCCTAAATATTACGATTATAAAATTTATCAAGAGATTTAATAAACGTGAAAGATAGACACATTTAGAGAGGACAGGTTTATCTTGAGTAGGCGAAATAATATTTATCTATCTCTCTCTCTCTCTTGCTTAGAAAACCTTAGTCAGTAGAGAATGTTGTAAGGTTTTGACAGGTTGGTTTGTTAATTATCTTAATACACTATTGGAGAACGCTTAATAATACTACTATTACGAAACCACTCACAATGCAAACTGTTATTAGCAAAATTATATCACATCTTTAAGGATCTATGAACTCAAAGATCCTTAAAGATGTGAAATAATTTTGCTAATAACAAATTCGGATTTTTACCATAAATAATGTTAACGTATGCATAGGATATGCTTATTAATTAGTTCAGTATATAACTTGTTGATGTAGTACATATGTGTTAAGTACATATGTGTAAAATTACCATCACAGGTGTCCTCTTTAGAGAACTTAATGTCATAAAACTAAATAAAATCCTGTCTGTTAAATTTGTTCTCGTTTGAAACTATTTGTTAATTTGAAATAAGAAACACAAATTAAGTGTTATCTAAACAATCCAATTTATGTGATTTTAAATACATTTTAAAATGTCATCATAATGGATCATAAATTTTTGCGCGTATCTTCTAATTAAATACGTCAAAGGGGTCTACATGTTTAACGGTATTCCATACTAAAAATATAATGTAAATATAACGCAATAAAAATGTCCTCGAAAACTTTGTTTTAAACAAACATATACACAAAATAAAGTAGTGCCTCATATACGAGCATAATTTTTATTTTAGCTTACTATATTTTACAGTTTATATAAAAAAGCGAGCGCAAAGACCGCGAGAGATATAAGCAGGAGGCTAGAGGGAAACTCTGATTTTCAGCTATAAACTATCGTTAATATTCGCAGAGTATCTATAAGCTTAAGGATGAGACACACGCAAAAAGTAAAGCACCCTTGCAGAAACATTGCATCACAATCCAAAATTACTTAATCAATTGAAGAGTATCCCTGCCATCTACCAATGAGTTTTCAAATTTGGAATGTATTCGACGCTTATTGTATTGTTTCGTCTCTGCAGCTACTAATTCGTCGCGGTAGTAGGGTTAATTGGGAATATGCATAATAGTGTTAGTTTTAATTTTATAATAATATTTATATAAAAATTAAAACTAAAAATTTATTTAGTACATATTTAAATTCTATAACTGGGACAATTTGTAAATACCCGGTCAATACCCACTTAAAGTTATTGATATTACCTTTAATTACATTTGTTTATTTTTCTCATACACATTCCCTGTTATGACGATTAAAAAGAACTTAGTAAATGAGTCTATTTAAATAAAGATATTTTGACTTTAACTTTAAAAAAGTGAAAAGTCAAGTCAAGTCCAATTTTTTGCGTGATAGCGTTTGTGTGTGGTTCAAGAGAAATCAGAATCACTCATAGACGTAATGACTGTTATATTACTTTAAATATTTAACGTTTAATTTAGTACAATAGATATTTTAACACAAGATATACCAGCGATTTGAATATATGTCAACAACAAAAATTATATTTGTTACTAATGTATATAAAATAAAATTAAGTTTATAAAACGTACTCTCTAATTATAGCTACAAAAGTCATAACATCATTTCTGAAAAAAAAAAATATGTGTTATATAATAGAAATTTGGAATTGAAATTGCACGACCAGTCTAAATGACTGGTCTGGTAAATCTAGTGTTAAATTAGATGAAGCGAATAGAAGCGGAAATCGAATCCACCGTAAAATTCAAAGTGAAGTGAAGGAAAACATCATGAGATCTACACACACATGTGAAGAAATTATGTTGTGTGTGAAGCAACCAACCCGCGCTCAGCCAGTGTGGTGGACTAGACCCTAATCCCCCTAATTTAGGGGATGAAGCTCTTTTATGGGGGCGTATAGGGCTGTTAATGATGCAGTGAACTATATAGGACCAATACGATTACTTAAAAGTGCAGGTTTTTTTGATAGTAAAAATATTTCATTTATTTATTTAATTTACTTAGTGTCCAGATCACTAGACGCTTAGCAGTATATGGACACATAAAAATGTGGGGAAAAACCGTAAGCGAAGCTAAAACTACATAAAAGAAAATGAGCTTTTATTGCATACTCTTTGATAACTGTGTGAGTATCAGGAATTAACCTCAGTCTCTCTCAGTGATATAATCTTCTTTTATTAATATAGTACTGTCAGTAAAAGCTTTTAAATTGTCTTAGATTAATACAGAAAAAAACCTAGTGTTTGTTACTGGCCGCTGTCCATAAACCTTTAAATATAAATGTACTATGTTCATTTTTATGTGTTATCGCGTAGTCAAAGTAGACGTAGAAATTAATGGTTTTGTGAGTGTATTGATTGGTTTTATTCTGTTAAATATATTTATACTTTATTTTACCTACTGTATTATATATTATACAACTAGTATAATGAGACTACTATATCTATTTATTTATTTATTAAGAAAACTAAAAGCCTTACATTTAGGTACTTAAAGATCATTATTATAATAAGGCCAATTACATGTCTCCCTTAAAATAGCACAGATACATACTACAAAAACATTAATTTAACTTTGCTTTATTTAATATTCTCTACTTTATAGAGAATTGTCTAACTTTCTAACGTAAACTTTGTGAATAACATAATATAATAAAATTACATTTTAATTTAAAAATACTTGTTTACAATAAAATATTAAATGTAAACATAGTTTAATAAAGGTAAAATATCTCGTAAGAAAGTTTCACATTTGAGATTTGTGTAATCAAAAAAGAAATCACTGCGTTTTAGTATAAAACCATTGCTAGTTCTAATCCGGCCCAAAGGACAAAACTCAAGGTTAATTACGCATTGTAAACTATTTATTAGATTTATTACAAATTATCGGCGGACGAAAGGAAAATGGTCGCTAACAAAACACATTAATGGCTAAGTACAAATTAGGGTGTTTTTCCAATATCAAAGTATTTCCATTATGATCATGACTGATACCGATAAGTTCTTTGAATATTCGTGAAATTGTTTGTTTCTCAAAGTCAACATTTAGCTAATGGTTGCTTTCTGCTTGGGTAAAGATGTCTTTAAGTAAATTGACGTATTTTTGGATATACTAGTCGTGGCTAATAATTTGTAACTAATCTAAATCGATATCTGTACTATTCGATAGTAAGTATAAATAGATAGATAAAACATTTATTTCCATTTCTACATCACACACATTCCATCCAGAGTACATAGATTGAAAGACAAATATTTTATAATAAAGTATTAAAGACCTTTGTGTGCGCTGCAGAAGTGCAAAACGGTCGAATGATCGAATGATGACGAAAACATCGAATGATTTATTAGTAATAATACCTAAGCTAAAGTTATTGTAAGGATAATAAATATTAATTGAAAGCAATCACTTTGGTAGTTAGAAAAACAGGGGGCTTTTTATCTTTCAAAAGAATTCATTTCCAAAGAAACACCACTATCTGTTGATTGTGCATAAAATAAGATTTTTTTTTAAATATTATAAGGTGCCCCAACCTCCTTGAAATTTAATCACGGTGGAGTTCTAATCCTTTTATGTTTAAACTTTTAATCAAACGCGGAGGGTTCCCTGAAACAAAGACCAAAGAAGTCTGCATCGTCCTCGCTCGTGCTATGAAATTTTACTGACATTTTTATTATAGGACGAAATTCCGGGTCATAATCGTTTATGTTCTGCCTGGGACATTTATTTCCATAACTCCAGTTTATGGAGAGGCAGTTAATAATGATAAATGTTGTTAAACCCGTGGCGCGTGCGTCTATCGGGAAACATGATTACTCCAAGCTTTGGATAGAAAATACACAAACATGGAATGGTTAACAAAGGTACTAATGTTCCAAAAAGTATTATAATCATAAACAATATTGATTGTTTTGTGGAGATTAGAAAGACAAGACAAGCAGAAATTTTCTGCTGCGTTTTCTTAGCGGTAGTGCTTTTTCTAAGTTCAACTGGTTATCTACTAACATGTTATAAAAGTTTTCCCCAAACGGTAAGATGATAAACTATTATATAAAAAGATGGTAAACTCCTTTAAATGAGGCGTGATAAGGCACTTTTTGGGCTGGCAATGTAGAAGTGGCTAGGGCGGTTTGTCGTAAGCTGTACTAGTTATCTTCACATATGGACTCCTCCTACTGGTAACTATCAGGTGTCAAATAATTAGCTGTGCTTTTATTTAAAAAATCAAACTTTAACGACTGCTCTGGTAGCCTCAGATAAACGGGATCTGATTTATAATATAATGAAAGTCTGAAACATTTTGCTTATGTAAATGAATGCAAATAGACCTGTCGACTATTAGATAAAAAATTTTATCTACCTTCGTATTTAAATGAAAATTCTACGTCATTTCTTATATTTAAGGATAGATTTCGAATGCGGAAATACATATTATACTTTATATACGTTATTTTTCTTTTTTGCACAAGTCAAGATGAAAATAGCGGACTAAATGATATACGGCATTCTGTCCCAGTTGACTAGTAATAAAGTTGAGATATATTACTCAACGGTGCAATGGTAAGTTGTTGAACATTGTCTATGTAAGAGAAATTTTAGTAACTTAAAAAAATAAATGAAAAATGCAAATATAATAAATGACATTATATAATATATACAGAGATATACACAAATCGTGTAACAAATAATATAAACTAGGTCAAATAGAGATCTCTAGCTAGAGATAAGCCCACCTTTGTATGTCTCTTTCATGTTTAATTTACCCTTGTGTTTTGTTTGTACAATAAACGATATAATAAAAATTAAGATAAATATAATATTTTGGAACCAGTTTCTAAGAAATATGGTTTAATAATTACATATATAAATATAATATTAAGTGTTAAGATTCGTAGCACTAACCGTAATTAGATTATATTTTAGGGTTGGATAGTATATATATTTGTTAACTTCTATAACAAGTTGTATTCGAAGGTAATAGACACCGTTACAGCTTCAAGGCTAAACTATTTACCTAAACCATTCTCGTAAACAATTAAGAACATTCTAGGTTGAAACTCAGAGACAAAGGTAGGATACGTGATCCGATTGTAATTATAATCATATAAGATTATACTATAATACATACTTTACAAATTCAGAGAATTCGAGCTTTTCTCTTAAGGGGTGGTGTTCTGGGGAGGTACAACTCACCTATCCTATTTTGACCGCGAAATAATATATTATAAAAGGTTTGTGTGTGTGTGCGTGTGCGTGTGAGTGTGTGTGTTTGGTATATAAATAGATAATAATAAATTTTCTTGACAAAGCTTCTTTGTTGCTAAGGATGCTATATAAAGTAATAAACAGTTGCTTAAATATTTTAAAGTCTTAAATGACGCGAGCAAATAAATAGTTGGTACTTTCTTAGTATCTACGCACTGATTTTTAAAAGTAAAAGATTTTTTAAATTTTAGTATTTTATAATATATATTACAATTTATCTTACTATGCAACAGTTTTTGATTGATCCATCCGGGGACCAACTATGGCGAAAGTTGCTTTGAACGCTAGAAACACTACGCCAGTAAAGCTTTAACCTATGTAAGGATCACGAATGCGCTTCGAATTATACGGTAATTCCCCTTGATGCAAATTACAATTATATAATTTACATTTTACAAAACTATGGCAAAGTAAATAAGAGTAAGTAGATATTATTCATACAAAAAAAGGCGTGTATAAAAGTCTGCTCAGTTCAAACTTTATTTTGATTTAAAAAATAACGAGAGCAAAGACTCTACACGAGACGAAAAATTGAAAATAAAGTCCGTAATATTCAGCAATTAATGATGGTTTTAATAAGAAACAATGGCCCTGATTCCTGGCTGAACGAACTGAATTAATTTAAAGTTCAGAACTACTCTTTCAATACAATACAACTAGGAAAAGATAAATGGCCGGCAAAGTCAAAGTCAAATTCAAAATATCTTTATTTAAATACTCATTTACTAAGTTCTTTTAAATCGTCATAACCGGCGTCATTTAACGTTCCTAAAATGGTGATTCTTAAGTATATTTGCCTCATTTTAATTCGCATCATAAAACGTGCCAAATAAAATAATCATTGTGCAAAACCTAGTCTAATATTGTACTAACATCTCTATAACTTTATAACCAAAAAATATTGAGAATTGTGTATTGAAATAAGTCAAAAGTGTATAGATCGTATAAGTATTAACTAATTTGACGTTTCTGAAAGTTATTTTTGCCCTTATTTGGAATTGAATTGGAAAGTAAGAAACGCGAATAAATTTAATTTAATCTAGTCTGTGCCCAACGGAATTGGGGTCTATGTCTCATTTGAAACAGCACTTTAGTATGATACAAATAAATGTTTAAATAGTATATATTGAGAGTAAAGTTTATTTACATCCGAATAAAGAGAAACAACATGAAATAAAATGGAATCTACGTGCCTTCTACTAGATATACATTTACTGTAGCTCGTAAACCGGCAGATAGGATGTTTGTTCCAAATCTCACTTCATTGTTTGCCTATACAACGAGGTTGATGACATTGTGATGTCAGTGAATGGGAACTGATATATTTGGTTTTATATTACATATTTCTCACACGTTGAGCTACGGGGGCGTAGATGCTCGAACGCTCTGGTTTCGATAACGTAAACAAAGCAACTTTCGCGATGGTTGGTGCGTGGATGGGACAATTAAATTTGTTATTTGGAACTTCTCCGTTTTCAGAAAGCCTGTACCCTGCAATGGGGGTGTATATAGACCATAAATGATGATATATATTTATGGTGGTTTGATATAATAACCATAATTTTGAGTTGGTATTATATATACTAAGCAATTGAAAAGTAAACATTTCGATGACTGGTGCAATAATATTTTTGTACAGTCAAATGTTTACATAAAATATTTAGGATATTTATATACATTTGTTTGTTTGAATGTGTCTTAATGTATTTTGGCTTCCTGATGATTCTTTGGAAAAATAATGTGTTTCTTTAATTGGCTTGTGTCTTGGTTATTGTATTATATTCTGTGTGTGTAGAAAATTGCTGTTGAAACAGTGTTGAGATAAATAAATAAATACATATTACAATGCTTTTCAGTTGTTTAGTATCTATAATACAAGCTTACAATTATGGTTAATTTGAGCTAGAGAATAGATATGATTGCGAGAAATATTATATCATTATCAATACTAGCTTCTGAATAACTGGAATAGATTTACAAAGTAACAATATTATTATAACATAATAGATAATGTCTATGAGAGTCAAATTAGCGTAAATACTCATCAAAGTCAAAGTCAAAGTCAAAAATAACTTTATTTAAATAGACTTATTTACTAAGCTCTTTTAAATCGTCACAACAGGGAATATGTATCAGAAAACAAATAAATATAATTATAAAGGCAATAGTCATAATTTTACTGGGTATCAACCGGGCATTTACTAATTGTCCCAGTTATAGTATTTAAATATGTACTAAATAAATTGTTAGTTTTAATTTTAAAATAATATTTATATTAAAATTAAAAATAACACTAGTATGCATATTCCCAATTAACCCTACTACCGCTTCGACGAATTAGTAGCTGCAGAGAAGAAGCGGCGCAAGAAACTCTCAGCCTTTAGTATTTATAATGACATTTACAAATCAATTATGTCATTATGTATTAGTATTATAAACATATACATGTTTTGTTTTACAGTGCATTAAAAAATATATTTTTAAATAATGCAAAATATAATAAATAAGTGCAGAGAAGCAAATTATAGTGGCCACAAATTTTTATCTTTAAAATAATCTTCTACCTTGTAATACCCCTTTTCCATCTCCATACAAATTCAAAGTTAAACAACATTTATTCAGACTAGGCACATTACATACTCTCATGAAAGTCAAGATTGAAGAAATAATATTAATAAAATATACAATTGCAAAAATTCAAGCAAATTATGCTATACTCAGCAGTCAATTATTAATTACAGCATTTTCATAAATAATATGATTTTATATAGCTACGTTCACTATTATAAAGAAGGACATTTTTACAACCATTTAGTAGATTCATTTTATTTGATACAATGCTATACAGCAGTCTATATATGATGTTTTAATATAATACTTAATATTTTTAATGAAGAATAGATAAAGAAAGCATGATTTGACCAGAACCCGTTAGCAGCAACTGTTAATTAAATACAAATCTCAGCTAAATAAAGAAAGTCTTTCTATAATACCTTTTTATTGTAAAAAAATATAAGTAAGTAAGTTTTATTTCTTTACCAGCACACGTATTCCCTCCTTCTTATAACATGGGTTCCTTTAAAAGAGGCGTGAAAAGCACTTTTTGGGCCGGCAAGATTAGGGTGGTTAGGGCAGTATGTCACATGCTTCACTAGCTATCTTCACATATGGAATCGTTACTGCTTATCATCTGGTGGTGTCGAGTCATTTGCTGTGCTTTATATAAAAAAAAAGAAAAAAATATTGATGATAGCAAAACTCTTAATAACACACATTATATACATAAAGAACAAGTGTCACAAAAACTGATTGTAGTATCTAAAGATATATATATCGTTTCAGTCTTAATTGTTGAAGAAACACTGAATAGAAAGTCGTTAGCAAAATAAATTATCACGAAAGCCCTCACAATTTTATTTGAAAAAGCATTTTAGCGTTATTAAGATATTGCCGAAAAACGCTGACGGAGAAGACGTCACTTATATTCTTTTAGAGAAAACGATTCTAATTTATTATTTTTTCAACCGCCTGTTCAGGATAACCTAAAATTATACGCTTCGCTGATGACCATGTACGCTTAATGCTAGTCTACCTCCATCTTAATGTCACTAGAATCCAATCCAGTTAAAGCCTACCTACCTACTTTTTGTTCAGCGAGTCAGGCAGTTATTTTCGCCGTCGAAAAAGTATTACGCCACCCCTCCGGCAGATAGAAATCTTCACTCTGAAAAATTCACCAAATCGAGCCGCCTTCTGCTAAATGTCTGACGTCTTGTACCATAAAGTTTTCCCCTTGTTTTTCGCTCGACAGCACGTTCACTGCCGCTCTGTAACTGGTTGTACGTCAAATAACTCCAACGGAAACAGCAATGTACGTAGCGTTATCGTATAGAGCTGTGTTAAAATAAAATGTGACAACGTTGTTGGTGTATTCACCAGAAGGGTTTTATGTCATCGAAAGGCCATGGAATTCTGTAAGGAGATACGAACGTCTCTTAACTTCTGTCGAATCATCTTTGATGGGCAACTGATTACGGACGCAGGCGGAAGGTAGTAAAAATGTCCTTGAGTTTTTCAGATAACAATAGTTCCTTTTGTGCGTGAAAATAGCTACATTTGTGTAATGACAGCTTATATCTCTAAATCACAATGTTGTGTAGTTGACAAGGAGAATCAGATAAGGGATTTTATTGCAGATTCATTTTCTGTTTTTTCCTAAAAATACACAAAGTGAGTCAACTTTTTAATATCTTTACTAATTCTACTAAAACTATACGCAATTTGGTGGTGGTTGGTATAGCGAGTTAACATAACCAGCGTCAGAATTTAACGAGGGGAATCCCTCACTCAAATCAATTTTTGCGACATTGCTATTTATCAAAAAAATACATGGCCAGATAACTTCAAAATTTATTGAACTTAAATTAAGGCTTGGTTTAATGCACATAGGAGAGATAATGGAATAATTGAAAAAGCAATAAAAGATGTCGATGAAGCTGGTTTTCTTCATCTTGATAATGAGGCGTGGACAACTCACGATGCCAAAAGATCTACAAAGTAGATTAAAAAACGATGCCAAGTAGATTATTAACTACATAGCTAAGTCACTTTGACTAAAATTTATTTATAAATTGCTTATCAATTCGATACAAAGCATTAAAAGAATCTACCCGAACATTGAGCACGTGACAACCTGCAAATTGTCACAGATATCAAAAATACTACAACAGAAAGACCAAGGCAATAATTTTGTATTGTTTTGCGTAAATACGGTAAAAACATTAAAAAATAAAGTCAATTTTTATATATTTCTTTTTAAGTATAATGTCTGGTATATCTGTACTGTTTGAATATAAACTACTATATCAGTCGACAGCAGTGTCTTTAATTGCATACTGAAAATCGTCCCCAGGCATGATGCCAACGCTATCATCGAAATATTCAATTTCAGCCTCCATTAACGATCCTAGACCTTGTCTAGTTGAATAGGCACGTCGACAGAAAATGAAATATTATAAGTTCCACACGAAAATAGCTTTCGTATGATTTACAGCGTAACTAAGTAAAATCGAATCAATTCCCGGTAGATTAGTAAAACAAATGGACCTGCAACAGCATTCTGAATCTTTATCCAATGGCGAGAAAGCTCATATTCCTTTGGATTCAGCTCGGTTCATTTGATATAAGGTCGAATAAGATTGTAGTTCGGTGCTATTTGAAGCACCATTTCCTTTGGGTTACCAAAGCCAGTGATTTCATTCGCAGCGTTAATGAAAAAACCAAGTGTCACACAAAATTTGACAGATTATTGTTCGTGCATTGGCCTTTTTGGAAGATTCCGAGTTCCAGTTTCCTGGCGTAGAATTTAATTAAGAAGTAGGTGGTACTAACTTTTTATGTGCAGCCATTGCCAATTTTTCTTTATACTCGTAAATGAAGCTAAATAATATATATAGTAGAACTTGGGCATGATAATGTAGGGTATGGATACCCTACTGACTTTGAATATATAATAATACTAATGAAAGTTTAGTTTTTTTTGGATTAATTTACTAAATATATACTAAAGTAGACACTGAATGGTGTTATTTATTTTGGCACAATAAAATTAGACTTTATACAACTCGATTCCAATTAGGATGGTCAAGTTACGACTTTAAAACTTTCAATTTTTATATTTTATTTTACCCAAATCTTTGGCCATCTGTCTCTTTAGTCTCTATACAATGAGAGAAGTGTGCTTATATTGATAAGTCGTGGGAGAACGCTCTATGGCGTATTGATTCAAATGCTCTAGTTTCTATAACAATACAATGCAACGTACGCCATGGTTGACCCATCAATCAAAGTTGCTTTCGATTTCCTCAGTGCTTCAGAAAACGCGTTAAGCCATAGGTTCTGGTTATGACGGCAATTGCTAAAACCCACGAATCCATTCAGCCATTTTGGTGGAGTAACCTAATCACCTCATGTGTCACCCCAGCAGCAGCGCTTATATAGACGATGATTATGAGAACCAAATTAGGACCAATAGTGAAATAGCAAACGGAATATATTTGTTATGAGAAATGATAAGTTTTTATCCTAATAAAATAGGGTTGCTCTATCATTAATTATATAATCATTTTTTATTGTGCTTACATTCTAGCTTCTTGAAAGATTCTTCCATATAAATTTATTATTATGCTATCAATAATTACGTCATATATTTATTGTAAGCGTATAAATTAACTCTGACTTATCACACAAACAAAACACCCACATCAAAACTAAGCTAAGTTCCGTGATTCTAAACAACAGATACCAATTACGTCGAAGATTAAATAATTACAGAATCTGGTTAATTACTGCGATATATTTGATAGCTACCCTCACTTAAAACATTCAACATTAATATTTAGACAGAATAGAAGTTTATAAGCAATTTAATAAGTCGTAAGCGTCTTTTTGTGTTAATAAAACAATTGGCGCCCAACGAGGGACTTACCATTTATATCTTTTCTTCAAATCTTTCTAACATTATTTTTCAGTTTATTATGTAACAACTCTGTAGCTAGTACTGTTTATTTATAGAGAAATGTTACCAGGGAAATGAACATCAAAGTAATTACTAATTCCTTTCTCTTATTCACGTACTATGAGAATTTTCACAGAATTTTAATTTAGTAAGTATTTCGTAAATTTTAATATAAGATTGAACAAAAATTTGGGTTATCTTGACTCGGACTCAACCCGAGGCTTTTTTTGAAGGTTTTATGTGAATACATATTTTATTACAGTATCAGAAGCGTTTATATTATTTAAAAAATAACCTATAAATGACAAAAGCTGCAGCAGATCTTCTCTCTAATACAGTTCACGCATGTTCAAATCCAAATGAAACGACTGCACGCCGAAAGGAATGCTTAATGGCATAATAGCTTCTTAAACCATAGTGAGAAGGGTCACAATCCTGTAATAATTGCTCAGCTCATTTGGTCTGAGGTCAAACTGAATATAGATGGAAGCTATTTGAAGCACCATTTCCAGGGAAACGGTAGCATTTTCTATAACTATTATGTTAGTACCCTTGTATTTTAATTAATGAGTTCCAACGCTTGGGAAAATGGTACAGCTGGTTGTAATGTTGTAATCAAAAGGACGCCACATAGGTACACGATTTTGGACTTGTGCAAGAACGGTTTTTTTTGTAAATTAATTAAAAAAGGTTATCTTCAAGCATAATGTGGGCTAAATTTCTAAACCATCTTAAGACTTTGAGTTTCGCTGATTGTTTTCTCTCTCTCTCTATTCGGGTTAAAAATAGTGGGCACAATCTTATAACTATCTAAACATGTACTTATAGAATATGTTTTATTGCACAATCAATAACATTAGCCACAGATTACATTACAAATTATTTGAGATAAATGGTGACGTATATATTTATCATGAAACATTATGATGTTCAAGAATTAACGATTAAATCTTTGTAAATTTTATTGAACTTTTTATCAAGTAACTTTGTTATTCTTTATTAAGTTAACATTACTTCTATTTAATGTATGCTGTGGCGATACTGACATCGTCATTGTAAACTGTTTATATGGAACACAAATACTGCTTACAGAAGTCTCTGTTTTGATACTGCGCCAGATCGTGCTCAAACTCATAACCTTCTACATTGTACACCAAAGGAATATTTTTTTAAAAAATGCTTAGATTTTATTTAACAGGAATAAGGGAGATTATGTGCCATCATTCTCATCAACAGCTTATATCGTTCCTGCTCTATTCCCGCCTTATTATATCATCCCCGCTATAATAACAAATTTTCATTGACCCATACAAAGTAAAACTAAAGCGAAAGTAAGCCAGAGCATTCGAACCATCCTAACAGCGAGCTCCTCTATGCGGTTCTCAAATTATACTGTACAAAGGTTGAAAGAATCACACAACAAGTTATCCTAATCATTCCACGTATCATCTATTTATTATTCAGTTCGAATCGAACACACACCAAAGGGTTCCTGTTAACTTACATTCAAGGTTTCGGAATATAAGCAACAGTATACATAGACGTTGTTATCATCACTGGTGCCGGATTCTTGATTACAGCAAAGCTTGTTAAGCCAGAACAATCAGAATACGCCTTATCCGCGGGTAGTCTCAGTTTTCCTTATTCTCCCGCTGATTATTCGCTTCTGGTTTATTGCTTGCGACATTTCATTGACGATTTGTGTATAAGAAACGATGTTTACATATTGTATGGGAAGAAAGAGACAAACATTACGTTGTATTTATATGATTATTGCGAACACGATTCGGAACGCAGTATTAAAAACAAAACTATAAAACGGACTTCGAAAACAAAATGGCGAAAATAATTCAATTTTAGAACCAAATTTCAACTTATAATTTTCAATTGTTTCCTTCGGTTTTTAGTTTTGTTCAAAATGTTTTTTTCACTATTTTGAGTCATCAGTTTCTAAGGTAAAAAATACATGGGTGGTCTATAAAATTGTCAACTTGCATGTCTATTTGTCGTTGGTTAAATGTACTAAAATAGCTTTAGAAAAAAAATTAAGCATAAAACATTATATGAAAATTTGAAGGTTGTCCTCAATTTCCCTGGGTTCTCATCATCAGATCTTGACGACAATGTGACTACCTCATTAGTATTTTAATCGAATAAAAAAGAAATTTTAAGATTGTTTTACAATTGACAGAGATATTGGTAATACATATAAAAAATACATACACTAGATTGTAGAACCTCTACCTTTTTTAAAATCGGTAAAAAATGAAAGAGACGCCGCTATTTCCTGTTAGTTGGCAAGACGTAGAAAATAGATTGGTATTATTGGATGATATTCTAAGAAGTGGTAATCACGAATCGTGAGTGAATTAACGACTTAAGCTTTTACTAGACTAACAACAGATATTTGAGTACTTATACGACTTTTACCTAGAGATATCGAATCTCTGTGCCAGGGAAAAGGGCATGTAACCCTTACATGTTTACATGGTTTGAAGACAATACAGAGTCTGTACGTCTTACCCTTTATAGCTATTATCGGCATGACAGATTAAGATATAGTAATATGTATTGTGAATTTTCAATAAACAATTGTATGTTATGTAATTGTAATGCATGCTAAGATTCTTTATATGTTTATGTTTAATTTCATATCTTTTGTTTCCAACATTATTCCGAAGCAAGTAAGTCACCAATAATTTAATTAGTAAATCCTAGATACCCTTTATTCAACATGATGGTTCTTTTCATTCAAATTTAAAGTAAGCTAGCTCAAATTTAAAGTAAGCGATAGAAGAGATAGAAGAAAGTCTTCTGTATAGAAGACTTTCTTCTTTCTCTTCTATCGCTTACTTTAAATTTATGTACATCACAATTACACCCTAATCACATCCTGATCTAATTGATTACATCCTGAGTTTAATATGTTTGTTTATGTTACTTGTATATTTTTGTAATGTAGAATTTATTTGTAATTTTGTCTGAAGCATTGTCTTTTTGAACGGCGCTGCGTGTCTGTCTCGAACAGGTTTCCACAGAAAACCCAAGCCGTGGCACACTGCCAGGACTTATCTGAACAAAGACCTTTTTGATACAATTTTTTTGTATCTAAACTCTTTCATTTGTATCAAATAAAGTATTATGCTATTCTATGCTTAATACGAAAGATTTTCCTTACGTCAATTTGTATATTATGCTGTCGCTTACTATCAGGCATCAGTTTTATTCTATTGGGAATATCAAAAAGCATGTTGTATAACAAATAACTCCGTTCTATTACATCACTAATATGCTTAATTATTAGTTCTCCAATAAAGAGATTTAATTGTTATGTTGATTTGATTATATCTTCATAGTAACCTAACTTAATATCATGTAATCAGAGACACACCGACTTGTCTGTGTGGCACAGTCAGACCATAGAATTCTTTACCAGAACCATAATTTCTATTCCAATAACATATTCTTCAAAAATATGTTGCGTGAAAAGACACTGGTTCCGGCAAGGTGATCTAAACGCAACATATCCCAAACTAAGCTTAATATTTTCGTAAAACGACTCTTCTTACTGTAATGGGGAATTATATCTATAAAAAAATGTGTAACGCAAATGATATACAGCGCTCGTAAAACTATTTAGCTATTTAATTTTGAGTAAGCGTGAGCAGTATTGGAAATCGTATTTTAATCTATGAATAAAATTTGCCATTTAATTTGAAAGAAAACAGACGGGTATAGGAGATATATTTACAGATATAAACTAAGATCTGTGATACATGGTTTCTTTACAATCAGTAGATACGTTTGACGTAGCACTTAAACTTGGGGTGAAGGAAAACAAAGAGCCCTTTACGACAGTAACTTTTATATTAGTTCAAACAATAAGTTAAACAATAAATTACGGTCCTCGCTCAGAGCTACATACAAGGCTTAATTTATTTACATGAACATGAACGCACATATATACGTTACGCATACATGACTTTCGAAAAATATGAATTCAATAGTAATTTTAGTTGAGATCGGACCGATGCAATGTTAAATAATTGTAATAATAGTCATATCTTCAAATTTTTCAGTTTTTAAATCAATAGGGTTGGGAGGCGTCTTTAAGTTGCCTGTGCTGTAAGACCCCGGTCCAGTATATAAAAAATACATATTTCTTCGATCATCATCTATCGAAGAAATATGAAAAATACGTTCGCGCATATCTGTGGGTGTGAGTGTGAACATGAATTTAATAGAAAACATTTTAAGTAGTTCAAAACTCCTTACGTCATTAAATAATTTGTACTTTTACCATTCTACCATTCGTATAAACCAATCGCGACTTGCTTATGATTAAGTAACAGTATCGGTATTCATTTTTACTGCATAGCACGAAAAGCGTATAAATGGCGAACTTAACGTCTAACATTCTCTACCAATCAACCATGGACTAAATAGAGATCTCTGAACGCGGTGTACGACAAGTAAGAAATAAAAAAATCGTAACAAAAAACTTAACTTCCGCAATAAAAAATACAAAAAAATATATATTTAGACGATATTGTTAATGGCAAATTATGTTTCCTTTGTTCGGGAACAACAATGGGTGTCAACAATGCGTCGTCTGGTGTCAAAAATGAATTTGATAAAATACGATTGTTACGTAACCTCACTCAAAATTTGTTTTGATTATGATACAAGAATTATTTTTCTGTAAAATAAAGGAAAATATGCAAAATTTTATTGTGCTAAACGAATTTTACACACGTTTTTATGTTTTTTTCTATATTCTATTTGTTACCTGTCCTGCTTTCAAAATGTCTTACTTATCAATCTCCTTAAAAATATTTATTGCGTATTCAAACTCTTTGGAGCGTAAACAGAGCCAAGTATTCCTCCGAGATTTTGCAAGGGGAACTTCTTAAAGTTCTCGCTGAGAAACAAAACGATTAAATAAATCGTATTTGTTCAGTTTTAGAAGACATTATGTGTAATTTGTGGGTTCTTTCATCAATGTCTTAAGTTAAAGTACCTGTATAAAGTCTCCTTGCAATCAAACAAGAGGAATCGTAAAATTTGTAAGTTCAATGAATGGTTTTGAATAGATGAACGCAGAAATTTAGAATTTAAAAGAAGAGATAAAAAGAAGAGAAAAGTTTTAATAAGAATTAGTGAAATTTCGTTTTTTTTTATTTTTATAAAAAGCTCAACAAATGACTCGACACCACCTGATGATAAGCAGTAGACGAGTCCACATGTGAAGATGGCTAGTGAAGCATGTGATATAATGCCCTAGCCACCCTCACCTTACCGGCCCAAAAAGTGCTTTTTCACGCCTCTTTTAAAGGAACCCATGGATTCTTTTAATGGAACCTCATTTTACAATATTTAAATTTTTTTATCTTCTAGGCCATCGATATTATATGGCAGGAGTTACTTGTTTTAGTAACTAACTGATGTAATTTAAATGATTGAATACTCTAAGTCATAGAAGATAAATTTGAGCGCTATATACATGGTGTTGTTTAACAAAAAAGTTAAAAAAAAAACTAAAAACCTACTTAATTTAAAATACATATTTTTTTGGAGTTGGTGCTTCACTTTCTATTATTGCTGGAAAGAACTTAGCACTGTTCATATTAAAAGAATCATATATTTTAATAACCTCAGTCATACAAAGTAAATACTTATTAACCAATGCAAATTAGACTTCTTCTATCTTCATTAATTATTTCTAAGGTACCGACCTTGACCGCTTAGCAAACGTCTGGATTCATTTCTAATACTTTCTCTTTCGTGATTTGTGCCTCGGCACTGGGCACTTATCCAACAATCCAATTGGATGAAAATGTTTGTTACAATAAACACGAAAATCTTGATTCGAATCTGTTAAAATTTCTGGTTCAAAACAAGTGAATCTTAATGAATAGAGGTCTGGAGCCTTGTCACAATTTGTATTTCAAATTTCAAGTCAAAATTAAGTGTGGTTAATCATAATTATTGATTAAAAATAAATTAAGATTTCATGTTTATTTTTTCTGAAGAATGTTTCTGAACTCTTGGCCGTTTCATGTTTAAATTTTTACCACTTCGTTCAGCTCCAAAGAAGAAAGAAGTATTAATTGTTTCACGTGACATATTGATTTTTACTCTACTACTGGGACAATTTGAAAATGCCCGGTTGATACCCACTTAAATTTATGACTATTGCCTTTAATCATATTTATTTGTTTTTCTCATATATATTCCCTGTTGTGACGATTTAAAAGAACTTAGTAAATGAGTCTATTTAAATAAAGATATTTTGACTTTGACTTTGACTCTATCAATCAGTTAATAAGGATGACTTTTAAGGCTCTCCATTTAAAGGTATATTTTTAAATAATTGCTAGGTTGTTTCAAGAAACATTAAACCTCAAACATTTCTTTATTATACACTGTTATGACGATGTAAAAGAACTGAGTAAATGAGTCTATAAATAAAGATATTTTGACTTTTACTTTGACTTTAAATTACAAAAGCACCTAAATTTTATTGTATTTCATCTTTTTAGTTTTTGTAGATCGGTTTTAATTTTTGCGTACAATTAATGCTTTAATATCTAACTTCCGTTTTACTTTTAGATTATTTACCTTCTATTGCATGGATTCATTTAACTTGGGGTCTAATCTAGACTTTTAGCCGCTATTCAGTTCTACGAAGTAAGACGTGACTAGCTCCTTAATTAAACATTTCACATGCTCACATTCTGTAACATTATACCCACTTGAGGTTATTAATCAATCGTCATTGAGTAACTAGAGAACGTAGCAATTTGCCTGTCACTGTGACTTCTTTGTACAACCCAAACATCTTTGCGAACCTAGTTCTAGAGCCCAAATATCTTTATTAAGAACATCTCCCTGAAAGAAATTGGCTTCGTTTAAGAATAAGGAGCACATATGCCGTGAAAAAGAATGATATAATTTGTCGTATAAAATAGCCCTGTTTGAAAAATATACACATTGAAATGAATAAGAGTACCCACACAACAAGCCTAGACGTCGCCATATTCTGAATAAAACTGAATAATAAAGAGCTAAGATTTACTCCTAGCGTTCAAGCATATTCCATTTCAAACTCATTCTTTATTTTGCTATTTAGGATTATATAAACCTATCTATTTACGTCTGTGTTGTATGTACGTACACAGTGAACATACAATTATAAACCTATTTATTTACTACTGTGTTGTATGTATATGGCAGTCGTACACAACGTACACAGACAACATACAATTATAAATTTATCTATTTTATACGATTTAAAATTAAAATTAAATCGCAAGCCTTAATTGGTAGAAGGCCGGGTACCTTTGTTTTACGCGTATTTTCTAGCCTAAGTTAATTATCATTATGAACTGTTGCGAACTGGCTAGTATTTTTGTAACATAATATGTATTTTTTTAGTTTATAAAATAATGTTCGCGAAGCTTATTCAGAGTTTCATTCTCCTATTTTTGTCTATTCATTCTAGAAATTACTTCTAGACATTTCTAAACCATATAGTTTTAAACTTTTTCAATAGTTACATACTTTATAAAGGTTTTTTTTTATAATTTGAACCGAGAAGATGAATATTTTTTGTCAGAATTCTTCCTAATTCAGACGATGGGTTACTCTGTATAAAGCCGTCTATACCATGATAGAAAGGGACGTAGAGCTTGTGGGTGGTACCCACCAAGCAATCTCTTAATCAGCAGAAATATACTAGCCCCAATCCCAATGTGCATGAACTATAATAAATTTAAGTTTAATAATATTTTTTTAGGGTAGGCTTGAGCCCCTCGCTGAGGAACTGTATGAGCTATTGTTGATGCTGGTGATGATTACTCTTTTATTACAATTCAACCAGAAGAAGATGAATGACTTTTCCGTTTCTTAAATGGCGACTTTAAAGCATATATGCCTTATTATAACGTACATTATAAAATTTGACCGTAATAATAAGTCATAAGTATCCTGATCTAAGAAGTGTCATCTAATTTGACATGCCTCAATCATTATATCTCTTCATATTGAGTTGTCGTGTAAGAGAGTCAAATAGTTATAGTTGAATACGGGGAACATATTGAATGGCGGGACAATCGGTACCATTATCAACTATTTTATCATGATATCCATCTTACCTAAGGCTGTCACCATAAAAATCTGGGCAACCTTCATCAGCGCGAAGATCATCCACAAGGCTGGACCACCTGGACCAGTCTAGGGATTTGCTTCAGCACAACTCAGGTCATCCCGCGAAGGGCAGCAAAGTTACCATCCCTGGTAACTCCACTGTTTTAACAGATATACCCAGTACCACTTTGATCAGGCAATTTAGCAACGTGTAGACAGTGGATTTTGACCTGAACCGTATAACGGTAAACGGATTCTTCTTCGAGCAAAATTGACACGAGGATGAAGCCTGGATAACAACTAGATTAATATTAAAATATATATAGAATTTATATTATACTCATTTAAAATTGCCAGCAGAAACCACTCAGAAACTTGTACCTAAAATATTGAAATAAAATATTTGATTTACCCTCAAGGACGAACAAGATTTGAAATGTCTCCACGAATATCACAAAGTTAGAAACTTTCGTCAACAGGAATACAGATAATTTTATCCAACGCCCGTCTGGATACAAGGGGAAACAGGGGCAAAACCTAATTTGAAGTCCAGCGATGAATCCCAACTTATGACAGAGTTATATTGAAACGTACCTTGAGTCTTTGGACACCTAGTTGAAAAATATTATATTTAGAAAAAGGTCCTTTACATTTGGGTTTACTATATACAATGTCTAATTTATTCGTCGAATGACGTAGTGTTTCCAATGCTCTTGTTTGGATTACAAAAATAAAGCAAAATCCATCACATCCACCAACAGTCTCTGGATGGATAAATCAGAATAAAAGTTAAGCTGCGTTGTTAGAACAACCGCTCACAACCACTAAACGATTTTGCGCCAGCTTAGAGGTGTAACAGCCCAAAACTCCATGTATGATACTGCAAAGTAGTTTTTTACGTCAGAAAATTCTTTATGGATACCCAGGGAGAAACGGTGGGGCTTGCCCCTTGGGTTATGTGGGAGTCACCGGTGTAAAGAGCCGGCATACCCACTAAAAACTGACGATACCCATCTTACCAGATAAGTGCGGCGCGACCCAGGTAGCTCGTCGCACACTTCTCAGGTCGCGCACTGTGGTCGTCCTTTCCTGCCAAGTAGACCTACGCCCAGCAGTGGGGCGTCTATTGGTCAGTAGTTATGATGCTAAGGTCTCGGAGTATTTTAAATATTAACTAACTGTAATTCTTTTGACATAATAACATCAATAAACTTGTCTTCTTTCAACACATTTTGTTCGTGATTTAACTATTCAATTCGTAATAGAATCTAATATTACGTATATTAATAAAGGCTATTTTAGATTCTATTCTTGACGAAATTTACTTGAATTGGGTTTATTTAGGTCAGTTTTATCTCTAATATAAAAAATATTATGAAATATATTATGTTTACCTGATTTTGATTAAATTTCACAATACACATAACTTGGGCATACGTGTGTTTTGATTGGTTATAGGAGCGTAAACTGGGACGGTGCCTTTTATTTTTATTAGATTGCAAATAAAAAATAATGTTTTTAAAATATTTTGAAGGTCTGATAAATTAGTATCGAGCTCACAAGCGTAGTGTGATGACACAAATAAAACAACTTTTACAATGGTTGGTTCCGGGCGGTAAATCAATTTTTTTTGTCCCAATATTAATTAAGACATTGGTCCCGCTTGCTACGAGTCTCACTGCCTCTGTTAGTCCGTCGTGTGGTCTGTAGCAGATAATAGACCTACATGGTTCATGCTACGAATACAAGAGTCGCACTACTTCTATTAGTCAGTCTTATACTCTGTAGCAGGTAATAAGCCTGCATGGTCCTTGCCACGAATTCTACAAATTCGAAAATCAAAGTGTCATTAATAATTGAGAAATTGAAAATATACAACTTCTATTATTAAAACTGCAAAATTTTATTTAAAAATATCTCATAACAATAATCTCAGACCACTCGCATTGCTCTGATTTAATACATATACAATATATTTTAATTATCAAGTTTGTACTTTCATGTTTTGTACAATAAAGTACCATGATTTCGTAGAAAACCGTCTAGTTTCAGCTCAATACAATGTAGAACTATCACTACAAGAACCCATAAATTCTGATGAACACACGTATTTCCACAGTAAATTCTGTTTGGTTGACGTCATGTTAACAAACAATAGTTAATTCTGAGAGATAACATACAGTCATTATGCGGGCACTCTGAAAGGAATACTTATTGTATTGAGAACGAACTTCAAACAATGGGATTAGACGTTGGTGCATTGTACAATACAATAATAGAAATTTTGTCATTATAATATCTCTGAGATATTGAACCTTTTCCAAGTATGAAAAAGTAAATTCCGTTTAATGTAGTTTCAATTACAAACACATACCGGAAAGGGTAACCTGCAAGTTAACCCACAATAATCGTTGAGATTAAAATTCAGATTTAGATTAACAACAAGAGAGATTGAGATTAACAACAAGTTAAATAAGATAGTTAAAGTGATAAGCAGTGAGCCAATTTTCTCAATTTTACAACAAAGGTTTACATTGAAGAGGAGGCTCCGGCTATTTAAAGAGCACTATCGTGCTGTTTTAAGGTTAAATACGCGTGCTTCGCTTAGCCACAATATAGCACTGCTTAGCCGCTTACTAATTCATTATCTAAATGAACAAGTATTTTTATGCATTGAGGTCGATAGAATAAGGACAATTTTTTTCTCATACATATTCCCTGTTATGACGATTTAAAAGAACATAGTAAATGAGTCTTTTGGTGTAACAATATGCTTATAATAGAGAAATAAAGTACTTCGCAACGTCACCAATAATTATATTTTCTGACAGCATTAACAAAACACAATAACAATAACGTCATATAAAATTAAAACAATATATATAAAAAGTATGCGCTCGTGCACAATTCTATTAAAATAAAAATATTTTGATTTTGACTTTGACTTTAGAAATATATAAACCAACACTTATTTATTGGGATGCCTCATAAAGTAATTACCGTCACGGTCCAACGTATGTTATCAGTAATAGCCGATAACCGTTCACCCCTGGTCACAGATCTTACTAAATTGGAGAAACGCATGGGGATCTTGGGATAACACCACTCATGTCGCATGCTGCACTAGCTATCTTCACATATGTGACTCCTCTACTACTTATCATCAGGTGGTATCAAGTCATTTGTTGAGTTTTATATAAAAACAGACCGATGCGGGTTGGTGCGTGAAGGTGAACAAGCCTTCTGAAGCACAGAATAGTTCGGCATAACTAATTTGATTGATCAATCACAGACAATTGTGAATGCTTTTTTATTTTTGTTAGCAGAAAGTTCAAGCCACCACGCAAATGTTCCTAACGTTATATTATAAGCTGCGATAACTGCGATAGCGAATAACGTTACAGAATATAATAGAGCAATTTCTTCTAGCGAGAATTTCGCTGTCAAAAATGTTATTTAGTAACGATAAAGTAGGTTTGAAGGGCACTCCAGAGTGGTTTAAATCAAAATTAAAAAGCTTTTTGTTTAAATGGACTTAATTACTTATTTGTTTTAAATCGTCAAAATCAAACCCTTCACCGCTTTAGCTTTGGAGAAGAAGCGCCGAAAGAAATTCCCCTCAGCTTTTAAATATTTTTCATGACATTTATTAAATATTCCAAATATTATTATTAGATGGTACAATGGTGGCACAGTTAGAATTCTTACCTCATTGAACCTTTCTATGGTTTATTACTGAAGGCCTAGTTGGTATATATTTCTCACAGCTTGTATTTGGAACACAGAAATGGTATTTATATAGGCAACGTTACGAGAAGAATCCCTTTAGACAAAATACTATGGAAATAAATGAAGTAAACGATTCTGGCCGTATCGACATCGGTAAGCCGTCCAATCATTTTATCTGCGTAAGCTGTAGAATTGATTTTACCTGATATTTTTTCAATATGTGTGTAATAAAACAAGTTTCTGCAATAACTCAATTTATATTTCTATAATAACATCCTACTGCAGTATGACTATCCTAGACACCTTTCCAGTGAAACGTACCAACGACGATTGACTTAAAAACTAAATGTCGCTTTACAGATAGACTCAATAAGACAGACGAGACATTTTAACATTGACTTTAAATTTTACAACTTTAGGTCTTAAATTTTATCTACGAGAATTCATAATGACAAAAATAGGTATAATTTTAAAAATTATTTTTCACAAATCACAATATGTGGATCCCATTGCAAACTTGTATTGTCAACATGGATAATTAGTATTTAATAGGTCTTTGTGTTTTCCTACTGTATTATATCTTTTGCCCCACGAAAATAAAGATTTATCTAAAAATTAAACATCATAAATACTATCAATTAAATAATAAAACAGTTTAAGTAACAGATTGATTTAGATTTAAAACTTGATACGATATAATAGAGAAATATTTGTAACAACTCACTCTGATTGAAGACCATTTTGACATTTGAATTTGTTAAACGTCTAAGTGAACGTTGTTAATACTCCGCACAACGAAATTGTTTCATGCCACAATTCCAATATCCACAAATGACGAATCACTTACTGTTTAAACAGCTAATTGACGTTAAGCAGTCAACCAGTGGAGTAACGTTATCAATCAGAAATAATCAGCATTCGACGACAAGGGGACCACGCGAACTCGACATTAACGTTAAATAACCGCTTAAACCACTGCTTTTCCCTTTAACTGGTTCGGTTAATAGATTTATAACTGCTCAGTCAAATGTATATAGATAAGAAGGTACAATTGACAATACAAGACACAAGTGTACTTCGAAAATTGTCCTTATTGCTACTTAAATAAAGATCCATCTAATATTTCAACAGCAGGCCCTCTTTTGATAAGATAATTTTATTTAAAGTTCTTCCGTTTACATTATTTTTTGAAATAAGAATTAAATGCTTCATTTAAATTAAGAATACCTTATTAGTAACAATGATCAACGTTATAAAATCAAAGTTTTGATTACAAATGGTCTTAGATATTTGTATTAATATTCTGATATTTATATACATGTTTATAAAATCTATATTTCAATATCAATAACACAAACTTATAATTCTGCTTAATATCGGCTATATAATAGGATTGAGTGTAAGAAATATATTATATTATTTACTAATGCAATGAATTATTTCAGATTCAAACATGAACAGGGTCAAGATAATATAATCATTATCATTATTCTTATACTAACACTTATTCATATTCCAGATATAATAATACATTAAATACAGCTTATGTTAGTTACTAAATAACGGAGAAATATATAAAGATATATAACAATGATTTGTATGCAAGAACAATAAAAAAATGTATACAAACATGGCCTGTTAGATTGTTAGTTGACCTGGTGAATTGCTCGTGCAGAACCCAGGTTACCCCCGTGAAGGGCAATGGAGTTATCGAAGAGTTTAAATGGGTATTCTCAGTGCCGCTCTATTGAGGTACTTAGTAAGCCCCATACATGCCTGTCGCTTAGCCAGTGGCGGGTAGGTCCGTAAATGGATTCTTCCTCGTAAACAAAAAAAAGGTTAGTTAGATTTTACAACTTTCATCGGATTTCGAACAATTTTGTTACTGACACTTTCAATAATAGTAATGTACCTGTAGAACTTACAATATTAAGAATATTCGCGATACTTGGCAACCATATAACGTGAAAGGCCGTTATTCAAATTTAAATGTAAACATTGCCAGAACAAAACTAAAAGGAGTGGACACGATTGTAAATAATTTAAATTTCATGACATTAAAAGCGACTTGAAATTCAATATCCCAGGGGAAGCTATTGTTTGACTGTTGCTATGAAACAAAAAATGAAGTCAGTTTTAATTCATTTATTCAAGAGAATGTACCTAGGTTGAATGCTTAATGTTGTTTGACTTGATTATTAAAAAATACTTTGTTGGTTCATAGTAAATTATTGAGTATTTTCCAACCATTAAGGACACGTTTATATTGATACGCTTGAGGCTCCCAAAATATCGTATAGCCTATAACCTTCCCTGATAAATGGTCTGTACAACGCAAAAATATTTTTCAATGCCAACCATTGGTTCTAGAGATTACCCCCTACAACCTCACAAACTTTACCTTTTGATAATAATAGCATATATTATTTTCTGCATATAATAATTTTCATTACATCAGTTATTTCATTTCATATATCTGAATACTTGACATAAAATAATATTTTCATTCACTCACGTTATCTATCATACAATAATCATTATTAAGAGCTTGTATGACAAGACAATGGCAAAATATATATAACTTTTTTATGTATTAATAAAAAATAAGAAAAAAAAATCATCCATAAACAAGCATGATCTAACAATATTACTGTTCAACACTCAAGTATCTGCCCAGGCCGGGATTGAAACTGGAACCCCTAGAAGAGTAATTTAGGGTACTGACTACTACTCAACCAGCCAGTCGCCAGATATATAAACAGTTACGTTCTTTATGTGTATAAGTAAGTCTATGTAGTGAACTAATTCATAATAATATGTAAGAAATTAATGAAATTATCAAAACACGACTTTGATACAAATAAAATAGGGTCTTATAAAAAACGATATCCTTCGTAACTGCGAAACTTAATTAAAAAATTTCTAGAATAGTATTCTTTTACATACAAAACAAAACATCACTCTCAATGTGTCCCGTATGGTAGATAAAAGTAATGATTCCCAAGTATTAGTAATAGTTATCAATAACTAACCTCCATTGGATACGAATAGTAACATTATGGACAAAATCCCTATGAGAGAACTCCTTAAAGCAATCTCTAAGCCCAACATGAATACATTACTGCTCAGATACTGTTGTTTTGTTGTTTAGTTTGTTGTTGAAGCACGAACCGTGTAAACAAAAACACGATGCTAACTAGTGTTATTTTGTCTCACTAAGATTTATTGTTGAAACCGTCGAATTAAGTAAGAATAAACGAAATATTTACTTAACATGTTGGTATTAAGATAAATAATGAAGAAGAATGGCAGTATTAAACAAAAGCAATGTTTTTAGTAAACCAATACAGTTGCGAATAAAACAAATACCTTGCGATACCACTACCATAATCGAGATGAAAATAAAATATTAAGAAAATTAGCATAACCTTAAAAAAATATCAACAACTAAAAACCGTAACTTAGCAACCGCTATATATTTTACCGTGACAAATACACAAGCAGTCTTAGTTCCCCGTCGATTTTTTACATTTTTTATATTGGTAGTATGCGATTAAAAAGGTGTAGGTGATCTCTATTCTTTCGAGTTCGTATCCAATACAGGCAATAGCTGCAGGCGACGTGATGTCGCGTTATTTTATTCAATACTGATCACTAAGCATACGATAAGCTACGAAAAGGTATTCAAAGTAGCAGCAGACGTGTCGCTTGCTTTGGAAGATATTTCATAGTAGTAGTGATACGGCGATACGTCGCCTTCTGCTAACGTTTGTATTCGGCTACACACTTATAATATATTGTAGAAAAATAAGATTGTGTTTAAGGTCGCGGCAAACCGCTGGAAGCGGGTAGAGCAGGATAGATCATTTGGAGTTCTTTGGGTGAGGCCTAAATCGTGCAGTGGAAGTCTCTCGGCTGTATAACAGAGATATAACGAGAGACTTCTACTCATCATTATAAAGATGATAAAAAGATAAATAAACATGATGATATAAAGATGATGATCCAGATCATCATTAAAAATGATGATGTTATTTGCTCTCGTCGACAAATTCGCCCCTCGCCATCAACTAACTTTAATGATTTGAATGGTGACTTAAAAACCCTGGGAGCAGTTTCCATTAATTACTGTATAAACACTCCTTTTCCCGAACAAACTAAACTAAGCTTCACTCTTTTCTTGGAATATTCCATAACGATTTAGACAGACAGGTGTTGCTACAACGTTTCTTTGATTAGTATAGCAGATATACCAAAGCCCTTCTCACTTTTTGATTAATCATATTTAGATTATCACGGTTCCAATGAATTAAAAGAGGTATTCTGGGTTAAGCAGCTAAGAGCTCTTCTAGTAGCGATAGTAGGAATTAAAACCAGCATTGAGTTCCTTCTGATTGCGGTGAGTTTAAGACAATAAAAATTTGTTTTTAAAAAAGCATTTAATTTTTTTTAATAGGAATAATCATGATAATTGCTACAAAAAGCACTTTTTAAATTCACTCAAACGAGTATACTTCTGGGGATAAATTAAATAATTAGTGCCAAAAATGATGATGAATTAGGTTGATCATAGGGTTGCGATATATGCTTGAATACTGAGTTAGACAAAATAGTACACACTCATTGTGACGCCCACAATAAAAATTGAATAATTTTACGGAAGAAACCGCTAAAAATAATAAAATGAATTAATTTCTTAATTTCATTATCATCATTCATCAATTTAGCGAAGTATCTAAATAATGATACCTATGAATCGACACCATAATTTATTGGAGTGTCATATTCCTACCACTCGTTGTACAAACCGAATCCTAGGTATCACAGTCTGGCCCATAAATATGATAAGTTATGACATACTATAAAATGTGATGTTATTGACATAGTATCTTAATATTTGTATTTCACGTAGAGCAATATCAAGAAACGGATTGCTATAGAGATATTTAATTATTTGTATAATTATTGATTATTATGTAAATAAGTATATTAAACATGACGTTATCGTACACAAATTGGTTTAATGTAAAAATTACAGCAATAAGTTTTTATTAAATACATTTTAATATAATTGGTTACCCAAGGTTAAATAAATAAAAACACTTACATTTACATTTCGTGTTTGCAAATCACGCAATCTAAATCGAACGATGCTTTTACAAGGTAATAAAACATGAACACCCGGCCTATAAAATGAAAGGGAAGTTATCAAATGATAATCAGGTCTGCAAAAGATTCTATGTTGAAAAAATATTTCACCTTTGGCTTTGCAAAATAAACTCTCGACTCAAGATAAAACGTTAAATTTCAAATCAATAGAAACGTGAGCTTATCCTCTTATACCGTTATTAGCGGATAAGCTCACGTTTATATTAGCCTTTATTAATAGTAATACAAAACAACAGTGGGTATTAAAGAGACAGTAAAAGTGAAAAACTTGCTGAAACATGTTCAACACTTCTGATTCAACACACCTGTAACTATTATGTTCAAAAATGTAGCACGACAATTTCAAAAAAACTATTCCATATTTTATAAAATAATATTATGTAATGTAAATTCGTCAAAAGTCGTCCTTGTTATGCAACATTGTTTTAAATAACATGACACTGGAAGTTCTTTAATTTACAGTATAAGTGGAAAACTTGCTAAAACATGTTCAACACATTTGATTTAAATGTGCTTCAACACACCTGTCACTATTACGTTAATTGTTATGTTCAACAATGTATCATGACACTTTCGGAAATTGATGTAAAATTTTTTCAACAGTTTTTCTGTCAACAAGGCATTAAAATCAAACTCAGACGCCTGATAACCAGATGCATCTAATATTGAAAAATCTCTTGATACATACTTAATGGAGACAAGCGACATTATTCAGTGACGGTTATCAAATTTTGCTTACTTATTGTTACAAAAGGCTATGTATTATTTAAGAACGTGAAATGTCATACACTGTTTAATAGCTTTGTTTGTTACCTTAAGATTTAAAATGGCCGTGAGATTTTTTATAATTTTTTTTAATACTCAAAAAAGTTGGAGGGTTTTCACTTGGTTCTATTTTCACAAATCTACCTTAATTTTTATTAAAGCTCATAAAAAATTTAATCAGCAAAAATAACTAAAAACATTGCCAAATCAAACTTGTTGGCAAAATGAAAGATTTTACTCAGAAATAAGGATTTACCATTTTGCTTGACAATACAGCAGCTATTCACGAAATTATTTCAAAGAAAGTACAGATAAGATATCTTAAGCAATAGGAAAGGGAATTTTGAGAGCAGATATTATCAAATTATGAACGGGACTCCGGTCTTATTGTGAATAAACGGTAAGCGAAAACTTCGTAGGTACTTCTTCCTTAGGAATATTGTAATCTCAATACCAGCTTTATATATAATGTCGCTGCGAAGCCGTAAGAATAACATTCAACAAATTAACTTACTTTTAGTTTGATGAAATAAAATAGCATCAAAAAAATCTCATAAAAGTATAAAGATTAAGTAAGAGAGAGATGAGGAAATGGAACACTGAAGATGAGGAAATGTTAACTTAAATGAAGTCAAAATATCAACGGGATTTTTTGTTTTAATTTTTCAGGAGCTCTGACGGTAGGGGAATCTGAGTTCTAGTCAATGGACCCTGGATTCTTAAATCCTCTTCTAGATATTCGTGACGCAGTCACTAAACCAGACTTAAGCTCTTGACTCGTCCTTATTAAGGACGTCATAGTAGTAAGCTTCCTGATCACTTGAGAGGTTTCTAATGTGTTTTCTCCCCACATGTCAATGTCAGTTCTTGCCTGAATATTGAAGCCAATATTTTATAGAAAAAAGCTAAGAATAGAGACTTTGTTTGAGCTCCTAGAACTTTCGCTTTCCATATGCACTCTCATGGTAATGAAGATTGATATAAAAATATAAATATACCTACAGAAAGGAATACCGAATAAAATCATCCAAAAATATATATACTGTTGTAATACTGTCTAATACAGAAGAAATCTGTGGTTCAATATCCAAGGAAAACTAAAAATCTCGTACATTTGCAACATTTTTGTAATAAAAAATATTCCGAATAAAATGAAACAATGTAAAAACTCGCCTAACATTTTTTTATTAGAGAGAACGACACACGCTGTGCCTTTTATATCGCCAGGCGTAGACCCTCATATTTCTTTGTCTAGGCATCTTAAGCACACGTTTACTCGCACTTGGCCTATTCCTAAGAAAATTAAATGTAATAAAATAACATACACATATCTGTTTGCCTTTCAAAGGAGAACACACAGAGGCACAACAAATCTTTAGATCTAACACAAATACTTTTAACTTCAATCCTTTGAATAATCAGATTCATTGTACATTAGGACGACATTTTGAGATCAGTGTATTTCTAAGAAAACTTTGCTGTGAGAGACTGCGATCGATAATGTGCTTTATATCAAATAGCAAGAACACTGACAATGTTACCATAAGAAATATTTTCCAACCAAAGTTTACGCACATATAATTTTATAGAATTATCAAAGTAAACAAAGTAAGAATTCTAGTGATGGCATTGGTTTGTTGCAGATAGACTAAATCCTTATTCGATAGCATAATAAAATACACCAATCTAAAAGTACGAACAGGAAAATAGCGCTCCATGCATTCAGTACGTCTAAATTGATTCTTGTAGAGATAAAAACTGGTTAGAACCAGTAACAGTAAAAACGTATCACTATATTTTAGCACATTGGAAATTTCTATTTTTCTTAAACGACTTTTGTTTACTATCTATAGTAAGAATGGTTATTTTTCCAAGATGTCAAATTGCCAGCTCAAAGTAAGGTCAACATAAAAATTATATGAACATTTGAAAAATTGTGACTGTAAAGCCTAAGTACAAATACCTGAAGTTTATCTCTTTAGTAAGTGCTCATACTATAGTATACAAAACGCATATTCTATTTTCTACGAGTGAGTTAAAAAATGAGGTTAAAACTTTCAGAAAAACATGTGACTAAATTTCAAAATAAATCAACGTTCAACTCTACCTAGCTGAAGATAGCATCCGAATAGCGCTCTGTCGTCACTAGTAATCACCAGATTTTATCGAGGGGGTATTGTATTAGAAGCTTGGGGACAAATCCCCTTTCATTATTTCTCTTTTTGTTAACGCAATGAAGAATACCAGAGTTATAATTAATCTATATATTAGTCAGAATATCCCAAAACACTGATCGTTAGATAATTTTATTATTAAAATTGTAAAAATAATAAAACATGGGAAAATTCTATTTCGTTGCTAGGCTATCGCGATGCCAGTTTCCGCGCAAGCGTGCAAAATTTAGGATGGCGACCATGAGAGTTGCAATAAGGGCTGTCAAATCAGCTGTGTTACATCTAGGAGTAAAAAGCGTCTCTATACCACGGTAATCGCATACCATTATTCACGCATGTTTGATTAAGAGAATCGCGAATCTAAAATGGAAATCACATATATGAATTACTTAGCATTAAGTAAAATGAAAGCCAACAATTTCCATATAACTTGCCATTTCGTACAATATAAGATTGGATAAGAACTTCAAAGCATTACCAAGTTATCAAAAAAAATATTTAAAGCTTATTCACATGACCTGGTGAATTTCTCGTGCAGAACCCAGGTTACCCACGTGAAGGGCAATGGAGTTACCGGGGAGTTTTAGTGGATATTCTCAGTGCCGCTCTATAGAGGTACTGAGTGAGCCCCACACACGCCCGTCGCTTAGCCAGTGGCGGGTAGGTCCGTAAATGGATTCCTCCTCGTAAAAAAAAGAGCTTATTCACATAAACATAAAAACAAAAGAACGATAATGGCGTACTAGTAATTTGTTTAACGTGTTACAAGAGACATTAATCTCAAAACCATAAAAATATAGTGTGAAAATTACGTTCCGTTACACAAATTTGCAAAGGTATCTAATTAATTAAGCCTGTTTATGGAAGTGAAAATATCTTTAAAGGATTTTAGAGGCACCTTGAGGCTCTTAACTTATCAAGATCTTCAAAAACACGTGGCGTGAATCAAAATCTAACCCAAAAAGTTAACATAGATGCTGATCTTCTTGCTGTTGATTTTTAGTTAATATTTCATAGTCCTTACAGTTGAAATTAATTCCATTGTCACAACAACTGTTTCAAGGCTGTGACTGATTTGAATTTGAAATAACAGTCTACGAATATTCATTTCCCCAAAAATGTAAATATGCAGAAGTCTATCTATAACGATATATGATCCGAGCGTTATTTTGAAACAGTCCTTTTTAGAACTAAAACCAACTTTTTAATCTCATTAATACTTTTTGGGATATGTAATGAACTCTACAACAAATAACATATCTTCAACTAGCAACTGCGAGAGGTAAATGAAAAACGCTAACAGATACTTATCTAGGTTGGACCTTGGATTTTGATTGGTAAGACAAGTGTGGAACAAAGTTCACACAAAAGGAAGTCAACCTCTGTGTTATACTTAAGGGAAATATAGTAAAGAAATAAACATTTATTATTATTATTATTTACTATTATATTGAACTCTGTGGCTTTGTTTATAGAGTTCGTGTATAGACAATTTTGTTGTAGTTATTAAAATAATTGGAAATTTTAGAAGAGTTCCTTTTTCACAAGCTGATTTATTAAAAAAGGTTTGTAACATTTTTTAAAAGAAATAATCACAGAATAATGTTCTGTTTGATCAGAAGTTGCTATTTAAATTCCATCACGTGTATTATATTACTTAGCCTATTCAATATGTGCTCAGCCCGCTTTTATTGCTTGGGTGGTGATCGTGAATCGATTATTCGGGGCACGAAAAATTATATATTATATTACTCAAAAATTTATTCTTGGCAGAGATATTATAAACACGAAGAGAATCTTTTGAGCCTTACGCCGCAATGACAAGATTCCAGTATCGGGTAACAACGTAAATTGGTTTGGGAAACTGAATATTTAATGTATTTCAATTACTTACTTTGTTGTGCAAATATATTTTTTAAAGAGAATTTAGGGCAATAGGGGATATAAAAACTGGAACATATACTTAAAGACATTATCTTTAAGTAAATCTATTTACTGCCTGATTTTTTTAGAAAAAAAATTAATTACAGGCGTCTGCACGTCGATTATATGATGTTATTTCAAAATTGACTTCGTTCATGACAGTATTAGGCAATGAAAGGCACGGGATTACATATGATTGGTCCGAAATACCGTAGAATTTATTGAAAGGTCGCTTTAACAAGAATTTTCACTGAAATTTGATATCTGGAACTTCTAGTTCAATAAATGAATTGTACTTAGTGCTATGATTGAGTTCTTCAGCATCCATTTTGTTTTAATAATATCTTATTATAACGATAGGATTTATCTCATTAGGAGTTTCAATTAATTTTTGTGCAATAATGGTTAACTTGTTTATATGTAAAAATAGTAGTAATAGAAAATATTTCTACAGAGTTTTTCCAGAAAACCATAGCTGAATTAAATTTTACGGAGATTGAAATCAGGGAATGAGTGAAAGACTTCAAAAAATATTTAAAATTAAAAAAAAAAGCTTTGTATTTTTAAATAAGCAGTAACGAAAGATACTATCTGTATTATAAATATAGTACCTTTAGGTTATGACTTACATTATTTCTATGTAATATCAAAATCTTTGGTAAATATTATTTTCAAAGGAAGACGTCGAAAGTCTATACAGATTGCTGGGACTCCAAGAGAAGTCTACCAGAACAAACTGTAACAAATATTACTCAAATTAATCAATCAAACACACTTAATTGCATTAAAGGACATATACGACATAAATATATAACAAAGAAAGAAAATGCAAAGTCATCCTTACTGCTAAGCAGCAATCTCTTCCAGGCAACTTGAGTGGACAGACATAAGAATTCTGATCCACGTCAAATACATCGTATCTATGTTAACGTCCAAGTTGGTCCGAAATAATCATAGCGGAAACAAATGAATATCTTCGCAAATGGAGAACAAGAAGTGGTAGTATGTAGATAAAACTTGTTTATTTATTATTTATTTAACAAATTTATGTACACACAAAGACAATTAAAAGGACACAACAGAGTATCAGAGAATTGTACAAAGGTACTGCTTATTTTTATAAGAAATGTCTATGATGATGATAAAAACAAAGATAATATAGATAATACTATAGATAATATTATCTTTGTGTTTATCATCAACGTCATAAACAGCTTATAAACGGTTGCTGCGACAGAGGAGAATGGAGGTTGGTGCGTGAGTAATTGCATTAAGGTCCAACGGATAAACATGCCTTCCAAATCACGGAGCAGCTATTTATGACAAATTTTGACTGACATTTTCGCCGCATTAGACCTCAGAAGTACACTGCCGCTAGAACTATGACACACTAAAGAATGAGTTTAAAATGTATTGAAACTTTTACTATGCAAGTATCATAACGTGGGTGTGACAAGATCCGAAAGTGTTTGACAATGTAACATACATTGTGTGACCTTTAAACTAAGACGAAAGAGGGATATTGGCGTAGTAGGGAGATAATTATAGATAATTAACAACGTTACCAAAATAACGTATAATGTATAACGTTATTAATAACGTTACCAACCATAAAAAAAGATTCACAGCCTTCAAATAATTCTCACGCATACTCACCAAAATTACACAGTTTGTATTTAAAAAACTAAGGTAATATTATTTTCGTATTACAAGTCGTATTTTCCGACGTCCGCGGAGCGAGAGTTTGCATAATGTTTATACAATACGCCGAGTATTCTTGGTAATGTTGAATTTCGGGGTTGGTAATATTTGGGAGGGATATAAAATATGTGGATGCTTTCACAATTTTTTTGTCTGAACCAGCTTTACTGGTTTTCTGTAATTACGGAGATATTACACAATAATGACGCTAAAGAGGATAGTATCATATCGAGCGATAATTGAAAATATTTGTTTCTAATTAAAAATAATGATTCTATAGTATTATTTAATGTCTGACAATATCTCATAATCGTATCCAATATTTATAATACGATATATTATTAAGTTTTATTTATAATAATCTATATTTACATAATATAATGTCATTACGATCAATCAAGTCATTACAAGTAATTAAAATAATACCGAAGCAATTTAATTATATATAAGTGCATTTAGTGTTAAAGTAATTGTGTTTCTTTGATTTATTTAAAATACATTTTTATCTTGTTTTTCCCTTTATTTAACATTAAACATGTCTTTTTCTACTAGTTAACTAGTAGAGACTGCCTTAGGCATTAATTCCGCCAATCACGATTTAGTGCAATGAAAAATAAATGAATAAATAATATACTACTACAAGTTTTGACAGTTATTTATTTTAATTACAATTTGCCAAAACACGGCACGTTATCCACAGGCTTTCATAAGGAGTCTGGGCCTTGAGTCTGAGTCTAAGTGACAACAAAACGCTGACCCAATGTGGAAATGTCATTGGAAGCAGCCTTCCAAAGAATGGAGATACTGTATTGGTTGACTTATCCAGTGACCAACCATAGCGAAAGTTGCTGTGATTTCGTTACCGAAACAAAACAAAACAGAGGCATTGATCTCCCAACTCCCCCAAACATGCATTGTATGCGAAGAAATCGTATATTTACAAGGTACGTCACGCACACAATGATAAAATCAATGTTATCATTTGAAAGAAATATAATTATTTTAAATACTTGTAGAACATGGTATTATTTGAACTCGAAAGACAGCGTAATCTGAACATCGAAGCCAAAAGCCTCCTTTTGTGGCTTCATATTAAGGTAAACCATTCTAGATGTAATATTTATGGATGGTTTACCTTCTTCATACTCCCGGGAACCTCAAGATAATTTAAATTAAATTATGACTGAATAAAAGATAATTGCATTTTCATTTTACATTGATAGTTTTCTAAATAACTTATATGTATTTTTTTTTGTTATTTCTGTTTTTAACTTTTCAAACCTTTGATAATGTTACTAATACGTACATATTGATCTTTGACAATATTCAACCTTAAAATAATAAAAATAGTCCCATACATAAAAGGCCTTAACAATAAACCAATATTAAAACGATACACTATCAAAATTTGTACAATTGTCTACGCCAATATCAACCTTATTTGTTGCTTCTTTACCGCCGAGAACAATTATATTCAAATACTTTTTTCTAATTACCTTTTATTTGATATTTAAAAAAATCAATTATACATCAATTCTGAAATATATTGATTTTTTATTAAATAAAAACTTTTTCGAATAAAAATATTAGTATGTTGTGTAAGCGTAAAGGTCATTGTGCAAAAATATGAGGACATAAAAAATGATTTTATTTGAATGAAATACCAAGTAAAATTAAACATGTTAACAATTTTTAGCCACCCAATCAATCAAAAAAATTATCTCTTGATTCTTATAACGACATTCAAAGAAATTATTAAAATATCATTTTCACACTACATAAATCTATACAATATGATAAACAATGCATGATTTATGTAGTAATTATAATTAGTTATGCTTCTTCAAACAACAGTCTTCTGATGCGGAGACGGTCATCTTAAAAATATAAATAAGTATTTTAATAAAATAAATGGATTAAGAGTTTTTTTTTGAGCGTTGGATATTTAGATAATTTTTAAGAAGTTATGCAATTTATTTATTTAAACTTTCAGCGAATCTGATACAAAAGTTTGTTCATGTTTTATTTAAAAACGTGAGGATATAAAAGAGGTGAATATTGTGTCTGCAAATGATTCTGCAATAGATAATTAGAAATTGATTTCTTTAATATTATTTCAAATTAATGGTTCACTTTTATTTGATAATTATGAGTTAAGTATATATACATGATTTTCTTAAAAAGAATTTAAATATACGAGTTTAATCTTTTTTTACGAAGTTATAATTTGTAAACTTACGTCATTTAGCAAATGAAAATAATGCCTAAAATGAAAAAAAATATCTTATATCTTAATTTTATCCATAAATTTATTAGTTTTTAGAGACAGTATACTTGAAAGTTAACTAATGCCATTTTCAACCTTAGATATTCACTGAATATATTAAGCATGTAAATTAGTCAAAATAAAAATGTTTAAAAAATGTAATATTGAAAAAAAAACTTACATATTTAAATCCTATAGCAAACACATACACAAACACATCACACCACTACCACAAACACAAAAAGCACAGTTTCAAAATCGATGTATTTCGGCTTCACGCGCTTTCAGCGAACGGGAGCCCTCACTCGCGTGACGTTTCCGACTGCGGGGAATCCAGTCTATGGCGCTAGTGTCGTATCCCGGGACTAAGCGCAGCTTTCGATACGAATATCGCTGTGAAGAAATGAGTCCTTTCGAATTGGGCGAACGTAAATAAGCGACAATTAGCATGGAGCTTTTAGCTTTCAATTATGGACTGAGAACGTTCGAGTTTACTTAAAAGATTAACGATGGAATCTTCTAGATATCTGGTAATTAATTAAACTGCCCATCTGCTAGATCTTAGGCTCGAAGGCTAAGTAGGTATCAACTTTTCTAGTTCAACTGTAAAGAACCTTGTAAGGAAAGTTATAGAACATTAGAATTATAAACAACACTTATCATCGTCAATATAAAGTTATATCTGCCAAATAATAATTTGAAATCAGAGGAAAAATGCATAAAAAGTTTATTTTTTAGTTAGTCAGTTTTTAGTTTCGTTTCAATATATATAACTTATCTTTTACTTATATTTTATTTACCAATTTTAATTACCAAGGAAACAAATAATCAAATAAAAACTAAATTAAATAACATAGTAATTACATTTTTGGCAATATAAAAAACTAATTTTACCAATAAAATAATTTATCGCCTTTCATATGCTTGTACGTATATTGCTCTGTGTTAAAACTATTTTATAAACGTGATCGCAATTTGGAAACCAATTTAAAAATAAAATGGATTAAATAAAATTAAGCTTCTATATTTTTGTATTCAAAACCAAAAGAAACGTGAATTCGATTACTAAACAAAAACACTTTGCTGTTTTTATTTTAAAAGAATGATTTCGCATTGAAATTTGGCGTTTAAAAATAAAGTGAAAAAATCGATAAAAAATTCATACCCACTTCATTAAAAGAATAGCTGATCTTTGAGTAATTCGTGATGCCAGTGACGTGATAGTGTAAGTAACGAATTAAAGTCATTTACTACTTCTAAGTTAACCTTGGAAACAAGGTCAAAGTTACACATCTAGATCTGGAGTGATCTTTTAAGTGTTCACTTACACAAAATGAAGAAACAATTTTTTTTAGAAAACTAAACACTTATAAAAAAACATTACTTGTATTTTGTATGAGGACCACGATGGCAGGGCAGATTGAGAGAACTGGTTTTAATAATGAAAATAAAGCAACTTTCGCCACGGTTGGTTCCTAGATGGGTTAAGCAATTTGTTATCTTGAGCTTCGTGCTTTAAAGGGCAGTGGTGGTTCTTGGTTGAAAGCGGGTTATGTATCACCCAACAACCCAAGATCAAGAGAGGACTGCTATAACTACTGGTTGCGTTTGATTGATCAGAAGAAGTCCCAAAATTTCTACAGCAAAGGGATCATGTCTCTACCTACATGATGGCAGAAGGTGTACGAATAAAATGGCACATATATACTGTAATGAAATGTCAATTAACTTTGAACAAAAAAAAATTATCTTGAATTTTCATATAAAATGCGAAGTAATTTTTACCCAACCTATTATAATAAATAACATATTACTAGTTGACCCGTTGATTTTTGTTTCACCTACTCACTATCACTAACGCCATCTATGAAAATTATTCCGAAGTAGCCATGGAAGAAATGACAGCGTTAATGTTAAGCATGTCATTTAGATGATTATCCATACTAAATAACAAATTTTCAGTTGTATATTCTAAAGCTTTTCTCTAGGATTTTCCCAGTTATTTTTATTTTATTCAACCCCTGAATTAAACTGAAAAAAATGCAATTAAAATTATTCTATCATCGACGTGGTCGTTTGAGTTTTACCGAGACTAACAAACGTCAATTGATTTTTATTTAGAAGCAGTTATATTAATATAAATCAATAACAGGAAGATATATAGAGGTCTTTTAGTCTTTTTCTTAAGATGACAATAGTCGTAGGAGAGCAGAGATTCCAAATCTTGATGGCATGAACCGAGAACGAACAGGAGAAGATATGGTTATTGTGAAAGAGAAACATTAAACTAATTTATCAGTATTGTATCCTTATTAAGATAACGATACCTAATTATTAACTTAATCAACCTGGAGTATCTTACTGACCTGGTGAATAGCTCGTGCAGAACCCAGGTTACCCCCGTAAAGGGCAATGGAGTTACCTGGGAGTTTTAGTGGGTATTCTCAGAACCGCTCTATTGAAGTACTGAGTGAGCCCCACACACGCCCGTCGCTTAGCATAGTGGCGGGTAAAAAAAGGAGTATCTTACTAATGTATAAGTATAATACAAAAAAAATCAGCAAATATAATATGCAGGGAAACATCCTTCTTCGGCTTTAAAATGTATCAAAATTGACAGGATAATATTGGCTACGAAGAAAATTTAAAATTCTTATTTTGCTGAATCCAAACTACACTATGTTAATGTCAACTTAATCGAAATAGCTCTACTAAATGGCAAATGATTGACGCTTACTTGACCTCTTTATGCTGGCTTAACTTTTAATGAAACTGAATTGACTGGGTTGAAACCAAGATTAATTTATTGGATTTCGATTTATTGATGATATTAGCGTATCGATTTTCCAAACTGTTGATGTCAAAGACAAAATATTTTATTCAACTTTCATACTTAAACTAATTGAATGTCAATCTACGCCATCTGTTCGCAAGTCTACCCGAAGAAGAAACGAGATACTCGTTATTATTTATCTCGCTCTTACACGTCAAAGATAATTGTTTGTAATCCTATCCTAATGTAAAAGTTCTAATGTAAAAAACAAATGAAATGATAATGGTCCTTAAAAATTCAATCACAGTTATTTAAAAAAATACAATCTCTCTTACTCTGAATAACAAAGTCAATTGCCAACACATATATAATAATAAATAATGGTACAAACCTTTGTATTGTTGACTTTACTATCAATAGTTAGAAGTTGTTTCAAGAGAACACGTAGTTAAGGAAAACTAGCCTCTTTCTCTCTCTGTGATCTAATGGTTACAATCACGAACCTCTGTTGTTATTTTTGTAATACTAATACATAATGACATAGGTAATTTGTAAATGTCATAATAAATACTAAAGGCTGAGAGTTTCTTGCGCCGCTTCTTCTCTGCAGCTACTAATTCGTTGAAGCGGTAGTAGGGTTAATTGGGAATATGCATACTAGTGTTAGTTTTAATTTTAAAATAATATAATACTATAACTAGGACAATTCGTAAATACCCGGTTAATACCCACTTAAAGTTCTGACTACCACTTTAAATTACATTGGTTTATTTTTTCTCATACATATTCCCTGTTATGACGATTTAAAAGAACTTAGTAAATGAGTTTATTTAAGTAAAGATATATTGACTTTGACTTTGACTATTAAACTCAACAATAATGTTAACAGTATTGTTGTATTCCGGCAGTTGGGGTTAAGATATCCAGTTCTTTTATGGTTGAGGAGTACAGGTGTAGCTTGGCTACCTTCATTTACAATGAAGTCACATAAATTGAAAAGTCAAAGTCTAACCCATAGTAATATTAAATAAAAACAACTCTATACTAAGCCTATTGCATTCCGTTGTATCTTCAATACCATAAAAAGCCTTTGTTTGTCTGTATAAACGAGACATAAAAAATTTACGGTCTAACCAACAGCTGTCTGTTTTACTGCCTATCAGAAAAGTGCAATTTACATATAAAGATTTTGTACGGCGAGTGGTGTTACCATGTAAAAATATTCTGCTGATATTTTAGCTGATATCTTCTTTATGGCTGCGCGGTAACCGCTGTGATGGAGTTACTGTACCTTTATTTACTTATCAAAATGGAATCTTTTTAAAAGTATATTATGGCTAAGGAATTCTGAATTATACACTGAAAATTATTAAGCCCAGAAAACTTTTAGTGTTATATTCCTAAATATGGATGCAAAGGAAACGATATCCAACCATTGAGAGAATGCATTTGTGAGTTGTCATGCAATATGAATGCACGATCTTAAACACAATAGTATTTATATATCATACATTTCTATTATAATATGTAACTGACTGTGGAATTTCTTGTGGCGATTCTTAATACCGTGTAAAGGGAAGGCCAAATCTTGCGTAGTCTCTTGGCCGTTCTTCAGGTCAAGGCCTCTGAAAGAAATTGATATCCAATAAGTATATAAAACATATGTACCAAAGATGAATAAATAAATTTTTATATTAACTTTTCCTGAACGAAATATCTGACATCTGAGCTTGTATAGTATCGCTTTATTTTGAAAAAATTAAATGATCTACATAATATACTAATAACAAAAATATTAACATCAGTCATCACATATGGCCATCATCAGACTTATTGTCAATATCAGAGTATCTAAATATATTGTGTATATATGTGTATGTATGTATATGTACGGGTAAATTTAATATATATTAATTTTTATGTATTAAATTAATTGGTACACGCCCCTCTACCTTCCGATGTACCTTTTCCCATATATGGGGCTGCTGGAAGAGATTTCTTATAAAAATAAGCAGTACCTTTGTACAATTCTCTAATATTCTGTTATGTCCTTTTAATTTTCTTTGTGTGTACATAAATTGTTAAATAAATAAATATAGGCCATTCATCAGACTCAAAAATAAATCGTCCACAACATCAGCTCTTCGAATTGTCTGCTGTCGCGACCGTTTGATACACAGAGACACAGAGGCAGGATACAAGAAGGTCGTTAGATTGATAAAAGTCATTTGATACTCACATTAAACAAATTCAAATTCAAATTCATTTATTGGAACATAAAAAGGCATTTATCAAAAAAAGGCTACATTAGTTTAAAATAAAACAGTCACAGACATTAACACTCACCTCCAAAAGAAGACAGAGTCCCAGCACCAAAGAATGCACAATAAACAAACAACATATGAGAAAAAATAAAATAATAAGTGTAAATAGATTGAAACATAATTAAAATCAGCCAATTTTGTACTTGATACTGTTTTCCAATATTCAAGCCTTTCGTTTAATATCCTTATTGAGGAGGTTGTGAAAAATGATATGCCATTCTGTAGGGGCATTTAAAAGGATCCTAAACAAAATTCCAGTGGTTAAATTTTACCCCAGCAAAATAAAAAACCAATCAAAAAAGATAACAAACTCATCCGTTAATAGATTATTGAAATCTTGACTATTAAAATGAAAGCCGGTGCTTAAAATCACCGCGAAATCAATAACCCACCAAAAATTACACATATAAATATTCTATTGCTGAGTTTATGATTTGTTTGCTGAGCGTCGAGCGATCAAACGATTCTTCATCGGTATCTCAACTCATTGCGTTCAAAGAACAATTTTCAAACAGAAAAAAATCCATCGGTCTCATTGTATGATTTTTCATAAAGCGAAGACCAACATTTTATGCGAAGAGTTTAATAATGGAAATTTTATTCATTCACGAGAAACCCCAAACGATATTTATAAGTAATAAGGTATTGTGGAAATAATCGAGAGAGATGTTAAGTCTCCGTGAATCGTAAATAATAAAAAATGAAAACAAGCATTTTATGAACAAAGAAGGCTTTTCCGGGCCTCGCATAATGGCTCTGGATTATCTGCATTATGCTAATAATGGTTACAGGTTTTATAATCATGTCTGTTGATATTTAATCATGAGGTCACTAGGTCTTTGAAATGGTTACTACTGGGTTTCTTAAGGAAGATTACGCCCATTCCCATTTTTCTTTAATTGAGAAGGTGAAGTGTATACAAGCCTTAACATCCCTGACGCCTTTAATTTGAAGGCACTAGGCGGTAGATCGGCTTTCAGGGTGGGTACTTCTTCCTGCCATTAGCTCTAAATAATAATTAAATCAAAGTTCTGCTCAGACAAAAGGAGGTTGACACTGATTTCCGAAGTCAACAAATAAATGCGCTGAATAAGCTAGGTAGCAAGTCAAAGCGTTTTTAATCAACATTATTGATTCATATTTCTATTTGAACATGAATGAGTAAATACACTATATAATACGTAGGTCTTCTATATGGAGAACATAGAATAACTTCTGATTTAAAAAACAAATGAAATCCGAAACAAGCAGAACCTTTTTTTGAGAAGCTACAATTAAAAAGAGTTGAATAGTTTGTAATATAAATTTTAAAAAAAATTAATAAAAAAAATTTATTATAATTTTATCATTTTTTTAATTTATTTTTTAATTTATATTACAAACTATTCAACTCTTTTTAATTGTAGTAATAGAATTGGTCGTAATAGAATTTTAGAATTTTAGTTATCTAAAATTCTATTACGACCCAGCAAAGTCCAAAGTACACTTTTTCTGTGCTATTTCTTAAATAGATTTATCATAGTAACTTAAATTTCTATACATTCATTTTTTTACAATATACTCTCAGAGCAATGCAACCATTCCACCACCATCTAGTACTCTTGCTTCAAGAAAGTTAAAGAGCGTATTGAAGATGTATCCAGCTAATAGGAATATCGCATAATTTCCTATAACCTTATCAAGTGGAACCACGCTGAGTTATATTTAAGAGAAAGGTCCAACAATGAAAAAACACTTTCATAGAACTGAGGCTTAAATCTGGAAATCGGACTAGTTTTAAAAAGGGGTCATATCACTGTGCAATCAAAGTGAAAATATATTTATTTAAATAGGCAGATCAGTTAGTTAATCAGCAATTAAGACAACGGGACATCAATAAACTCCAATTTAGTCAATTATAAAGTGAAATTTCAGATCAGGTTACACCCTTCGTTGACATATGAAAGATCATTTAAAACTTAAATCGAGCTATACCCATCTCTTTCATCCATCATTAATGTGTGGCACACTGAGCTGTCTCATACACTTAAATACTGATTAAACATGTCAGAGATATTGCGACACGTTTCTTTGTCATAGAGCCAGATCGTGGAATTCGTTACCGGCTGGGTATCACCTCTTTCATATTAACATGTGCTCAAAGAAGCTCGAAAACGCATATATCATATGCTGCTTTAGATATTTTCCCATGTCCTCCTGCAGTAGACCATTAGATGGTTTCGAATCAATGCATGCTTTAGAGCTTGATATGAACGAGGCACAGCATTGAAATCAGGAAGAGGGCCAATTTAAATTAAGCAGAAAAGTATTATTGCGACTATCAATATCAAATAAATGCAAATAGAAACTTTATTTGTTCGATTACAACAAAAATATAACCAAATTATCTAAGATAACACAAATTCGACATTATCGAAAACGTAAAAGCAATAGAAGCAAGTCAGTTGTAATTAATGGGAGATAAAGTTATAATAGTCTGACTATTAGAGGCGCCATTAAAAGTGAAGGAATTTGAGGAATTAAGGCGAAGATACCGCTCTAATATCTGACGATTATTTGAGACCAGTTTGGAGTGAGTTGTAGCCTTGAAACAATGGCAGTTGAATTCAGATGCCAATTGTTAAACTGTAAGAATCTCTTCACAACCCCGCAATAAAGTTCAAAATACGTTGACGAAGCAGGAAAATCTTTATTTTATTAAAACAGTTCCGATTCAATGCGTTTTAAAGCGTATCTACGTTGAAGTTTAAATACTTTACTTTCGTATTAAGATTATGTTTCTGATTTTTATATGAATATAAATATATACCATCTTAATCGTATCTTCGCTTAGCTTAAGCAATTAAGGCATAGTTATGCATTTTGCTGTTTTTTAGTATCACCTATTAAATACTCCCTGAATGGCTGATCAAGTTTCTGTAGCATGTAACCGTAAAAATAATTATTTTTACGTTTACTCATGAACAATATTGTATATAACGAAGTGGAATATGTACTTCTGTGTTTTTAAAAAAATATAAATATAAAATTGAATGTGGTATCGCCAATCGATATAGCAACACACATACGTATAACAAAATTATAATATAATTTTGAAAAAAAAGTAGATCAGATTTTTGTAAAATTATTACTTAAATACAAATATCAAATCAATTTACCTTTATATTATCTATTACAGTCTGAAAGGACGTTGGTACAGGTATCATTTATTTAATTGATGTGACAACAAAATTTGGTAACAAAGGTTTCGTAATTGACTAAAACATTTTATTTGGTATTGTGCGCCAATCGTCGAATTTAGATTTGCCTGGACAAATTCCAATATGTCGGTTAAACGTATGAAGCTACGGAGGTTGATTTTGACATTGTAACTGTCACTTTTGAAATTGAAGGTTATTACTATAATAACCTTCTATATCAATATATCTCTAAAAATATCAATATAATCAATATATATATATATATATATATATATATATATATATATATATGTGTGTATATATATATATATATATATATATAGATTTATGTATTAAATATGAAAAAATATATCAGATTTGTACTAGCATATTTCGTTCATATTTATTTATTTGGTTTTATATATTTAGTGTACATATAAAGATCTATTTTTCTATATTAAACTCAGTCCATATGTGAAGATAGCTAGTGAAGCATGCGACATACTGCCCTAGCCATCCTCACCTTGCCGGCCCAAAAAGAGCTTTTTCACACCTCTTTTAAAGGAACCCACGTTGAAGCCCTACCCTTATTTTGAAGCTTTCCTTTCGTACCTGTACTGGAGGCGATTTCTTTAAAAAAATTAGTACCCTTATACATTCTCTCTATATATAGTATTCTATTTAGTATTAAATTGTGTCTATGTACATACATTGTTAAATAAATTGTATATTGAGAACCATGCAATATATATTTATTCCTTAAATGTCTTTCTGTTGCTTTAATTCGAATCAAGTTTTGTAAAATAAAATAATAATATTGATTATAAGTAAAGTCCTTAAATACGGCAAAAATATCAATGATCTTAATTTTAATAAAAATAAAATGTAAGTGTTTTTAAATGCCTTAATCAACTACTTTAGCGATATGTGTTCGTTATTAATCGTGTCACCACGTGTATGTTTAAATCTTTAATATGACAGAACACACTATTTTAAAGATGCAGATGCAGTATGTCGCATGCTTCACTAGCTATCTTGACATATGGACTCCTTTACTGCTAATCATCAGTTGGTGTCGAGTCAAGTGCTGAGCTTAATATAAAAAAATAATAAAAAAAAACATGCTAGATTTTTTTATGCAGTGTTGACAATAAAGTATCAGCTTATAAAACGTTGCCAGAGTATGACGTCACTGAGTGGCATAATAACGCGGACGCTACGGAATGGTTTTTGCTCGCCCACCGGCACTTGCACCTGTAAATGTACGAGCGTGCCAGCGGGGCAGCCATGACAGTTTATTTGCAATCGCCAAACGTTATGCCCGTTAAATATCATGTTAGATAGCTTTTACAGATTTGATTTGACTGGATCGATTGCTGTTCAAAATTATATTAAAAATTAAGCCATACACATATTGAGTAAGTATTTCTAAATCCAAAATGATTTATTATTAGATAAAATTTAGTTATTAGCTATGAACCAGTCTCCTCCTTAACACACGAAAACGTTTGCATCTTAGGAGCTTACCCCGCTGTGAAATGACAATTCATCGCAGTTCGCTTCCAGATCTAGCAGGGGTATCTGAGCCTTTTTCGTTTGAAACGAAAATATGCTGTAAAAAAAATGATTTTACAGAAATTTAGCGCTTTACAAAACGACAATCATGAGTGTCATGTCTGTTTTATGTGGTTCTAGTGATTGATTCTTCCTGCTTCAGACTAGAAGTTTAATTTTCAATGCGAAACGAAATTTTCTACTGGTTTGGTTATGTCAGGTCCACCTGGCTAGCTGCCAACTTAACAAGCTTGTATTCTTGATAACGAAATCCAAAAAATAGCAACATTATTGTGTTTGATGGCTAAATCGTTTCAGGTGAAGATAAATTAATAAAATTACAAAAATTCTCGAATCTGATACATCCAGGCTTGGTCATCCAAAAGACTACGAACTAAAACTGACATTGGACATATTGTTTTTTTATACTTATGAGCTCGCTTCAAAATTAATCTTCCAATTAGAATTTCAATCTAACCAGTAGATGAAAAAAAATTTACAGTAATAACAAGCAAATTAGAACGTCGCTTAACATATACAAAGAAGGATTACCTAAACAGCGTTATTTTATTTATATATATACAGAAAATGACTCTACACCGCCTGAGTCCACATGTGAAGATATCGCATAGTGCTACTAGCTATCTTTATTACTGTATTCGCATACTGCACTGTATGCGACATACTACCCTAGCCATCCTCATCTTGCCGGCCCAAAAACTGCTTTTTCACCTCTTTTAAAGGAACCCATATTGTATGAACGAGGGAAATACGTGTGCTGCTAAAGATAAAATAAATACATCATACTATCCTTTTTATTGTAGTTGTATAAATAAGAGACAGCTAACATGATTTATTTAATAAAATTGACACTATTATCAATCAATCAGATATCTAGTTATTGCTGAAGACGATAATTACAGCAGACATCTCAAACTTCGCTATTGTGGATCGATGAATTAACCGTATCTATTGGAATTATCAGAACAAGCCCAAACGCCTGACCCACTTGCTGAAGTTGTGATACTGGCCAAACAAAGATGTAAGATGAACAGTGTAAACTTTTTGAAAGACTTTATTTTCTCTACTTTACAGTTTTGCAAAATAAATATGCATGAATGTGGTATTTACACTTATTGAATCACCAATAGCATTTTGCTGTCATGTGTCTGTTTGTCGTCAAAAGCATTTGTATAATTGTTTAGCCATTGATGGGTAATTTATAAGTCATTATAAGGTCAATAAAGAAAACAGTGTACTAATTTTGCTTTTGACCTATATTAGGAAGTGAAAAATTACTTAAGAACAAAATCTTGTATTCAGAGCCGACTTTGCTGGCTTCTCATGCCTTTGTTTTCCAATATTTCTTAAAATAAAACATTCAACCACTTTATGGGGTAGTCCAATTTTTCCTGTTCCCTTTTTTGTATCCCCTTGTTAATTCTTTAATTTATTAATTAATAATTCTAAATAAATATTGATGATAAATAAAATAAAATTGACCTTAAAATTGTATATAGCATGAAGTGTACTAGATGGATAAATAGGAGACAGAAGATAGTCCTTACTTTATATCTGCGTCAACTAACGCGCCAGCATTGAAGGTAGAACCATCCTGCAGTCTGCGTCGCTTAAACCAATCACCCATGCATCGACTGTATTATTTGAACCGTAAGGACTATTTGCCACTGGAAATTGCCTCGCAATATTCTCGCTCGCGAATATTTTGAACAAATCATTATGAATCTTAAATTTAGATGCATTGAGTCAGTTTTAGTATAGTAATTAATAGTTTAAATGTGGTTTTTCGTAAAGTTTCTCAATAATGAATTGCAATAACAAGTCGCAGTGCAAGAAGTAATATAGTTTTGAGAATGAGGTAAAGTTCTCTGAAAGGTATATTCAAATACTCTTTTGTCTGTGAGTCTTTGAAGTTTGCATTTAGTCGAGAGAAACGTGGATTTTATATCATCAGTTTCAATTATTTTTCTTTTCGTTCTCTTTGTAATTAAAGACTTAATAATGGAAACAACGAAGAGTATTGTAATTTAATAGATAGAATATGCTACACTATTAATTTACAGATAAAAAGTGATTTCTTTTGGACAACCTTAGCATGGAAAATATAGAATAGAACAGCATAGAAGAATAGAATATAAACAAGAATAATAGAAGAAGTCGTCGGTGAATCATTTATATTAGAATACTGTGTACTTGTGTTCAAGCATTGTTTTCTTTATGTGGGTAAACTACGAAAAGACGTTGCTATGTAACAGTATAAAGAATTAAGCAAAACCTTTCATTTGTCATTGGCGTTTGACATGACAATAGAAATTTGACGTAACTGACTAAATTCTGCTATATTAGAAAATGTTCCCCACTATTTATTTATTTATTTATTTATTTATTTGGTTCACCAGTAATTGTTACACTGATACATACAAAACAAAACAATAATACACACTACATATAAAACTAAACCATATGCATACAAAACAATATATATCTTATAGCTAAATGTACAATTAAGAAACGGTAAACACTACATGCATATAGTAGATAAGTTGTAATTATAAATAAGGTATACTTTTATAAATAAGGTATATATATTGTTATAAAATGTCTAAACGATATGTAATTCACGAAGATGAAATTTGAGCTTGCATATGGATGAACAAAATATGTCTATTTCAGTCTTATATTTGTTGTGAAGTTTACAGAGCCTTGGAACAGGGGAGTTGAAACCTAATACGGTTCTACGGAAAGGTGGAGATAGGAGATCAATGGAACTTCGAGGATGTCTGGTGGGAACTCTGAAGTAAAATTTGGATAAAAGATCAGGACAATTTATATAACCGCCCAAAACTTTTGACAAAAATAACAGATCCAGAACCTTTCTTCTGCTTTCCAAGGGTTTCATTTTGAAGAAACTGAGACGTGAATCATAGTCCTTAATCTTCTTGGCAACACCTACTGAGTATGCGACATGATATAAAAAACGTTTTTGGATACGTTCAATTCGGAGACTGTGCACCGCATAATGAGGACGCCACACAACACACGCCACACTATGTTTTTTAACGGAAATATGTTAGTGCATACTAGCATTCCTGATAACGTTGAAAATTGAATATTATCTAGTGAAACAACATCTTTAATATTCGTTTAGTATTATTCATAACAGTTAATTTTGACGTATGTAAGTAACGTTAATCTACTGTTTTGAACAACCCCCTCTCGATTAAGTTATGAATTTACCTGATTATTTTATGATTATTATTTTACCTGCTAAGTGGTTGTAACATTATTATAAAGACCTTCGATTTCAAGTTCTTTATTTATTTTACAATTTATGCACATTCACACAATTTATTTGTATTGCCATAGGTTGTTATTCTAGAGTAGTCTTACGTCTCAAATTCTACCATTACCTTCATCATTTACCAGTCCCTCATCGAAATACAGTAAACCAATGAAGACTCAGCATTTTAAAAAAATATTTGTACTTTAATAAATATTAAATCAAAATCGTTCCTTCGATGAAAACTTTCTCTAATTTTAGAAAGGCTTTACAAATGTTTAAGATCAATGTTATCATAAAGTTGCATAGAAATAATTTTGAGCGCCTTAATAGTACGTGGGCTTTTAATAAAGCCATTGCCTTTGCCTTGGGTTGAACTTTTTTCTGTAGAAAGAAAAAGTTTTAAGCACTTAAACTTAAACTAAGAACTAACTTCAAAACACTCGAAATACAGAATAATTCAGTCTAAAAAGTTATCCCATTGAAAATTATTTTATATATTCGATGATTTCTTTTCTATTGCTTCTGTTAGCAATGTAGCTACTTACGTTGAATTATTTTAGACTCTATTTCTTTTATATTAAACAGTAAAAAAATTATAACAAAATCAATGTAACCGAGTTTAATTAAAGCATGCATTATTAATAAAGTACTCGTCAGATCTTGTTAAAATTTCATTGGCAATTGACATGACAAGAACAAGCTGTCAAATATAATAAAAATCTTTACCTACGTACTTTAAGTGGCTTAACTATTGACCACTATAGCACAAACAGCATGCTTTTTAAAATGAAGTTAGTTGAATTGCCTCTGTGTTCCTACACACTCCTCCATTCCTTCTCTGGAAGGGAGCTCACTGAAAAACTGGAATACATCCTATGTAACTGTGATGGTCTTGCTAGGAAAAGAATAGGCTTCTTTGATCTGGCCTTTCTTCTTGAAATATATCTTGAAGTAAAGGACAGCAGACACTAGGATATGGAAAGCACAAAAGATCTCATTGGGGCGTGCTCCGGGATTGAATCCTGGCCCTATACTAAGGTAAGATCATCATAATTCTAAAAAAATAATTCTAGATTTTTCCATAACTGAGTCTCATAATACCTTCCGTTTCAGTCCAATTTCAACTTTAACTTTAGCACAGGCATTGTGATGGAAACCAGTGATACCAGGGTGACAGAAGCTTAAAGCAAGTTTTCATGATGCAAAACCCATATTAATTTTCTTTTTCATACTAAAATAACATTCATATCGTACTGGTAACTGCTGTCTGGCTTTTAAGGATTAAGTCCAACTTTCTGGGCCCTTACTAAGAGTTTTTCCTAGTTGTTACTGATTTGATTTAATATCGGAGGTATTTTTTGCCATACATTTGAATTAAAATTGCCATATTAAAATGGAAAATTCATTCGTCAGCATAGAAATTAATACAACTTAGATGAAAGCTTAAAATAAATTTAACCTTCAATGTAGAGTCAATAAAGATAAAAAGAAATTGTTTTGGCCCATTTGTTTTATCTTATCTTACCTTATATTTATTGTACGTGCACATTTTTACGTAGAACTTTGAACTTTATATATTAAGCCCACAAGGATTAAACTCCAGCTGTTGGTTAGCCATATAAATACCTAAAAATGTCAATTAATATAGAAGTGAAGGTGCACAAGCAATATTAACATACACATTGCATCACCGCTGTTTACTAATCACTTCATATTGTAGAGAACAGTTTTAGAGATTTTTTGAGTTTTTAGAGTTGTAGAGTTTTTCTCTACATCAAAGATATAGAGTTATCAATAAATAATTAAAAAATAAACAGTATAGGTAAATAGTAAGGGCCTCTTTTGTGAAACATACCGTTTCGTATCTGAGAATAAAGCTGCAGTCACACGAGACGCTTAGCTGACCGGCTGACGCATAGATTACGGTACAGCAATGTGTAATCCGCTTTACATGAGTTTGAAAATTGCATCATACTTCAGAAAGTATGCGGCTTTAAACTGTCTTGGTTATGTCCTAGTTATTTGAATTTCTTTGTTGAGAGAAGAGCGTATGTCTCTGACAATCTAAATAGAATATAAGTAGAGATAAAAATATAATAGACCCACATCCTTTGAGATAGAACCGCAAATTCTTCTATAATTCATATTTAAGATACTTGTTTGGTTTATAGGATATTTTAATTCAAAATATAAATTAATTCAGCTTTTACATAATCTGCATTCAAATGTATAGATATCTAGAAACAAAAATAAATAAATAAATAAATAAATAAATAAATAAATAAATAAATAAAATGTACAGTATCAAAATGTCTTATCTGTTTAATTATTAATTAGTTGAGATAGGTACAAGTTAAGCATACATACTTATATATATATACTTTATTGTACGTCATGAATTCGGATACATAATATATAACTACTATACTGTAAATTTACAAACGGCCACAGAAGCTAAACACTTGTATAAATATTTTTAAAAAATATCTCAAAAAACTTTTGTCTAGATAATTTGCCTATTGCTTAATGTGAAATATTTATATCATATTCGCAAGGCAGGGATAATATCGCAGACCTGCGTTCTTTTTTTAAATCTTTAATAATTTAAAAAAGGTTGCCTGTCCGCGACAACTTGAATCCTTGTCATCGCATAAGAAGTGAGATATGACTTTTACTTACTTGGTATGACATGGTTTGGTAGCATTAAGCTACTTCTGAGGCCGAGTTTACAAGGGCAGTTATTTTATTGCTATTTATGCTAGGTTCCAATAATTGATCTACGGTCAATTTGTTAACAAGCCTTTGAATCTGTCATATTTTGTATGTTGAGGGTAAAATTTACAGTGCAGGTTCGATCGGTTTGGAGATCCTTGATAAGGCCTTTGTACAACAGTGGACGTCTTTCGGCTGACATATGATGACACTGGAGGTCTACTTGCCGAAAATTAAGAATCAGACCTCTCCGCCTTTCAATGTGGACGAATAGCGAATAATAATAATCCGTTAAGGGTCCCCCAAGAGACTCTTCTGTCGTGTCTTCATCATGTACATGTCTAGCATAATGGAAACCGTAATAAGAAACACATAAACATATATTATTACATCGAACAGAGTTGTAATGAAAACGTACGTAGTTAATTGTATAAAATTTAAAACTACAACACGCAAGATACTAGACAACAAATTAATTTAAAAAGATAGACTTTTAGTATTCTTAAGATGAGTAAAATCACCAGAACTCATTAATAAAACGTTGTTTCCAAAACAATGTACCGTTCATTTTTCTTTAGAACGAAATTTCTACAGAATTTCTCATTTTATTGATATTATAAGGATGACTAAAAGATGTACCGCACTAAAATATACATTTTTTACTTTATGTAATTTACAATAGAGCTCATTGCATCACCATAATATCTGACGCATGTTGAACATCACCAGTATTCAACTAATTTAAGCTAAGCTATCTCTGTGCTCTCCGGCATGTCTCAATTTATGCAATCTTAGTAACATTAGGGCGCCTACGTCTTCTACGAGGTTAATAGTAGACGTGATTTGCTTAAACAAAAAGTAAGCTTTACATAACTAACAAATTTTGATATAAAATTCTGCATTTAACACTATTGAATTGTAGGTAACATTAAGGCTTCATTTATCTAAAGCTCAGCGATGTATTTGCTTGAATAAAGTAAATAAAGCAAATACTTCGCTGAGCTTCAGCCGATTTGCATCGCTGTGACACAACTTAATTGTGTAAAAAAGTTTTAAGTCCTTTGTTAATTTTAAGTTTTAAATATGCACGTTTATGATGATGCTAATAAATTCTATATCTATCTACCTATGTAAATGATCCATGCGGTGGCGTCAGAGAAAATCTGTTTCTTTTCAATTATAAATTAATTATAAGTGAGATAATATTTTTCATCAGATCTTAGACACTCGTGTGGACTCTCATACTGACATACACTCGCATAATATGACACTGTCAAGTCGTACAATATGGACAAAATAGTTTTTAAAGTATACAAAAATTTATTCGTACCATCTGCTCAAAAATGTCATATTCTATGTCAAGTAAACTCAATTAAATTTAGTGATTCTAAGCCCTTACAAGACAGATAACGAATGTAATGATTTTCATTAAATTCTCAGGGATAGAATTATTTGGAATTTGGAACACTAAAATAATACAAATGTTGACTCAAATCTTTAATTGATAAGCGACAAAAAAAGATTATAAATCGAAAATGACGTGTTCAATAGTCCTGTGATCATTCACATTACAGTTACAGCTTTATGGTTTGCAGCGGGAAATAAATGGATCGAGAACATACAGCCAAGTCTTCCAAGTATATATTTTGTCAAAATAAAAAAGTTTCGTGACTATTTTATGTTCTTTTGACGATGGGGAATTAAATTGATATTATTTTGAATAATAAACAATATTCTAGCAAAGGAGATGTTCTATATCGGTAGTTGAGAACCTCCCACGATATAGAATCTTGAATATACTATTTATATAATTTTAAACCACCGCATTTTTAATCTAACCTTTTTATTTTCTCTAATTAAATAATGGTAAAAAATTAATATCTCTTTTAACTTATTATATAACATTTTTTATACAAAAAACAATGCAAAGCTGTCATTGGCTGAACCAAATCGAGCTCAAGCCTAGTAATAAAAAATATTTTGACACGTCAATGTACAACATTGAGGTTTTAGTATCTTTTACAGAGTACTTTGTACTACCTTATCTATCTGCTTTGGTATTTTGGAACCGGGATAAAATGCTTTTATTTGATAAATTTTAAATTTAAATTTTTAGTGCCATGAGAATTCTAAAATTATATTCTTTCATCTTATATAACTGGTACCTTGCGGAGAAGCCCACTAACAGCCTCTATGCAAATTCAGAAAATCTCCCTTGTTCCTATTTTCTCGCAATCAGTACAAAAAGTAGAGTATATTCCTCGAGAAAAATTTATCTTATGTCTTGGGTGCATTTGAATCCCTCGCCGTATTCAGGACTCTATTCTTAAATCCCTCGTTATGCTGCCGATTCAAGTTAACACCCGTTCCATTAAAGTGTGCTTTATGCCCTTGTTATATAATCTACTATTTTTCCTTTGAAAAATTAATAAGAATATCATTTTTATATTTTATACTGTTAGTTATGAGAGCGTTAGACTGATTTCCTGGCATATCAAAAGTCTATGTAGTTAATAGTCAATCATTTATATTGTAAAAATCAAATGGATTACCTTCTATTAGCCTTTCCCAAAGTGGGCGATAATGCCCCCTTGTGAGCGCTGCAGGCCTGAAGGGGGGCAAGAAACTAAAAAAAAGTTAGCGTTGTGTAGAGGCTTGGCGGGTGGGTGATTTGTAATTTCATTTAGCTAGGAGGCCTCTTAGACACTGACTGCATGAGTTCTCGATTCTCAACTACAACTTGTGAAAATCAATAAATATTTGTTACGAGATTGCTCAAACTCGGTTCGATAATTCTCTCCGCGTAGTTCATATATCTGTACTGTTTTATTGAATTTATAAAATTAAAATCATGTCAATCGGTCGCTCCGTTTCAAAATTAAAGTAGACACTATCAAACAAATAAAAAGGCAACAGACATATTTTCGCATTTTAATAGTTATTAGTACTCCTAGATAGGTCATTTTTGTAGTTAGATAAAGAATTTTCCAATAGATAAAATGAGATCTTATTCTAAGAAGGTTTAATGCAGACTCACAAATACAGTAGCCAAATTCTGTAAAATTAGTTTTCACCAATACAATGGGTCTATAAACGCAGTGCCAAACAAGTTTGGCTTTGTATACAAAAGTGACCTACATTTCGATTTGGCAGATCGTTTGCAATAATTCCTGTGGTGAATAGAATTTCTAAAAAGCCTGGGAGTTTAATAATAATAAACCTTATTGAAAACAAAAAATATAGAGAAGGAATTAAAAAACGCATACAGTACAAATAGGCGGTCTTATTGCTTAAGAGCACTCTCTTCCGGGCATGTATATAACACTTATTTTGTATTCCTTCTGCACCCAATTTTTATTGTTTAATCATTTATTTATGGAGAAATGAGAAAGTTATATACATACTACTCCATAGACAAATCTGTAGGAAACAGAAGACTCTTATACTGGGAAAGAGATTAAATGACTCGAGACTTAAGATTTAAAGGGTTAAACGTGTGAGTACTCTTGATAAGGTTAGAAATTCTTTTCTTAGCAATAAAATAGTGTTCCTGGATAGATGAATTACTCCCTCGCGTTATCACATTGCTTTAGCTTTTACCAGGAATCTAGAAAAATGCTTATCCATCAAAAGGCACAAGTAATTCCCAAGGTGTTACTATTTCACGTTTTACACTACTGTTTTATATGTAAGTTGACTGTGCCGACGTAGCCATCTACAAATTACAGACCTCAGACAAATTACGCTTAACCAAATTCATGGATCTACGTGATTTGATTAAAAAGTCAGTTTACAAGATTAAGTTAAAGTTTCACTAAACAAATATTAAAAATTTCTAGAGGTCAATGACACTTGTAACCGTTTGGGTTAAGATGTAGAAAAGAGGATGATATCTTTGGCTTAAGCAGTTAACCATAATTTGAAATAAATCCTAATGAAGAAAAAGATCGCTTGGTTAAGAGCGTATTTTCATTACACAAATGCTTAATAGAACGAAACGGAATCGATATCGCGGCGCAATTATTGAATCAGCCAATTAGTTTGTAATTAGCGTCGAATGCAATTGCATTTATTGGTCGACTCTTTTTTAGTAAGAACTGAAATTCAATTTCAGCTTCGGAAACTGCTAGATTAAAACGTGGGAATAATTTTAAAAAGCCTGACTTTTATTTGTGAGTTGAAAAACATATATTTTTTATTGAAAGATCAAGCAAATGACTCCATTCCACTTGATGGTAAGAGAAGAGAAATGGAGTCCGACTAAAAAGGTAGCTAGTGCGAGTGAAACTATGCACTGCAGTAGCCATCTTGATCTTGCCGATTTGCAAGATGGTTCTTTACGCCTCTTTTGAAGGACTCAGGATTGTAAAAAGGAGAGAAAACGTGTGCTGGCAAAGAATTCCATTTCTTAAGAATACAAGTAAAGAGTATACGTAAGAGTTACCAAATCTCTTCGTGCGCATAGTTCGCATATTGTTTCTATTATTGCTTGACTGTTAGTTTTTGTTGGTATTGGCTGGCAGAGTAGAGTTGGCTAGGTCTGCCCGCGGACGACCAGGTGAATTGCTTCGGCAGAATCCAGGTCAACCCCGCGAAGGACAATGGAGTTACCAGGGAGTTTTAGTGGGTATACCCAGTGCCACTTTGACGAGGCATTGGGTGAGCCCTACACACGCCCACCACTTAGCCAGTGGCGGGTAGATCCTTAAACAGATGAAACAGATTACTCCTTGGCAAAAAAGGGTTGTATGTCGCAGCTGCACTAGGTACCCTCGAACATCAACGCTGCTAACCATCAGGTGGTGTCGAGCCATAACATCTTCTTTGTCGTGACGCTTTTAGCTGGTCTTGACTGTGGTATGTTGAGAAGCGTGTTTCAATACCCTGTGACTTCTTTTTTGCGGAAAAATCTGGCTCATGGCCCATCTGGTGCTATGCTTTAGTGTGCCCACCCGGTGCTGGTTAAGGCAGCAACAGACTGCCCGTCATGAGGTAACCATTTTGCATACCACACACAATGCAGTTTTATAAATTTAATACAACAACTATCCGGAATTTGACACTGGATCAAAATAGTACAAGTATGCTAGGAACCGTCATTTCTAAATTAATTTTAGTAACGAGTTATTAGAGTCTATGCTGCATTATAACAACAAGCCTTACTCTTAATGGATAATGAGATGAAAATACACCCATTTCGATTTCAATGGAATTAAAAAAATATATAGAGGCTGATTTTAATTACACAGATTTATTTTATTAAAGTTTGATTTCAGTTCGGTGATACCTCAATGATTTTGTTGGATATACAATCAAACTGGTATTTTTATTTTGATATAATTACTGGAATACAAATATGTTCCGGGACTCAACAACTCAATTCAAATGAATAACAAGGAAATAAACAGACTCGTTATCCCTAACATAGTCATTACACGCACACAAAATGTCACTGAGTTCATAAATAAAGTTACAACAGTTACGCAATCAGTAGTCAGTTTAGTATCTATAAACGAGTCCCATAAAATTCAATTCACGCATTTACAAAGGGTGATAAAACAGAAAAATCAAACTCAAACGCAGAAACTGGTAAATCGTGTGAGATATCACCCATAAATCAGTGATTATCCGCGCAGAGGGGAGGTAAGGTGAAAGCGGCTCAAATTTTGGAGCTAGAGAAATGGATGTGTTCCGCTTGTATTAAATTTCGTTAATTGTAAAGTTAACACAAAGTTTATTAAAACATACAAATATATAACAAAATCGACTTTCACTATAAAAGTTGCAGACGTAAAAATTAAATAACAAGAAATCTTTTGTTTTGCAGGCCTATTGCGAGTTTTTAATAAAAAAAATTTGTCTATTAAAATTATTATTGTGATCTACCGGATTTTTTCTTCATAACAATATTATATATTTGACATATTTAAGTATTCTCTTCTTATATTTTTTTTCAATAGTTTTCATTGATGTAAACATTTTGTTTGTTAATATTGTCTGTCTGTCGCTCCAAATTGTAACACCCATCAGATTTAATAACCACGTGATTGACAATAAATTTGTCGATCGATTGATTGAGCCACCTTATATTACGTTTGGTTTTTGACAGATTTTGACAGATAGTCATATTTCATTTTGACAGATAGTCTTTATAGTCAACTTTAAAGACTATCTGTCAAAATGAGAGTAGCGATAAATGTTTAGTGAAATAATATAGACCACTTTTATAGAGTAATTATACAACAATTTTATCAGTTATCAGTCTACCGAGGTTCAAATAGTATAGAACATTTAATGTGTTTTATAATTTAATACTTTCCAGATAATATTAATAGGTTCCTTAATCGACTGTGCTGCAATTCGCTGCGTATAGATGTGAGGGAAAAGGTAGCCAATGCCTTCTTTATAGGACATAAGACACTTGCATCAAGTAATTTCTAGATTTTACTGTCCTTCAAGCGATGATAACCACGCACCAGAATATTAAAATCGTGCTACTATCATTGATATCTATATAAATCAAAGTACTCAACCATATAAGGTAATTTGTCTGACTTTTAATATTTAAATAATTCTATCGAACCGCGAACTTAATAGCCTCACTTACCCTAATGTTTGACATGGTGGACGCATACGAATGTTAAATAAAAAACAAGAGCTAAACCTTTTACTTAACTTAAAGCGTTGGACTTTATTTTATCTAGGTCATGTAAGACACGTTTACGTTTTGCTACTAAGCGGCTTGGGAACGTTGTTAAATATGGCTTTTCTTGTATATATCTCACCCTAAATCTAGAAAAGTCTTAACCGATATGAAGCAACTTTTGGTTTTGGTTTATTGAGTGCTGGATTAAAATAATAGTGAACTTCTAAAGTATTATAAATAAAATTGATGATGGAAAATCATCTATACAAAATTAACGTTTTTCAACGCTACCATTAACGTTCGATAGATGGCGTTAGTGGCAGTTTATATGTGATGCAAATATGACCAGGTCAACTAGTGATAATTGTGGTTTTTGTGAAACAAACGGAACCAACGGTTTGATGTGCCTTTCGAAAGATGGAGGAGCTCGGCAAAACAAGTTTTTTTGACCCATAAAAGGACCACCAAAGGCGAAAGTTGCTTTGTTTTCGTCTTTGAAACTAGAACGTTCGAGCCACTACACTAACGGGGAGTATTGGCTGGAACTCAATATTAAATGAAAAATAATATCAAATGATACTACACCCTATTTATAACTTGGTATTTAGAAGACAGGTATAAATAGTATGCTATACTCATTAGTAGAATGCGAAGGTTTTTCGTCTAGCATATAATGTTTTATCCCAAAAACATTGATATTTGATCAGTTTGAACAAACATATAACTGGGACAATTAGTAAATGCCCGGTTGATACCCAGTAAATTAATGACTATTGTCTTTAAAATTATATTTATTTATTTTCTTATACATATTCCCTGTTGTGTCGATTTAAAAGAGCTTAGTAAATAAGTCTATTTAAATAAAGTTATTTTTGACTTTGACTTTGACTTTGAACGAGTATTGTATTTAGCTATGTAGAGAAAATAAGTTTAGTAGTTTTTGTAGTTTGAAATCCAATCAGCATTTATTTATGTACAAGGTAATTGTTTTCATTTATTTATTGGGCTGTGATATATTGGAACCTCGATACTTGATTGGACATGACTCGTGGGTTGACATGTTTCATAAATATCATTTGAACTTTCAAAATATCATCCTCATAGAGATATTATTCAGTTAGATTAAAGGTCAAAACTATTCATTACTCTCTCATTCTGGGTTTCAATATTTACCGATAGTTTTGATAATATGGCATAAAATTTTGACGTATTTCATATGTAATCAGCAAGGCGGTTCTAATAGATCGTTTGCATATTTGACGTTGAATTTTATTTATCTTTCTCTAGTGAAAATTAAAACTATCCGTTTGTAGATTATTGAAACCCAATATCAGTCATTTATTATAGATCAGCAAACACGTAGAGACAGGGCCTTACCTTATCCATTAAACTGTCCGAACAATCATTAGATGACCAAAATATTCCTAAATGTTACTCAAGATCTGCTCATATAATCAAAGGCCCCATTACCTTACTCAAAACCAATAGTAACCCTCAACATTCAGAAATTCTAACTTAAGTTATCAGAACTTTGCCAATCAAACCTCGAACGCATTTAAAATGTTAACCAAACTGTTTGTATTATTGATAATGTTATGGGGGGAGCAAAGTTTTATTCCTTTTTCTTGTTGGCTCTCTTTATTTTCAAATCAAATTTAAAACATATTCAACTGATAATTATTCCCTCAAAACGTCTATTTATAGTTTATGATTCAGTTTAAAATTGTCCATTCAGTTTCAATCCTTTCGTTTTCAATTTGGATCTACGAGTATTTTAATGATTATATCATCATCATAATAATAACATATTAAAGTACTCGTAGTTTGTACTAAAGTATACCAAAGTTATTGTTTAATATAAATTCACTTATAAATTTGTAATAATATAAACTTTCATATTAAGCAACATTTCTGTCACTAATGGTTGTGGCATAAGGAAACTGTATAAAACCTGAAGAGTCCAAAATTACTTACTGCATGTCAAACTGACTTTGTTGGGAATGTCTCTGTCATTCTTGCAAAAGACAAATGACCTAAAGGAAACATTGTTTTGACAGGCTCATTAGTCAAGGCATTTAGTTAGCCCAGAATATGTGTGCTGGTGGCAAATCACTGCGTAGATCTATTAAAATTAGGGCCGGCGTCATACCCTTCGCTGATATGACGTAAGTTCAGACAATCATGTGGTGTACTACTCTTGATTATATGAACAATAATTTGTTTTGTAAAATCATACATATCTATCTAATCATCTAATTAAATAACATCAAAATAAAGCATATTTCTCACAATTAATAATCGTATACATTTAAGAAATCACAAAGCTAAACTATTTACAAGCCAAATCCTTTGCAAAAACGCCTAATTTGGAATTTACAAAAATCATAGTAAGTAGAGTCGATAATTCATTGTATTTTCTTGAATAAAGAGTTCTTATTCAACTAATTTTAAAACTAATAAACTAAATTTTGATATGACATGGCCTGAATTTAAAAACAAAGATTTTTTCATGACCTTAGTACCATACCCTAGGCCATATATAGGAAGATACTGGGTCTTAATTAAGATACGAACAATAACTGTGGATAGAACAAACAATTCAAATGTAATATAAAAGTAACACATATGACCTCTATAACTAGTTATATTGACACAATATGTTCAGCAAATCTAAGATAATACGTGTAAAAGAAATCTCTTTCAAGTTTTGTCTATTGAACCAAACATCTCACGATCTTGATCGTTGATCGATCGATCGATCTTGTTCACTTGTGAACACTGAGAATGACATCACTTGTGATTACTTCAATGGGTTTTTCGGACTCTAGTGGAAAACACGTCGTCGAAATTAATACTAAAATAGAGTCCATTATCAGTTCTGACAATGTTTTGAGCAGCTTAGAAACTAAAGTTTGACTTTAGTCTTGAGAAGGGTTTAGAATCAATTTCACCTGTGAAATTCTCATAAAATTTTCGATTACAATTTATTCTACATTTAAATGAAAAGAGAAAATACTATTAGGTCGGGGAAAATGTCTTTTAGCTTTACTATTTGTACATGGTTTCCATGAAATTTAAATAGTGACATTTCAAAAAAAATTTGTTTCCCAGAATTTTTCATTTTGTTTTTTTTATTGTCGAAATGAGAGAACAGAATGAAGAAATTAGATACATTTTAAAATTTTAATGCAAAAACAGAAAAAAGTAACGCAAGCTGCGAAAAAAATTGTGACGTTTATGGATCTAATGCAGTGTCAGTAAGAATAGCACAAATTTGGTTTAAGCGTTATCAATCCGGGAATTTTGATGTCAAAGACTCCTCGCTTTGTTCGCCCTGTTGCGGATAAAATAGACACTATTTTTGAAAAAGTGAAGCAAGATCGGCATCTCAGCAGTTACGACATAGCTGAAGAACTGGGAATTGACTTCAAAGCAATTTTGACCCATTTGAAAAAAGCGTGGTACTCGAAAAAGCTCTATATTTGGGTGCCAAACGAGCTCACTGAAAGAAATCTAATGAACCGTGTACTCATTTGCGATTCTTTCTTGAGACGTAACGAAACCGACCTGTTTTTGAATAGAATGATAACTGTTGATGAGAAGTGGATCACGTATGACAAGAACGTTCGGAAAAGGTCGTGGTCAATGGTCGGTCAGGCTTCACAGACTGTGGCGAAACCTGGGTTGACTTGCAATAAGGTGATGCTGTGTAGATACATCGCCTCATTGCATTCGCTTTCGGTATTGATAATCTTAGATGGGTCAGTCAAAATTCGTTGCTTCATGCTTTAAGGGACGTTAAGCCGTTGGCGGCTGTTACTGTAGCCGTTTTCACCTACCAACTAACATTACTTCAGTAAACACTTTGAAATGTTATAGTTCAAACTTCGCATGTTCCTTTTTTGTGTAAGAAGGCCTGCACTAAATATTTGGATGCTATGTACGCTTTTCAAGATGATGATTTCATTTTAGAGAACTGCGAGGTAGACATTTCTAGGTTCTAAAACGTATAGAAAGATGAATCTTATTAAGGCTATTTATAGATCAAGAAATGTAACAACGTGAGAAAACTTTAGAACAGTAACGATTAACAGAAAAAATCTGTTACAGATTTTGATTGATATACACGAAAGATTACTGGATTGCTTGCGTTTTCGGTGTAACGTATAAACCTCATACTCATTAAGCAGGACAGAGTAATGATCATAATAACATAGCAGTAGTAAAGGTATTATAGAAAACGAACAAAAAATATATTTAAAGTAAGAAATACAAAGGCCATGAAATAAAAATCAAGTCATCATAGTACCACTGGTGCTATCTTTTACCTCAAAATTAATACATGTAAAAGACTGTACTTCAAATTCATACAAGATATATGCAGAATATAACACTAGATAAAAATAACAGTGACAGTTGACACTGCTTATACAGTGATATCTCTGCAGTGTTGCTATCAGACAAAATTGATGTGTAATGATTTTTGTTAAATAATTCTACATCAATTATTATACAAAATTAATTTTTGACTGGCACTTTATAATTTCTATGTAAATTGAAAGTGAAATCAAATCAAAGAAAAGTGCTTCATTATTCTTATATTTTTTTCGATACAAGACACTGAGTAGAAATTTATTGCCGGACGCCGAGACAATTAAAATTTAATTGTACCAGGACTATACAGCTTGATAGAAGTTTATTTTTAAGCACTTTTTTCACTTCTAGACTTACTTTAATCATTTATACTCGGTCACTTTAACAAATATTTTCATTTACAGCAATAACTAAATCTTTTAGGATTAAATCAAGATCAAATTGTGCTCGTAATGAAATCACTTTCGTTTCTTCATTGTTCTATTGTACGTTAGAAAACCCATTATTTCAATCCATTATAACATGATCTAGATAAAAAATTGTTGTTTTGTCTAATTTACTTTCAATGTAACTTTTATGTTTTATACAATTACGACCAAAATCGAGTTAATGCTAACGAGACTTTGTTGGGATTTCTTTTATATACTTTTCATTAGAGGGATCATCTCATAATCAAGTATAACTTAGACTTAGACTTAGATTAAAGGTAATACAGTAAGCTGTATGTATTAGTATTGTCTAGATAATTACATTATCTAGACTTTCGACGATTCCAATCGCGATAAATTTAAAAATTCTTGAACTCACCTGCACAAAAGATAAAAACAAAAACATATTTTAAAACATTATTATATTTTACAAAATTCAATGTAAGAAGTTGCCCGATTGAATTTGATTTTTTAGTGTCAGAACTTTACTTTCTATTGTTTCTGGACGCACCAGTCGTGAAGTCGGTTTTTAGTTATTTAACTTTATTTTTCACAATTAAGTGGTAATTTTCTACAGTTAAAGTTAGATGGGTGACCGCTTGTTTTGTATATGTCATTGGTTAAATATATTATACTGGAACAGCTATGGAAAAATATGAATTATACACTTCTTTTAAATTTGAACTTTATTAACAATCAGAAGGATTTTACCCTAAAATTCAAAAGTGCTACGTTGTATAGACCTATGTCGTAACTTTTATCCAAAAATATTATGATGAACTTATGAACAAGAAGTATGTAAAGCGTCCATTCGAGAGCCTCAAGTCCGGTCATATTTCACTTTTACCGCCATTATGAGAACGCCGGCAGCTAATTTAATTTTGTAGGATAATATAATGCCCATAATATTTCTTATCTGTATTCTCCATTATTGGGAGAACCGACTAAATCAAGGAGTCTTCCTCTATAAAAAATAGTTTTTAGCAAGATTTATTTCAACTACTCGTCGTATACGTGACCTTGTAGAAATTCATCGTGGTAGCTTAAATATCAGGCTTTAGTATATGGTAGGTAAACCTGCGTCATTTGTACTTCGTATTCACCGCTATGCTCGACAAATCTATATCATTGGTACTTGATATTCACCACTATGCTCCACGAATTAAGATAGAAGTTAATAATTTGATATGATTGTAGTTCATGATATCGTCTCAATGCTGATCACTGTGCTTTGTAGTATGAAATTTTTTATGTAACATACTAGAAGATACTACAATCTTTAACGAATTCTAGAACATGTACAGAGGTTTGAAGATAAAAAGTGAAATATATTCTGAATTGTAGAGTCATTCCAAACCTGGTGGCGGTCATTCGACGAAACGTCCCATCGGTTTGCATGACCATTTGATGCACCATTTTCGCCGTCGTGACATTCGATCTAGCAACTTGACTTTATGCAAGAACTAGTGTTGCCATTTTCGATATTATAAAATTGGCAAAAATTTAAATGGCAGACATTATGCCGTATATGTTCACAGATACCGCCGCGCCACGTTTTTAGACTTACGAAAATACAATTCGAATAAAATTTAATTATTAGATCCCAACGTAAGTTGCAAACGAGATCAATGAATATTCTACAATTCAAATGGCTTTCATTTCTGATATTTTAAATCGAAAGGGTTATTCCTTTGTTCCCATGCCACAAGTTTGTTCGTCATTTATTTCGTCTGATAATAAACGAGACCTCGTCAAGCAACTTTAGCGTCTATCAGAGTAATCGTTTCGCCATTACGGCAACAATTCTGGGGGTCGCTATCATCGCTTTCATTTCAATTGGAGCCTGCGTTTCGAAGAAGACAAATGGTATGCTTTATGACACAATGAAGTATGCTGTGGAAAAATTCTGTTATATTACTGGTTGGTTTTCGTTGGTCTGAAACTCTTTATGAGGGACTTATTGTTAAATATCGAAAGATCCTTTGGTTGGCTCTACATGCTATAGTATTGTGAGATTTAAAAATGGATTAAGAAATAAAAATTAAAACAAATGAGGAAAATATATTTTATTAGAAGCATTCTTATCAAACACTTTCATTCTATAAATATTAAAAGGTACTTACCATTCTTAAAGATCATCTCAAGGTTATCTTCATATAAGGAATCTCAAATTGAATCTTATATTGATAAGAGCATAATTCATATCTATATTCGACTCGAATGAACGTGCTTGTGTTGTTAGGCCGAGCTTTTGTTGCAAACGTAGCTTGGTAAGAAGATCACGCCTTGTATTACTGTTGACTGTTCGACTTTGACCCCTACTACGAGTTACGTAAAGATACCACTAGTTATTCCCACAGAATTATCAATTTCTTATCAGATTCACAAAAGTTAGGGAATCTTTTCTATTGCAATATATTTTATATTGCAATAGATATAGTTATAAAACGTATTGCCATTTCAAGGAGTACAATCTGTAATATCACGAAATAATAATAATTTTATATGCCTGCAGTTTTAAACTATATAAATAAAGTTATAAATTAAATATTGGCCGGTATTTATCGGTCTGGCTTCTGGTCCTTGTGAAGGTTCCCACGCCTATGCAACCTAACAAGCTTGATTGGACTTTAAGGGCTTTTGAACAATTCCACGCGTTTTAAATACAGTCACTAATATATTCACGAATGATTTTGACAATACATTTCTCAAAAATTCCAAAAAAATGTTGATAGTGAAGTGGGGAATACATAGAGCTGGTTAACTTTGTAAAACTTTCAACAGTTATTTTTATTGAAGTAGATACCTATATGTATACTAATCTATAAGCTATAATATATATACTAATCGGTAAGCTAATAAAATCTCTCACAATGTCCAGTAAATCGCACATGTCGACTCTTCTGTAAAAATACAATTTCCCCTGTAATTAGTCATGCCTTCATACATTATATACATACGTATTGTGGCCTCAAAAGTAGCTTAACATTTTAGTACCATATCATACAAAATATTTAGATACAGCAATAGTCGCAACCCTACAATAAAGAAACTTCTAGCTGTGACATGGTGTTTATAATGTCTGGGAAATTCTACAAAATATCTTCTATTCTATAAACATACAACATCCTTAATTGTATACAAGTACACACGTACTCTTCGTAATAAAGATAATTAAATGAAACACAAGTAGATACAGCTAGACAAACTCGGACATTCTCTAGTAAATTTACAGTCTTAAAATGTCAAAAAATCCCCTGTAATTACTCATTCCATCATTCATTGACTAACAAACTTCCTTATCGATAATTTTACAGCTACCTTACTTTATGGTTAACACAAACAATCAATCAAAATGGGTAAGTTGTTGAAAGGGATAAATTACTTTTAATTGACTGTCAAATATAAATTTAAGTAATTAATTACCAGTGTTTTACACAATTCTTAGCCATCACGTCGACTTCAATTATTATTGATTTAATTTATTGGTAAGACAGAATTAGAGAGGTATTTTTACTCGGATTGTTTTACACTATTTTGTAATATTGTATTTAAATGGAGAGTGAGGTAGCCTGAGCTCTTAAGCAAACCGTTATGTTTCGTTTTTTAAATCTTATTGCACCCCTTCTTAAGAGGTATAAAGCACGGTCTAAAATATTAAGTTATTCTCTTCCAATCAAATGGTGAAACTGTATATGTTCATAAAACTTGCAATTTGTTACGGTAACCGTTTACCATCAGGCATAAATGAGTACCAACGTTAGTCATTAAAAATTATAATCTGGCTATCTATCTTGGATAGTTCCCTAAAAAATGTGGTTATCCATAGAACTCTATAATGTCTACTTCAAGATTCAAAACCGCTTACTCTGCTTCAACACGATACACCTCAAAAGTAAATCACCTAACTCACGAAGCATTTTTCGTTTATAATTTGGTAAATAATATAATACTGAAATCCGCTGATCTTAGTTTAGCGAAATAATTATGTTAAAATGTATTTTTATGCATATAGCACAGGAAAGTTAGGAGAAATACGCAAATAATTCAAAAAATAATTTTTTGTCAAATATAAAAAGAACCATACACTTTAAAGTATAAAGTATAAATTATAAGCGTATGATATGCTTTTAAATGCATTTCTTTCATATCATTCCCTGGACTGCACGTTGAACATTTTTAAATCAGAACGAATACAATAGTAGCAGTCTCACATGTGACATAATCTGTAATGCCAACACGCACAGATGTAGGTAAGTCGCTGTGTTTGCACAAATAATTTTTCTACGCAGATTACGTGCGCATGTGTTCCGATTTAGTGTAAGTACAGTTCCTATTATGTAAATAAAACGAAGAAAGATTGGTTTTGTCGTTAACTAATTAAATAACAATATCATTGATGTGTTTTATAAGCAGATAATTATGGGGTTTTCATCCATTTGTATATGGCAACACACTCGTACTCTAGTAATTGCCGCGACAAGCCAAGCCGTGACAAGACAGAGCCAAGACAGCAAATTTCGTTAATCCATTCAGGGACCAACCATACCGAAAGATGCTTTGTTTTCGTTATCGAAATCTGAGCGTAAAACCACTAAACCAATGAGCTCCTCGATTCTCTTACATTACTGTAATTTTAACGACAAGTTCTATGCCGTAGTAGTTCAAGCGCTAAGCGACTTTCTCATTGTTGGTTTGTAGTTGATCGATTAAAGTTTATTATCTCGAGTTAAGCTGTTGTTCACGGTTATTAAGACCAACACTTTCACTCACCGACCCCCAGAGCCAGCGTGTTTGTGTTATGACTCAAACGACGTACAACGAGAGATGTGTGGATGCTATTGTTGACCTAATTTTAGAATAGAATAGAATATATCTTTATTGTACATCAGACAATTCAAGAAGAGAAATACACAAAAAACATTTAACTAATTTTGTACTAAGGGTGACCTTATAGCTAAAACCGATCTTTCCAGGTAACCTTAGGATGGACAGGATTAAAGATAAAGTACTTGAGGGAAGTTGGCGACGTATAACGAATACATACATGATAATAGTTATTACATACAACGCGGCTGCGTGTGTGGGTGGCTCCCACGCACGCATTGCACATGCCGCCACATCTGGGATTACCCAAGTAACTCTGGCTCACATTGGCGCGAAGCCCAGTTATAAGGCTGGGCTGCCTGGAGGTGACCTGGTGAAATGATCCGCAGAACCCAGGTTACCCCCGTGAAGGGAATGGAGTTACCGGGGAGTTTAAGTGGGTATTCTCAGTGCCGCTCTATTGAGGTACTGAGTGAGCCCCACACACGCCCGTCGCTTAGCCAGTGGCGGGTAGGTCCGTAAATGGAGTCCTCCTCGAAAAAAAAAGTTATTACATACAAATATTAAATATATACATGCAAAGGTACTTATTTAATGATAGCATGTATTAACTACATAATTATATAAATTATAAATATATGTGTTTAAAAATACAATAATAATAATGTAAATTTTAATACATTAAAAATAAATAGATAACTAAATGATTAGGAAAACACGACCTTAATAACTCTTGAATCACTAAAGTATTTTAGACTTGATCGCACCCCCTAATGTTTTCTTACAGTTTATAGTTATTGTACATTTTACTCAAGTAATATTCCTGTGTCTGAATAGTTCTGTGTTCAAAAGTTTTACAGTGATTTAAAAATCCAGCACCAAATACAAACGTTGAACGAAACACAAAATACACAGAACTCCTCGATGACAATTTTCAATTAGGTTTCAAGCTTTTCCACTTTACTAAATTGAATTAAATTCGAGACGTTTCTTAAATAGGAGACTGTCGTCTGCTTAAAAAATAAGTTTCAGTCTCAATTTGGTTGCTGGATTAGGAACATGTAGCTTAAAGAAGCGCAGCGCATTTTTTTAAGTTTAGTTACACGAGTAATTACATACACTGCAAATTTATGATGATTAATTGGTATATCGTATACATACTATATTTATGAAGGCAATGACCACTGACATTAGATTAAAAAGATACTTTATATGGTATTTTACTTAGTTTTTATTATATAGTGTTTCGATTTTTGTTGATAAAGGCGGGTACATTGGTAACCTAGTGCCAACTACCTTTATAACTCGATACTGCTATGCTAATGTAGTTAGAATTTCATACTTACTTAATTGTTAAATACTTTACGAGTATAATATTAACTCCTACTTGTATTCTATTTTCGTTGGATCTAGTTTAAAGAAAAGTAAATACAGTAGTTGGCGGAAAGTACTCTTAGCTCTGCTAGGTTTGCATAAGCCCTTAAACGGTATTATAGCCGTATTTTTTAGATTTATATAAGTGATTGTATTCTCTTGAGACTTCACTTAAAATTTGTACGAAAATGTTACTCGACTTTTTCAATACTAATTGTAATGTTACATAGCTTTAGATAATATTTATGCGTTTTAGGGTTCCGTGCCCAAAGGGCGCTAACTCAGTCAATGGCACCCCGTTACTGAGTCTCTGCCGAACCTCCGGCATCTGTCCCTCTGTAAGTCTTTATGATACGTCTTAAGAACATCATATGTCATAATTTATTTTTTATTATTACACAAAAAATAATATATTTTCGGCTTTTGTTGCCTGACTATCACAATCATGTATTATTTTATATTTATTTAATTTTGATGTTTTATTTCACTTATTATTATTTTTTTCAATTAATTATATTATATTTGTATTAGCGTTTCTACCATCCGTTATCGTTTTTGCCATGTGTGGGGGTAAATTTTAATAGAAATGTGCATTACTTTTTTACAATTTTCAGTTATTTTGTTATCTTCTTTTTAAATATCTTTATTTGTACCCAAATTTTTAAATAAATATATAAATCGCTGTATCCAATTAACCGTAATATAAGTCTTAGTACTTACAAAATGAGTTACTTTAATCACAGATTAAGCTTTAGGATATCTTTGAACTGTGCTATAATTTTATATTTTGACGGTTTTTGCTAACGATTAGCTACATTGACATTTAATAACAAAATACATATAGTAATCCATGGAAACATCTTCTAATTTCAAAGCCAGTTCAAAAGTTGGCGGTTCTTCAAACTGTATCTCTCGCATGTCAAAAAAAACATGGACAAGGGATTTTAAATTAATTTCACTTTAAGTTGGTCTTTTGTATTCAGTCTAGCGTGAAATTACTTGAAATAAAAATACATTGCAGTGTATCTCCGAGAGAATTACACTGGCGAATGAAAATTGGGTATTTTACAGGTTTGTAGAGTTTGGCGATTTGATGTTAACAATATTGGTTGGATATTGAAGATTTTTTCCTTAGAGACGTTTACCATTAATCAAAAAGTATATAATTTAAATTTATCTAAGTAGTTCTTGTTGTGAACAATCTGGGATCAATTCTAAATATGTTGGTTTGTATTTATTTACCTTTTGACATTTTAAACAACGTAGTAGGTAGGTGTTTTAGAGTGAAGAAACAAAACACGACGTTAAGCTTATTAACCAACTTATTTTAATTTATACTTAGTTTACTTAATAAAATCATATTTTAACTTAATTTATTTTTAAAATTATATAGCTACAGTTTTATATTACAACCCTGACCTAAGCAGAAGCTGAAAACCAGCGTTTAGCTTTGCTTAAGCAAATACATTGCTGAGCTTTAGCCTGTTTGCATTGCTGTGACACAACTTATGAACGTCAATTTTATTTAAACCTTTGTTAATTTTGAGTTTTATAAATGTGTGTTTATGATGATGCAAATCAATTTTATATCTTTTTTTTCTTTTTTTTTAAATGTTGGAAAAACGTTTTATACGTACCCCGACGTGATAAGGGGCCACGCCGAGGTTATGTCGGAGTCCTGCTAGAGACCGCAGTGTACCGACTAAAAAACCAACAGTATCCCGGAAGCGCACATGCCATAAGAAAGATGCACCACGCGAGGAACAAAGTAGGCGTTCGCGTGGTGCACCGGCATCGGTCGTCGCCGACCTCTACTCTTCCGAGAGATGTCCCCGGGACACGATGGACATCCCTCACGCGCTGGGGCTGAGTGAATGGTGAGTGATGGGGCCCTATCCCATCACCCACCGCCCCTGACTACGGCTGGTTCTGCTGGCCATAGAGCCGGCGTCTCCTGCCCGGTCGTCGCCTGCGGTTCGGGTCAGCATCTGGCATGGCCTCGCGCTCCCGTTCCGCTGCCTCCTTCGCGAGCATGACATGTTCACAGAAGGAGGCAACAACAAAATCAATTCTATATCTATCTAACTTCAAAAAGGAGGTTTTTGTTTCACTTTATGTACTTTTTGTATCTATATTCAACGATTTTGCTGTCAATTGTGAACCGATTTTCAAAATTCTTTTTTTTTATTAGTTAGAGTAGACTCCAGAGATGATCCCATAGTCACCAGGTCAGGATTTAATAATCAAATTCCTGGAAAATCGAATATAACCTTCAAATTTTATAAGCACATATAAGTTAAAGTATTTTTATTTTTCAAACATATTTAAGTATTTGTAATAAACTACAAATAGACAATTCTTTTACTAAACTATTTTTAAATATTATTTTTTATTTAACAGTTTATGTACATACAAAGATAATTAAAAAGAGGAAGATATTATCAAACATTTTGAAAAATCGGACTAATGTATAATACAAATGTACCAAATTAAACTGAAGTAATCTCATTTGGCACTATGTCTAATAAGATGTATTGCGTTTGTTTGAAGTTGCAGAGGACATAAATAATGTTACAAACTGACAAGGTATCAAGTCTTCTAAAGGTGTACTTACTGCTCGCGTTAGGAACTCCAAAGAGGTCCACGTAATTTGGTTTGGGCTTGAACTTAACTGAATTTAGGTACCTAGTACAGTCAACAAAATAAAATAGAAATTATTTATTGTTATCAAAATATTGTACTCAATTTTTCGGGAGAATTCTCTCTTTGAGTTTTCATATGTCTGTAGTGAGAGGATTTCACTCTTCACTAGATCACTGTGCAATATTGATAATGAAGAAACAACTATGACCGAGAACAAAAATACTGACTTATTGAATGTCGTAATTATTCAACTGTATCGCATGAAGGGTTATATTATATCAAATAAAATGAATTTATATTTTATGTACTTATCACTATCCATATAAATATTCGTAACTTTTATCCAATTTGTTTTTTCTTTTTCTTTGAGCAGATATCAAAGAAAAAGAAAAAACACGAATGTGAAATTAGGTTTTATAATTATGCGAACGTTTCTTTATAAAAAATGCTATTGTTAAAAACTCTGATGATTTGATAGTAATTCCTTTTAGTTTATAAGTAACAAAGTAATCTTGAAATTGCCATAACTCTCTTCACAATACACGTTACAATTACAAGTTTTAAGTATACACCTATTTGGAACACGATTTTTAGATGTTTTTTTAACAGCCATTTAATCTACTCAAATGGTAAAGAAAAATGCGCTTATGAAATCATAAAGACAGATTTCTCTCGAATGACTCGGCACCACCTGTTGATAAGCAGAAAGGAAATTTTGATTAAATTCTCCCTATTACAGAGAAGGCAAAGGAAACTGAAACCCATACAGTCACGATTTTAGTAGTTATTTATATTCGCGTCGAGATACCGGTGTAACGTATCTTTTTACTCCATGTAGTTTCTGACCACCATTGACTGGCACTGCTACTTTGTTAATGACTTACGAAAAAAATTTATAAAAATACAGATTAGACCATTCGTTTTTTCATAACTTTTGAGGATCAAATTAATATAGACTGAAAATTTCTTAACAAAAATACTAAACATTTCTGGTAGAAAAATCAGAAAACGATGGTTTGAGGTAACAGTAGCCATTTATGGCCTATCCTTAGTTCTAAGGCCTTAATATTAAAAACAAACAAGCAGATGATCTTCATGGAAGTCAATCTTCATTGATAATGTTCGGTTTAACGAACTCAAAATATAACTTTAATAAATCATTTCTTAGTGAAATTGACCCTAACATTTTAAGAGAAAACCTAAAAAAGCAAATAATAATTGATAATGAGTTTATATTATATAAATGTTTATGCCTACGATGCACACGACCCACATTACCCGTCACTAATGAGAACGAATAAATAAAAAATAAAAAAGGTGGCCAGGGTAAAAAATGTATTCAATTTTTCTCTCATTATATTACTCGCCTATTTATAACATCTACAAATAAAACAGTAATTAAAACATGTGTCATCAGGTGAGACACCTGAGTGGTCGCCTCATTTATTCATAGACCATAGACATTCCATAGAGCTCCCCTGAATAGGGTGTCATGTATGACGACGTATTGGAGGCGGGTATTCAGCTGGCGAGATTGGAGATATGAATAGGGCCCTGAATTCTAAAGTTAGGCCACTAAAGAAGCGAGGATTTTTTGCATTTTTTTTATAAACCGCTAGAAGATAACTCTACATTCTGAGTGAGATATGAAGCTCTGTTTTGTCACAGTCCCCGCTACCCTTTTTGTGGGTATAAAACGTAATAAAGAAGGCATTAAAGCTTGCAAATTTAAATAAGATAGAAGTGCAAGATGGATTATCTAAGTATCAACTAACTTTACATTCCTAAAATTTAAGCTATCCCATTCTTTTTAAATCAGAATGACAGAGAGGTAGATAAATTAATTATAGTTTTAGTGAAGCCGATAAAGTCGACATCATTGAATATTAAAAGAAGTTCTTAGTAGTATTGTAGAAATTTAATAAATGAATAGAACTTTCGTCCCGCTTATTTCATGTCTTGGTTCTTGACACTGGTTCATACAACTATGGCTGTAGTGTATTATAGCTCTTTTGGAATTTCGTAGCGTCTTCTTTATTGGAAGCTTTATTCTTTAACAATGGCGAAATTACGATGATATTGCTGCGGTTTATTCTAGAGATCATTGATATGTTTCTTAAGATGAAACTTCAAACTTTGAGCCTTTGTCAAAAACTGTGTTATTCTCTTCTTAGATCTAGAATGTACCTTTGAATAGTCATAATTCTGACAAAAGCATAAGAATGAAGAGCATTCAAAGGTCTATTCATCCAAGAATCTATATAGACTTTAATGCTTACCCAGTGTGATGTGTATGGACATATCAGAGGAGTGGTAGTGCCATCAGCGCTTATAAGGTATACGAATATCACTATCCAGACTATTTCAAACAAGTCCTTGACTATAAATAAGTCTCCTTTTTTAATATCAAAATAATACTAAATGTAATACTTATCTTAAGTTTCGCTGAAAAATTGTGGGTAAATTTCCTCAATCAAACCTAAATGATAACCTGAATCATTTATTGTTCCCCTTAAGTGGTCTCTCTCTCTCTTATACCTTTAATGAGTTATTCCTGTTTTTAATGACCTGACGCCTGTAATGGAAAAATTGAGAACGATTATTATATAGTATATTTTCTAAGCAGAAGAAAAAATTTAAATTGCTTCTTTGTAATTGTCATACAATTTCAATGTCAGAAGATTTATTCTTTGGGTAATAGATACTTTAATCGATCAATAATGTACTCGGATAGTATTTGAACCTGTCAAAATCAGATAAAAAGTGAAATTTCTTTTTTGATACAGGCGTTGTCTTGTTTTCGAATTGAGTTTGACCTAGAATGGTTAGAGTTAAGGGAAAGCTGGTAAAGGCTTGTCCCTAGGCATAAATAATAAAATATTATGACACATTAACTTAAAGTTTATAGTTGAGTTACATACTCATAAAATAACATTACGCAGTTACAATGTGATGTTGGACCTAAAAATTATAATTATAACCACCACAGAGGCGCACTTAGGTGAACTTTAATAATAGTTTCTAACAGTTTCGTTTTAAGGAACTAATTTCAATGGCTTGTTTTAATGAAAGAGGGTACATTTATCATAAAAAATGTACAATGAATAAAATTGATCTCATATATCCAAGGTATAACTATAAGGTGAATATAGAGTAGAATGGCTCTCTTTGGCTACCCCATGTCTGGGACTGGGCTACCCCAGTCCTGAAGATATAAAGCGGCTGACTCCGAGCGTACTAAGTAAGTGCATCTTGGACTTTTTCCAGGACAGCAGACACTTGGATTAGGGAAACACAAAAGATCCCATTGGGTCCAAGTGCTCGGGGAGTAATCCTGGCCTTTTTTTTACGAGGAGGAATCCCCGCCACTGGCTAAGCGACGGGCGTGTGTGGGGCTCACTCAGTACTTCAATAGAGCGGCCCTGAGAATACCCACTAAAACTCCCCGGTAGCTCCATTGCCCTTCACGGGGGTAACCTAGGTTCTGCGGAGAATTTCACCAAGTCACCTCCAGGCAGCCCAGTCAACTGGGCTTCGCGCCAATGGAGATTGCCCAGAGTTACTTGGGCAATCCCAGACGTGGCGGCCTATGCAATGCGTGCGTGGGAGCCACCCACACACGCAGCCGCGCTTAGGGCGTAGGACGATGGGCGACCACCACCCGCCTTCTCGCGCCCACCGATCTACGCCGGAGAGGAGGGACTTGTGGACTTTTCTCCCGCTCCCTCTCCGCTGCCTCCTTCTGTAGTTGGCAGTGAGATATAACCACCGCCGAGCGCCGCACGTAGCTCGCGGCGCTCGCTTCGCCAGGCCGGGCATTCAATAAGAGTATGCTCGGCCGTAAATCCTGGCCCTACATCAAGATAAGATAACTATAAGAATGAATGTTTAATAAGCCTTTCATCATAATTGACTACTGGGCACAGACCTTGGTAATTGAAGAAACACCTGAGGAATTTTGACCTTAATAACATCACACTGCGAAAGTAATTGAGGTAAAACCGGGATCTGATACACCCTTATCTAGCCCAAATTAAGCGACTCGTATTATGGACACTAGATAATAGAAAAATATACATTGATTTATATAAATATTAAATCAATACTAAAAAATAATGTCTGAGTAGACATTTATGACTATGGTACCGAATACATAACTTTATACTTTCATGGTATCGTATACTTTATATTTTTCTTTTCGATTATTTTTAATTTTTAATTGGAATAAAAAATAGCGCTTCGTTTTCGGAGACTCATATATATTTCAAAGGAGATTTTCGATATTGGTAGTTTGAAAACCCGCCAGGATATTAAATGTTAAATTTAAACAGCATTCTTGATTTTTTCATTCAATTTTGACAAGACAATATAAAATAATGACGTTTGGTTCTCTGTCTTGACTATTTACTGTGGTAATTCGAATTTGGACAACGATTTTTTGAACCAGAACAAAACGCGGGGATTTTAAGTATCAGGTTGGGGGGTGAAATTGGACCTCTCCTTCCATACTAAATATCCCGCTGATAAAATTATTATGATAAAATAGCCTTCTAGGTACAGTGAACATCCCAATATGTACCAACATAGTATTTAAGCATGAACTACAGGATGAAAGCGAGAGAGAATTTCTGTTCTTTCACAATTGGACGCACAGCAATTTGTCAAGGGAAATGAGCGAACTGACACCGTATCTCCGTTGCCTCCAACATAATGCATTGCTTTACAAGCAACAACTTTGCAACTATCTTAAGTCAAGGGAACAAGAATTGTTTTATGAGGCGCACAACCTCATATCAGAAATTTCATTTTAAAGGTGACTTTATATCAAACGTAATTGTTGGTAGCTTAAGAGATGTTTTCCACAGAAATTTTCTGTGTCAATATGTTTTTCTTAAGGGTCTTTAGTACAACAGAGTTCTATCTAATTCAGTAGATTTAAATTCCATTGACGGCTGTCTGGTCGAATTGTCAATATCCTGGACTGCTTAACCAGACGTTCCTGACCCTGGCCAGCTATTTGTATGATGAGTACGAATATTTATTCACCTGTCATGGATGTTTGCTTATTTATATATTATAATTCTGATATTTATATACATATTACTATGTATCTATATTTCTCCGTTATCTCGTATTAATTGCTGGTAATGATGCTTAATGTGGGCTTGATAACAGGCACATGTATTCCCTCCTTCATTCAACATGGGTTCCATCAAAAGAGGCGTAAAGTACTTTTTGGCTAAGCAAGGTAGAGGTTTCTAGGGCAGTATGTCGCATGGTGCACTAGCTATCTTCACATATGGTCTCCTCTACTGCTTACCATCAGGTGGTGTCGAGTCATTTGCTGAGCTTTTTATAAAAAAAGGTATGATTTTGAGAAATATTATTGTTCTAAATAAATAACAAAGTAATATAATGTATAATATGTATGATGTTAATAATAATATTACAAAGAAATGAGTTCATAGCGCAAAAGCAGCGAATAGCAGGTGAGCAATCCACTATAGATTTTTAAGAATATTTAAAAAAAACATGTTTATTTTTTCTTGCGTATTCCAAGATACTTTTAGATTTTGTATTTACACTTTGAAATAAATGAAAAAGGTTTAATATCACGGTGCAGTGACAAGCAATCTCTTGCTATTTGTCACTCAGTTTAAACGAAATGTCTTACCGCATACAATGCTATTAAGAATTTTATTGTATTTTGAAATACGTGTTCACAATTTTAAGTTTTATTCGAAAGGTGATTCAAAAAGTTCAGAATTATAAAAGTATTTATCTTTATCCAGGATATTGACCGTGGGTTGAGTGAATGCTGGTAAGGAAAACAATAGTGGTGGGTACTTAAAACTTACAATACTATGTAAATTATATAGTACAGTACAATAGTATAACCCAGTTTGAAGATCCTTGGGGAGACCTCTGTCTCTGCTCCTCTAGGCTAATATGAAGATGATAATAAAATGTAAGGATAATGTAAGGATTCTATATCTATAAAAATGTCTTGGTAGCTTCGTTGTCTCAAATACAACTATATCTTAAATTTTAAATTATTATTTCATAGTACCTCCACTGTTTCGTCATCATAAATTTTGAATAAATTTGGCTTCTTTTTAAAACGCAACATAGATGTTCATCTACCTCTAGAGCAGTGACCCAGCGCAGCTTATCGGTTGTCATGCACCCCGTACTATTTTCTGCGCGCGAGACGAAGAAGAAGACAGAAAGAAGACAGATTTTGATCGTAATCGTAGAAGACGCATACGTGTCTTACGATTTTACTACAAATGATTCTCATAAAAGTACTGTGCCTCTTGTGGAGTTTCCTTGCCTAAGCTGGTGATGGTTCTGAAGTGGAAGACCATTGCGTGCAGTGGCAGCTCAAAGGTATGTGAATGCATTATAATTGTCATTGTTTGTACTTTTACATTCGTATTTGAAAGTTCGTTGTTACGGTAGTTAGCTCGGGGAGCCTGTGGAGTAGTGTGTATTTGGAGAGAAGTGGGAAAACAAGGAAACCACGTCTTGACTCGTCACCGGTATATTGACAACAACATCAAAACAAAAAACAATCTTGATACTAAATATATTAAAAAAGTAAACTGACATATACAAAACGGGCTTTATAAAAACTATCAGTAACATTCGTAATTCGGATTCTCAATTTAATCGTGGATTGTTAAAAACCAACAAAACCGATACAATCATGTAATAAAACAAGCTTCTGCAATAACTCAACTTATATTTCTATAATAATATTCTACTGCACAGTATGACTATCCTAGACACCTTTCCAGTGAAACGTACCAACGACGACTGACTTAAAAACTAAATGTTTACAGCTAAACTCAACAAGACAGACGCGACTTTTTAACATTGACTTTTAATTATACAACTTCCGGTCTTAAATTTTATCTACGAGAATTCATAATAACAAAAGAAGGTATAATTATTAAAATTATTTTAACAAATCACAATATATTAAGTAACAGTCATTATATATAATTAGGCATTTGTTTAAATTGAAACCAAAGTACTTCCGTTTATTTTTATCATGACTTTTTTATTTGAGCTGGTTTCAAAAACGAAAGAATACATATAGTTATTATTTTGTACGTACATTTGCCTTTTAAAATAAATCTACACGTTTTTAAAATTACAATAATGAACCACAACAATCAGGTGCGTTTGCTACACCCACTAATCATAGAAATCTATTTCGTATTTTCGTCTCCAATTTAATCTACCTTAAGTTTAGACTGTAACCAGACAGGGGTAAGGTTTACCACATTGGCCGTTATGTAAGTCACAAAAGCCAGATTGTCTTTGAAATTCAAAGTTAATCTTTGAAATAGATCTAAAGGTTAATATCAAATTGCTTTTAAGCTCAAAATAGCAAAATCCAAGAAAATTTTGAGACAACAAACTTTCTACGGAGGAACTTTACAGAAAGTAACTGTTACTCAGTTGAAAGATATTGTTGGTATATTGATAGCTTTAAATAAATTTCGATGTTATTTTTGGGTTTTATGATTAGTAAAAAGATACTTCATTTTATGTTTTCCGTGATGCATTCGCATTCGAGTAAATAGACTTTCATTGTAGAGCTGTATTTCACAATCATAAAAATCCAATAAGTCATAGAATATAAAAGCCACATAAGGTTTTAGTGCGTAATAGCGTAGTCGAGAACATTTTGTTTTGTTGGTTAGTACTAAGTATATCAAAAAGTAATTTTCTATGATATTTTTAAATTTTTCAAGGTACTTTTACAAGTAGCCTAAAAACGCTCAATGGAAAGACTCCGTGCATGTGACGTCACACGCAAGAAAGTGGCTACAAAAATGAAGGGACACATCAGAGCACAACATTAATAAAATCTTTGTAATTTACGCATTTATAGGCATATTTGGCATATGTTAGTTTCACATGAGTGTTTTAATACCTAATTATAAATAATTGTCTACAAGACTTCATCTACTCCCATGATAATTAGATTTATGAGTATATACAAACACACTAAGTATAATGAAAGAATTATTTATTGTTGTAATAATTTACATTTTGTATTGTACCATTATCAAAATTTACTCGATTTTTTTTAGGCGCTGTGGTAGTGAAACGCGCGTGACTGATAATGTTCTTTTTTTGAAATTCCTACAGATACCAAACAAGGAGCAGTGACAATGTGGCTGTCTACCAAGTGAGTCCTTTGCGCGGGGGTATCGAAAAAACGTAGTAGTGACATTATGAAATTTAGTACATTATTATATCATTCGTTTGGATGATATAGTGGTTACTCGGACATTGGCTGACATGATCCTTTTAAAGAGGATTTAAGGCATGCGTGTAGATAAATATTTTTAACGAATTGCCAAATATATATTTAAGATAGATTGATATTTTTTTAAATAAATACGTAAAATCTTTTTTGAAAAATAAAATATTTTAATAGTTTTCAGTTAATTGACATACCCATTTTTGTAACTCTAATTTAATATTTTTAATAAGTAAGTAACTAATTTCCAATCCAATCAACATCTAAATACACTTTCGATAACTACAACAATATTCCATACCGATACCAAGCAAGTCATGCGATGATTATTATAGACTTTTAAAAATTCCTGAATTTAACACTATTAGATCTTATGAATAACCCACCAGAGTTCAAAATAATTATCATGATAACCTTTCTTTGGGATAGGATTGGAAGTCAGAACCATCTTATCTTATCTTGATGTAGGACCAGGATTATTTACTCCCGGAGCACGTCGACCCAATGGGATCTTTTGTGCTTCCCTAATCCTACTGACCGCTGTCCTGGAATACCTCCAAGATGTAAGACTTACTAAGTACACCCGGAGACAGCAGCCTTATATCTTCAGGCCTGGAATAGCCCAGTCCAAAGTGACCCATTCTTTTCCTAGCAAGAGCATCACAATACATAGGATGTGTTCCATTTGTTCGGTGTGCTCCCCACAGGCCCTACATAGAGGTCAGGTAAGTCAGAACCATATAAAGTTAACTAAAATTAATAATTTTGTACCTGTACATGCATTGAAATTAAATTAATCACAACTAAATAAAATCGCAACTATCCTAAATCTAAAATACTAACTCCCCTTTTTAATAAGGGTGTGTCATCCCTACGGACACGTTAAAACAAGTGTAGGTATATACAAAATATACTCTACTGGATCTCTCGCGAACGTGACATGTGTACGTTTATCTTAATCTCGATTTAAGTTACAGCCCTATCGCTGTCTTTCATTACCATCGCTGCTTTTATTCCCGTAGGCGTGGAATTTTAAGAACGCAAGTAGTAATGTAAAAGCGCTGCACCATTAGGGTTGCGAATTTGTTTGTCAGATAAACAGAATAGAGTAGTTATTGCGGCCGCAAGCTAAAAGTGTTGAGTCTAACGGTCGTGGTTGGAATGAGAATTGTGATGAAGCTACGCTTATATCATGTAGCAACGCTTAAAAGGACTTTTGTCCTTTTAAGGGAAAGCGTTTTTGGTATAAAGGTTATGTGGAAGCCATGTCACTGTGTCAGCTTAGAGACTGTGTTGTACTTACGCCCTTTGCAATTAATATTAAAAAATATGGTGCATAATCGAAATCAAAATTTGTTTTCAATGTCCCATAGTCTTTTCATCATAATCAACCGCTCATTAACGTCCCCACCGAGAGACTAGGGCTTATTCTAAATTATGACGGTTAGGCCTTAGTGAATCACCCTGACTAAGTGCATTTTGATCGACTTTACATGCAGCACAAAAATTTCTTCACAGGTATTCGCAGGTTACCTCACGATGTTTACCTTTACTCTAAAGTGACTAAAAAGTATATATGAATTCAAAATTTGAAAACATATTAGTTCGTGGTAGAGTTCGACCGCTGCCTCCTGTATAGAAGACAATGACCTTACGCACTACGCCTGTGACGGTCTCTGCTGCCAGTGCAGCTGAACGACAAATAGTCCTTAACGTACTTTAATATATGCCATGAGAAAATGCCAGCTCAAAACAGATCTTGTTATATGAGAGTTACCGCTCTGATTTAATCAACCCAACCCCGACTCATTATTACACGATACAACATAGTGCAATAATTACAGTCACGAAACCCAAATGAACTACAATTTGGCGGCAGCTAACTTCTAATGAAAAGACGAACGTCGTGTGATATTCTAGAAGCTTATACTTAGCTTAGTTTGCTCGTTAGGAGCAGTGTAGATGAATATTACCTAAATTCGGTAGTTAAACTGAAATTGGTTCTAATTCTTCTGAGCGCTAGTTATAATGATTTTTAGTGTCACTCTTTTATTACATTTCATCAATAAAATCACAGAATATGATGCATTTTAAACATTTTATAGGGATAACTTTAAACGAACTACAAGCACTGATTTAGTTTAAAAAATTCCTTACCAGCACACGTATTCCCTCTTTCTTACAACATGGGTTCCTTTAAAAGAGGCGTGAAAAAGCACTTTTTGGGCCGGCAAGGTGAGGGTGGCTAGGGCATTATATCACATGCTTCACTAGCTATCTGCACATGACTCGTCTACTGCTTATCATCAGGTGGTGACGAGTCATTTGCTGAGCTTTTTATATAAAAAAAAAAAATTCAAACTCTTAGAACGGACGGCATTTTTGTATAGTAAAAATCAGATTAATATTGAAAATACTATATATCAAGTTTTTTTTTATGTAATAAAATTCCATATAAGAAGTAAATAACTAGATCAACGAAAAGCCGTTTATGTCATGTGACTAATAAATGTTTGGTTAAATATGCTCAAAATCTTTTATAACTTCGGTTACTATGGTAAAACATTGGTCTTTTGAATTGTGTGACTATGTATGTCTCGGTAAAGCTCTAATTATTGCACTTATGTTACTCTTGCCACTTCATCAGTTCTTCAAACTATAGAAGACTTGGAGTAAACTTAACCAAGCATTAATTAGTCACATATCATATAAATAAAAATGTATTTTCATTAGTCCAGATTAAAATAAAAAACGGCTAGAAAGATTAGAATTTTCATTTGTAATACAAAAGTTGATAAATAATAAAATGTGTAACTCGTGATTCTTATATTTGTAGTAAATCCCAAAACAATTTACCTCTATAAATTAACGAAGTTTTTATCTAAGGATATACTTGTGATGATAGACCTATGTAAAACTACCTTGAGGTCGGAAAGATCCTAAAATTCCGGAAAGTGCCCAAATCAATTCCATCAATCTTCTCAAGTATTAAATAAAGTGTGGATAGCACCAAAGCTTCTTGAAGTGGAGTGAAGATAAGTGGAAAATCGACATCATTCCATGTCTAATTATCACTGATATTCTGAAGTTAAAACTCCAGTGTCTCATATCCTATCTAAGCAATGAACATCACGTGAACTTGTTGAATAATTTCTTAAAAATTACAGTTGAGCAGCAATATTATATATTAGGCTGAGATAGCATTACCTAAAACTAAATTGAGATTATATATAACTACTAAAATTATATAAAAGTAAATACCAAAACTAAAGTCGAATTATTTTGTGATAAATTATTATACTTGTGTAATTTAAAGTATCAAGGTAGATTCGGTAGTATTCCTAAGCTATATATAAATATATAAAAATGAATTATTAGTCTTGCTTTCTCAAAAACGAAATATTTGTTTTCTTTTATATAATACGGGTAGTTTATATATATAGATGCAAAAAAAATATATAATTTTTAATTTATTAACAAATTGTCTGAATGAGATAAAGTGAAAATTCAAATTCAAATATATTTCAAACACACATACACACACACACGTATATAAACAATAACACATGTATTAACACCTGTTTCGGTCTCTACAAAATTCTTTAGGCAGTGTTAGGTTGACATCAAGAGACTGCCAAAATTACCCAAAATTTCTACAGCAACGGGATCAACCTATTGCGTTTGCTTATCTTAGTTTTTCCAATTTGCTATAAAAACTAAAGTGATTTAAAAAAATTAAATTTGTCATTTTTTACTTCCTGTCCTTAGCATAAATGTCTTCCCTCGTCACTTTGGATGACATTTGAAACAGCTAAATTGTAGATGGTACAAAGTTCACTGAAATGTAATTATAAATTGTAAGACGACAGAAATCCTCTAAACAATTAAAAGAAGAGAACAGAAGTAATTAAAGTCGTCAAATCAATCTTGTAAACACGTGTCCCTGAGAAAAGTTATGAGGTCTTTAGTCGTAACAAGAACAAATCCTCTGTAAATTTAAAATCCTTCACCATTACTTACGTTAAAATATCACCGTATTCGTAATATGACAGTTAACCGTTGTAGTGTATTAGTTATGTAATTCTCTTTTTGAATTCTGTTCTACATGTATTCTATTATATTCTATTCTACATGTGCTTCTTATTTTGAAATTTCGAATGAAACACGACAAATTTTGATATTGGTAACGACCGTTGCTTCGTCTCGGCATTTTAAATTTTGATAATTCTTTTAGAATATTGTTGTGATGGGACCTCTATTATTTTTTTGAGTGTTATTTTGTTCTTTTATTTATTTTAAAGATACTGTTGGTACAAAATATATTGAATAATGCTAGCTGGCAAGATGGTGTGAGTCTTACTTATATCTTTTATAAAATAATTAAAAAAATTAAGCAAACTTACTGCTAGGTTAGTACTGTCCTTCTGACGTAGAAGCTGGAGATGTCTGGAGATTTCTGCAGCTTCTCTGTGCTCCAACAAGCATTTTAAGCCGTTTGATCCGATTGTAACTTTCCACTTTCCAACCCGCATTGGACTGGAATCCTTCCCATATAGTAAGATCTCTATCATATATTGGCTTTTGGTATTAATTAATAAGGGATGGAGTTGTTGAGGCTATCTAACGGGCTTGAGTTTTATTATATTTTTAATTAACTATGAAGGGAATGGAAGGATGAACATCTTATGAGCCAATTTGTTAAATCTTTGATTGACAAATAATCAAACATTTAATAAATTGGCCTGTTTTTTATTTATTGTAGCGCTACTATGACTAAACAATTACAAAGTAACTCTGTCTGGATTGTGCTTGATGTTGAATAGATCTAATGAAGATCTTCCTAGGAGAGGAAACTGAATTCCTTAACAAACACGATTAAGCAACAATAAAATACAATTTAAGGTATTTCAAGTAGTAACTGAAAAACAACCCGGTCTCCGGTGACACATCACTATAAATTTTGCAAAGTAAAGAGTTTTAAATAAAATTAAACCTTAATACATATTCTAATTCGATTGCATTTGGAATCCATTTCTGCAATTTTGGTGTGAAGAAACAAGTCTACTGATATATTGCTTTTGTAATGTCTCGAAGTACTTTTTAGGTGATTGCTATATTTCACCATGTTGCGATTGTATTCTGACAATGTACATATTTGTTACAAAAATCGTAAACATATACACGTATACGTTTTTTATCCCGCAATCTCAGTCACTTGACAATGGACTGTATATATCGCTGCTTTTATAAGGGATCCTTTGATGGTCCAATTGTCGAAGGAAATATAAATAAAACCCATTGATCCACCATGCAATCGTATTGTGTTTGATTCACGCTACTGATATTGTGATGAGATGTAAGTCCGATTTGCGCAGATGACTCTATCGCTCAAAACGAAATTGTATTTTGAACGCTTTACGAGTTATTTTTGAATAGCAGATCAATGAAAAATGAAAAAATATTGGTGAAGTTAAATTACAAATTAGAACATTCATTATGTGTTTAACGCATTAAAGTTATAAACTAGATATAATTGAGTACCATAATTATAAGATATATTTAGTGGTTATTCTAATGTTCGATTAACAGTTCAAGAGACGTAGGATATCAATTGTATTCTTTATAATGATTGCAGCTTAATTATATTCCAACGAATGTTGACTTTTGTGTTGGAAGTAAAGGTCCTGTTTAACCCGTTTTAAATAACAATTTTTCTTTATTGTTAATATTTATTATCATGTTGATAATAGCAAATTTGATTGACTCAGAGACCAACCATAGCGAAAGTTGCTTTGTTTTCATTATCGAAACCTGAGCGTTTGATGCACTAAGCCGATGAGGTCCTGATTCCTTATTATTAATTACTCTCACAGACAGTCTTCTCACTCTTAATGATTTAACATAATTTATTTTTATGTTTTATTTTTACAGTAAAAAATAAATATATATACTACTTTACTTATATATTTGGTGTCGTATATATTCACTAGCTATTGAACTCATATCGCTATCAGGCGGTGTCTAGTCGTATTATGTGCTGTTTATAAAAATATCTATTATATAATATAAGAAAAGTATATGTCTAAGTCACGTATATCATGCCAAAGTAGTTTTTAAAACAATCTATAAGGTTAAGGAATAAGATAAGTAATCAGTCTTATAAGGTGGGATGTAAAATAGGTGTTTCATCCCACCTCATAAGACAGGTGGTTAAATTTGGTGGTTGAATCTGTAAAAGACGTCAATTAGGCACGTGTAAGAAAAGCCTTCCTGTAGATAAGTAGAAGAGGACGTGGCATAGAGGATGTTGAACAGGAGACATAAAAAGCGACTGAACTAAAATATTTCATGTAACAACAAAGGTCAACTTATAGTATACTCATCTTACTTACAAATTATGGATGTAAATCCGTTGAATTTTTACCGAATCCAGATTTATTACGGTTGAGGTCTCGACCCTCAAAATAGTCAGCCATAAAAGCGCCAGATTTAAAAATATTCAACGATATAACTTCAAAATAGCTCTTTCTTATCGTAGAAATTTTCCTTAAATTGCTTGTACCGTCTACAATAAAATCATATTTCACCAACAATCTGCGATTCAGCGAAAATGTCGGACGCTGGACTTTGAGATTTAAATGTTCAGCCAAACGAGCAACGTTGCTGCACGTCTAGAGGAAAACGCTGAACGAATATTTTATGCCTACTCTCTCACTCAGTGTACCGTGGGAGCAAGACACATTTACTAAATTTTTTTATCATATAAAGTATTAGGCTTGAGCTTATTTGTGCAAAATGCACAGAATAACTACTCGTTTTTATTTAAAAAAAACTATTTTTTAATCAAATTTTTGCAAAGAACATTATTTTTACTAATTGTCCTAAATATCGTATAATATACAGGGAACGATCTTGTAACTACCATCATCGCCCAACTGTCGACCATAGAATCCTATATTAGTATTCCGATATCGATGCAGCTATATAATTGTGGTGAGAAGCGCAAGGTTGGCAATTATGGTTTAAAAAACAAAATAAATTTGTACTGTTTTAAGATGAATAAGTTTTAATAAGTTTAAAAAAATGCTGCCAGCTAGCCAGACATTTTTTATTAAATACAAAACATGAAGGCGCATCTATTAAGCAATTTAGATATAGGGTCCATTCCTCTTGATTGTGTAAGGGTTCAATGCTCATCCCAGTTTTTCTAGTGCGCTGTCTATTACGCTTAACTAAGTATTTTTATTATTTATAAGCTTGAATTCTTTTTTTATTACTTTATAAATAATTAACACCATATATACCTTTTTTTACTAAAACTTTACGAACCTACCCGTGACTGACTAAGAGATGGGCATGTATGGGGCTTACCCAGAGCCCCATCGAATTGTTTCTGGGAATATCCACTAAAACTCTCCGATTACCCTATTGCTCTTCACGAGCATGACCTGAGTTCTGCCAAACAATTCACCGGTCGTCCCCAGGCAGCTCAGGCCGGGCTTCGCGCCGATTGAGATTGCTCAGAGTAATTGGGCAACACACTATATACCTATGGTGCAGTATATACCTTTAATAAATGATAAGAATGCGTCAACTAACTGAAAATCATTATTTTATTTTTTAAATTTCTATTTATTGTCTTGGGGGCTTAATCGTACTTATTCTTTGCAATTTATTACATTTCTGTGATTAAAATTGTTAATAACCAAAATCATTTCATATGTTTTCACATTAATTGTTTTAATATTAACTAGATTTAAATATAGTTCAATTTATAAAGGTAGGAATAAATATTGCCGAGTTTCTTGTCCGTTCGTCTCAGTAGATAAACGAACAGGTGACTTAAATTTACTTTCCATAAATGTACATATATGTATCAAAGATGAATAAAAGATTTTGACTATAAATTTTCAAAAAATGGTGACAGCCCTACTCTTCACACAGGACATAGCGAACGCAATAATTCAGGGTACAGCACACGTTGTGGTCGCCATAACGTGCGTATCTTGTCGTGCGTGCGAACCCTAATATCGGCACAATTGCCACGTTTCCTATCAGAGGTATTAAACGATGTATTTATTACTGCTTACTTTAAAAGGCTAATAGTTTTTAGGTACTAATTGACTGTATCTATGAGTAAAGATTGGTATATATAGTAAAGTTATAATAGTAAGGTTATTTAGGTTAGTTAGGTATATATAGTAAGGTTAATATAGTAAAGATTGGTATATATACAAATGATATGTTGTCTGTCGACTTAACTAGAGTTCCGGCGTTGGAATTCCGGTAGGGGCAGATTTTTGTTCGATATTTTTATTTAGTATATTTATATATATTTCTCCGTATTCATATAGAATCCAAGCACTTGTTATGTTTACTTTGTAGTAGATGATTCTAGTTTTGATTATGAAAACAAAACAATTTTTGCCAAGGTCGGTTACTGGATGAGTCATTTAAAATTTGTTTTCTCAAGCTGCTCCGTACTTAAGAATACATACTAAGGTATTTGTCCAGGTTGTTAAGCAACCATTTTTATCGGGACAGTATGGTAGTGTTATGTCTGAAACTCCTCATGTCTAGAAAGGCCTCACCTTGTAGAAAGGCTGTTCTGCTTAAAAATTGATAATAATAATGAGTTATCATCGTAATATTTGTCAACTTACTAAATAATTAAATTCCCAGCCTTTACGAATATGTTAAATAGAAAAGAAGGCTTGTGATAAATTGCTGATAATGATGAGTTATCGTAAGCTATCTTCGTAATATTCGTCAACTTAGTAAATAAGTAAATTCCCAGACTTTACAAATATGTTGAATAGAAAAGAATAGAGTATATATTATAGTTATTGTACATCAACCAATTCAAAATAAATATATGGGGAATGCTTTATCAATTTAGTACAAAGTGCAACCTTATCATTTAGAGCGATCTCTTCCAAGTAACCTTAGTATGGTCAGGATTAAAATAAAAATAATAACAAAAAATATTACAGATAAATACTAAATATAAACATACATATCTACTTACTAAATAATAGCATAAATATACTATATAATACATAATTATAGACTACCAAGATGATACTACGTATCATATAATGCCGAAAAATTCAAGTATATAACAGACAAATAGTGTTAAAGCATTTTCTTTTTAAAACTGTTTAGTGACTGAGCTTGCCTTAAGAGTAAATAGTTCCACAGTATAACAGCTTGTACCGAGAAAGAGTTCTTGTAAAATTTATTGTAATGTGATTGTGTTTCTAACCTTAAGTTCTCAGACGATCTCCAAAACTCAGGAATGAGTATGTTGAAGTAACTTAAAACGATCTTTAAAGTTAAAAGTGGTTTTTGGGTGGAATAAAACGGAATAAAGAAGGGAATAGATATGTGCATTCCAACGAAGAAGAATAGTTAACCACTTGAATTTCACAAGAAATTAGCAACTCTAAAATAATATATACCAATTCAATTTAATTTCATATAAAATATTTTAACATGTCAAACGGTATAATCTCGACAAAATGGAGTCATAGTTGTGATGATATTTAAAGCACAAATTTCATCTTTATATGCTTGTTGATGTTACGTCTTTTGGCTAAATTCGCCGGTGACCACAAACAGGGCCCGAACTTGTTTATCAGTTTTGTTCCATTATTTTTATATGAATAGACCTTTCCGTGGGTGGTTAATCCACCAAAACCTTCCACCTTTCCCATATCCACAAAGATACACGAGTTTGATATTACTATAACGTAATCCTTACTGAATTATTATTTTATATTTCTATTTTTCGCTGAAGCAAAAAATATGCCAGCACGTGTAAGAATAAAGTTATGGTTTTATTCCAAAAAGGTTTTATATCATCCGCTTTTTGTTTTATTAAGGTTTTACTCAAATAACTCGAGTTCACAATAAAGGATGTGTATTCTCATAAGAATAAGGGTGCTTTCACACACGCTGGTATTGACGTCCATCCTGTCGAGTGGTCAGTACTCCTATTTACTTAGCCAGAGGTCCTGGAGTACGAATATTTCTTCACTGTCATGGATTATGTTTATTTAGTGTATTTCTGATATTTATATGCTATTACGGCAATGTTATCAGCTTGAAGCCGCATCTGGCGTGGAGATCTGGTCCATACTTCTCATATTTTTCTCTCGTGTAGGCAGCAGGGATGTTTAGAGGCTGTTGATGACAATGAAAAACATGTTTTAAATACAAATTTCTATCTATATTTCTTCATTATGTAGTATTCATAATACTAGCTCTTAATTTAATAATAGGTGTAGAAAGAAAATATAATTAGCTTATTATTATTAGATTGTAAGATTTTTTAATAAAATACGTTTTACTTTTCTTGAGCACCACTTGGAGCTTTTTCCGATAAATAAATCTTAAATTCAATGCAATTATATCGTATGAAATGGCGACGCAGGTGGGTAGATCATGCCATCTTATAATCTTCTTTATTGAGACAATCATTAAATCGCTTCAAAGCCAGTGTAATAGTGTATAATCTCAAATTATTTCCACTTCCAATCATTAGCTAATCAAGTAACGTAATCGAGACAATCGATTTGTGTCTCAATAAATCAACGTCACGTTCAGATCACACTATCCGATTAAAGTTGCGTCGACTCAAATATGGTATCTTAGCGAGTGTGCTGAACATCTCAGGTAAGAAATCCACTCGAGGTGATCACTAATAACTTAAATTGCCTGCTGCCCCAACTCTGCCATTAAATGAGGAGCATATGATAATCAATTTTAATAGAACCATCCGAGAAAACAAAGTTTCTTTGATTTCTCAATCGAAATCCAAGCGCTTGTAACACTTCGCTAAAAGGACCTCGAATTTCGCCAGAATTATTTAAGAACAAGTTATTAAGAAAGCGATATAGCTGATTTCACATGTATCTATAAGCGCCTAATGTTTAAGACAGTTTAGGTTACTTACTTGTGGCTTACTGGGAAAGTGTATCTGTCTAAACTATTATATGAAAATAGCTTCAAGTGGCATAAGTAAACTGTAAAAACTGAGACGACCCTTTCTCTCCAGATTGCTACCATTACAAACAAGCTTTTTAAACTACCAGCCTGAAAATGAGGACTGAATCACTTTCCAGTGTCTTTTTAACGCAAAATAAACGCATTACTTGGTAACGATGAACGTTGTCTGAATACTTAATGTAATTCAGCAGGGAACGTTGGGATTGAGCATTGCCCTATTAAAAGCCTGCAGAGCACGAAGGGAGAATTTGCACGAAGGACATATCCCCTAAAATATTTATCTGGAGATATTAAAAATGTTTGTTTTACTAAAACTTGAGAATGTTCCTCCTTGGAAGTAAACGGGGCTACAGACAAAAGAGGTCTAGTATAATAAGCAAATCAAGTTTTTAAGCACCAGGATTCCTAAGGCAACGTTCCACCATATAAATAAGATCATGAAATGGAGTGGAATATTTTCAATTGTTATCAATGGTGATAATACAAGAATTAAGGAATGATAGTTTGATAGTGTTTATTTCAAATCTAGTTGATTAACAATAATGAGAGACGAAATTACTCTGATATAAAAATGACCCGCTGAAATCAGAAAGCTTGCTAGTGTTGGTGACGGCCACACTGATAATAACTGCTTAGTACCTAATTTATTAACTTATATTCATCATCTACAATAAGCGCCTTTTAAAGTACTCTGTAATTGTTGTATTCTTGAAATACCTCCATTTCATCCAGTTTTAAATCGAAAAGCCTTATTTTAAAAAGAAGACAGTACTGAATATTCTGAAAGAAATTCTTAATAGACGATTTCTACGTGCTTTACAAAACCACACTTTACATTTTAATAGCACGTTTATTTCGCCAGCTGTTTCAAAGCCTTATACATAATAAGTTGTTATTTTCAAAATCCAACAATAGACTGTGTTGGAAATTGTTTCAACAGGAATATAAACTATCAGATTACTATATTATTCATACTGTCTGTAAAGTTTTGAAATGGATCGTTTTTGTTGTATTAATTCCAAATAGGTGCTGAAAGTCCTTGAGCAAGAATTGAGCGTCATTAGTTTCAGGATTAAGATAGAAAGTAAGGAGGAAGGAAAGATAAGGATAGTCTTAAGTTGGCAGTATAAGAGTATAACTTAAGATTTCCCATAATTGTTCTTTTAATGAATATGTCAAAGTCAAAGTCAAAATATCTTTATGTAAATAGACTCATTTACTAAGTTCTTTCAAATTGTCATAACAGGGAATATGTATGAGAAAAATAAACAAATGTAATTAAAGGTAATAGTGATAAATTTAAGTGTGTATTAACCGGGTATTTACAAATTGTCCCTGTTATAGAATTTAAATATGTACTAGTATGCATATTCCCATTTAGCCCTACTACCGCTTCGACGAATTAGTAGTTGCAGAGAAGAAACAGCGCAAGTAACTCTCAGCTGGATGTACGGAAAACCTATTGTTAAGATATAGATGTCAATACGTCATTATAGAAATAAGTTCCAGTTTGTGACCTATGCTTATATAAAGAGAAACGTTTAGACGAAACTGCAATGCGACTGTTCACCCATCAGCCATTTATCCTCCTGGCTTCCTACAATTATGATGACTGTTAACTGCCTGCTAGAGTACTGATACTCACGATTAGACGAAAGTCCTGAAGCCAAGGAGTGTACGCTACTGTCAAGACAGTATACCCTCCTGATTGTTCAGTGCCTACATAATTAGGAAGACAGATAAAATATAAGGATAAGGTTACCACACTACTCCTTTCCCATCCCTGATCTTTTGCAGTTAGTATCTGACCTGAATAGACCAGCCGCAGTAGCGGAAAACTCTAAGTCACCAAAGTTAAATAACTTTCCCTGACGTCTTATAAATTGTATTCCACGCTTCATAAAGGCCTATTTAAAAAGAAAGGACAAAAGTGTTCACACAAATCCAAATGTATTATAATCAAAGAAACGAACTCTTTAATTATATTTTGAAAATATCGCAGCTTATTATTTATCGTATAGATTGCTTGATTGATATATGTTACATATATAACACTATGATCTATATTGCTAAAATATCCCGGAATAATAGAGACCAGGTCCTCATTCATATATTTATTTCGTAAGTCCATGGTTTGCGAATTTTGACAAGCGATTCGTACTGTTTGATTTTTCTGAGAATCATTCTTGGACAAGTAATTTTTATCTTTTCCAATTTGATTTGGTAGTCGTTTCTGTCGATTATAATTAAAATTCATTTGATAAGTAAGAGCTGAAAATCCAAAAACAGAATAACTGCTGATTGATAAACTCGTAGCAAAATATAAAAGAGTTGAATTAATAAAATTATGAATCCTTCGAAAAGGTTAATACAAGAGAAGTATGGAAATGTATTTTAGTAATTTCTATTCTAAATTAGAGCTAACAAGGACCACGGCGAAAGTTAATTTGCAATCGAAAGAAAACACTCGATCGGAGCGAGATATGAAGCACAAATTACGCCACTAGAAAGTTTGCGACTTAAGTGGTACGGAAAGAAATAGTGATATTAAATTAATTTCACTTAACTGAACTTGTGGACAACAACCGGCTTATGACACGAGCTAACTACCATTGAAAAAGTTATAACCCAGTAACAAGACTTCAATTAAGTTGAGTAACAACTAAATGGAATCTTCTAAGTGCTTCAGACATTTTTCTCAAAGCAATATATGCTTTCGAGGTATAGTCTTAGTGCTGAAGTTTCAGTTCTTGATTGATTTTATTGAGATATTTGATTTATATCAGCTTTATGACTTGAAGTTTTAATATGTCTGTTTAACTATCTTCTACCTTCGATACTATCTTCCATTAAAGGTAAATGAGCTCTGTTGCAGGATCCTGGGATTCTATGCCCTTCTGAACAGAGGTTAAATGCTTTTCTTATGCTGGTTTTTCACTCTCGTCAATTCAGGTGAGGAGAGGTTTGGCGAAGTTATGCGACGCAAGATAACACGATGCATTGCTTTCTTTGATTCTCTCTACGTTTATCAGCATAATAAAATTGCTTGAAGTGACGAGTGCGAATTTATGTTATTGAGTATATGACTTTTGTTACCTTAAATATTTTTTTTTCTCAGAAAATGACTCGCCACCACTAATGATATGCAGCAGAGGAGTACATATACTTACATTTTGTTATTTATTAAATTAAACGCATCGGATAATTAGGCTATTTATCCCCTAAAATTGGCTTTGCTTGATTTAACCTTAAAAATATGCTTCAATCTTGACTTTCATAGGAGTATGAAATGTACTTAGGATGAATGAATGAATTTTGACTTGATCACATTTATCGCAGGTACCAATTTTTATTCCAGTATTTTCACTCAAATAGCTATATTTGCAGTTCTTTAAGGTACTTATAGTAGACAACACTGCTAACAAGACTCCACTATGCTTCAAGATTGTGAAGATTAACTTTTTATTGGTAACTGGAGTGAGAATAGTCTTTGACAGTTCACAAGAAATATAGGCTTGGTATCCTCTCTTCACTTTAAAATATTGGAGGAACAAAGACAGAAGTAAGATCACACCAGAATGAAACTGAATTCTGATCTTTTCTATTTCTGTTCTATGTTGAAAGAAAAAAGATAAACAATACTAAGAACTGATGCAAAGACAATTTTTGGGTTAGTTTTTAGTTTAGTTAAAAGAGAAAACAATTGAGTTTTAGAAGTTATCTTCCTCTATCATTTTGTCAAGAATAGTTCTATGCGTTCAAAATAAGAATATAATGGAGTAGTTAAACTACTACACTTCAATTTCTGTTCATATGATTTTGCAAATAACTTAATTAACAAAAAATACATTTTTATTTTTATTTTGCTAGATTTTTTATTATGACAGAGATAGAAAAGGACAGACACAATAAACACACACAATAATTTATCATTAGTACTCGGTATCTATAGAAGTTTAGATTTATTTATAGTTTAGAAGAGAATTTCATTTTCGTGAGATATTTCATTATATTTATATTGCCCTTTTCATTTTCAGATAGTAGTACTGTTTAATAAAATACATTATAAAAATTTATGCGAAAAGTATTCTCATTTAATTTCATTCAGCAGACAAAAATTGACATTAGAAATATTATTAATTTTGCCTTTAAAGCCTATTTTTGTACGTGACTCAGTAATTAAGTAATTCGTCAACGTCTAACCTTAACTATAGAGATGAAAGCACGAATTTAGAGCAAAAACTTTCTTTTGTGATATGGAGGAGAATTACGGTATGATTTCATTAATAACAAAGTAGGCAGGATCCGCTTAGCTAACGTTAATCGGATATGATAAGTATAATAACGAATTACGAATGTATATTGTTGAAGGATTACCGGTTGCTGAAGAAAAAATACTTTGCAGGGAACTTCTTCCAATAAGCTCCGTAACGTTAATTAATGATATACACTTTATATTAAAAGCATTATGTTTAAAAAGTATTTATACCTAATGGTGCTCTGATGTATATACTGCAGAGATTATACCGTATTTCGGATATGTCGTTCTATGACAGCATATCCACGAGAAATATTTTTGGTTTAATTAATTTTATTATACTTTTGTCAGCAAAATCAATACATTAGTTAGCTTTTTATAAATTCAAATTATTATAATTGATCAAAATTTTCAGCTTTTGTATAATATTAAAGATTATAAGGTTTTATATTCATGTAAAACTATGTGCACGAGACAAAAATATTAATTTCAAACTAATCCGAACTCTATAGTGTTATATAATAGAATTGAAATCAATTCATAAACTTCTATGTTTAGAAGAACTCAAGACCAAGCGTATTATGAAATACGACGTGATCTAAGGCACAGATAATAAAATAAACTGCGAGCTGTTTGATCTACCCCATTAGTGGCAAATATGCCTACTTCGATGGCAAAATCAACTTTAGTTGTAAACTAATAAAATTGAAATTGCAGTGACGTGAAATCTCCACAGCCCACAATTACCAAAAATGTACTGCATTTCACAGTCACATTTTATAGGTGACTTCCTAGTTCTGAGCAAAATGACTGCATATTTAGTCTTAAATTGTTTTACCAGGAACTGTATAGAGTACAGTACAGTCACCGAGATAAAGTAATGCACTTTTGGCAGATTTCCAAAATTAACGTCTAGATTCGTCGACTCGTTCGCTTGCTATTAAATTAGGATAATTTTTGTGTCTGAGTGTCCTAACGAAGTTGGAATATTTCTAACCATTAAGCTTTAAGTACACATCAAGCAGGACGGAGCATCGCGGAGACCTGGACGTGGGTCACACAATTTAAAAAAATACTATACTATCTATACCCCGTATACCGCTTTTCCTTTCAATTCTCTGGAATAGATTAATTTATATCTAAAAAAACACACGAAATGACTCGACACCTGTGGTAAGCAGCAGGATTCTATATGCGAATATACCTAGTGGACTAAGCAATATTTATTCTTACGTTTCATTTGTTAAAAGTGGAGCTAGTTAGCGTAGTGATTTGATACTGCATAAGATTATAAAAACAAAGCAACTTTTGACATGGTTTGTACTTGGATGGGTCAATTAAAATGTCAACCTCCCCCTTTCTTCGTTTAAGGTCGGTAAACTGCTGATTATAATAGTTTCGGCAACCGCTTTCACTCAAAGAGCCGCATTGGGCAAGCTTCGTTATCTTTATGACCATGATGAATTTCTGTTGCCAGCTATTCACCGATATTAATTTGTATTATATATTTTACAAATTTATTTATTCAATTTCTTGATATGATTCTTTCATTTAATGATTGTCTTTTACACAATTTATTTTTTCCTATTCGTTAAATTTATTTGCTGCTTGGACGAATTGCTTTTTAAGTAAAAAATCTGGTCAATGGCGCATGCAATATTGAATATTATACACCTAAGTATTATTGTTTGTCACTAGCTGTCCGCCCACACAGTTATACCCACATCATATTTTTTCTCTTTCTATATTGAGTTATTCAGAAATATTTTTTAGGATAAAAGATATTTAAGTCCTTTCTCAGGAAAGAATAGATTTTCACACTTAGCGTTATTCAAATTGGTTTAGTAGTAAACTACCTAAAGGTATGATATTGAAACAGGCATCCATACGGCAAAAAGTTGATTACTGTTGTAATTAAGTATTATAACATGGAATATTGATTAAATTACCGTTACTTTAAAATGTTTGAAATATGCTTTCTATATAAACATTCTATAGTTGTCTCGCTAAAGTGGCTTCACATATATGTTTTTTTTTGTTCGGATAAATTTTGGGGCGGTTTAAAAATATGAAAAGCCGGTGAATCCGTTAGTAAAGCTAAAAACTAAAATATCAATCATATTTCATTTTTTTTATTAAGTACAATAATCTTCCGACGGACGTGCTCTTCAAAACTGTCATATATTCCATTTCCAATTCAGATAGCTTTTGATAGATAGCGTTTTGGAGTTATAAAGTTCACAGGGTCTGGGTATAAATATGAATAGCTATTCTCGCTAAAACTGAACAATGGGTTGAACCGGTTGCATGAAGTTTATTGCGTATTGCTCAGTTTTAAAAATATTATGAATACTAAATGAGATAATCGTTAAGTTAATCTTTAAAATACATAATTGAAAATTGGTTATTATGAAGGAATATCGTCAATTTACTTGACATGCCATTTCAATTGACATTTCTTTAACCTAGTTCAGATTACTTTTCATAGATGGCGTTCTTTGGTGACTGTGACTGTACCTTTATCGATGTTCGATTATCAAAATACAATATTTTAAGACTAATTTTTTTCTGCTGCCACTATTAGGAATAATCATTTTAACTTCAACGACAAAGCAAAAAATCACTTTCAAATAAAATTTCCTCCAACGTAATTCTTCATAATGCACATCCAGTTAGGCGCCCCGATTCATCAGTAACTCTGGCTTAGCACAAGTTACCTGAGAGTTTAAATTTATCACCCCAACTAAGAGATTCACGCTCGGTTAATGTTAAACTTGAACATCCGTTACTGTGTTCACTGGTTCTTGCTCCCACTCACGTTTTATTTATGTTATAATTTCTTCAGAGTTTTTAATTTGTTTGTCTCGCTCACAGCTCAAAGGAGTTCATTGCTGATAATTAATTTTTTTTTAAATATTTAAAAAAATTAAACCGTGAAGGTTTTATTTCGCAGAAATTGAGGTTTTATAAATTCAAAATCACTAAAGAAAACTATCGCTGTCACTGTTTATCAGTACATGATCATAAATAGTAACAGACATAAAGTTCTAACAGAAAACGTTAAAAAATAAATAAATATTTAAAGCAAAATTCTTAAAAAAGGACTAGTACTATATTTCACTGTATGTATTTTTTTGTATATATGTTCCAGGTTTATCTGTTAACTGTAAACTAATTTGCAAAATTCTTTTTAATTCAAAAGGGTATACTCTAGGGATGGTCTCATTATCACCATCAATCAGAATCTGATGATAGAATCCTATGAAAATTGAGGGCAATCTTCAAATTATCAAGTGTATAGTACTTTTTTCCAAAACTTATCGAGTATTTTTAACCAACGGCCAACAGACAGGAATATCGACAATACATAATGAAGATGAACGCTATGCCGTTTAAATGTGGTGTGCTGGTTTGAGCTGGCTAATGTTCTGCTTAATTCAAAGAAAACTATGTGCATTAAATTTTCCTTACTAGATGTAAAGCAGATTGACACACATTAAAATCAATTAAAAAAAAACTCGAATATGTTGAAAAAACTTTTTTATATCAACTAAGTTAGACTCACGCCTATAATGGAACTAAGTTCAGCTGCTTAAGTTAACAAAATCACTTTAATTGATGTTGAAATCTCAAGACTTGTATACTTTAGCTATTTCCACAATGTTATGTCATAAGGCTTAATATTGTGGGGCACGGCTGCTGACACTAAAGGTATTTTTAATTTACAAAAAAAGGGTTGTATGTGCCATTTACGGACTCAAGCCACGTGAATCCCTCAGAGCTTCTCTATTTATATTTGACATATTTTATGTTCACAAATTTTTTACATACCTTATCAAAATGTAGTGCTTCTTATTGCTTAAATACTAGAAAGAAATAAACTTGCTGTTCCAAACTTTAGAATTCATAAAACAAGTCACTCATTTATGGGGCAATGTATACACATTTATAACAAAATATCGCCAAATATAACTGAACTGCCTAAACACATATTTAAAGACAATATCAAACGAAATTTAATGAAAAATCAGCCACTACAAAGTTTAAAAATAATTAGGTAATAACAATGCGTGGATCATTAGAATTAAAATGAATTGAAACGTAACTAAATTAGAAATGGCGATACATAACCGATGTATGAAATAACGCTGTGTAAAACAAAAAATATGACTGCAATACTAATATAAAACGACATATAAAATTTATCAATGTTATAAACACATTCAATGAAGGGTATTATTGGCATGCCAACTTTGAGCTAGATTTCAATCTAGTTTAACTTTAGATAACTAGAATGTTTGACTTGAAAAAAGTGTTATCAGTTATAACTTGATTTATTACTTTGAGCCTTGTTCCCCTGAAGTTTGGAAGTTAATTAATGTGAATTTAAATGCCCAAAGAATATTATTTCTGGTTGATTTCAAATAAAAGACAAAATGAAGGATTTTGAAGACGCAATACCTGTTATTTTCAGACAAAAGATTCATAAATTTCATTGAAGTTATTAAAAGAACTTAATTTTAGATGAATATATACAGGTCAAAATCGAATAATCTTTTGTAAGATCGGTAGCAGAAATCCTAGCTTCCCCAATATTTATAGTAATTACCAATATAGTGCTTTCGTCATCCACGTAAACAATAGCTATAATACATTTTAGTTACATATTTCAGTGTCTAATCAGTCGAGAATGCGGCCTATAATAAAATAACTAAGAAGCATGTATTAACCTTATCTTACGAAATTTCAAATTACGTACACTAAGCAACTTATCAAAAAGCAGAAAGTTGTTTTATAAAATAAAGGATATCATTTCATTCGGGTTAGCGGATTATTAATATTTGAAAAGTTTGGAGCATATTTACGCTAGGGTAGGGTAGAAGGGACCTATTAGGGTATAACAGCTTATATAGATTATTTTGTGTGTATTAATTGTATTCTATAAATAATAATAAGTTATCATTTCATGTTAGATCTTGAAGTTTATCTTAGCTAAAATTCTTCAAATAAAATACCAGGTATTCGACTTAAGATAAAAAATTGTCTTTGATATTCCTCTTATAAAGCGATATTTATAGTAAATGCTTTATCGACTTGACGAGGTTGCCTCTTCATCTGGGATAGAAGTCGCTCTGTTTATCTCTCTTAACCATCTCACTCGTAAATCAATTCGACATAGTTCCAAACTTTTCTTTGTGAACTTAGATGAAATATTGATAAACAGAAATCGCTCGGACGAATGTTATGACAAGATCACACGAAATAGTTTAAGATTACTTTTATTTTGTTTTGATAGACAGTATTTTATTGTATTAAAAAGTTAGATAAGTAACGTCAAGTCATACAATGTGTTCACGCTCGCAAGGAGGCTTCGTAGCGAGAGACATGCCGCCTCCTTGAAGTATGAATGAGCGGCGTGTGACTGTTTTAGAATAAAACCGAGTTCGGCGATTGTCTTTTGTTTCTTTTCTTCTTGTTAACTACTATTTTCTTTTATTTTTTACAATAGATTGTAAATTATCTATTGTATTATTGTTCGCACGAACACAATGATTATTCAAAATATCATAAGCATAATATTCCTGATTATGATTTGAAGATGGCAGTAAGTCAACGAAGATACAACAAAAACATGCAATTTATTAAAAGCATATTAGTTTTTTCAATGGGTTCAAGAGATACTGACTTAGTTATTGTGGAGTCGCACATAAATATAATATTGTCTTCGTTATTCAAAAAATAGCCAATTGATTGCCTTGTGAAAGAGATAGAAACAAAAACACAGTTTGATCCAGAGTTTACAGAAAGCTGTCTTCGCTTTCGCGGTTTGGAAGCTACTGCCTGTAGTAGGCGACTTAACTTGATTTTTAACTACATGTGTTGTACATACATATTTACATTAGTTCTTACTTAAGTATTTATTTATTATATGCATGTAAAGTTTTTTTTACAAAAATTTGTAATTAAAAATGTGCATGTGTATGTGAGTCGCCTACACGGAGTGTGAGAAATATTGTTATGGTATTGGATAGTTTCAAAATATGAGATTGATTTTACTATAAAATGTCAAATGTCAAATTTTTTTGTCATAAATAAATGTAGTTGACGTATTGTGCCAGTGTAGTGGTGCTATATCCCAAACTCCTGATGTATTTCTCCAAAGCAGGAAGGCAGAAGGAATGTACCCAGCAGTGAAACCTTTAAGGATTGTTGATGATCTTTAAATGCAATTTTTTGCATCATACTTAGACTTAGAAGTTAGTAGAGCTAATGCTTAAAACGCTTGCTATAACAGTCGATATAAATAACAATGATGCTTCTTCTTTCAGAGAAGTTTGATCTGGTGTATATTAAAGTTTGATATTGCATCTTCATTCTTATCTACTATGATTAATGATTCAGCTGTAAGTTCTTAGTCTATCTCTTAACCGTTAACTTTAATATCATTAGACAAAAAAGTTTCAATGCAATCAATTGTCATGAGGTTAGTAATAAGTTAACAGTTCAAGAAATATTCAATAAAATATACAAATAAGGACTCTTTCCCAAATTAAATTTTATTAGTCACACAAACCCTATAGCTATTACAAAACAAACATAATAAGAATAACAAAAACCGAATCAAATCTTGGAGTTGGTTCATTTTGTATTCATCAAAAAAAAGAAAAACACAAAAGGGAAGACAAGCGACGAAACGACCAATTTTTAACGGAAAGCACATGGTGGGTATGTTGAATGGATTTTGTTTGGATTCAAAATTGACGTAGTGAAATGAAATGAAACGAAACGAAACGGAACGGAACGGAACGGAACGGAACGGAACGGAACGGAACGGAACGGAACGGAACGGAACGGAACGGAACGGAACGGAACGGAACGGAACGGAACGGAACGGAACGGAACGGAACGGAACGGAACGGAACGGAACGGAACGAAACGAAACGAAATGAAAAAAATTAAGTTCTTTATTTAATCATTAAGGTAACAAATAGTTACACTTATGACGCGTCAAAAACAATAACACTTGACAAACAAATTATATACTTCTACTTGTTTGTCTCTACATTTTTTTCTTCCTGTTCACTTACCGGGTAACCTTATCTAGAGAAGATACAGGCTAGACACTCTGCAAGGGGTCCATCCTCCCTTTACATAAAATTGTCTTACGTGCTACAATATACAAATTATAAGCAAATCAAAGTGGAATGAATAAGAAGATGTCACAAGGTATCATTCCAGTATTAATAAAATTAAAAATATTTTTCACACTGTCGCAGTGGATTTAAATTTATATGATAGAAAATTTATTCTCTTTCCTTTCCTAGAACCTGAGTTTCGATCAAATTTCTTTCAAGCCAAATATTCCATTTCGACGTATTCCGTGCGGCATAGGTCGGCTGATATTGTGACCGAATGTTCACTGCGATATGAAATTGTTTCTTTCTGATACATTGAATTCTATTGCAGTGTTGAAATTCCATACATATTTGTCATAAATGATAGGGGATTTTGATATCTATCCACGGTCAGTTGAAAGTCAGTTTTTAATTGTAAAATAACTTTGGTTGTATTGTTTGGTTCTAGCATTATCATCTCAATATTTACAAATTCCTTGTGAAGTTTCTTTTTTCTTCCAAAGAGACTGAAATATTTCAGTGCAATTTCGAAACTATACCTGACTACTAACTAACTTGTTCTCGTATAAATGTTTACACGTCTCTACAGTCAACACAAGAACTTAACAGCTTAGAACTTAAAACACTTATAACAATGCGAGGTGTGAAGTTAAATCTGCTCTCGACTGTACCTATTTAATAGGAGTGTATTGCAAGGCAAAAACATGGAAGGACTATAGAAATATTCATATGATGAGCAGTGGCTTGTAAAAAATGTATCACAATGGTTGTGACCATGAAGTATCGAATATGAGGATAATTTTATGGTTTTAAAGGAATATCGAAGTATATTGTCTTCAAAATTATTAACATTGGTTTCAGCCTTATATAATTATACCTTATTTGTCATATTCCTTCAAATGACATTTCAGATTTGAAAAAAGAATATTGCAGAACAAAGCTTTTAAAGTTGTTATTAGTAAGGCTAGAATAAAAAATATGCATAAATCAAAAAATACGTATAGTTGAATTAGAATAATTAAGTGTTTGTATTCATGTGGGATATTTGCTTTGAGTTCAATATTTCGATGTGTCACATGTCTTGCAGGCAATTAAGGCTTGGGGTATGTCTCGTCTTGTGTTTACCAAATGGCTATCGCCTTGTTTGTGCCTACCGCATCAGTGATTTGATACCAAGACCATGTTTGGTCTGATGAGAGGATGTAAGCGAACTAATAGTGGATTGTTTACTCGACAATCTAGTTTGCTACGAAAGATTGGTTATCTGCCAAATAGCAAACTATAATGAGAAGTAAGTTATTGTAGTTGGAGTAAAATGTTTTAACTTTCATATTTATTTATGTCCAACAATATTTTGAATTTCTATGCAATCAAATTTATAACGAACCACACGCTAGATTAGCGCTAAATTTCGTTCGCGTTACTACTAGAGTATATATTAAGAGACCTTTTAATATATAACCGAAGAAGGAGTAAAAAAAATTTCCTTCTGTAAAAGACTCCTTTTTTAAAAACCTATGACGCGTTTTCCTGTCATAAGTAATTCGCTGGAAGGTAAGGAAAAATATCGCATATAAAACTATCTTTATTATATATGTGTGAATATCATAAACAAAACGCGGGTCACCCTACACGTTTCATAGCAAAGACTGGTCCCGTTGAAAAAATCACAGGGTATTTGTTTATCTGACCTTTGTTCTGTCACTTTTGACAGGAAACTCATTTTTCGCTGCATATTTTATTCGTGCCGAAAATATCTTCCGTTTTACGAGGTCACAATGAAAAGATGTGACTTTTACGATTTATTGTATCACCTCGAGACTTTAAAGGATGCAGGTATATTGATGATAACTGTTGACTTATTAAAACTGGCTCTGATCAAGGAGATCGTATAAAATATAAATGGTTGAGACAACGAAGCAAATGTTCTCAAGCGAGTAGTCTGGCTAATGTAAGTTAAGAGAAATTGTAGTTTTTGCCGCTGCTGTAATATCCCCCCCCCCCCTCAGTGTGACTCTTAGTTTACCTGCTCTCTACCATCTACAACAATATCATATCATATACACTTCCTAGTCTACCTAAATATCTTATATACTTATATCTATATCAAATCATACCTATAATTAAGCCGTACCACACATACAAACCAAATATCAGACTGTGTACTTTTATTTAACATTATATTTATATACTAAAATTCGACACACTGCAACACACTTGGTATCACCCATCTACTCACCTGCAGTAATAATTAATGACTTGATGTGATTGTGAGATACATGGCAATCCGAGTAATATTCTAAAATAAACCTTTTCCTTTTATAATAAGCTTTTATATCAAATTCAAATAATTCAACAGTCTTCTGGGAGTTTAATACTAGAGGGCGACTAATTGAAAACTATTAAGTTACAATTGATTAAGTAAATTTATTGGAACACTTCATAAGTTCAATGAACGAATGAATGAAGTTAAAAGAACTTTTTATCTCCACCTTAGATTATTTATGGATCCTTTTTAAAAGCTTGTATTTCATTGCATCCGTAAAAAAGAAATCTTTTGATAGATAGATAGATAAAACATTTATTTCCATTTCTACATCACTCACAATCCATCCAGACAGTACATAGATTAAAAGACAAACATTTTATAATAAAGGTATTAAAGACCTTTGTGTGCGCTGCAGAAGTGCAAAAGGGTCGCAACTCAGTAACTGATTTTGTTCACATCGGGATGTGAACAAAGCACTGATATTCTGCTACAACCCGAGGGCTTTTTAAAATTAAAATTATAGATAGAAAAAAACAATTAAATATTAAATGTGTGTACATTAATATAACTAAGATGTGTGAGATATTATGTTATTATTGGCTGATGATGTCAGTTACTTCTTCAAAATAGTGCACTAATAAAACCTGTCGAACTAGACGGTCCTGTCTGACTTGAAGGTCCAAACATCAGTTCATCGAACTGAACTTCAATACATCGCTATAGAAAACTGGAAATTGAGCCTTTAGTGTAACTTATTTTGATGCAATTTAATCAAAAGCTTTAGCCAGTCAAGTGAACGGTTCTAGGAAATGGGATCTATTTATTGAGAGGCGTCCACAGTCTAAGCAGTTCAATATTCATACGTTTATAAACTTAATTTATTTAAATTTCGAAACTTAAAAAAGATTTTCTGATTGTATATATTGATTATTGGTCTACCAACATTTTTATAATATTACACTGTGTTATTACATAATTAAGATTCATTTCACAATATCAAAGGGTCAATTATATAATTCAAATGTAGAGACAGTAAAAAAAGAGATGGAACAGGATGACAATATCCTTGTGGGGGATGACCTTTCCCTCCCGACTATCATCTCAAAGATGGTCGTGAGTGACAGGTCATGGCAGGCGGTCCACACATACTGTGAGGTAGTGATAGGAAAGAAGGAGGAGGCAGAACGAGAGCGGGAGGCCGTCGCTACCTCTGTCATCCGTCGCCGAAGAATGGGGTGGAGGAGAACTGCCTTTGGGCGGCTCATGCCACCGCCTTAACATCTCGGGGCTCCGGGTGCGGTTGGGGACCGATGCTCGGCTTGCACAGCCCAGTCGGCGTGCCTACGCACGGCATGTCCGACTTTAAATAACAGAGTCAGATTGAGGGGGGGTCGCCCTTACAAGCTTCCCATTTTTCCCCTCGTCTTTACTCCAGCTGTGACCGAATATACGGCCAAATCGTCCTGCCGACATAGCGGTGAAATGTCTTCGGGCGTCATCCCGCGCATCGGCAGAAAGCGATCAGGTAGTGCGTCGCTGTGGGTTTTAGTGGGTGAGAGCCCCACACATCCCCTATTACCTTCCCCGGGTAAAAGGGAGCGTCTGGAAGAGATTTCCCACAGCGATAAAAAAAAATTAAAAAAAAAAGGATGACAATATCCTTCTATCTACAATATGCTAATAATAATTAACGTTGGCTGCGTATCTATTGTATATAAGTGTGTATGACGAGTAAATTTAATGAGTGTTGTACCAAATAAATCTATATCCGTGCCACTATCGCTGTATCTGATAATTCAGATTATATCTATAAATTAAGGAGTAAGAACCAAAGACAGTTTAGCTTAAAAAAAATTCTTGAATTTGGTCTAGTCGTTTTGAGTATTTCGAAATCTTTTTAGGAATACCATTGACATAGGCTAAGAGAGATATAAAATATTTATAATAGAAACGAATCATTCCCTGTGTATCGAACTTAAGACCTTTTAAAAGTCAGATAACTGCTAAGCTCGCTGAGATATCTCGCCTTTGGATTTCTTCCAACGATTCATATTTTGATATTTTACGGCACAATGATAAATTTTCTGTCAAAGAATGGTTAACAAGTTTACTTGGTCAGCATCGCCTATAGACACATGCATTTATATCAAGATATCACTCGATATTAATGATTGGTTGACTTTCTGGAAACAAGAGATATCAATGCCTCTTATACCCTCATAGGATATAAGAGGCATATGTTATAATTTGTTCGTGCGAACAATAATACAATAGATTAAAAAGATAACAAATATAATATTTAAACAGGGTATTTACAATCTAATGTAAAATAAAAGTAGTCAAGAAGAAAAGAAAAAACAAAAAGCGATCGCCGCCTATCTCGACATTTTTCTAAAAAGTCACACGCCGCTCTTCAATACTTCAAGGAGGCGGCATGTCTATCGCTACGAAGCCTCCTTGCAAGTTTGCGCGTGAATATATTTTTAAATAGTGATTTTAATTAATTAAGTTATCAATTAACAAGGCTACGCTTAAATAACCAGTGGCAAGTTGAAACAACTTTGTTATATTACATCGAGTTACCTGTCAAGTGAACGCAGGAAATTGAACATTTGTCTGTGTGGTAGAACCCGGCTGGTGTTAGTTCCTGCGCTGTGTATATATATTTCATTTCCTTGAAACTAGAGCACCCTGTGGTTGAGTCTGAACTGATGAAGTAATTATTGGATGGTATAATGTAATTAAATGGGCTAGAAATAGAGTATCTTATCAAAGAACAGCTAAATTAATTATTACTTGGAAGTGTAGCCTTATATCGTTTTCACTGAAAAGTGTATTTAAGTTACCTAATGGGCCTGATTCTGAAAAAAAACTCTCGAAGAACTTAAATATTAGCCTTATAGTAAATAATTTTAGAGAGCATTTTTAAACCAGCATTTTAATTTTCATTATTTTCGAAATAACATATTCTTGTCATTGATTCTACATAAATTCCTTTCTAGATTAACCTCACTATCGCCACGTCTACTTTGCACACTAAGAGATTTTTTGACTCCAATCTCTGTCGCACAGCTAGAGCTTGGAATTCCTTACCGGCACACTTATTCCTTCCTTCATACAACATGGGTTCCTTTAAAAGAGGTGTGAAAAAGTACTTTTTGGGCCGGCAAGGTGAGGGTGGCTAGGGCAATATGTAGCATCTTCACATATGGACTCCTCTACTGCTTATCATCAGATGGTGTCGAGTTATTTGCTGAGTTTAATATATAAAATAAACTTTTTAGGCCAGTAATGTGGATAACTATGAGGATGAATATTTATTCATGAATTTTTGATATTTATAAACAAATTCAATATTCTAGGAACCATGATGAAAGATTGTTTTTTTTTTGTAATGGATACAACAGAGTTTAAACCACGCCAAAGAAATTCTTTTTAATCTTCTAAGTATTGAAAAAGAATATAAATTATAATTTTGTCACTATAAACAATATAACACTTCTTAAAAGGCTGGTGTCAGATTCAATATTTCCGCTTGTGAAGTGAATTTTGTAAGGTTTTATGGTAAAATTTAATTTATCCGAGAATTCAACTAACCTGTACAAGAAAGAACTTTCTTTATTAAAAGAAACTGGGCGTTACACAAAAGTTTAAAAGGTACTTCGAGACTTTTTATAGCAATATAAATCTCGTAAAGTGAACAACTTTGTAACCATATTCCTGAACACTCATCATTATAATGTAGAGTGTTTTACAGACTTATACAATATTCATATTTATAGTTAATAGTGTTAGATTTAATTACATTAGATGTTAAATTAGTGAAAACAATTATATTATATGAAGTGTAAAAGTAGAAAAAAATAATTTTTAGTTTGACTATTGCTCATAATCTGTATTATTTTTTGTAAAACTTGTGACATTTCTTTTATATTAAGCTCAGCAAATGACTCACCGCCTGATGATAAGCAGTAGAGGAGTCCATATGTGAAGATAGCTAGTGAAGCATGCGACATACTGCCCTAGCCACCCTCACCTTGCCGGCCCAAAAAGTGCTTTTTCACCCCACTTCTAAAGGAACCCATGTTGTAAGAAGGAGGAAATTCGTGTGCTGGTAAGGAATTCCATGCTCTAGCCGTGCGTGGAGTCACAAAATATCGCAGTGCGCAAATTAGACGTGGCGACAATGAAGGTGTGACTCCGTGGACCACCACGCGTACTCCTGAGTAGGAAAGGAAAGGGAGAGATAAAGTCTAAGAGCTCTTTAAAGCAATCTCCATAGTACAAACCATTGATTTGGCATTCCGGAAAATATCAAAACAAGAAAAGAATCATGTTTTGAGGGAGAAATATAATTACTATTATTCATATTGCAAAACAGAGGCTACAAGAAATGCTTCCTGGTTCCTAACCTAAGCTGAGCAATCATCTAAATTATAAGAAGACGCAGATTTGATTCTTCTCACCTCTTTTTTCTAGTATGGGTATTTTTCTAAAATTTCTACTCCACTTGAAATACCTATTTTTTATGTATTACAGAAATCCCTATGAATGTCAAAAATCGATCACCACATTATCGATATTTAATAGGATACTAATCATTAATCCCTAATGATACTGGATTATAACGTACACGATGTTTACAATTCGTCGTATTCGGCGTAACCACAGAACAACGGTGTCATTGGTTACGAGATAGTATCGGCTGTTCCTAAGTATAATGGGACAACAGGCAAATTCACAGAATCCAGCGTAGAATAATTTGAAATATATTTTGGAATCTATAAAATTTATGAAGAACCTTAAAACCGTAATAAGAACTTTAAAACTCGAGCCAGTGTTATAATTTTAGAATGCAAGTATTTACCTCAGTCAACTATTTCTTCGTCTAATTTCTTTGACGTAATAATAATAATTGTGTAAGAATGCTTTTTATAGCAATTTACATAAATGGAATTGAAGTCAGTCTTCTTAATGTTAAAATATAATCTTTAAAAAATATACTAAAAACAATTCACAATACGATGTTGAAAACTCATTTGTATAATAAAATATTGTCAATAATAAAAATACAATATTATCCAAGTCAGATGTTGAAAACCATTTTGGAACTTTAAAGTGGTTATTTTACACTTTCAATTAGTTTTCGTTTAAGAACACGTCGTAATGAAAATACATTTTACAATTCGAATAACCGATCGCCAGAGGCTAGGCTGTATTACAAAGTATACAGATAACATTGAATTTGAGACTTAATTTAATGGAATGAAGGAATATATTCCGATGACGGGTAGATTATTGTTAAAGCCATCTATGTTTATTTATTTATCAACGTTTTTGACATCTAGGACATTAAATCTACAAGACAATGGCCGCTGCCATCTCTCTAAACGTATAAACAAGTTTTAGTTAATGGTATGCATTAAAATCATTAAATTGTTTTTTATCGTCATGGATAAAGGTTTAAGGTGCGCTATAAAAATACATTATTAATATAAATAATTTTATTAATTATTAAATAATTTAACAATGGAATATGCATTATCGAAAATTGTAAAATTATTCTTTATTCTCATCGTATTAAATGCGATTTTGGACTATTATATATATAAAACACTTATAGGAGTTTTATGTAGCTCTTTCGTGTTAGATTTCTTCTCATTAACAATATGTAAGCATTGTATACTTACACGTTTTTTTTACGTTTAATCAAATGACATTTTAAAAATCGAAAAGAGATATAACTCTATGGTCATCATGTTTAATCACTGTTAATAGAATCAAACACAGCGTCCAAATACTCAGATATTTGGACGCTGAAAATCTATTGAAATAGATTTATCTTTGAACTACAATATATTAAACTAAACTACAATATATATGAGGTACTGATAATTATGAATAAATAATATTTTGGCACAACGTAAAATTTATATAACAATACATACACTCACTTACACAACACACACTCGCATAACAAAAGTATAATATAAGTTTTTTAAAATATAAAAATTCTAATTCGTGTTTTGTTATAAGTTACCTTTATGGTAATACAATGGAAAGGCGGTGACTGATTGATACAAGCATTATTTTACTTAATATGTGTGATAACGAATAAAATATTCCGATTTGGATTATTTTGACAGTTATGATGGAACCAGACCAAATTTGTATACTTATTACCTTATCAGCTGTACTATGAAGAGGCGAAGAATTTTTAAAAAGGTTTATTGCTCAACTGTCCTCTACTCTACAGCACCACGTTGGCTTTTGGAGCCTGCATATCCACCCTCCCCCTTACGTACAAAGAAATTTGTGTCGCGTTCCCTATAACTCTCAGGCAGTAAAAGCGGTTCACTCGGTGCGGTATTTATCTTGCGATATATGGATTTCATTAAAACGAGGCGTGAAGAGACCTCTTAGGGACTGTTAGGGCGTGAACGAAAATAGGTATGATCCATGCTATATGAGCTGTTCCATATTTGCATTCTATTTTCAACTTTATCATTATACAGAGTTGAGTATATTTTTGTATCAGGTAAAAAAATAATGAGCGCTTTTTATCGGGTAGCTCGTATGTTTGTCAGATATTTTTAAGATGCTAGTAATGTCAATGACCTTGATGCTCTAATGTTTAGTGCTATCACAACATAACGAAAATTTTACGAACTTCATTGTATACGCACACGATTTCTAAATAGCAAGGTGGTAGAGTAACTAACTAAACGCTGCAGAGTTTGAAAATATTACAGTATACAAACGATGAGTTATAGATTACCATAATCAAACACAGGCCACCCTCGAAGATCTCTAGCAGCTCCCCGCGACCTTTACTAGATCGTTGGTCCACCTTGTGCAGTTATGTATACCACTCTATCAGCGTTTGGACAGCGTCACCATCTATTTCAAGTTTTCTGCTATAATGTCAAAGTACGAACATTTAAAAGATTACTTGCAGGCAGAGCATATCCGATCTAGACACTGGATCCTTGGAAGCCACCATTTCCCCATAAATACCGTATCAGACGGTTTTCCGATGTTTTCCTGAGCTCAGCATAAAATACTACTCAGGAATGCCTGAAGAAAATCTGCAGTTTCAACTAAAAGCGATAAGAGAACTATTCGTTTTCAAATAAAACTTCTTTCTTACTCGTATATTCTTGTCGTTCATATTAAGCACTTTGTTGATTTTGTATTTACATAATAGTTAGTCTTTTGTCTCTCTCCATATTCGAAACGATGCGTACAAAATATTTCAAATAATAATCCAAATACTAATTATCATTCTCTGTCGGAAAATGCTCAAGATTTTTTATTTATTCCACTTCAAACAACAAACTGAAGAGACACGAAGGTAAAATATTGTAAACTAAAAATGCTCAGACTCTTGAAGAAGGACCTACTTTGCCATAAAGCCATTGACAATGGTATGAAGTAAACAAAAAATTATATATCCGAGCACCGGTGTCCAAGTAGTTTGATAACTGATGGAAGCATGCAAAAGAAAATAATTTGTAAAAAATATTTTAAAAATGAAATCTTTAACTAGTATTCGAAGGTATCAATTTCAGGAAATAATTTTTTTAATATAAAGTATGAAAATGTATATATCTTATATAAAGTATGTATTTCTTATGTAAAGTAAGTTTATTTTGAGTGTTTCTCTTTTTGAATTGGCTGATGTACAATAAAGATATATTCTAGTCTATTCTATGAAACTCAACGTAACGTAACTATTTTTTCAAAGTCGATCTTATATTTAAGTTAAACTCACGGAGCTCGTTAACGTAGCGCTTTTGTTCCTCTTACGAAAACCGAAGAGTTTCCTCCAATCAAAATTTATATCGAGCTGATCTGAGCTTAGAAAGTCACGTAAATCCATTGTTACTAGTTGTTACGGTAGCGATTGTCACCCACTGGTCAGTGCCAGGTCAGTTTCGTTGTTAAGGTTCAAACTATGCATTTGTTTCTGGCATGTAGCCAGCAGTTGGATCTACATTGATTGTCGATGATGATGATGCTAAGGCACACAATACAAATTCTCCTTCTCACATTTTTTTTATGTTAATCTCAGCAAATGACTCGACACCACCTGATGTTAGGCAGTAGAGGAGTCCAGATGTGAAAATAGCTAGTGGAGCATGCGACATACTGCCTTAGCCACCCTCACCTTGCCGGCCCAAAAAGCGCTTTTTCACGCCTCTTTCAAAGGAATCCATGTTGTATAAAGGAGGGAATACTTGTGGTGGTAAGGAATTCCACGCTCATGGGCATGACGCTAAGTGAGTTCTGTGGATATTACCTGTGGTCATGTATTTGTCATAATAGTTCATAGTCCGCCGTACGCGGACATCTCACTGGTGTCAGAGCACTAGTGAGATATCGGTGTAAGTCGTTAAGTACATGATAAATTATGCATGCGGTGAACAGGTGGCTTAAAAGAGTAAATGTAAGTTACTTACTTGTAGGCCATAATTGCCTATAAAACTACAACTACGACATGATTATGCTTCGATCTTGCTTCGTTAAGATGGTGTTTCTTCCCTGAGTTTAAAATTTTCACTGTATACTTGCACTAAGCAATTGGCTATTTTCACAATCTTATTTATGGTGGGATTGAATCATGGTTACGGCCAAGCACTTATAATTGGAAAGATTAATTCAATGTTGAAGAAAAACAATAAAATACTTGGACTTTATCAAAAAGATTTACAATATTGTTGATTATTAATTAAATAAATATTCCGGTTCTAATTCAGTGCTGCAAATATTGTATATAACAAAGCAGTCGTTATCCAACACAAGCTTTCCCAAGTCAGACTGCTTTCTAACTAGAAAATTATAATGATGATTCAATACGTTCGAACGTTATTGAAAAATGTTTTAGAATAAGCTTAAGATCCGTAAAATAATATTGCACATTTTTGAGAGGAACTGAGTTCGTGACTCCATTAAAGTGGAGCCTGCTTATAGAATACATTTTGTAGACAAGTATTTGTGTTTGCGATGCAAAGAGAATAACCTAGATAATAGCCAGGATATTTGGACTCATAACTATGTTCTGCGATTATTATTATTTAGAAAAGATTTTATTGGAGAAGCTTTTGATGAGCTTTTGTTAACCGTCTCCAAAAAAGAGGAGGTTCTCAATTTAACTGGCTGACTTTTTTATTGCAAGAATACTCTTGAGATGACCATCTCATGACGTCTTTGTCACTAAGTCAGGATCTGATGGTGGGATCCCAGGGAAATCGAGGTCAACCTTCAAGTGTCATAGGAACGTGTTTCATATATTTAAATCTATGTATGGTTTACGTAAACAAAAGATTATGTAGTCATAATGACCTGTTGCATATATTATTTGTTCCAATCTTATCACTTTTTCACATCTTTTCAACATAACTAGGCATTGATAGCGCCACATATATACATATATGTAAAGTAAAATGGTAAATATATAACGTCGCAAAAATGTGGTGCTATCAATGCCTAGTTAAGTTGAAAAGATATTGATTAAATTATATATATATATAAAATGAAAAAAAAAAATGTATATGTAAAAAATAAAATAAAATAAAAATGTAATCTAAATGTTATTCTTTGTATTCACATATAAACTATAATAGTTAAGCAAGAGAAACACAAAGAGATTGGTTTATTTCGATATATATAAATTTAATTACTTCACATTCAATATTGTATAACTATATCCTATATATCTCGGCAACTCTGAATCAACTAAATAAGATACATATTATCATAATAAAACACTGGCCTATATCAACAAAGTTCGCAAATCTCTCAGTTGGCGTTATAATATTTTTAAAGGGAAATACCCCTTCCGAAATATTATAACGCCAACGCGTTAAGTTTAGATGTTCAACTGCTACAGGAAATACACCAAAAATTATGAAATGTTAATAGAAAATTTAGCTGGCAATCGCGAACCTCAAACGGTACGAAAGCAATTTTAAAATACTTTGCGGAAGCACCAATCGGATCGTTCAGATCGCGGACGTCTAACTTTCATTTTATTGCGGCATACTATCACACCGATACGATTATATTTGTATTTTATTATTAAGAGATTTTTTTAATTTATATTGCCATCATCGTCATCATCTTTTTCTCTTATATATAAAAATGAATAGCCGTTCGTGAGTCTCGATAAAATTTTTAAACGGCCTAACCGGTTTGAAGAAAAAATATGTTAAAAATAAAATAATAGACAAAATCGCAGAGAAAAGCTGAAATAATAATAAAAATTAGCAATTTACTGTGGAAAATCCTGACAGGCTTTACAAAACTTTCATTCATTTCTCCCATTGCCACCACGGATTTTTCTAATAGATAGCGTTAGTGATACAAAGTTCACAGAGTCAAGTAATTAGTTTTAAAACTATGTTTGACAAACGATAGTCTTTACACCAGACAGACACACCACATCATAGTTATGGAAAAGTCCAGATGTGACAGTTTTAAATGGAATTGGTAGTATGTAGATAGTAAAAATATCTTAAAAGGGTACGAATATTATTACTTGTAAGTACCTTGCATCTTTTTTTTTCTCTCGAATAAGAATCCGTTTACGGACCTATTCACCAGTGGCTATGTGATGGACGTGTGGGGGGCTAGCCCAGTACCTGAGCACTGGGAATACCCACTAAAACTCCCCGGTAGCTCCATTGCCCCTCGCGAGGGTGACCTGGCTTCTAAGGTACCTGGCATCTAGCGCAAAGCAAACTTTTTTAAAATCTTTGCATACTGGATTCTAGATGACGGAAAAATATTATTTTATATTAGATAAATACAAATATAAATATCCATGACTTGCTATGGATACTTACTAACCAGACGGTCGATTACGCATTCAAAATTAAAATAACTACACCTTTTTTAGAGCAACTTATTTATTATGCTCATTAATAATATTAAATTTGAAGAATCTGCCTAAAACTGTAAAATCAATATTAAGTTTTTGTATAAACAGTTAATTTTTTATAAGAAATACTATAATTCGAAAGGAAACGAAAAGGTATACCAGTTTTTTCCTTCAGTACCGTTTTTTAAAAAATTTAAGGATGTTACATCTCAGAGTAATAAACAGCTTGTCCTGTCAGAGCAATACCGATCCACTTGCTATACAGTTCGGAAATCGATTATGCATTTACATATTGAATGCCGCCACTAGAATCACCTTTAGAACCGTTTTGAGAGCATTTGCCAGTTTGCCGATCTTTTAAAATAACAATTTTTCGATCTCCAGTTCAATTTTACTTCAAATAACTTTTTATTAAATAACCTTTATATCCTTTAATAGTATATTGTTATTAATTCATTATTTTATTTCCATTATCGTTTAAATATCAATTAACAACTCTTCCCAGTCCCTCGACGACTCGGGAGACGGGAGATTACCCCTCGGCAGAGGAGGATAGACGGCTGAGGGTCAGGACGACAGAGAGAGGAATCGGCAGACAATCCTGGCGTAATCGAGCAAGACTGTCCGCTGGAGCGTCACATTCATTGGTCCATCACCCATTTTCCCAATCTCTCCAGATGGTCGCGAAGAGAATTTGAGAAGAAACCATTGTTTATTATAGTATTTCTTCAAGAAGCTCATTATTCATTATATTTTCTGACAATTATTTACCACGAAGATTGATATTACTGTGTCTTGTTAGTGTTTTGGATTTACTGAGAGAATTCAAGAACTTTTGTTATGAATAAATAGATGAACCTTGGATTTAACATTTTGAAAATTAATAAATAATGTTTTAATTAAATTTTTAGGCACCGACATTTTGGAACTGCAAATAGAGTGACCCTTGTCGACCTACGTCAGTATTGGTTATACTTCCCCACTTAACTATTAGTACATCCGTTTAATATTGTTTGAATTGGTATATGATAATGATTGAAAATGATATAAGATGTAAATTCATCGCTTACAAGAGACAAAAAAAAATATTATTTTCATACATAATAAAATTGAAAACGTCTGGAATTGTGTCTAATTGTGTTATATTAAGTTGTATAATCTGATTTACTTACGAATAATTAATAATTATAACGACAAGATAACATAAGACAGTGTTGTGTATTCATATTTCGTCTGTTACTGATGATTTGAACACCTTTTTCAAATAGTTTTACAGATGTTAACGCTTCCGATGCAGGAAAATGCAACGTTTTTAAATTTCTAAAATTACCAATTATTAGAAAGTGTATCTGAAAAAAAAACTTTGTTACTAATTTAAAAATCAAAAGTTTTATAATGGATTAACACGAAAAAAGAGGTTGAACGTTTATCATGATTAAACATACGAATACGTTTATCTATACAAAATATATAGGACATTTTATGATTCCAATTTCACTCAATAGAAAGTTATTTTGTCTGATTTCAGAAAGACGTGACCCTTGTCATTTTACTGACGTACCGCTATTCAGAGCAAATTTAACATAACGTTATTGATTATATTTCAAAAGTAGTGAACATTTATTTTTAATATCCTAAAGATGAACGCGACTTAATGCACGGATTTGAAGGTTGAGACACTTATCAAAGGGGACTGTCGTTAGAACATCTGGCTACATCTACGTTTTACATTGGTATGCGCCATTTTAATGCGTAGACAGCAAAGCGTTTATCAATCTGTCCAAGACGTCGCGTTCTTCCGATTTAGGGTGTCTTTTCTCGCCTCGTTTCAAGGAACCCGAATTGATGGGAGGAAGCAAATTTGCACACAATACGAGTCTAAGAGAATCATCACATTTGATTGAGCGTACAACGAAAGTGGTTTTATTAAGATGACTCTGATGAATGAATGAAGTTGATTTTGAATTGAAGTGATAGAAAGAGACAGAGACAGAAAGAGTAAGATGAGGTCTGGCAATCTTCACAACATTTCATGATTTAAGTCAGTTTATACTGAGTGTGAGTTTCATTAGAACGTTACATATCAACGTCGTTGCCACTTCATTATTCATCGTTACATAAGACAAGTGATTTTAATTAGGAATAAGTGTGTGACCAAAAAGTCAAATTCATTAATTGTTCTATTTCAAATAGGATTAAACATGCTTTTATATAATCAAAACAAGAATTAATAACCTTTTGTAATTTGTAAAAGAATATTTTGATTCCTTTAATATGAAACAAGGTTTAATGTGAGTTTAATTTCAAATAATATTAACGTGCCCATTTCGACGTTATTGCAGAATGAGATTTGATCGTCATGTGATTTTAATATATTATTGAAGTGATACTTCAATGAAATTCGAGGATTTTACCTCGGCACCGGTCTAATGTACAATAGACAAGCGGAAAAGCTTGGCAGCGTAGAGTATGTTTTAACGGAAACAAAGCAACATACTATGGTTTTTGTCAAAATTCAATATTTCCTTAAGCTTAGCTTCTTAGTGCTAAGAAAACTGAGGAATTTTGGATGAAAGCATGCTAAACAGAGTAAATTGAAGTGGTAAGGATCAATCAGTTGACTTGTCACATGTTTTTACTGTAGATTTGATTGGACATTCTATGGTACTTGAGTAAAATGTATTTATGAAATAAATGAATCTCGAACAAATCGAAAACTACATAGTCCTTCAGCACTATTTAATTATAGATAATAACAGGTTAGAATGACATTGGGACATAATTAATCTGTTTTATAATTCTGGAAACTTATATACGATTACTAACCAATTGAGTTTGGAATCCACAGCTTGGCGGGACTCCAAACAAAAATTTACTCAAAGTCAAAGTCGCAACTTGCATATCTTTTAAATATTATTAAATTTTACGCGGGTAACAACTATGGTGTCGATTCTGCAGATATTCCCTTAAACTAAAATTAAATTATTTGCCTTTCTTTCGATCTAATTCAATACGTAAAGGATAGAACGCCTTTTAGGAACGTCAAAATAGTCGATCCTTACAAAGGATCATACGCTTCTGCTTTTTTTATCGGCATGTTTTATAATACGTTTAAAAAATTTAAATCTGCTAGAAATTTGCCATTTTACAAACGTCAAATACATAATTAAAACATGCTTATTGAAATAAGTCAGATGTGTATGGATGATCGAACTGCCAACAAACTTGAAGTTCCCAAAAGTCTAAGTATTCCTTCTTATTGAATTAAAATGAAAGGATATTGGAATGGTGGAACGGAATCGGGGCCGCTGTCAATGAAAGTTGACAAGGATACAAATTTTAAAGTTTTGCCTATGTTAACTTTATTGGGAATGAATTCTGTGGAGTTGCTACAGATTTTATTACTAATTATATTTTTATAGATTTTACAGAATTACTTTTATAAAATAATGTCGCTATGCAATTCAACAACATAATGGTTGACAGCTCACTATGTTTTTCACATTTCAAATTATCTAAATTTTCTGAAAGATCAATCTGAAAAATTGATCCAGAGATTTTATATTCTCGCATTTTGTTTATACCAAAATTGCTATACGGACATAATCGTATAATCGCTAATCGCTACTGGCCTATTACCGATACTTCAGTCGATACCCACCCAAATTATCATCACTGATAAGTTCATGTCAATCTTAATATATCTTAACACGTTACTCAGAGTTTCAATTACGGCGTCACATGCGAAATTCAGTTATGTATATATCGTAGATACTTACCAAGTTCATCAAAATGCTAATTTTCGTACTTCACAAAATCATGAGTGTATGCTTAGCTAAAATATGTAATCAAATCATATGGAAAGATATTAATTGAAATCAAAACCTTAAAAGAACGGAACTGTAACTGGGCGAATCCTTTGCCTAAAGATTACTATTAGAGCCATTGCAGGTACTTTCTGAGGTTGAGCAACGTAAGGGGTTTATTTATAGTAATTACTTAAAGCTTTTACGTGTAGCCCGCATTTACCATCATTTATTTTGAATTATTTGTTTTTGTGGCTATTTACTCCTGTCTCAGGACGACTTGAAAGTTCTGACTTTTATTTCTATAAATGCCAATCAAAGCTAATGGTTCAACATTACCAATATAGAAGAGACACGATTGGATGGATGGGCAATGGATTACGTCGATATTTTGGAGACAGGAAATACTCTGTGGAGGTGTAGAGAAACTGCTCCTTATTTTATATCAATAAATTAAAGCAGATCCTTGATTCGGGGATTCCCCATACATTTTTGGACGTTTATAACCCCAAAGGTCTTTATTGCATTTTGAATGATGATGCGTCTTCATCAGTAGTCCTTGCCAATCCATTGTCGTATATTATAACTTCGATCTTGTCATCTGAGATATCATTTTCTATACACTGCAGCTCTTAGCTATAACCCATATTCACGCTATTAAAAATAATCTTTGTAATGACTCAGTGTACACGGTCACTAATAGCGAACTTAATTAAAAAAATTAATTAAGGAACCTGAAAGCAAAAAGTCTCTGAAATTTAATTCCCAGAAGAGAATTTCTTGTTATAAATATGCAGTGCTTCGTTGTTCCAGTGTGGGACCAGCGTGCAACTGCATAATATTACTGTTTTTAACCCAGGCTTGTGAGCGAAATTAAATAGAGCGTATCCTGGGACCAGGTAATGCTAGAGACACACACGGAGTAGCTTCGCATACAAGTCTTCTCGGAGGTACGATGAGGTAGGGAACTATGGTTCTTTGTGATCGAAATGTTCTAGCTGACTTGAACTGTTTCAAAATTTTTCTCCGTTCTTCAGAAAGCAGCCGCTACTTTCTAGTGAGCAGTTCATAAATGAGTGAGAATGAGTTCTCAAGGTGTTTGAACTCACTGTGGTAGGTTTATATTGGAAGAAGAGATATAAGTCCAGAAACACCTGCTGTTCGTAGCTTGATTGCACACGATGAGGTAAGTCCTTATAATTTTAATAAACTTAATAGTCATACACACATTCACACAATCACACGCACACACAATCTTTCACACTCACAAACTCATATGCTAGCGTTTGTTGGCGTTGGGTCTTACCTATTTACAGTACATATATGCAGCAGTGCTAGATCTTTAAACCTCAGTGGATAAATTCAAATATGTATATAGGTATTATTCTTGGTGTGTTATCGAAGTTAGACACATATTGTTTGATACATATTTACATATTGTACTTCCTTTTTAGAGATGGAGGGTTGATAGCCTGTGGTACAAGATATATTCTAGTTCAGGTATCAACCTGCCTTAATCATCCATTTGGTACAACCCATGTACCTTGTTTATTGTTTAATTAAGGTGAGGATTAAGTAAATATTATTATTATTATTTAAAAATCAATCTTAACTCTTCCCAATCCCTCGACGGCTCTAGGGATGGGAGAATACCCCTCGACAGAGGAGGCCAGACGGCCGAGGGTCAGGACGACAGAGAGAAGAATCGGCGGACAATTCTGCCCTCTGGAGCCTCGCAATCATTGGTTCAACACCCAGTCTCAATCTCATCAGATGGTCGCGAAGAGAAGTTGGGACGAGACCATTGGTTAAGACTACGACTGGTATGATATTATATCTTACTGTAAAAAGTTTCTAGAGAGTTCAGTTTTTTCTGTAATAATAATACAATAATATAAAATAATGTCTTGGTAAACGTAGAGATTGATGATGTGAATAGCGTGTAGATCTATTTTATCTGTTTAATTAATTTATACTTTGTGTTACCTTTTGCCTTGTGTTTGTTTACTTCTACAATACTGTCCACAAAATGGTAGCTATTAATTGATAGCTACCATTTTGTAGACTATTACACATTATTCACACCATCAATCTCTACGTTTACCAATACATTATTTTATATTATTATATATATTATACTTTACTGTAAATTTAGTATTTCATTAATATGTAAATACGATCATTTAAAAATTTTAGTTTATATCTATTTATATGTAAATATATGCGCACTTTATCTACTATTCAATTCACATATTCCTGTCGCAGGTCTACTGCTAGAAATTTTGTTAGAAATAAGCAGTACCTTTGTACTCAATTCTTGTATGCCAGTTTCAATATAGACATACCTGTGTACATAAATAAATAAAAATTCGTAATTCGTAATAATTAAAAGTCGCTAACAGCAATGTAATATAAATATTCACATATAAATACTAGAAGACAACGTATACATACAGTGAGCGGCCTAATTGATAGATCAATCTCGTCCAGGCAACCTTGAATGAAAGTAATTAAATAAATAAGGTAAATCAGATTGGGTGAAAGACGAAAATACGAACAGCGGACAGATAGAAAGATAAATTATTACACGAATAATACAAATAATTACATAAATTAAATATATAAAAACTATTTATTAAGAACTGAGGACGGACGTAAACCAATTGATACAAAGCCTGACTCTTAAAGTACTAAAATGACTAGTTCTTCTGATATATTCAGGCAAGGGGCTCCACAGCCAACCAGCGCGTGCGCAGAAGGAATTTGAAGGAAGACGGAACTACGAGGAGGAACTTGAAGAGTAAGGTTGGATGATATTGGCAATTTTGATTGGTTGGTTAATAATATTCACGTAAAGAAGACTTAGGAATTTCTAGAAATTTCTACATATTTTTAAAATTTATTAACTACATTTTGAAAGAAGCCTCAACAAAATATATAATTGTCTTGAGTGCCGCAAACTTGCGCGAATCATAAAAAATACTGTTGCAAATATAATCTCATAAAACTCAAACTGACCAATTATATTTTTGTTAGGTAACAGGAATTTGATTTATAGGACTTTTACATGGCAATCAAGAAGAAGTTTTATTGGTTCAACTACAAAGATGGAGTTTTTGATTTTTTTTTTAAGATTCTTTAAGGAAACCTTAACTTCTCTCACGACCGCTAAATAGACTTTTTTATAAACTACATACACGAGCAGTCTATACATATTATAAATAATATTTAATACAAGCCAATTATATTGTTAGTTATTTACTACTGAAAGGTTCACCCGGCATTGATTTAGATACGAAATAATATTTTAATAAAACAAAAAGTTATTGTTACGTTTGATAAGTGAATAACTTTATAAGTGTGTACATTTGTATGTGTATTGTATGTATTTGTATGAGTGATATGCGCGTATATGTATGAGTTATGTGCGTATGTGTTTTAAAAATCTATTTGTCAAATTTTCTATTTTGAATATAAAGTATTGTTTACGGAAGGTGCTTGGCTAAGTTAGTTTATTGTGTAGGTAGGTATATCTAGGTGCGTTACCCTCTCGCCGATACAGGTATGTAGGTGTATCCCGGGTCTCTGTAGTGTGACGGAACGCAGGTCTACGCTCAGGAAAATAATAAAAAAATAAAAAATAAAATTTAATTGATTCAAAATCGTGACATCATTTTCAATATTTTGTATTTGATTCCCCATATATGTAAGAATGGAAGCGCGTCGACGCCACCTAGATTCGTCGTTGGGAGCTTCAGAAATAAAGCATTGGCATATCGGGGAGATCTCCGATGCTATATACTTTAAGGAAAATAAATGAATCATAATATAATAATTATACAATAACAACAAAATTAATGGAGGGGGGGAAAGTTACAGTAGGCACAACACAGTAGGATAGCACTGATGGGCACAGAATACAGGACAACGAGGGCAACGTGGCGCACACCTATCTCAGTCAATCAAGCGTCGGGAAGGAAGTGGAGGTTAACATAATGAAATGAGCTGGTCAGGTAGCTAGGCAGATATAGGTAGGCAAATATCATGCGTCCAACAAGACTCCTTAACAAGTATTACTTGTAAATATTTATTTTGAAAAATTCCTTGATTACAAAAAATATATCCTAATTGTAATTATTATTACTTATTTGTTTCATTCAAAACCTTGTTTTGTATTGACAAATTCTATTCGCGGTATGATATCAAACTTTACTTATGTACACAACTTACACTAATTACTATGTATATATTTTTGCCATGGAGGCTACAAGCCCCAACCATCCATCAAACCATGCCGAGTTGTACTGACAGTGATGTATTAAAGTTATTTAATCACGCAAACATATTTTCTCTCATAATGAAAAACCGCTTGGCATCAGAGCAGTGAAACAATTAGATTTCGCGGGTTGATTTCATTTTTCTGCTGTAGAATATGAAAAACTTAAAATATTTTTAAAATTTTAAGTTCACTCTCCATCTAAAGCCACCCACAGTGGATTTTTAATAATGAAAATGTCGTTTATACACCGCTCAAGTAACATCATCTCATCTTTCATTTATTCACTTTGAACTTGGAACAAATTTTGGTCCTTCGAGCCATGTATGATTCAAGGCTGTGCTGATTGCAATTTGAAATTCAATGGGTTCATATGTCGTGGTATGCATAAAAAAGTTACCTTACAGTATTGCAATAGAATTCAAAGCTTTTAGCCATTTCAGTTTCAAAGGATATAAGCATTTCATTTACTTTTTACTAACTCTATTTTGAACTCTAATACATAGTAAATAATTTTTATAAAAAAAATGAACTTGAATTGAAATATAAATAAAAGCCTAAATTACGACATTAAACTCCCCTACTTTTGCTACTAAATCATGTTTCTTAATTAACACGAGTCATTACGTTTGGATTTTATTAAAGTTACACCTAAAAATGTTATTGTTGAAAACCAGCGTTTTAACTGTTAAAATAAGAGTGATATTGGCATGGCAATGAAGTCATAGGCCGAGTCATACCTATGGCTGTGAAATACTTTGTCACAGATACAAATGTGTCATGCATATTCTACAATTCACGGTGAGTTTACTGGGATTATTGAACGGCGTAGAAGCGACACATCTAACACTGAACCTGTTAACGGAAACAAACTTCATTACTTATAAAATAATAATATTTGTACATTCACACCCAGTCTAGCACATAGAAAGCATAATTAAAAATATGTCCCATGCTAACTTTATAACGGTAAAACATATTTTATACTTTGACATTTTTAGCGTCTGACCATTCGATTCAATGATATATTGACGCTAGTCACTGTTTCAGTGAGAACCGCTAGATTCGCTAATTAGCCAATGTTCAACTTGAAAATTCTGAAGCCAGTATTATCTATCTCCTTCTTTTAATTATAAACTATCAGTTGATACATTCTATCATATTTATTATCGTTATAAATCATATTTTTAAATAATTGCTAACTTTATATTGTCGTTATTTTAAAGTACGTACCCAAATTTCATTCATATTTTGAATATAGCAATTCATTTCGTATTTCCACTAGCATTATTGTAGCTTTGAAATGAATTAAGTTATTTGAATTTTTCACGTCTTGAGTTGGGTACATTGTTATTGACAACAGCTGTTAATGTACCAAATAAAATGAAAATAACATCATCGATAGCATCACAGACTCTGAGGGTAATTTCTGAAGGTAAAAAACCCACAGGTGTATTCAAGGTCGTCATATAAAATCCCGATCTTATGTTTATATCAGGGTATACTAAGTTGCATAATGGTGAATTTAATATTTATTTATTTAACAATTTATGTACACACAAAGACAATTAAAAGGACACAACAGAATATTAGAGAATTGTACAAAGGTACTGCTCATTTCTATAAGAAACCTCTATCTTAAATTGTACATCTGCATCATCACACCATCCTATCGCCTATGAAAGACGGAAAATCTACAGTATACACGATACAACTACCGAGACAACTGCATCCAACTAATGTTAGCCATCACGATTCATCAAATATCCAAATACCAAGTAATCTCGCTAAACTTTTGCCAATATTTCAACGGTACACAATTTATAAAAGTTTTACATATTAACTTTACTATTAAATTAATTATTACCCAAATGTATATATGATTGATCTTTAAATCCTAATTTGTGCTTATGCACACTGTTGTAACAATTATTATTTCATAATCATTATTACGCCGCTCACCCAGTTAACTTGTGTGTGCTACTTTATTATTAATTGAATGGATTAATTTCCAGAATTTATAGGACATTGTAATAGCCTTCGGAAATTGCAAGCAAAATTACAGCGTGCAATAACATGAATCTATTAATTTTGATAGTCCTTGATACATTGTAATACGTGCTATTTCATTTTAAGTTCTTTCAGAAAACCTGAGGGAGAAACCTGATCCAATGCATTTTGTTGATGACGTCTCAGTTTATTTTCGCGTGAAGCCTGTCTTGTTTGAGTATTTGTAGCAGTAGTGTTCTTAATCTCATTTATTCTTTGATAAAGAGTTCTATGTACTTCTTTACAACAGCACTTAAGGGATTCGGAATAGTAGAAAAGGGGACTGTGGTCTGTCTGATGTTTCCATTTTCATTGCATCTTTTGCTCCTCAGGTAAGTTTATTCACGCTTATGGTAGTTTTATTGGCCGATTATTCAGTTTTATATTGCGACTTAATATCTATTATGAGACCGCACAAATCACTTTATGTAGTTTTTTGATTAGGGTTCTATGAAATTTTAGGATCTTTCTAATCATAAGGCATTGATATCTATTTTGATTATCTTTCCAGATGAAGACTTTGCTTGTATCAAGGTTTTTACACCTGTTTTTCTAGCTGAGTGGAAGCTCCCAAACGGATCTGACTTAGTTTATTTAAAATCAACGTGCCTGTGTATGTGTAGGCTGACTGGTCTGTGCAAGCAGGGTAACCGTGCCTAACCATGCCTGGAGTCCAAGAGATAGCTGGAGTCACTTATAAGAGTTTTTCCTCAGCTTTCTTAGAGGTTTCGAGAAATATGTACAAACTTTAAAATAAGCTTTAAATTATAGATGGCAATGAGCTTCATCTTAATATCAATCCACTGCTGCTATTTTATAATCGTAATATCTAACATTACTAAGTAGCAATAGATAGAAAAAGACTGCAGTTGAAGATGTTTATAATTGTATTTTGTATTAAAGGGCTGGTCTTAGGAACTTTTGTCTATCCCGTACTAGGACATGTTCCGCAGAGGTGTGAAATTGTATTCGACGAGTGTGGCTTAGCAAACAACCGAAGAATCCACATAATATTAGTAATTACTTATGGACTCTTGCCAGAAGTATTGACCTAGTAAAGTTATATAAATACATTGCACATCAATAAATAATCCCCAAGTTCCCAATACTTCTTCATGTAACGTTAACACGATGATTGTACACTCTTGTCTTAGTTTTTTGATTATGAGCCTACATTATACTCTTGAAGAGTTTCCCAAACGTTAAGGATCATTATTTAGAAAAGAACCGAGAAGCTCATTGATTTAGTAATCAGAGTGCTCTCGTTTTGAGTAAGAAAACAAAGCAAGAATTGTCGTGGGTGGTCCTTTGATGGGGTGATCAAAATTCTGGAACGCCTTTATGCTTCGGAAGATATGTTAAGATATATTACTCGCTGGTCTTGGTGCTTAAGGCATCGGTTTTTGCTCACACAGTTGCATCAGATAAATCAAAAATTGGGCCAGTTTGGTTGCGTTATGCACCAACTCCTCGTGTTTTGGAGGTTTCACCATTTAGTAAAGAATTAAAATTATTTAAAGAGGTCTTACTTCATTGCTTCACTTCTGTAGGCAGAATATAAGGTTGTCGTGTCTGTTTCAAATAGGGATTCTGAAATAAAAAGTGTTTGTCATCCCTTGACGTTCGCGTTTCAGCGAAATGAAATAAAATTGCCATATAATTGACAGGAAAGTCTTCATTTCTAACTGGGACGATATTGCGCTTTCTTACAAAGTTTAAGGAACCAGAATGAGTGCCACATCCTACTTTTGTTCACCAAAGTTAATAATGTTGACTACATTTCAATATTTAGACGAACCAAGAAGTTTGCTGAAGTGATTTGTTAGAAAAGTTAAATAGTTTTTCACTTAATATTAAAAGAGCGCATCCTGACTAATTCCATTAATATTTATTAAATAAAATAATCATATTCGTAATTACTTTGAAATGTGGCCATATTTAGCAAAAATACAAGTTTTTGGATTTATAAATGATTAATGACTTCTGAATTAGTGTTATGAAACAAAAATTTTTTTCCTGTGTAGACTACAGAGCGTGTTTTTTTACAATGAGTACAAAATACTCAGATGGACGAACGTTTAATAGGATGCTTATTTAATCCTTTAAAGTTATCTAGGAGGTAACCATACAAGTAGTCTGGTAAATAATATCATGTGAATTCCATTATTAAAAAACTAACCCAATAAAAATCGTCCCCAAACAATTATCTCAACTACAAATGGAGAAACCTCGCGATTCCCGCCAATTATACGCCTGCCGCCATATTGCGTCGGTGGCCATTTTGTGCACGATTATTATCTTTTACGGTTATAGCTGTCCGCTCGATGCGTGACCCCGATATACGAATTAATTTTAATATTTCGATTTTGCGGGCGTTCAGCCGATTTGAATGTGCGTACATAAAAATACACTGTTATGTCTGTTGACTTTTACTGTGTAGCTCTGATTGTAAAAGGCGCAATTACAGTATCGATACCAGCGTGGCTGTTGGAATCAATTCGATACCATACTCGGTTGCTTCAAGTATTTTTATTTTATTGGGAATCTGATAAGTGAAATTCTTTAGCTGAAACACGAAACATCTTTTAGGAAAATAATGCAAACCATCGTTTTCTATACACGTGGAATGTACATAATATATTACAATACAAGTAAGGTATTTAGATTGATTATTTCTTTGTAAGCATTCCTAATCTTCTTTTATCAAAGTATGTGAAAGTGATGATTCATATATGTATGTAGTAATTTTAGCCACCCGCAATTTTAAGATCTCTACAGATACCTTCGAATTCTGAAGAATATAACTCTGGATTATGGATCTAAATATAATCCATGCTTTGTAATCACATGTCTAACTTACACTTCACATCGTAACAAAACGATCTCCTTCAGGGCTAAAATAGGAAATGCGAGGGTGCCATCTCTGTCTTTCTTCAACGAAGTACAGACTACGGTCGTCTTCCATCGCCTTACACATCTTGGGCTCCGGACACGAGGCAAGGCTCGGCTGGCATAGTCCTGAGTATGTTGACAGGCTCTTCCTGACCTTCCCTGCATTCCTAATAAACTCATTTGAGAAGGTTATACTGCCCTGCTGACACGACAGCGAAATGTTTCCGGGCCGTCCTGTGTTTTGGCAAGAAGCAGTTATGAAGTGATGGTGTAATACCAAGATAAAATAATATTAGTAATCAGTAGACTAATCTTAATTATAAGCAAATTCGGCTGTTGTCATTTCATTTCGGCTGTTGTCATTTCATTTCATTTCCCAACATAATATAATAGTTAGTTAGTGTGTTAGTGTGTTAGAAAATATGTTAATACAATCAACATTAGTTTCTTCTTTATTACTTCCCATTTTTAATTATTCAAGAAACAAACCGAATACCGAGTAAGTAAAAGTGCTTGAAATGAAACGAGACATCGATTTATCTTTGTCTGTTAGTCGTGGATCGAAGCACGGACATGGACAGTAAATAACGCTGATTAATGGAAAGTATCTACTTGTGGCGGATGAGATGTAAGTATTGGTAGTTAGTAACATATATATATATATATATCTTGGAGAAGAATTCATTATCATCGATCTACCTCAGAACTTTTAACGACATTTTACTCAAATTACTTTTGGTTTATTAAATTTTGCGATGTTTTAGCCAAATTTATTGGGAAAGTTAATTTTATGTCATTTAAAATTACTTTATAAACGAAATCGTGTTATAAAGTTTTGTAATGCGTAATTCAAATTATTGTATTTTTTTATTAATTTTTTTTTATTTTATTTCCTTTCGATAATTTTAAGTAAACTGGTAACGAGAACAAATATTAAAAAAGAATTACTTTAATAAATCAAAAGGAAAATTAAATATTTACCGCCCTTACAGAAAAATTAAACTTATTTCTTTACCACGTAAATTAACACCTTAAGTTGTCTTTTGAGATGTATACGGCTTAAAATAAAAACGTTTTTTATCGCTACTTAAAAATATATTACTATCTATATTTCACCGTTATCTAGCATTTATAGCACAAGTTCTTAAAGATGCTTAATTTGGGCTGGATAAAAGGTGTGAGAGTGAGACATATTATCATTATTTTATTATTTTAATAATACTGAATAACATACATCTTAATTGACCCAATGAGGTCTGGAAAATATGAATGGCATTAGCAACATCATTATTTTAGATCTTGACACGATTCAGTGGTAAATTTAAGATAGTTATAAACAAAAACGTTTTATGAAATGAATATCTCGAATGTCTTCTGGGCAATGTTAGGTTTATTTCCCACTGGGAATCAGGTGTAATTGTGGTTCTATTGCAATTAATCATTTGTGCAATTAATTACCAACGTAGGCTACAACGAAATAAAGCAACACACAAGTTTCGTTATCGAAATTCACAGCACACTATAATTTAAACCTGAGATATTTTTAATAGTGTTTAATATACACTAGTTGGCCAAAGCTAATAAAAAACTAGTCCTACTATTTTATACAATAATACTGCAGCATATCGCTTAAATTTCTTCATTCGGTGTCGAAATTTGTGTCATTTATTCAAAAAGTATAATCATATTGATAGCTTTGAATTGAACAAGCAATTAATGTCTACTCAAAACACAAATTTATATTAAAGAGAAAAGATCTGATTACGCAGTGCTAGAGATAATTGTAAATGTCGAGGATTGTAAATGCATAAATATATGCAACTATCACAAAACATACACTGTATCAAGGAATCTTTATCTAATTAAAATTTGTCCCCGTACATCGCGGTGTAACTAATGAGCGTATCGCTTCATCATTGCCAGTTTGGCGATGCATCGTCGCACGCGCATGTCTCCTAAACAACGCTGATTTATTGCGGCGACTCATCATTCCTGTCTTTATTTGTCTTGGCCTCTGTCGTTAATGTTACTCCCAATTTGGATTTTTGGTGAAACACATTTTGTGTTTGGATATATTTCTGGTGTTTTACGGTCATATATTTGTCTAGGGAATGTTATGTATGGTTAACTACTAAATTTATATGGTTGGGTGTAATATAAACTTATAATAGAGATTAGGTATACATATTAGAAGAAATGACATGAATTTTGTTGTGAAATAAAAGGATATGAATATTGTTTGTCAATTAAAATTATGACTTAGCTTATCATGAGTTAAATGTAACTATTTTAATATACGTAAATCGTCAAATTTCAAACAATATATTGCGATTTTCGATACATTTTTATCATCTATTCACGAGAGATAAATAAAAAAAATAAAAGGGGTAAACATATCATCTGTTATCGACTGGCTGGCATCCATAAAACTCTTTATATAAATATGTGTTTTTACTATTTATATTTTTAACATTGTCTTAGCAGACGTAGATTGATGGTGTCAAGAGTGTGCTGATCTGAAGGAGTTTTCCCATAGACTTTTTTATCTGTGTTTCATTGCGATATAAAATAATTATTACAATCCATCAACCTTGTCATGAACCTATTTTATTTACTGGTAGCCGCTATAATACTGGTTATTTTTTCATTATAAGACGTAAATGTTTTTTAATTAACCTCTACTCGAAGAAAAAGTTTATCACAAAGATCTACCTTCCTTAAATTAATTTACACCAGTTTTGTTTCTTGTTTGTACTTTTGTTTCATAAACAAAAATATACCCATTATTATGAGCTACCATTTAAATACTTAATTCAATTACTTACTGATAATTATTCAAACTTAGCTTTGATGTTGTTTCTTGATTCGTTTCTTCAAAACTTCATAGTCAGTTGGGAATAGAATGGGCCCAGTATAATACCTTGTGAGACCCAAAACTACACTTAGATCTGTAATTCAAATTCACTTTATTACAAGAAACTTTATGGACTCGAAGTAATTTACTATTGAGTTTAATTACGTGTCGAGTAATTTGAACGCGTGTGTCCCTTAATGATTAAGTTGAAGCAATTGGAATTTATTTTGTTGAAATTTGAACTATTTTGCTTATTTAGCTTCTAAGCCTAGACTGTTTTCAAATTAATAAAAAAGATTTAGGCTAAAGTAAGCATCCGGCGAAGACGAGTGGGCGCGAGAAGACCGGCGGTGGTCGCCCGTTTTTCTGCGATCTAAGCGCGGCTGCGTGAGTTGGTGGCTTCCACGCAGGTATTGCATAGACCGCCTCGTCTGGGATTGCCCAAGTAACTCTGAGCAATCTCCATCAGCGCGAAGCCCGGCCGTAAGGCTGAGCTGCCTGGAAGCGATTAGGTGAATTGCTTCGGCAGAACCCAGGTCGCCCCCGTGAAGGGTAATGGACTTACCGGGGAGTTTTAGTGGGTATTGCCAGGTCCAATTTTATGTGGAACTGAGGGAGCCCCAAACACGCCCGCTGCTTAGCCAGTGGCAAGTAGGTACATAAATGGATTCCTCCTCTTAAAAAAAGGCTTAAGTAAGCATCATTAAGAGCTTGTATTAACGGAGAAATAAATAACGGAAAAATATACATAGTAATATGGATATAAATATCAGGAACATACTAAATACAAGCAACCATGACTCGTGAACAACCGGGATTCGAACCTAAAAATCTCTAGCTGTGTGTTCTGGGATACAGACCATTCAATCAGACAGCCGTCAAAATGGTTAGTCATGTTAAAATATAATTGTTGATTTTATGACATTTGAGTAATAGTTACCGGAACATATGAAAATTGTGGCTGGAGCATGGACTACCCACGATGGTTTCTTTAAGAGCGGCGTGAAAAGTTTTTTATAGGGTCGTCATTGCAGTGATGTACTTCTCGTGTTGTAAGCGTTCACAGTTTATGGCGCTTTTCATTGGATGAGTGTTGTATATTCTTAATTATATTCCTAATGAAAATTTATATTTGCCTAAACACTATAGTATTGTCATTGTTATACAACGGTTTTATCTAATAAATCTTTAGATTAACTTCTCTATCTTTATCCTTTGAATATTTCTACTGTTTAAATACTCGGTATGTCTCCAATTATTTACATACAAATGTGACGTAGATAAATGAATAGGTGATCTTTTTGAAACATCGATAAGACTAAGCGCTTTATAGTATTATTCGTCATAAATATTGGGAGATATTGAAAGTTACAGAAAATCGCATACTGTCAATGTACCTTAAGTATGGAATACGAGAGACAATTTCAATATTTCATTGAGCATGTGATATCGCAATCTAGTCAATACAGTTAAGAAATGTAGCAACAATGTCACTTAGTTGACAGATGACGTCATTAAGCAAGCGACAGAGCGTGGTGGCGACAGGCACGGCCATGACACTCACGATGTTAACAGTAACGCAACTATACCTGAAAAGTGGCCAGGCTTTGAAGATTATATTGTCACTTCAAGTTCAGTGAACAGTTTACGTAATTTTTAATTTTTTGAGAAGGAGATAAGTTATCCTACCCGCCAGCATCAAATTATAAGAGTTTCCATTAATTTACCATTTTAGAGTTTCCATTACCTTTAGAAAATTTCTATTTAATCGTGTCCGGGGTGTACATTTTGGCAGGTAAAGGAACTCATTAGTTGAAACCATACAGCTTAATATAACAGAGATATAAATACGATGGAAGCAGATAACCATGAAAAAAATCAGTACACAATAATATATTTATCAAAAATGATATAATATTGGAATGAATATTCTTCTTATTAATTAATATTTAAGCAATTCACGTTCTTGAGTCTCACTCGAACTAAAAAAACGTCTTCGTTTAGTTTAACTACAAAAATAAAACGCAATTGCTACTTCGTAACATTTTTTAAAATCATTTATGTGTAGATAAATAAATAAATATAAATAAAAAAGATACCCTAAAGCAAAGTTGCTGAATAATTCAAAATTGGTCATTAATAAGGAATATTGTTAAGCTATTTTATGAATATCATTTCTCCCAACACTAATTCGGGTCAATAGATGGCGTTAAACGTCAGGTTTTACGTGATAAAAGTTTACTGGGTAAAAATAAAAAAAAGTATAAAATTTTAATAAAATATTAGATATTATCAATTTTTTAATTAAATCGAAAGCGTTAAAACTCACCTCATCAGACGTTTTTTATTATTATCTTTACAAAAATAGCTCCTTTTTGACACTAAAATTTGAAAATCAAGTTAGATTAGACTATGTAGATGTTTTTTGAAATATTAATCGGCCAAAAATCATAAAATATCTGTTATCAGAACCTTATGATGTCCGAGCGATAGCTACAAGAGAGTTAGCTCAAAAGCATTTCTTAAAGGACCTGTTTTTCAATTGAAATTCTGTAAAAGCAGCTAATGTTGAATCTCAATCCGATTGTTCTAATAAACCATTTGAGCCATTTTATTTTTAGGATCGTAACAATAAAATTTAATGCCTATGCAGCTAAAATCAAACAACATTTTCTTTAAGCCCGATTTACATTGCCCCTCGCGTTTGTTCAGAATACCTTGTTTTCTCAAGAGGTAGTAAATCTGACATGAACTAATAAAGTAGACAGACAGACAAATGTACGCTATATATAAAGCGAAAATTTACATTCTTCGAATGTTCCGGTCGCTGCATGTGATGGTGTTGTTAAACTGCTATTTTTGGTTAGACTTGATTGACGTACCATTTGGGAATTTAATTCAATATCTATAATTAATTCAAAAATTTTCTATGTTAAACTTAATTACAAGTTAGACATTTATTCGAATGTCTAACTTGTAATTACGTACGACCTCTTAGATTTTATTATTTTTTACTTTTTAAGAATTGCTGTCATGTCGTTGAGTTTTGTTTCTTGTTTATTGTGTCTGTGTTTTAAAAATAAAAAGATTTAAATTAATTTTCGGAGTTTTTACATTTTTTTCTTCGATCGATGTCGCAGCTTAGGTGTCATAAGTTGATCTGCGAGACAAAATATACAACATCTTATAAAATAAGATTTTCAATATTTATCCACAATTCTATTTATGGCGGACATGTGTTGGAACACTCGTTAATAATGATATAATAAATTTTATTTTCTCCAAGTATATTACATAGTATTTGCAGTGGCGGGAGTCCCCTTTTAAAGAAATGAGTGCTGGTACCCGGAGACCTCGCTCTTCCATTTGTATACGGTTTGACATAAATAAGATGAAAAAAATTACAAAAACTATTCTCAATTATATTTGAAAATATTATTAATCTGAACTACAGATACTAAAGCAACTAATTAACAATACAAGATGTATATATAAGTAAGATGTATGATGAGATTTTCGTGTCTATAAAGCTAGTCATAGTTAAGACATATTTTGTACCATATTTTAAAGAAATTAATTATTTGATTTTAATTGATGATATTCTAGCTGTTATCAAAGAAAACAAAAGCATTTATGAATACCTAATATTTATTTTCAAAAAACTTCTAAATACCTTTTAGGCACATGTACTCCATCAAACAACATGGGTTCCTCGCAGTGGCACGAAAAAACACATTTGGGGCCGGTAAGGTTGGGAAGTCTAGGTCAGTATGTCGCATGCTGCACCAGCTATCTTCACATATGGGTTCCTCCTACTTTACCATATCGCGGTGTCTTGGTATCGATTTGGATATCAAATACAATTTTACCAATTCGAAGGTCGATCGGGTTATTAAGGGAGCTTTACATAAGAAAAACCAGGCCATGTTCATTTAAGAAGACATATTGTTCAAAGCAAACGTCCATTTTATTAGAATCTTAGATTAAGAATAATGAGAAATGGAAATACGAACGTTATACCTTCTTATTACTAAGCGAAGAATGGTGATTATTTGCTTGATAATATTAAGTCAAATCTATACACATTGTTGGGGATAGTAAAACCTCATTTTTATATAATTCGTTGACCGCTTTAGTTTTAAAAAAAGAAGATATGTTTGATTGATTATAATTTTGTTTTTTTTTTTGTTATTATTGCTTGTCATTGTGAAAATTTCTTTACAGTAATATATTTTATTTTTATTTCACCTATTTTACCTTTCTTGCACCCATTACGTCACCTTTTACAATACACATTTTAAAGAACTTATTTCTTAGAACAAAAATAGTAAGTATGTTACAAATATGGCTATTGATAAAAATTAAATCAAGTGACAGTAAATGCCGTGACAACTTGGACTAACTCCTAAAGTGCCTTCTAAAGTACAGAGGTGCTTAAGATAATAAAGATTGACCCATCACCAACTAACCATGGCAAGTTGGTTTGTTTACGAAATCGAAACCAACTACGCGAACAATCTCCTTTGTAGATTAAATAATAATTCAAGATTCCCTTTTTCTTTTGCAAACAATACGTATTCTTAGTCTGAACCAGTCTCTCATAGTTCACATTCTAGCTGTATTTTTAAACAAAAGTATTCAAGATACGTAACCCTCTAGACATAAAACAAAATCAATTTCTTACAGAACAAATAGCCTGAGAGCACCTGCTGGGGACAAAAACAATGTACTATTGTGTGCTATAAATACGGCGGGCGTACTACCGCTCGCGAACGATGATACGGCACATCTTAGCTAAAAATAAAATTTACATGCGTACATACAGCAGGTACAACGGCGAGCAAATGTGTTCTTGATGTTTTTTATGTAGTACAATTGTATTTCACTTTTATCTCTTTGCAATAGATTTTTCGTTACTTATTTATTTTATATTAAGAATCTAAGTAGGATTGTTTAAATTTTTTCGAAATTGTTTCTAAAAGTTTTCGAGTAAATTGATTATTGTCAGTAACAAAACTTACTGTTGAATAGATTATAGCGTACCCCGACAAAACGAAAGCTTTTTCGAGACTCACACTCAGTTAGTTTTGAGTCTCAGCAATGATGTAAATATTTTGTTCCCGGTCAAGCTTGTATAAGTAAATCGTATTTATTGGTTTAAAACATAAGAGTTATCTATAAAAACTTCTGAATGGTATAAGATACTTTTGGGATAGATATTTGATTTAAAATGCCTTATCATTACTAGACTAAAATTTACAAAAAAAAATCGGTTTAAGTCCACCTCAACGTGTGAAACGATAATCTTCATATAACTAAGCTAAGCTTGCTGTACATTCCTTCAGCCTGTATGTGTTAAGGCAAAATTAAGCTAATCTCGTGGCGCCGGGTGTTTCGTTTTATTCCTGTTAAAATATCTTTACGTCTGAGCGGATTATGTCTAATTAATTTCACTCCTGACCACATTATGTAAACATACGCCTGTTGGATTCACTCACGATATATGTTTTTATAATAAATATTAACCGTGGATCTGTTAACATTAACCGCTAGCTGTAATTATTATGGAATTTTATAGTTAGCTTAAAATGTAGATTAATCATCCTACGTTCCAGATAAGTCGATGGAGACTTTCTTCCTTATTAACAGTGTTTCGATACTTATTCACCAATTTAATTGTCCAGTTATTTAATTGTAGTCCATTTGAAACAGAAAGGTTTTTTTAAATTATAAAACGCTTAGCAAATGACTCGACACCACCTGATGATAAGCAGTAGTTGTCCATATGTGAAGACAGCTAGTGCAGCACGCGACATACTGCCCAAACCATCATCTTGCCGGCCCATAAAGTGATTATCCTCCTCTTTTAAAGGAACCCATGTTGTATGAAAGAGGGAATAAATGTGCCGGCAAGGAATTGCACGGTTTAGTTATTATTTTGGTTTTGGGCTTTTCAATTTTCAGTCAAACTTCTATATTACTACAACCTAAAAGTTAGAACTTTTTACAGGGTCTGAAAAGTCACCACCGTCCACTTCTTAGACACAATATCCTTACGGTGCCGGGCAAAAACACGAGGAAGGTACAGTTTTCCTATTGGTTTCCAAAACTTCTGGTTTTTGAAGGAGTGTTTAGGAAAGTCTCCTTGGACGCATGATATTTGCCTACCTAGCTACCTGACCCTCTCATTTCATTACGTTAACCCCCACCAATCAACCAGTTTCTTGCCGACGCTTGACTGACTGACATAGGTACCCGCGGTGTGCGCCACGTTGCCCTCGTTGTCCCGTTTTCTGTCCCCATCAGTGCTATCCTAGTGCCATCTGTGTTGCGCCTACCAAGTGACACCCGGGATACACCTACATATCTGTATCGAGAGGATAACGTACCTAGATATACCGACCTTTACAATAAACTTACTTAGCTCAGCGCCTTCCCTAAACAAGGAGTGTGGAATAAATGACACAAACATAACACTTGGAATATCTCTTTGCGAGGGTTCCAAGCTAACGATGCTAACGAAATCGCTGATCACTCAAGGAAGGTTGTTTTGCCTACCACTTCAGAGGGCGTTGGACTCTCCTGTCACGTAATCAATGAGGAGAAATACGACCGTGCTTTTGGATTCACCTAGTTGTCAACTGAAATTGAAAATCTTAATTGTGATGAAACCAGAAAAATTTAATGAAATATAATAATTAAAGTTGTTTCCTGCAACACGGAACAATATGTTTTAACAATTAAACAATTTTGTTATAAGTCTGAAGAAACTCGCGAAACACGGTCTATCAGCTTAAAATTGGAACACTATTAACTTATAGCTTTCTAACTTAAGCAACAAAGTAAACTACTTGTTCTACCCGATAATTGTCTATTTAACCGTGTAAAATACTTTAAAGTTTCCATCAAAGAGGTAAATTAAAGGGATTCCTTTAAAGGCTCGAAGACTATGTAACATTAAGAGGTGTGTTCAAATAAATACGTTTCAGACAAAATAGTTCAACTTAGCTAAAGATTTAAGTTTTGTTGCCTTTAAAAAGTTTTGAGTTCTACTATATGTATTTAAATGAATCCTCTATCGACTGTCAATTTGTTTGATTATTTCTTATGATTCCTATTATGCCAGGAAAATTGAGAACTAACCTTAAAGTTTTAAAAAGAAAATTATAGATATTGATTATAGTGTTTCTTCAATTTAAAATAATTTCTGTAATTTGGCAGCAACAGCAAAAATACTTTTAAATTTTTTTACCACAAAATTACGGATTTATAATAATTCCTATAATATACTTCAAAAACCTCTTTTCGTCAAGAATACCTTATTTCTAAATATATAGAAGGCAAAAGCCAGTCTGACTGATTGATCTATCAACACACAGATCAAACAACTGGTCAGATCAAGATGAAATTTGGCACATTAATAGTTCTTATGACATTTGGAAAATTGAACCCCCAAAAGAGAGAAAAAGGTGCTTGAAATTTATACAAAAATCTTTTCGTTTGAAGTTATAATATACTTTCAAAATATTGCACAGATTAATCTGAAGTTATTACGACTTAGACACCCGCTAAGGAAGAATTTTCGTAAATTAAACTCCTAAGAGGTGAAATACAGGTTTGAAATTTATACAATAGTTTTGAAATTGTATTAAAAAAATATTTATAATTTCAACTTATCTTACTTATTTATAAATACATTCCTGATAAAAATTAATTTTTATAAATTCAACCCTTAAGGAGGCGAAATAGAGATTTTTGTAAATGGAGACAAGTCATCTTAGAATTTATTTTCTAAACCTTCTCTATTAGTATTTTCTTCACCAAAATTAACTTTAAATCTAGCTTTAAGTATCGTAATCTCAGCTTCTTTAGTTGGTATTCACTCTATTATCATTATACTAGAACAAAGCAATGAAATGTAATCCATCGCCTTATCCCAGATTTGGGTTGGAGGGGCTTATGCAAATGGAATCGCGAAATAAAAGTGCCCTTTGTTATCGCTGCGACTGATGCGATGAATTTTCATTACTTATTAATTCTTAAATCTAGTGAGCCAATGATCGTTGGATCTGGTGTCCTATTTGTATTCAAACAGGTTTTAAATTTGTATGACTAGCAATTTGACTGCGTCGAATACCTTTTACAGTTAATTGAAAACTCATTTAAAAATATAATAATATTATTCATATTTCTCACACCAAATCATATCCAAATCCAAAGTTAAACATAATTAAGAGCTTGTGTTATGTTAATAGGCACCTTAGAAAAATAGAGAGTGTGTATTATAAATATACAAAAGAAACATACAAACTACCATGATTTGTGAACTAATGAAACTCGTGATACAAATATCGGCCCCTACCGATTCAAACCTGGGACCTCTAGCTAAGTAGACGCGCTCGACCAGATGGCAGTGTATATAATCTCAACTAGTGACTGGCTGACTGACTACACATTACCAACAATGCAGACGGTCATCGATATAACTGAGATAAATTAATAATAGTCAAATGTGAATTCATTCCTTAAAAAAGCCAAATACAGTGAATTTTGAAGTTATTGTCTGCAATTCCGTTGTGCACGGACTAAATTAAATTTAAGTTAATCGTATCTCTTTCATTCCAATTCATTAATTAGGGACAGAATATCTTTTAGAAACGTCAATTTAGTTGTTACTACGGTGTTACTTTTGACTTATTTTAATCGGCATGTTTTATGATGTTAAATTAAAACTATAATGCTTTAGACACGTAGAATGAGGTCACCAGTCATTTATCTGTTCTAGTTGTGTTGTACTGAAAAATAACTACTAAACTCAAATTTAATTTAGTTCGTGCAGTACGTAATTGGGGTCATTGACCTTGATTCTGTTTAAAAACCATTGCAGTCTAAATAGAAATGATAAAGTCGCCGGGGACGTTTTTAAAACGACAATTTTCATCTACATCTATATTGGTTATAAACTTGTATACATACTTACTAACAAGGATAGAATTTCATACATAAGCTCTCCAAAATATTGAATGCCAAACGATTCATTAAAAAAAGGAATATAAATTGTACCAAACAATTGCTTATATGCACAGCCAACAAAATACATTACGCGACTCTAGTAACTGACCTTACACAGTTGCAATAAGACTGCCTTTTGTACAGCAAATTTAACAAACTCTACGATATTTAGCTGCTGATCAGTTATTAAATGAAACTGATTTTGTGTCAAGGGATTTTCAATAACATGTTGGTCAATAAAGATTTTTACACTCAACTTCAAATGTGGGAAAATTGACACTAAGCCTAGTGTCTATTCGGTAACTCTTTCTAGCTGATTATTGGTTATGCAAACCCACAACTATTGGATAATAACTTCATTGTAACATCTTACGAATTATTTATTAGTTGTAAAATGTTCAGAATGTATAATATTCTTAAGATCACGATTCTAAAGAAATCAATCATAAATCTACCTAATAAACACACAGTTTTAGGGTTATTTTTAATAAATAACGTAATTAATTACGCCATATTGATTTTTAGCTCTAACCTTCTTTGTATTAATATCTGTATGGAAATACTAAATCCGATATATAACTTAAAATTTCAGACGAAAATACTCATGCATTTATATCTTATCTGCCATAAATCCATACTGACACGAATATACGTCAACTTTAGCAGAAAACGAAAGCGAGAACGACAATAACACTTCTATTGTGGTTGAAGAAACCTTGACACAGCGCGAATCAAAACGGGAAATAAAATTTATTGTATATTTTAGGGATTCGCACTGAAACACCTGAAACTGGTTAACGTAATCCACAGCTAAATGTTTTTGGGGTTTGTTCAAAAAGAATCATCACAAAATTCTATAAAGTACCTACTTTAGATACTTAAGAGTAGCGAATTGGACACTTGAGTCGACAATTGAATAGTGTTACGTTAACAGCCAAGAAGACATCTCCTAGTTGCCAACAAATCACTTTGTTGTTGAGCTAAGCTCATGGAGTAAGTAAAGCCTTCACTGCAGGAAGAAAACACTGAAGAGAAATAATACTTAGAAGCAATCTTTTGTAAAGTGAACAGACTATCTCAGACAGGAGCTCGTGTGAAAAAAATTACTATCCATCTCAAACTGAATCAAATTTGTTTAACGTTATCTATTTGTGAGTTAAATATATCTCACGCTTTAATTGATGATATGGCTTAAGTAAAATTCTTAGTTATTAAATTTGATACTACAATAATTAACGTTATTAATCAACAAATTTCTGACTACATTGAAACTGATATACCCGTTCTTTCTTAGCAATTGCGATTGTATGTTAACACAACATTTAAATAATTTCAAATGGTTTTACTAAACTTAAAGAGTTATGATCTTCAAACTGATTAGTTCTCAATCACAGCTAGCCAGAGGATGTGTATGGCGTAGAGTTCTTGAAAACTGGTGGCGATTTGTCCAAGTGTCATATCAATAACTCTGAAACACAATCCTTTGATATTGTTTCTACGGAACGTTCGACATGTCTCAGGATTTTTCCTAAGACCCGTGCTATCGGTTCCTTTCGAATGACCATTTTTCTACCACGAAACCTTAATTTATTCCGCGTTGTTTTGATTAACGCGAGCTCGTCTTAAAGGAAACAAAGGCGAGGGAAGCAATCAAGAATAAAGAATTGTTTTGCTTGGAAATTTCAAAGGAGATTAAATGGCTGGTTTGCTTCTAACAAAAAAGGGGTATTTCTTTGTTTAGCAGAGTGAAACTCGAAAGGCTTATACAGCAATATTTTGTGATTGGGCGAAGGTTTGTGAAAATGATTTTAGGTGAGGTGACGAAATAGATCCGGTTTTTTAGAGCGAACTTGTAAAGGAATTGGTGTTAAAAAGTTTTAATACCGATAAACGAAGAGGAAAAGTATCTTTGTAAACAAATTAATATCGCCAGCAAATTAAAAGTTGAGACTGAATTAGTTAATTAATTAAAAAGATACAATTTGCATTTTGAAGCAATAAAATCCAGTTTCAGAATAATATCTACTGAGTTAATTCAGGAATAAGTTTCATACTAGCTCAGAAAAGAATGGTTGACTTGGGAGTCGTTAAGAATGCTGTGCGAATTTCTATGTGTGTATTTCGTGTACATGTTGACCAAAGCGTAAATTTCTTTGATAGACTTATGAAGTCAAAGTCAAAAGTCAAAAGTCAAAATAACTTTATTTAAATAAACTCATTTACATTTTGAAATCATCATAACAGGGAATATGTACGAGAAAAACAAATAAAAGTAATTAAAGGCAATAGTGATAACTTTAAGTAGGTTACCGGGCAATTACAAATTGTCCAAGTTATAGAATTTAAATATGTACTAGATAAATTGTTAGTTTTAATTTTAAAATAATATTTATTTTGAAATTAAAATTAACACTAGTATGCATATTCCCAATTAACCCTACTACAGCTTCGACGAATTAGTAGCTGCAGAGAAGAAACGGCGCAAGTAACTCTCAGCTTTTAGTATTTATAATGGCATTTACAAATCACTTATGTCATTATTATAAACATATACATATTTTTTTTTACAGTGCAATCAAAAAATATTGCGTGATATCGTGTATATCGTGTGATGCTTTTTGTAATTGCTTATTAGCATTTAAGTAATAGTTAATGCTTATGTTTCACTGTCACTATGTTTTGTATGTTATAATTACGTTGTGTGTAGGCTACATGATTTTACTTAAGTATGTTTGGTTCAGGATTTGTTTTGTAACAAAAAATTTGATTAACAAAAAGGATTACAGTTAAAAGATTTTTTTTCGTGTGTTTCTCTTTTTGAATTGGCTGATGTACAATAAAGATATATTCTATTCTATTCTATTCTATTCTACAGTAAGTAAATATTAAAAGATAGATATATTTTATCGCGGCATTTTTTTAAAACGTTTAAGCATGAACAATTACTGCGTACACGATTTTTGCGTAAGTTCAGCCGTTTACGCAGCGCACGCTACGATAGCTCTGAAATAAAAATTGTTTTTCCCACTTGGAAACAATTTGCACTGATGATCATTAGCTATTGGTCTTTGCTGTTATGTTAGTTCTGATATTATATAACCTTATAGCTTTCCTCGATAAATGTACTATCAAACGCGAAAAGAATTTTTCATTTGAATCAGTATTTCTTGAGATTAACTTCATCTTTATAATATTAGTACGAGTATATAGATTTTAAATCATTGTTTTTAACCAAAGAACTGGCTACGTTAGTTACTGAAACTTTATGTAATGAATATTATCTTTTTAGATTTTTTGTTTACTCCAAAGTCTTATTTCTACTGTTCCTAGCCATTACAGATAAGTTAGTGTTATACTTATACTAGTTAATCTTTATTTTGATTTTTTTCAGTAACATACTAATAAAGCCGTGTATTGAAAAAGAGAGCAAAAAGAGAGAGATAGAGAGTATTTAGTAAAGTTTTATTACTATCCAACAACATATGGATTGGTAAAACCACAGAATAATAAGGGCAATGAATATTTTTAAAATTAATTATTCCGTAGAATCCAATTAACAAATATATCTATATCTTGGACCCCACATTGTGGTTGTGCGGAATTTATTTCATTTTCGTTGTGGATAGCGCAGAGTAGAAAAAATGGATATGGTATTTTAAAAATTAATAACTAATTAGTGTTTTGCATGTATTAAATGTGCTTGACAATAATTAACGATAAATATGATAACCATTACCATTTAACAATCAAATCAATTTTCTTACTCTATCTCCCACAACGAATATCCAAGATAAAGTTATGGTGTTACTAAGATAAAGCTATACCTTACTAATGGAAAAAATGGGCGGCCGACTGGCTGAGTAGTAAGTACCCTAACTATAGGCTACTACGCCAAGGATCCCGGGTTCGAGTTTCAGCAAAGAAATATATCTGTGTAAAGCCCGAATATTTATTCTTGTGCCATGGTTTTTTATATGCTTACATATAAATATCATGATAAATAGGTGTACATTTAATATACTTTATACAAGCTAGACAGTGATGTAAGGGTAAGAATATTATATTTTTTTATATTTTTACGTGCGGTAGATAATATCACAATGAACTATATTAATTCAATGTAAAAAACAAACACAAAGAAAACAGAATTGATGTTTTATTAATGAGAAGACGCCAGCGGCATTTAATGAACATAAGATTTAAATTTATTCAGGAAAAAAGTTAAATTAGCACGCTTCCTTATTCCAGCCGTAGTTAAAGTATTTCCAGTCGTAATAAAACTTGCCGACCAAAAATTATATTATATTTTATTTGTATTTTTATATATATTGAATTAAAAACCAATGACCTAGTCTGAATTAATATTTTATGATTTTGAATTTGATTTCAAATAAATAAAATTTTATATAATTTCCGTCATTTATATCTAGGACATCATATGTTATTTTTGGTCTAGATAATGAGCGTGAGTATAAGACTATTAGGATCATCTTAAAGACCTATTTATCGTCTATTAACCCAAGAGTTGGAGGTAAAAGTTGTACTACAAAATATAAAAGAATATATATTTTTTTATAGCACATTGATTAATTCTAAAAGAAATACCTATGAAATAATGTAACAATTCTGTGCTGAGAGCTAACTTATCGTTAAAAAACGATCTCTTCCAGAAACGTTAGGATGGAAAGAATTCCTACGCCCTAAGAGCGGCTGCGTGGGAGCTACCCCCCACGCACGCATTGCACAGGTCGCCAAGTCTCTGGGATTGCCCGAGTAATTCTGGACAATCTCCATTGTCACGAAGCCCAGTGATAATAAGGCTAGGCTGACCTGGTAAATTGCTCGGCAGAACCCAGGTTACCCCAGTGTCGCTCTATTAAGGTCTAATATCTTACTGATTTGCGCTGAAGCCGATTACACAAACGTTAGCACTTAAAAATTCTGAATTACCGTGTCCTCTTTTCTTAGATCAATCTCAAAAACAGTATTTTGTATTCAATCTGTATTCCAGCTATTCTTCTACTAATAGCATATTAATTAAGAGTGCGTATTAATTGGACGAAAGTCTGTGTCCACATTACGCACAGTTCTTAATATTGTGGTCATCTGGGTAAAGCCTAGCAAGGCTAAAGTATCCAGATTGCATAGTTAAGGTTGGTATTTAATTAGCATTTGTTTTATTTTCAACCACTTCAGAAAAATGAAGCACTTTTATTAATTTAGGCATTAAAAAACCTGCTTAAATTACACTCCATCCACATAGAGTTTTTATTTTTTTCTTCTATACTCATGTTCCTTAGTATATATATATATATAGACGTTGATGCAACGTGAAATCATTTGCAACGTATTAAACTGTCCCCCCATTCATGGTAGCCAGTAATAACTACGGAGGCGTGTCTTATCACTTACAATGTTTTAATAATTATTATATAAAAACTATATGTTAAAATTTGGAAAAATCCTTCTAACGATAGCGATAACGAATAAGAACGGTAAAAAAAATACGTAACTAGAGCAGAAAATATAAATCAACCCAGCGGCAAATATAGGCCCACCTGAAAGTAAGCAGTGTAACGTAAAAATGTACTTTAAATTACTAAAGTTATATATATAACATATATACAAACAAAAATAAATAATACAATATACAACTTAAAAATTAAATATTATTACTTACTATTATTATAACCTATTCAGTCTACCTTTTAACAAAAAAAATAAGATTCTGTTAAATGATACGGCCGGAATCAAACTAGCGACCTGTACCAATGAATACATCTACAGCGCTAAGCCGCCGCGGTGCACTCGGTCTTCTCATGATCGCGGGCTTACCACCCATGCCGCTCGCGCCGATCACGGCTTCGAGCTACAAGCCGCTACATAGCTGTGATCACTTGAATGCAAGCACGTCACGGTAAATGTCTTCATGCGTGGCTTCTTGCACAGCTTTATAGACCCGGATTTAATTAAATATTAATTAAAAGTATAATATTGTGTCAGAAGACAGAACAAAGTGTAATATTTGGTTTTATGAATCTGAAACCCGATTTCGGTGATATATGCTATAAATCTATGTACAACAAGGTTCCCTGTCATAATCAGAAGATACTAAAGGCTGAAGATCCTCTGGTCTTAAAACAACTCATTCTCTGTGAGTTTTGGAAGCCATTAAATCCAAAAACATGCTTTAAGTTTTTTTGCTTACCCTGCAAAAACCATGAAAAAGCGTTATGTAGACAGCGTAAGAGAAGAGTCCTATTGCTCATTAAGCGCTGGAATTGACTATTTTTCATTTTTTGCCAGCAATTTTAACTGCTATCAAATTTGAACTGTATTATGAACATCACCCTAACCCCGTCTGATGATAGGCGCTTAACGTAAGCCATACACGCTCGTCCCTGTAAAAATAGAAAAAATCTTCACATTAACTTATTAGGTGACGTGCTTCTCTGCTCCAAAACCGCTTTCTTAAAATGCTTTGATAACCTTACTCAGTGCAGGAACAAAACATTACGAAGTACACCTAAGTCTGTTTTTACACGGTCTTTTTGTACACGGTTTTGATATAACACGGTTTGAAAATTGAATATGTAACTGATGACGACAGCAATTAAATTTATGTTGTTGTATTTATGATTATCACTTATTCTATTTTATTTAATTTTTTACCTTAAAAATTGAATAACCTATTCTTTTCGTTCACAACATAGTTTTTTAGTTCCTGAACTTGCCATACATTTAATTTATATTACTTTTAAGATTAGAGTGCATATCTTTTTTATCATTAATTACTATGCTTGTGAAAATAAGCATTATATATTTGATTTAATAAAATAAACATGAATTCTTGTTCTTAAAAATTCTTGTTTTTCTCTAATTTTAATAGGTTTTAGAGATTAGGAACAAATCACCCATTTTTGTATAAGATCAATGTCTTTTTTTACACGGCTTCTTCTGGAACCAATCTACCGTGTAAAAACAGACTTAGGTGTAGTAATATTAAGCTGTGATCTGTACGGCGCTCAAGTTGCGTGCCCAAAGTACCAGTAGATAATTAATACCACTAACAATGCCACATCCAATTTCTACCATACCTCCATAACAATACAGTGGTCAGCATTCTAGCGATCCTTAACCGCGGTCTCGCAAATTAATCAGCCGCATGCAGATTAATTGGGGACGCGTGTGTGGTGGCCTTAACGCGTGCTAAACTGGCAGTGTGCGATGCGCTTAATAACCCGTAATGTTATTGTTTCGCTATTATTGATTTGTGGAATTCATTATCAATTATCTGCCAGTATTGGTCGTCCCAATGTACTAAAAGTTCCTATAACCAAGGCGTTTTATCACCGAGCAATGATATGTGTACTATAGCAACCATCATTAGAAAAAGCCTTTATTTTATTAATTTAAATTTAATTAAAACATTACAAGACAATAATGATTTTATTTAAACATTTCACAACACAACTTCGCAAGTGCAAGTTACATTAGAGTTTCGTATATCGTAATAAAGCGTAAAAATTACTTCGATATCACGAATTAAATGATTGAACAAGCGATAAAAAATATTACGGTGCAAAATAGCACTATTAACACATTTCAGGTCCTCTGATAATGCCTATATGTGATATTAATGATGTAGACATCATTATTTCAGTGCCAAGAAGCAATCTCGATATTTTCAGATTTCAACTACAGAACAGATATATCACCGTGAGAGCCTTGATCTAATGTTTATAAAATAATTCAGTGATATAATAAGAGCCTATTTGGAGTTCTTTAAAGAGCCTAGTTGGGGTTTTTTGGGGTTGTTTTTTTTAGGTTTTTGGGTTACTGTTAATCATGTTCACTCGTGATTGTAAAGTTTCTCTTACGAATCTTATCCTGATAATAACCAATAGAAAAAAAATTACACAAATTTATGTTCGTACAAACATGTCGGCTCAAAATTTTTATTTAAAGATTGATTGTGTACCCCAATTTTACGAAAGCGCAAATGCTTGTGTCAGTAAAGAATTCTTCGATTTAGCTGGTTTAATACCAAATGTTATCACATAAAGACAAAATTAACAAAGTTCTAAAACTCAAGGTACCATCATCACGCCTCAGTAGCCATCAATGAAAAGGTTAGAAATAAAGTGAATTGTTTTTCGTTTCCTTTCAAAGGCAATTTACCATAATCTGTTCCATTGGATTTCAATCCAAGGGTCAGATCGACGTAATGGCGGCGAAGCAACTAATTCGATAACAATATAAACCTTGTCACATTTGCGATCGGTTGAATTTGGTAAAATCTAAGATATAGCGGCAAGGAACTCAAACCATCGCCTAAAGTAGTCCCTAAGCTCAATGAGATAAAGTTGGGTTTACATTGTTTATCAAATAATTTGATTTTGTTGCTTTGACACCAGTCAACAAAATATTTATTGTGCAAGTTTTCTCTTCGTCTATATGCACTGACACTAAAGCTTATTTTGAAATGCAGTAGGTTTTCTTTTCTTTTTTCACCCAGCTTTTTTCAAATGAATCAAAACTGTTATGTGGTCAACTCCCAGTTCCTTAACTATGTCGTAACTTCTGATATGCCGATCTTGTACCACTTTTTCTAAATTAGCGTCCATTTGATCCGTAACAGGGCGACCAGAGCGAGGTGCATCTTTGACATCAAAATTCCCGGATTGAAAACGCTTAAGCCAATTTTGTACTACTCTTACTGACACTGCATTAGGTCCATATAATAATAAGGGTTGCATTTTTTCCGTAATTTGCGTAATAAATTTTTAAAATGTATCTAATTTCTTCATTCGACAGGCTTATTTTGACAGAAAGAAAAACAAATAAAAACTTTCTTTTTTTGAAACGTCATAAAAACCAGCAAGATTCAAATCCAAAGATATTTTATTACCAATTTATACATACTATATGTTAAAAAACTTTTTTTATATATAGTCCATTGCTCACAATGATTCGTTCATTGATATGTACGAATATATACATATTACCAAAAATTAATATTTCACTTTGCATGTCAATACTCTCTGACGGTTGACGAACGTTAAATCCGGGCGGAATGTCGTTAAATGTCAAAATAGTAACAGAACTTTAATCGGATTCATTGAACCCGTTTTCATGTATAAAAACGTTTATTTCAAAGTTAATAAATTCGTTGACGAACCAAAGCTATATACATACAAACCTTATTTATAATCTCGTTAGAATCCAATATTCAACTATTGCTAACCCCTTTTGACTTTCGCTTCTGAAAGAATTCTAATTAAGCTTTATATGAAATAGCCTTTGTGCGGTTTCTCATCTCATTAGTGTTTTTGCTTTTAATTTTTTATTTCTACTATTTATTCGTCGTTCGTTCAAAGAATGATAACTTTAATGAAACAAAAAGCTCGTTTTATGAAATAGCTGCTTGAACGAATATTGTTAACCCCTAAACGTTTTCGACGAGGAATCCGTGTAAGATTAGGATAACTAGTGTATATAAATATATATATATATATATATATATATCTAGTTCATCTGATTATAGACAATTGGCTATAATAATTGTTCAATGTCCCAAAAATAACCAAAGATGGTAGATATTTATAAATAAAACCAAATATCTTGTGCTAAGAGAGTGTAATTAAAATGATAACAACTTGAACTATATACATACTTTAGATAAAACTCGTTAGCGCGATTCAAAACCGTGCAGAGCCATCTAGGGACCAAAACTGGTATTAATACTAACCATGCGTAAATATACACTGACTTTGTACAATAATATACACAAAAATAATAAACATTTATTTTTTGTCAGTGATACGGTTGTATACTTATTTGAACTGCATAGCACTTACTTAAAACATCATCGATTGTATCTCTTATACTACTGTATACTATTGTAATCCTGTCATTGATATCCGATGATCAAAAATACAAACGCTAACGTATTTGTCAAGAATGCGTTTTTATATGAAAAAAATATTTATAAATATTACACTGTCCATTTCTTCGTAATACTGGACACTAGTAATTTTATACAGTACTATACTACCACAACCTGACTCTGTATTAAGGTATATTTTAAAAATTTCTCAACAATAATATGAAGAATATACGAACTAATTAAGATATTAAGATAAAGATTATTAAAGTGATCTCGCTATGTGAATCTCATGTTTTCATTTTGGAAATTTTGCCCAAATTATTTATGTAAGCCTCGCTTTTACAGATAAAGCTTTGCTTGTTTTAAAAACATTCAAGAAACAGACATCAATTTGTTAACAGAGGAAAATAGATTCATAAAATTGGAAGACGTATTCGAAATTGAATCTAGCTATTTCTTTTTGTCATACAACATTTCATGTATCAGCAGTTTTAGAGCCTCACACCGTGAATTACAAAGATAATAAAAATAACAAGATAATGCATTATCTACAAAAGTGGGACGACGCTCGCCCTATAAACGGTCGGCTGCTTGCCAGTTCATATAAATACAAGATAAAATCATGCTTGTTTTGCATAACCTAATAGTTGGGGCTTGGAGAAGAGCGGTTCATTGGGGTATCCATAGCGACAAAAAAACAAATTATATCAAAGCAATCAGCTTTAATTCAACAAGAAACTTTCTGCTGAAAAGCGGTATAATAAAGTCGGATTTGGTATTTCCCCATCCTTTGAAATAAATTAATGAAAATTGAAAAATTCTCCAAAAAGATAAGAGCATAAATAATCATTCCCCAAATATCATAAATTACTTATTCAATCTACTGTTTCTTCAAAAATACCGCAATAAAATTGGAAACTCTTATAGAAATGGCACTGTTACTGGTTTTAGCTGCTAATGATGACGATAAATAATTTGTAGGCAATATTTGAGATACAAATGTAATTTTATTTTAGGTGATTTTTTTTTTTTATAAAAAGCACAGCAAATGACTCGACACCACCTGATGATAAGCAGTAGAGGAGTCCATATGTGAAGTTAGCTATTGAAGCATGCGACATACTGCACTAGCCACCCTCACCTTGCCGGCCCAAAAAGTGCTTTTTTTACGCCTCTTTTAAAGGAACCCATGTTATAAGAAGGAGGGAATACAAGGTGTTACTGATAGTTTGTATAAAGCCTGTTTTGTTTATATGTCAGTTTACTTTTTAATATATTTTGACACTAGATTGTTTTTAGATGTTATGTTGTTGTCAATATACCGGTGACGAGTAAAGACGTGGTTTCCTTGTTTTTCTCACTTCTCTCCAAATACAGTCCACAGGCTCCCCGAGCTAACTACCGTAACACAAGGGATGTTATTAAAACTTATCTTCTGCAGGCAGTTTTTTAACCTCTATTTTGTATACCGCAATTTAAAATCGTATTTGAATATGACTACAACATATAAAAGAAGAAAGACGATAAGAAGAATATTAGATTAAGGAAAACCTCACATAAAAGACAGTAAAATACTTTGTATACGAGCATACAAACAGTCCCTTCACATTGACAACTTCGTAACTAGTTGATATAGGACGGGACTTCGACTGCAAGTTTACTTGCCATGCGGTCGTTAACTATAGAGATATGTTCCACATTGGTCATTTGGGACAGACTTAATGGGCAGTCCACTTGCGTAAACTTGTCTAACATAACCACAATCGTAAGTGCAATCGAATATGTGTGTCTGCACTATAAGATGACATTAAATAATAATCACGAAGTATTTCATAGATTACTTACTCGATGTGATATCTTTGCTTACTTATTTAAATTTTATATTAATACAATATATTTTATGCACCTGCTGTTTTCAATTTGCTTGTTCTCACACATTTATGGGTTAACAGAAATTAAATAATTTTTTATCCATTTTCTCGGGATCACCATCAGATCGTGACTTGGGATAATGGAACCTTTGGGTGTATACTTTACCGAATAAAAAAGACTAGACTTCTTTTCGGTGAAAGAAAAAATATTAATTATTTATATTTATTTATTTAGAATGTTTGACCACAACAACCGATGGAAAGCTGATAAACCCTCGCCAGGCTTATTCCTCTGGCCTTAAAGATGTCCAAATTTTAAGAGTAAAGTGTTTCACTCCTTAACAATACGCATAATGAAAGAAGAGGCAAATCGCTTCGTGCGAGTGGGTGAAATGTCAACGCCGTAAGGGTGAGAAACTCACGACACGCCAGATCGTCCGGTACTGGAAAGGGGTAAGGGCACATACATTAGCAAATACCTCCTTTTTTGATGTCGGTTAAAGAACTCTTTATACTTTCTCAACAAATCCAGTTCATCTAAACTCTTATACTGGTACCAACTTTTTGTTTGCACGAACTGGTTAAATAAAACTCACCTTAAAGCAGAATCGCTCATTTCCTAGACACGAACTTCCTAACTTTCTATTCAGTAATCTGTAGTCAAAAATCTCTTTTCCAATTTAGCCTTATTTAGAAGGGATAAAGTTCAATATCGCTTAGTCTCATGAGCAGGCATTGCTAAGTTACCACTTTGCACCGTTATTTGCTGTCTGATTGTTTGGAATCAGTTTAACTTTTTATTTACTTAAATCCCGTCTGAAATCGAATTCGTTCATTGTTGGGTATCATACGATTTACAAAGGCTGGGTTAGAATACAAATATTTTATTGGCATTCGTATGAGTAATCTCTGGAAAGGTAAAAACTACCTTCATTATATTAATACGTAACTGGACCTGAATTAAAAAAGTTTTTTTTATATTAAGCTCAGCAAATGACTCGACACCACCTGATGATAAGCAGTAGAGGAGTCCATATGTGAAGATAGCTAGTGAAGCATGCGACATACTGCCCTACCGGCTTTACTTGACTACCTTGCCTTTACTTACTGTGTTCCTTATATTTACAAGTTATGAAATACCCGATTTTACTCAGCCCGCTCCAGAGTAAGCTCTCGGAGCATCTGGTGAATGTAGCATGTGCAGGTAAAACAAAAAACCCAATATTGTGTGCTTCTTTAAGTAATTTTTCACACCCACTTTACTTTTGTTTAATATTCTATAAAATTCTTCATTTTCTGCTTGACGGAAAACTTTATTGGAAGCTTCGTGCTTTGATCGCTTAATGAAGAGAAATTCAAATTTCTTCATAAAAATCAATAAATATAAATCGTTAACAACGCTCCTCACTTTTGAAGGGGAAGTCCCCATAATCGTAAACCATCCGTCGCTCGCAGTATTACCCTGATGTCCCAGTAACGACTTGACCCCACGGGAAATTATTGCTACTTGTCGACAGAAAAGTTCCAACGATAAAAACGTGGTACGGCCCCTGGGGGGGTTTTCATCAAACTGGGGTTTTATTTGCGAATGACTTCGATGGGTAAGTGGCGAGGATTATAGTTAACGTTGCTTAGGAACATTTTAGTGGATTAACGGAAGAATAATGTGAAGTGAGTTTGTATCAAAGTAAAATATTTTATATAACTACTCGGAAACTTCCACATATAATCATCAAACTACAACAACAACTATTTATACAAGTTAATCGGGTGAACTTTGCAACGCCTACAACTTGCCACAAACGCCATCTATCAGAAGTAATCCGAATTAGAGCGATGGAAGAAATGATAATTTTAAAAGCACGTCACTTACACGATTGTTGATACTAAATTACTATTTTATTTTTACTTGTAAATCACCCATGAATTAAGACAAATTTATTGATTAGTTTCAGTTAAAGGGTTTTATTCTAATTTGGCTACATTTTCTCAAATGTACATTACATCCCCTGTGAGACTTAATTTAGTGCAGATACGCGGACCTTACCTAAAGTATAATAGATACGCGACAATATCCCCGATGATATATATGCCTATTGCGTCTGCAAGAGCTGCGAGGTTGGAAGAAAACGAAAATAGCTACTCTTATGCTTAAAAAATAGCCTTTAGAAGGGGCTGACTTTGAAATAAAATTTAATAATATGAAGAAGTAAAGGAGGTCAGTATTGGTCACGAACTATTTGGAGATATGCTTCGATTTGAACGTAACCAAGAACTTTAATGATGTAATGCTTTATCTGAACCAAAAGTAATCGATTTATGAACTGAATCTTTTCACTCCGTGACCCTGACCATTTGTAAACTATGATTAACTTTACATTGCACTTTTAGGCAACCAATGGCAGGTTCTAGAACGTCCTTTCCAGATTCCCTTTTCATTGTCACTTATGCAGACTAATTTAAGGCTATGTCAATTATCTTAGTCCCAATCGAGCATTTTAAGTTGTGTTGTATCAAATGAAATCAGTTTAAGTAATCACAACTTGCTTCGTACAATTTAACGTCTTAAACGGGTTTCATATTGTTAGTCGTTGTTATACCAAATACCATTGAAAACAAAGTTAAAATGAAAAGGTAGGAACGTAAAACTAACTTGAAATCGGTGGCGTCAAAGTTAACGTAACTTAATTTCATTGAGGACTTCAGCGAGCAAACAACATACCGACAATATGAATTCTATTCTTACGTGAATTGAGTTGAAACTTCTTCGGAATTGAATTGGAAGATTGTGAGATACAGTTAAAGTTCTATCGAAGTCCAACGTGATGATTCCTTTAATGTATATCAAAAATATATTTTCTACACTTTTTAATATAAATTCACTTATGACATTAAAAAGTTTTCTTAAAGATATTTATTGAATAGTTTGGAAAAAATTTGTGGGATTATTTTTCTGCTAGTATTTATTTAGATAAATGTAAACCGATAATATTAATATTTAGGCCTTTTGTCGCTATATATTGCCCTTGGTCAAGAGTTTTATTACAATGATTAAAAAGTTCTGACGGAGTTGAATTTGTGTTGTAAAAGAGTGTATGACGATGAAAAACTTAAACATCTTTGAAGAGATACCGAAAGTTTTATAGCAGTAAATACATAAATACTAATGTAAATAAATAATGACTCTACCATTTTCTGAAGCGAGATCTTCATTGGGTATCACTATTTAAACATTACGAAAGCTCTATTTTCTTGCGCGTTCTTACTGAAACAACTTTTAATCCAAATAAGAACAGCCAATTAGAAATTCAGAAAATCTTCCAAATCAAGTCAAGAAAATGTAGAAAGTATTCAAATAAAATTCTATGGCCGAAATCCTTAAGTTGGCTGTAAGATGTTTTTAGAAATACCTTAAACAAAACAACATTTAAAAAAATATTTTTTAATGAGTCTTGCTCAATTAATACACTTATTGATAAATAATTTTTAATTAATGAGTAACCATAGACAAAAAAAATAAAACTTTGTATTGAGTTATTCGATAAAGCAAAAGTCTTTTATTTGCAATATTCTTAATTTCTCTATGATATCAACCCTTAAATTCCGTGGCAAGCGGGCGGCGTACTAATTACATTTCCTCACGCCAAACGCGCGTGGCGTGAACGTTTCAAAGCAGTTAATGCACCGTGACACCTATAAAGGGACCAGTGAATATCACACCGACAATATCTCTATCTATTAGTTAGAGCATGTATAGCGATGTCAATGAAAATTGTCGACAGTTTCATTAGTTTTTTGTAATGTATCGATAAAACTTTTATTTAACGTTTGTCTGTTGGTATTATTAGGGTTTCTCCCACCAACCCACATAAGGCCAGCATGGTAGTGTCATAGCCCAAACCTGTGCCTAGCAGTGAAGGTATATAAACTAGATGTTTTAGGTCACTTCAAGGGCATTGTTCAATTGATCCTGCAACCAATTATTCAAAAAAAAATAATTTTTTATAATAGGTCAGGGAAAAAGGTTTGTCGCATTTTATAAGAAAATTCAAGACTTTTTTAAGTTAAATAACATTTAATTACAGTAAAATCAGTTAATGTGACATTTTGTTCGTAGACTTTCTACCATTTAAAAACGTAACAAGTAGTTTTTGCAGTCCTATCTTGTTCATCTGACACTGTATAAAGAATTCTGTAGAGATCGTTACAGGTGAAAATCTGAAGGTCAGGCTATATGACGGATGTATTAACACCTCTCAGCCAAACTATCTTAATTTTTGCTGAGTGGCTTAAGAGGTCTAGCATTATCCTAATGAAAGACTTTTTATTAATAAATTCCACTCTTTCTATCTTTCTGCTTTAATCTCAGTAGTAGAGATGCGAATCGATAGTTCTCCCCGGCGGTAAAAGCTCCTAACGAACAATACCCTTCCAATCCCACCAAAGACACAGCATCAACTTATTGCGAGTTAACCCAGGTTTGGCCACAGTCTGTGAAGCCTGAACGACCTTTGACACGACATTTTTAGCACGTTCTTGACCACTATTCATCGCCAGTTATCTATATCTTCAAAATCGGTGCGGTTTCATTAAGTCTTAATAAAGAATCGTAAAGGAGTACACGGTTCATTACATTTCTTTCAGTGAGCTCGTGTGGCACCCAAATATCGGGCTTTTTTGTGGACCCAGCTTTTTCAAATGTGTCAAAACTGTTTTGTGGTCAATTCCTAATTCTTCAGCTATGTCGTAACTGCTGATATGAAAATCGACTCCACTTTTCCAAACAAAGCGTCCATTTTATCCGTAATAGAATGACCAGAACCAGGTGCATCTTTGACATCAAAATTTCCGGATTGAAAACGCTTTATACAACTTTGTGCTACTCTTACTGACGCTGCATCAGGTCCATAAACGTCACAATTTTTGCGGCTTGCATTGCATTGTTTCGTTTATTGTAAAAAAAATTTAAAATATATCCAATTTCTTCATTTGATTCCCTCATTCGACAGAAATAAAAACAAATGAAAAATATTGAGAAACAAAATTTTCCTAATTTGGTTCATTTTTGAAATGTCACATTTTTGAATGTCATGAAAACCAGGTAGTTACAAATAGTACAGGCACAGATATGTTTATACAAATTTATGCATACTATATGCGAAAAGACTTTATTCCCGACCTAAAAACTATTTTTTTCATGCGCAGTGATAACAAATCACCATTTAAACCCATATCTTAACTTTTACTCTAATAAGTGTTAGTTTCTTAAAACCAAAACCTTATTATACAAGATCAGATGTAATATTATTATGTATTGATTATTTTTATCGATTATGTTACGTCGATAAGCTAGACAACACTGTTATCAATTGGCGCCTCACAAGTCATATTTGAATATTTTGCCAAAGTGACACCTTAGGTAAAATTGTTTTACAAATGGATTAACATTTGAAATATGGTTGAAGACAATATCTGTCACTTCTTTTGGGTATATTTTACTTATAGAAAGAAACAGAAGATAAATATACAACATGCTAAGGGCTGAACTGAAGATCATAGTGCTATATCGCAGAGTCTAGCTGTAAGGGCACGTCATCATCATGGATCATAGAGAATATATACGCTTGACTTACGATAAGATGTTGTTTAACACTTTGGCCATTTCATTATTACTGCCTATTAGCAATTAGCAATTATTTTGTCGGATATTTTTGTGATGGACGTCAAAGGTACAAATTCTTAAAAGTAGCAATTTTAGGAATTTCACATGATTTCACCTGTAGTGGCTATTTCTGGTCAGTTGTATTAAATTTCATTTTAGACCGTGGACAATAGAATTGAGGTCAAAGTATTATATTTCATAACAGTAATATTTTTCAAGTACATTGTCAAGCTATTTTCCAACGGGAGCATGACTGTTTCCTTTTTGGCCCGCAAATATGTTATTAATGACTGCCGTCGGCAGCTGAAGGGTTAGATAAGAAAGAGGGCTTACGTGTTAACGTTCGTTTAGTCATCTATATTATATGGACGTATAACTATAGAGTTGTTACATTAAGTGATGTTACTAAATGAAAAACTCACTGAAAAATAACTTGTGGGCAAAGCTTAATGTTCACCGTAATCGAATAGGCATAACGACTATTTTTGTTCGGTGAGTTATTGAAATATAGCATGATTAAAAACGTTGCTAAATAATTGTTTTGTCAGCATACAAACTTCTCTCAATACTACGATTTAAATAGCACATGGCGTGACGTGTCAAACTGCAGTATGACGTCACGCCGTGTTATTTTGTTTACATCGCGGAGCAACTCTGTTCGATATCTATATTATGTTAATGGTTATGTATGTATATAGTTTTGTTGTAAAAGCATATAGAAAGTTTATGGGTTATCCAATGATGTAGGTTTTTAATAATTGCATTGTTCTAATGGACTTGTCCACCGGACTTTAAATGATTATAAAACAAATGATTCCAAATAAAAATTACTCATCTATTAGTTTATTTCACTTACTTGTTTATTACGTGATACGAATCGCTGCCCGATCTGACTAAGTAAGGACCACTATGGAGACTGTGATGATTACTTCGACTTTGCAACTAACTATAGCATAAAATAAATTATCTATATTATAGCTATTTGACAACAAATCTTAGTTGTATCGTCCCTCGAATTGATCGCATCCTCTGGCAACCAATTTATCATGTTAATACCGTGGTAACGACATGAAAACCAGTCAATATGATTGGTTCATTACATTTATAAATGTGTATTGCATATACAGGATAGAAGACTTCATTGAAGCAGATAGGAGAGTTGCGAATATCAAATAACTAACAAATTTACTATTTAAAGCAATGTATTACGTTCTATTTTCAATTACAGCGAAACGTGGAATTAGCAGATGCGTCCAAACTGCGCGAAATGAGGTTTCAGCTTATTACTAATAGTGTCAATTTTGCTTTGATCACCTATTTTCTGCTATTAATGGCCAATTCAAAACTATTTTGAAAAATGTTTCTGAGGGCCTCGCAATCGTGATTTAGCAGAGAAAAATAACTTCACTAAAAACTATCAAATTCCTTATTTGTATTTTGATTTGAGTAAGCCCTCTGATACGGATGTGCAAGGAGGTACTACGAGTTATGATTTTATACTTTTCTGCAAAAACTATTTTAAAATTAAGTTATTTATTTAACAATTTATGTACACACAAAGATAATTAAAAAGAATATAACAGAACAATAGAACATTGTTCAAAGGTACTGCTAGTTTCAATAAGAAATCAGTTAACTGATAAAGTTATAGTTATTATGAAGTTAAAAAGTAATAAAAGTAATACATATTTTTAAACATATTAATATGCATAACTTATATTTATAACTATTAGTCCACATCGCATGCCGTAGCTGTCTTTAATTAAAAACTGTACTTAATTTAATGTCTATGCTATAGTTAAATATTTTTTGTTGGTATGTTTTTGTTGACTGCCCTTAAAATAAATAAACTTCACCATTATAACTTTCTAGTTTGACACTAAAAGATTTGAGAAATATATGTTTTGCAACTAAACATGCGAGACAATCTTGCAAGTCTTGTTAAGTAGTAAAAATCTATTGCAAATATTGACCCAAATAAACAAGAACGCAGGTAGAGTAAGACGTGGTAAAATAGTATTTGTCACGTTCATTCGAATGACGATGGCTTCGGTTCTGTTGTACACGTACTTAAATTAAATTTAAGTTTCATTACAATCGTCATTTAACGTTACTAAAATGATAGCTTTTAAGAATATTTGTCTTAATAATGCACATTTTAAAATATGCCAATTAAAATAAGTCAAAAATGTAAGGATCGTCATTTGTCAACTGACTTGACGTTGCCAAATTTATTCTATTCCTATCATTTTGGATTGGAATCAAAAAAGGCTAAAAACTCGAGGTTGAGGAAATTCCAGCAGAATCGCCACTATTTGATATCGACGTATACATTGTTATCAGTTCGCCCGTTACCACCTAAAAGTAAATTGGGTTTAACTTGTTGCGAAAACCACAAACAATCCGTTGTTTGTAAACCCTATACACATTTAAAATTGACTTCGTACTCTCATATACGTTTAAAAGGAGGGATAAATCTTTTATTTGCCTATTTTCTCTGAAAAGAGATCCCGCGGTAGATTCACGAACAAAAAATATGTCAAAGTCAAATTAAAAATTGCCTTTTGTATTAACAATTGGAACTTAAATATTTAATAGTTTTTTCGATTTCTTTTTATTTATTCCTCACTAAAAATATTTAGTCTTATATGTAAATATCACACTATAACTGTTTCGACTGATTTATGGCACAGTATCAAATAAAATGAATCTACTGTAAAATGATCCTTCCTTATAATAATTTGTATATCGAATTTGCTGGAGTTTAAGAATTTTTTAATTTCAACTATTATTATGAATATAAAGCTAATAACTCAATACTTTTCCTATCCTTTAATCTTAACATTCATAAAAGTGTGCAATGTACTGAATAAATGTATTTTAAGTTTGACTTTTATGCTTCATTTCATTTTTCAAATGAAAAAGTACGAGTATTATACAAACGCAAACCAAACAAAAGAAAAATATAAACAAATTCAATATATCCCACAATAGAGAAAAACCTTTTTTGTGTAACAAAAATAGTAGGTACAAATCTGAAATTTGCTTGTTCATTTGACATTATTTTTTGCCAAAGTTTTGAATGTCCACATAGGTTATGTATCGGAACATCGACGAAGCATTAATGTTTTATGCCGACACTGCGTTATTTGTTATGAGTCATAGTTTAAGATGAACAGTGATATCACTTTGAATTGAATTGAATATGTGGCAATTTATTTTTAAGTGTCTGGATTGCTTGGCAGGTTAATGACGTAAAAATATTTATTTATGTTTATTTATTACGTTTTACTATACGTTTTCAAAGCAGTTAACTAAAATTTATTGTAGGAAGAACATGTGAGAGGTCAAATATTATTTATAATAAGCTTCGAGTTTGGTAATGACAATAATAATATCAAATCAATCGATTTCAAAGATCGAATTGTCAATTAAATCATATTTGATCCACCTTGTTGATACGAACAGAAGGGTGAGATTCGTCTGCTACTCTTAGCAGACGAATCTCACCCTTCTGTTCGCAGGAAACCCTCTGGTTTCCTGCGAACATCCTATTTGTATTACCAATAAAAGTGAAATTCCTTTTTCCTGAGAATTTAAACTCAAAATCAAAAATCAACATTATGAGCCAAAATATGTTGTCTACTTGTAGTCCAGTTGACTGTGCCTACGCGTGGACAACGCAAAATTTATTACCGTAGTTTCATACCCAAATATTTCCCACTAGTTTTTTGTGCGAAATATAGTTATTAAGGTTTATTCGCGTTATACTCCCGTACAAATGGTAATAGCTTTGTGAAAATTTTGTTGGCTCCTCCTCCATTGGAATTGAATCTGGCATTGTTCTGTTGTAGTTAATCAAAAATTTGCAATGGAAGAGTAAACAAGCTTAATATAATAAATAACAGGAATAAAGTCAAAGCAGTAAATAATGCTTTGTTTAGATTAGTCTTCTCTGAACAATTCAGTGAAGCATATAGTTTATTTATTTTACTTAAAACACTAAACAGAGTTACAACATTTAATGAGATTGGGACGCGACTAGATAGATTACAACTGTAGACTGGAACTCCACTACTAAGTGTAAGCAGCATGTAAAGTAACAGTTAAAACAACTATATTAAACTATATTAAATTACACCAAAAAATTACAAATTCATATTTATTTTAATATATGGCTTCCAAATAATAATAGACGATCCGTAAATGCAGGTACACTGTCTGCTGGTTCAAAATCGCGTTATAATCTCGACACATTCTATACGTCGGTTTGTGGAAATACACATTATTGTCACAAAGAGGAACCAGTACGATATTCCCGTTTTGTCATATAGATGTTTACGTATCAACATCATCATAGTAAAATAGTTGATGTTTCAACCCCTGATTTAGCTGTTTTTGTAGTATTATGTTCTTAAAGAGAATAAGACTAACCAACGTCATTAATATCTTACTCATAGATGGAAAGAGTATCTGCGTAGTATATTTGGACTTGGATGAATAAGTGTACAGAAAAACTACCTATTGGGCCTAGTAGCGTACCTTGGGAAACCTCTTGTATCACAACAAAAAATCCATAATCATAAGCCGATAATACAGATATTTAGCTTGATGACACCTAAATTGTGATATATATTATTTAATTTGTGATCAAATCACGCTTGCCAGTCTACATACTACGAAGATACTGAGCAACTACTGAGCAATACTGGACTATATGCAGACCAAGTGTAGTTTATTGAAGATTTCTTCTCATTCTTACAGTCCTTCATCAAAAGCCCTTTCTTTCAACACTTCCAGCACCATGGCTCTCGTTTATTACCAGAGTCCGCTTTTGACTCGGTCTTGTACTGTTGGGTTGTTCTCATTCCAAAGTCATTCGCGCGCCTTTTCTTGTAGAATATAGGCACTCTTTCCAATACCTACAAGTAGTCCAACGATGATCCTGTAGCAGTTTCGATTTGTACCCGATTCGCTGAAATAGCAGCTCTTGAATCTAGTACGATGATCATAGGCTCTCACTCCGTTGGTAAGCCTTTGAACATAAACGCAACAAGAAACCTGTTATCAGGTTTGTTCATACTCACCAATTTTTGAGCAAGTGACATAACTTCATTGACATAAGATTCCATGCTGTAAGTTCTGTAGTTTGAAAGCGCACACGTTTTGAAATGTCCCTACTCTAGAACCGAGTCCTCTGTCATCTTATGCACGTTCAAGTGGATTCCAGGCACCTTCTACTGTTTTTGCCGACGTCGAGTGTGCAAAATTTTCACCACAATTTAGATTTGTGCAATATCGTCACTTCGATTTGTTATCTCGGATATTTGTCGTCCTTATCGTAACGCACACACGTGAATCAATGTATTTTTCGTCACAAATTTCAACTCACCGTAACTTTCAAGTCCCTGCAGTTTCTCATGGGAAAAATATTCTTTATTTTGTTTTTCGATATATTTCAACAACGTTTAATTATTATTCAGGCCAACTAAACAAAACTAGCACAATAAAAAAAAACAGCAATGCAATATCTAAAAACTAATGACTTAGAACCGTCTATAGCATTATTGCAACCTACGATAATTTTCCATTGATTAAAACTGTAAATTATAATACTTACCAAACAGAAATAAACGTAGTCTATACCGCTAAAGAGCATCGACCCCCATAATCAATAGCAAAGTCGTTATGCCTTAACGATTTTATCTTTGTGCAGAGACTACCTTCAATTTATCCCTACAGGGTATCCCTTGATAATGTGTAATATATTGTAACCTTTTATGGCCAATATAAAAGAGATAAGAAAAAGCTAGTATGTCATATTTTATTATTAGTGAGTAATATAAAAATCTATTTTCAATGAGGACTTCAATTAAAACGCAGTTATTTGTAGTTGCAAAGTTCTGAAGTCGAAACTTAAATTAAATTCGTTTAACACGTTGCACGCCATACGGCTCATATATGAGCCTAGTCGAATATTCCGTTAGGGCCACGGTAAAATCATGAATTCAGTAATTTTTGACAACTTAAAATTTTCATCCCTTCGTTTATAAAATGCGTTAATTTGTACAGAAAATTAAAATCAGCACTTTTTACCGTCTAGTTTTAGAGATATAACAAAAGGCTCTCGGGTGTGAGAAACCCCAGTATCGTCACTACAAGCCTCGAAAAAACCTAGAAATTTCTACAGGATTCCAAAACCACGCTGTCCGGCTAGGCAACAGGGCCAGGCGGCTCACTTTAATATGCGATTTGTTCGATAGCTGCAATACTTGGCTTGTGCGAAACGTTTTTGTTGAACCTAGTACACGGCTCATGGATGACCCCCGTGGCCTGAATGGCTTAACAACGGAAAGCTCATTTGTGAGTCCTGTGGCCCATTTGGAAATACTAATTTTTTCGCGTGGCGTTTAACGTGTTAAATGACGAATATTTATATTACAGCATCAGGCTAGCGATTCTTAAATCTAAATTATTATCCCTTACTTGGTTGAATCATCCAGAATGTAGTATTGTTTAAAGAAATAACTGGAATTTACATTCCATATAAAAGTTTAATATATATTTTTGGATTTAACTAAGTCTCTTTAGGCTTAGCTTACAAAAGCTCAATGAATTCTTATGCAGTTTTCTTCAATATATTGAGTGGTTCAAGAGTGATCGAGCTACCAGCCAAAGATGGACTTCGTGTCAGCGTGGTCAGCAGTGAGGCAACCTATCTTCAGCGGAACTGCACCAACATGTACCATCAGCAGTTTACGCCTATGAGACACATACTTGTACAAAACCTTATCGACGTGTACAGTGGAATATTTTAAAACATAAAGAACAATTTAATTACAACTAGTTGCTGCCAGTGTGTAGTCTAAAGTAAATAAAAGACTGTTTCTTCATAAACACATAAGTGCTTCAACTACCTCACAATTGAATATAAGAACAAATCATCTGGAATTATATCTGCCAAGACACTCTAAAATTCAATCTCTTAAATTACTGCAAAAAAAGTTTTCCGTAGTTCAAGAGATTATCGCGTATAGATACAACATTTCAATATCTTTATTATACGTAAAGATACACGTATATAGATAAACCAGTTGCTGTCTACCACGGCTACTCCCTGGGGCAGTTTCCTATCAACATTACTATGACACCCTCGAGAGTACGCCCTGGAGTGGCATCCTAACACCCTATCCTTGTTTTCCAGAGTTACACCCTAGCACAGTAGCCTCTTATGTACTTTCAATATGTGACGCCTTACAAACGCTCAATGCCCGCTCGTACTTCTGTACGAAAGTATATGATATATGCTAAAAAGTTAGATAAGTGTTAAATAATAGTATATTCCAAAGTTAAATACAAAAATGATAATAATTAAATCTTAAATAAATATTCAAAATTTAAGACTAATACATTTGTTTTGGAGAAGAAGCGACGCAATACACTAATTCAGATTTAAATATTTTTTGTTATTTTTGTTGTTATTTTACATTTGCTTATTGGTATGTATAAGATCGATTGGAAGCCTGTTGTAAAAACGGAAATGTCCCATAAAAGAATTATTTATTCTGTTGACACTACAAAAAATGACTTTGCATTATATCCAACAAGATAAAGATGGTGTTTATGTAATAAGTATAATGTAATTCATAAAATTGTATAATTTGTTTCATTCATAAACTGTATTTACAGTATACTCTTAGCTTATAATTAAATACAAGTTATTCTAAATTACCCATTACTCCACTTTATTTGATAATTTACAAAATACGTTCTCTTAACGTTTGTTTGATATATAATGACTAGAATTACCAATAACTTTATACAGAAGGAAAATACAACTGTGAAATTTTATTTACATGATTGTTTCAGCACAAACAGTAGTTTGGCACGTTCTTTTGTTTCACCTAAAATATTTATACTCGTTTTCACGTCGGGTCATTACCCTTTTCTTTTATCAGAGATGAATTCATTTTCACAGTTACTAAGATTTATTTATTTTATACACAAAAGATTCCATTCTCAATTCTATTTAAGACTAAAATGTTTGCTAGGAACACTCTTGACGGCCGGCGTCTACATTTTTGACTCTATGAACTATACGAAAAAAACCGCTCGACACCCATAAATTTTAACTCGTAAAATAGTTATTTCTTGTACCAAAGGCTTTGTTACAACATAAATATGGTATCAGGGAGGTGATTTATTAACAATTTATTGAATATATTATTACAACGTAGCAGTTTACTGTTCAGAAGTTCTTGAACAACTTGAACCACTTGAACCCAAAATAAGAAAAGTTTTAGGTTTTGAACTATTGATGAATAAGATAAGATAAGATAAGATAAGATAAGATAAGATTTTATTGTTATTCTGTGTACACATATAATAATGAGATAGAATATGTATTGATAAGAAAAAGAAGCATCCACGATCCCGTGTCTGATAAAAAGTATACATCGGGTAGCTAAATAGATAAATTGGCGGATTGTAGACTCGCATGCGATGTGGTCTGAGTTGACTGTATTTTTTTGTGAAGTGAAATGTAACCAGTATAATTACAGGCTATAATAGGCATCAAACCCTATCTCCAGAAAAGTAACGTTTCCTGATATGTTACTTTTAAGCCAAGGAACTGCTTATGTCTATTAGTGGTGGTAGCACGTGTTCCACACAAAAATGACAAACAAGTATGTAAGGCATTATCTGTCGTATAAAAGATAGCACCTTACAACGCCTCATTTGCCTTGAAAGCTGATGAAATAAACTAGGCTTTAACAGAACTTAATGTAGTAGGAGAAGTTTATAATGATATTATAATTCTTCGCACTTCTATTGTGACTCTAATTATTCAAGATTCGAATAGGTACATTCATGCCGAAAGGTTTTAGAGATTTTAAGAGGTTTTGTACAAAAAAATATCTTGCTATTTATATGATACTGCATAATTCATAGGGGCAGAGGTCACATCAGAGATAACAAGCGTTCCCACTGGTCCGGTTATGTCGCATTTGCACATTCCTACTCGCAATACACAAAATGATTTGTTTTTAATATGAAACACTTATGATTCATGTTTGAATTTAACTGTTTCTATTTCTGAATATTCAAAGAAAACATAAAGTGTTCCATGTAATTGAATTGAAAAAATATTTTTTGTTGGATAGTTCCTTTATCTGGCAAGGTTAAATGCTATATAACATTTGTGACGGAGCGATCTGCGCGCAGGCGCAGCCGCCTACATAGAGCTCACTTTGCAATAATTTCAGTTCACTTCATTGAGTAACATTTTTTTTTCATTCGATAAGTAGAAAACAGTAAAAATCAAGAAATGATATTTCTCACACTCATACATATTGTCCATCCCGCTATGTAAAGAAAGAGAAGAAATAATGCAATGAGTTACAATCATAGAACACATCCCTTCCAAATTCAAATATAACGGTTTTTTAATGATCTCTGGTGTAGTTTTATGTAGCTGCAACCTTTTTGAAAAGAAGGTACAACACAACGGAGGTAACGCTCATAATTCTAGTGGGCTACAACACAAAGGCTTTTATTTTTCCAATATCTTATGTCAACATTGAACTATCTCTTCAATATTAAAAAGAAAAGGCAGGTGAGGTAGCACAATCCTTATCATAGCAATTCATTAACCATACCTACTCAATTAAATTCGTTATACCCTGAGAAATACAGAGTAAATCATCGATGCGTCATGTCTATGGAAGTTTTCAAATAATATAAGATTAGAGTTCGTTGCTGGTAACATGTGAGGCCCGGGAGACGCCACGTCTTGATATTATTACCTGCGCTCATGAATTATACATAATTTTCCTATAATACCGTATATCTGAGCTTATAACAGCCTCTAGTTGGAAAAGATTCTTCGACGTGTAATTTAAGTATTTTTTAAATTGGATTTGGAACTTTTTAGGTGACAACTAAAAGTTTTTAATTATAGCAAAATGAATATGAAAGGGATTGGTCAGAAGTATTTCATATAAGGTTCTCTATTATATAAATTGTAGTAGTAGTATTTCTTTATACGACAAAAGCGTGCAGCAAGCGTAAGGCAAGCTTAATGGTAAGCGGTTACGGTATTTTATTGACGCTCGTTAAAACTTGAGCACTCGCAGTAACCTACTCTGCAAGAGTTAAGTTATTTTGCCAGCCTTTTCTATGGCAAATGACTTGACACCACGCGATAGAAGGCAGTCAGACGAGTCCATATGAAAACGTAGCTAATGCAGTAAGCAATATGCTGTTCTAGGTACAACTTTGTCGGCCAAAGAAGTGTCTGTGCAAGCCTCTTTTGAAGTTGCCCGTGTTGTATGAAAGAGGAATACAAATACTGATAAGGAATTCCACGCTATGGCTCTGAAACAAAGAAAGGAGTCACAAAATTTCTTTGTCCGTAAAGTAGATGTAGAAACACTGAATGAGGAACCCCATTCTCCTGAGTAGGAATGAGGAGTGGGTCACAAATCTCTTTAGATATCTCTCCATAGTTCAACCGGTAATAAGCACAATGCGATGCTAAGTCACTACGCAATTGTATACGCTCAAGGATGTTTCTTACCACAGCATCTCTAAATATGCAACTGCAATCTGTCCAGAGAATCAAGGAGTTACTGAGCGGAGCTATCCCTAATGTGCGAGCAATATTCCATGCTAGACCGGACCTGGATTTTTATAACATGCATAACTGGTCACGCCTAAAAATCATCAGCATTATGTCTTGCAGATCATTTCTCCTGCTCTCAGCTCACCACTTTCTACAAACCCAAAGACGTCAATGCTGTTATAACATAATAATGAAGGTTATAATAACGTAGCTTTTATCTCAAATTACCAAATCTGCATTGGCAATATTTTATGGATTGATTCTAAATCCTTGCTAGGTAATTAGTATTACTGTAATGAGACCTGATACTGTTATTTGTGTGGCCGATAATTAGACCCCAAGAGAGATATCCCACATTATTATTACGTAACAACACTGCACAGATCAGATCATTGTGTAAACGAACAATTAGTAAAGCCTTTGTTAACATGTTTAACGTGAAAGCCTCTCTTGAGATCAGTCTACCAAGAAATTAGGTAATCATCATAAGGCTAATAGCAATTTGCAAATTAAAACCAACAAAGATTGCTTTTTGCTTGTAGATCAATTTAACTATCAGCTTGGCTCTAATAGGCAGAACTTTTCCTTACTGCTTCACAAGTTCTGCCTATTTCAGTTGGTTTAGTTACTCCATAAAGTATACTTTCTTGAACACAAGAGGAAATAGTTTCCTTTTGTGTTTGCATCAAAAAATTAATTGCGTTTCAAAATAGAACCTTTTTTTATTCATATATTTAACAGAAAACATGATGGTGAAGATAATATAGGCAACAAATGTAATCACAACGTTAGTACAATAGATTTTTCAAGGTTCGGACTCAAAGTCAAAAAGTTGTAAGTAATCTTTATACTTTATAGTTATTTCCCAATATGACTTTGACTCTTTCTGGGTATATTTCTATGAGAATAGCAAATCTCTTTTATACATTGATCATTTTGCCATTACAGTAATTAAGTAAGGTTAATGCTTTTGAAACAATTCAATTGATTTCAAAACTAAATTATTTATGTCAAAATTTTTATTCATACAAACAAAATATCTTTCTAGTTTACGCCAACAATCAGTGCTCGACAACGCTGAAACTCGATTATGTAAATGTCATGTAATTTAAAGCAAGCACGTAAACTTAAGGCTGGCTGCAAAGTATGCGGCGCCGAAACAAAACTATCCATTTATCAGATGGCGTAGCAAGTTTACTAGCTGGGATATTTTCCTGGTCCGTGTGTAGTGATTTGGGCGTGGAAGATTAGGTTAAGATAAAATATTTGGCCTCTAAACCGCAGCGCTAGATTTAAGCAACGAGCTGGCTGCACTGCCTGTGTCATTGCTGGACTACGGTGTTGTATAACTTGCCTTTGTAAGAACGAAATGCCTATCAAAAATTTACGAAATTATTTGCTTCAGCAATATTATTTTTAAAAGTTGACGTCAATAAAAACCAAAATACACACAAAGACATGAGTGCACCACTCGTGATCGACTCGTAATAAACCTCTGGCTTATTTCGAGTTTCAATAGGTAGTTAGGTAGGTTCCTAGGTTCATAGGTTCCTCTTGTAAACGAATGATAACTCAAGTTGTAACGGAGATACAACGGCCTAGATTCAGCTAATTCACTGTTTCACCATTTTTCTAGGTGATAAACTCACTTGGAAGATCCTCTATGTAGCAACATTCCTATTAATCCTATATATGCTGGTTACAGTAACTCTTCGTTCAAAAGCAAAGAGTTTCTCGCGTACGGTGTCTTTAGAGAATTATTAACAGGTACCATCAGGGGAGCCCTATATAATCTTTTCTATATTTACGAGTCAACACGATAGTAAAAATATCATCAAAATACATATAGAAAGAATTATTACAGGATAGGATGATAGGAAAAACTGGAAGTTAACCCAATAGAAAGCTTTGGAAAACTTTAATTATCTTGCTTCAATAAAACCGCAATCCAATGAAGTTCTACTAAATAATCTCAGCGTAGCAAGTTTTTACATTTTTAATTAAAAAAATAAGCATTTTCCGCCTTATTGTTAGCGAAAACCATTCCACAAAATTACGAGTTAACGTTATGATCACGCCACAAGAAATAATGACAAGTTTTGTTCCTATAAAACGATGTGCACACGCACCATCTTGATGCAGTGAAAATTAAACTTTCTGTAATAAACTAAAAGGTATTAATATTAATTGAATTATTAAGAACGAATAAACTTTCTTTATATTTTAGTGTCACGCAGAAAAAACAAAAGCGAACAACAGACAACAACATGAAGACAACTAACATGGGTTCCTTTAAAAGAGGCGCAAAAAGCACTTTTTGGGCCGGCTTGGGCAGTATGTCGCATGCTTCACTAGCTATCTTCACATATGGACTCCTCTATTGCTTATCATCAGGTGGTGTCGAGTCATTTGCTGAGCTTTATAGAAAAAAAACAGTAAAAAGAGGTTAAATCTGATCAGGGTTACCAATACTAACATTTTTAATTGTATCGCATTACCAATCATCTCCACTTCACATCATTGATACTCTATCAAAGTAAATTAAATTGCTAGATTTATTAGTAATATTAATAACTACATAAATAATTGTACTAGCCAAAGTCAATATTGGTTTTATTAGCTGTGGAACTTGCTACGTTCGATGGGCTATCATTATTTTCGTTCGCTTGATTTGTATGACAAGTGAATCCTTTATCAACAGATTCTTTTGTTAATTATTCTCAATTCAGGTTCCATTCATCAGTAAATTGGCGGTAAAATGTCAGAATATTATTCAATAAATTTTCCTTAAGTCCACCCTGCTGCTTACTTAGCTCTCCGTGTTATTGTAAAAAAATACTACAACTGACAATATTAAATATAATAGCATAGCAATTGATAATACTCTCAGGTTTAACTGTCACCTCAAGCTTCCAAGGTTCTAGAACCTTCTCAAGATTGTTGAAAACTAGTTACAAAAATATTATATCAATCTCTTTTTTAATCAATTTCGGCTTATTCTACAAGGATGCGGGGAGCCGGCTTCAAGACCAGACTTTTTAATTAAGAAAAAGCTCAGCGTACAGTTCTAAAAGTTATTATATTTATTATAAACCATTTCTTTACCCTAATGAAGATCTTTACGCCTTGGTTGATGTTCTGATTTCGCCCACTATTTATTCTTACGATGCTTAACCAACACTCGGCAACTGGGTACGACCCCTTTTTAAATGCTTAAAAATTACCGAAAGCACAAATCAGTGGTCTAAGCCTTCTTGAGAAAGTTCTATAATTATATTGGTTGTTTCTTGAATTATATAATAAATAGGCGAATGATTATCCACTTACTAAGTGTGAGTGCAAAAATATCACTACTTGGCATAAATCTTGGGATTATAATAAAACAGAAATACTTGTAAACGTTAAAACGCTTTCATTAATTTTCCACACACATTAAATGTAACCAATAAATATTATGTAATGTAGCACTTAGTTATATGTCACACATATGCGACATCTTAGGTGACAATACGTACCCACTGGACGGTTTGGAGGTGTGGAGACTGGTAATGAAGCCTCCTAGAACAGACACCAGCCTCTCACATAGACTTAAAATGTAATTTGTAATCACATACTATGTCAGAGAAAGAAATTAAGCATTTTTTTTATAGAAAGATCGAGCAAATGGCTCCATTCTACCTGATGGTAAGCAGAAGTAGAATCCAAATAAAAAGAAGGCTAGTGCAAGTGAAACTGCACTACACTAGACATCTTGATCATAATCTTTAATTAATAATAATTATTATTTTTATATTAACCTTTAGTTATTGCCCGGAATGAATAAATGATCGCTAAGCAGTTTTAAATTAAAGTATGTCAAGTAAAAAGATAGTAAGTGGTAAAAATTGCACATATCAATTTGTTTTACGAATTGTAAAAGTCATATTATTGAATGTACAAATGTAAAATTCACAATTTTTATTGATATCCGTCTATAAGTATTGTTTTTAAAAATTAACAAAGGTTTCTATGAAGATTTAGATTAACTCACAAAATTGTTGGTAGAATTGATTGTGTATAGGTCCTATGGGGAGCACTCTGAACAAATCGAACGCGTCCTATGTAACTGTATATGAAGAGCAAAGGCCCTTACTAGGTAAAGAGTGGGTCTCTTCGGCTTGAGATTCCCCACTCCTGATTACATAAAGCTACTGACACCAAGAGTACTCAGCAAGTTCATCCTAAAAGTATTCCAGGATAACAGTCATTAGGATAAGGGAAGTCCAAGGTTGAAGTGTTTTGGGAATGAATTCTAAATTAGATATTTCATAGTATCTTAACTAAAATAAGATAATACATAAAGTAAATATAGTGTCCCCTAAATGATTGTGTTCGCTCGTTTCTATTACAAAAACCTAGCAACTTTCGAATAATACAATCAAAATAGTAGCTATTAATTTTTTTTTTCATAAAAAGCACAGAAAATGACTAGCCACCACCTGATGGAAAAGAATATTACAAACTCATTTTCGAAATTAGCATGTGATATACACCCCTAGGCATCTCCATCATGACCTAAAAAGTAGCTATTCACGCCTCTTTTGTAAAGTTTTCTCTACAAACGATCAGTTACGATTACAAGGTAACCCATTTGGAAAATTATGTGTAGATTAAGTTTGAAATCTCAACTGTTGAAGAATATAAGTTTAGACGAAATTCATTCTTTTCCAAAAGATAAATTTATGAAAAGTGAAAAGGGGTCATTATTGGTCCATCAAACGCGTGTCTACTTCACAATAGATTAAAATTAAAACACTCAAGCCTTCACACGAGAGGTATTTCACCTGTAACCTCGATAAATCAGTCTCTTTCATCTTTTACCCTGTTGAAAACAAACCAGGTCGAGAATATTTCAAAAACTTCCAAATAAATATTTCGCTTAATAATACTCTGACCCTATTCAGAAGTCCCTTTTAACGGATTCAAAGGGGTAATTAATTTTATAACCCGCAATATCTACATGAAGAAATCTTTGAATGAGATTTGACCCTCATGGAGGCGAGATTCCACGATGAATAAACCGTGATAAATATGGCAGAGTTGATTATTTATGATACAGATGTTATTAAATGGCTGATTTCATTGATTATGCAGCGAATTGATGGATTTGGGTTTACTTAGGGTGACGATAACGTAATGTAAGATTATGAAAGTAAAATATTTATAAACAAAAATAATGACTCATTGCTTTCTTTTAAGGAGGTACAAATGAAGGTCAATTTTTGCACTGCGTCAACTGTGCTTCTCCACGTTAAAGAAGATCTCAACAAAATCACCTAACCAATAGTCTTGTGTTCTGATTCTTTACATGCATCCACTTAAGGAAAGCATAAAATGTTTTCCCTAAGTGAATGCATTTGTTCCTCATGCTCTCAAAAGATGGCTCTGATTGAACACCTGTTGTGTTGGGAGGAAAAAAAAATATGCTTATGCTATCCATATAAGGTTTAATCTGCAATACACACGCTATATCCATCTTGCCGGCTCAAAAAGTACCTTCTCACGCCTTGTTTGAGGAAGTTATAAAAGGGTTTTAATTTTACGCATTCATATACAAAAATTTAACAATACTATTCAGTTTTGACGTTCGGAAGAATGTTAACGCCAATATTGATGCAATCTACATTCAAATTTAAATCTATCATCATCATTTATAATGTTTAAATAATGAGTTTAGATTACACGTAATTGGGTATTGAAATGCATGTGATGTAATTTAAATACTAATTTCAATAACCTAATTTAGTCCTGTAATATTACTCACTATCAGTTAATTGCTATTGTTATTGATTCGATATAAACTGAATAGTGCGATCATTTCCCTTCTGTATTAAAATCAATTAAACAGACGCTTTTAGCTTCCCATTTACAATTTGATATACTTATAATGAAAGTTGGGGAAATTCCGAACAGCGGAAATAAGTAACGAAATATTATTTTTTGTCCTTTTGATCGTTTCTTATCTAAATATTGTGAATATTTCTTAATGCAACCACCTGCGCGTACGCATGTAAGATAAAGATTTTGAAAGTCAACTTCCCTTGTAATTGGTTTACAAATACCCTCTCATTAGTTATCCAATGTGTTAGGTTTAAATATTATTTCTCCACCTACTCTCTCTATCCTATTATTTTGATAGAAATGAGAAAAAAAAAGAAAAAAAATGAACATTTTAAAATTTGAAAATAGTAAATTTTCCATCCTTAATAAGGATATGCATGTACTTGAAAATTTCTGTTGCTGTTAAGATCAGCGGTCATTCTGTTTCAATCGTACGGTATCAAGAGGTGCGCGTCAGTTAGAACGGGTAGACTTCGTTAATTCGCATCTGCAAGAATCGACCTCACATTTGTCGTGATCTCGCGGATCAATTTTAAAAATCGGCAATATATAACCCAAACTGCAGGTCAGAATCCCGAGGCAGGAAGACAATAGCTTGTATCATAGAACAACGCATAGTACCGTGTATATATTTTACAGCTTTTAATTGAGTAGATATATTTTTGAGTTCCAATAATGAAATTAGACTTTCGTGACGTCGTTCAAACTACAAGCTATTATATTCTACGTTCATATAAGGTGTAGCCACGCTATGACCAAAGAGTTTTTCGCTGTTGTGAGAATGAAAAAAAAAACTGAGCGACGATTGTTAATTGTGTCCCTTCATCTGGTAGATATGTTAATCAATTTTATATTTATTTGTAGGTCAAAAAAATCCTTTTCTGAAGTTCCATGCTTTCAACCATTAAATCTTTATAGACAAACGTATTCTTTAGAGGTATTAAAACAAAGTTAAGTTTTAAGTGACGTGTATATTTGAATCAAAACATTCATAAGTACTAAAACTCGCAGACAACGAATACTAGCAGGTTTGGAAGAATAGTAATAGAATTTACAACGTAAGTGAGCATCAGTAATTAATTTCGATGGTTCATTTTGGCACAAAAGCATTAAAGATATGAATTTCCCAACATTAAAACTATGTTCATTGAAGTAATATATAGTCACATAGCTAACGAAACCAAACTTCCCATTGGACCCATATCAAACAGAATCCTGAAAGGTTATAATCTGGAGTACGAGAGGGAATGTTCCAGGATTAGTTGCAAATCACGGTGTTCACGTTTAATTGGGTTACACTTAACGTCCGACCTTTGGTATCTATATTTATGGATGTTTGGAACCGTTCTTACCATGATAAGGCAAATCCTATAATATCCAAGTCGATAAGCCAAAGGGTTTTTGGGTTTAAATAATATTATTTATTATGTGTTCTTTAACCACTTAACTTGGGATCAGTTAGTGAGTTAATATGCTTTTCCTTTAACCAAGATCTGGTTTTGGGTGGAATATAGCTCGCACCTTTGGGATTGCTCGATGATCTACATAGACAAATTGTATAGTCTCGTTGTGACGTTAAACATTATCAAAAAAGATTTAAACAGAAAAACTAACTTGAATTTATGATGTTATTTCATTTAAAAATATTTTTATAGCATGAGCTTCATTTTCTATTGCTTCTAGAAACAACTTAGCACCAATTACAAAAATATAATATCAAATTGGACTATTTGTATATTGAATTGATTTTGCTTTTTTAGTGTTATGAAGTCGGGTTTTACAATACAATAACCCGCTTTAGGAATAGAATTTGATGATTGTTCTCGATTTCCCTGTGATCTCATTTTCTGACTTGGTGACAATGGGGTATAAGCAGCAATTTACCCTAGGAATATATTGTATCGAAAAAATTATTATTTAAAATCGGTTCACAATTGACAGAGAAATCAGTGAACATAAAGAAATACATGTAGTGGTACATAGAACCTTCTTTTTTCTATATCTAGATATGAAAAGATTATAAAGTTCTCGTTAATAGTGGAGATCCTTAAAACCTATTGGATTTTGGGAGTAAGGTTAAAATAAAAGTGCAGTGAGTGCTTCTTGACTGCAATTGGGGCCTCAAACACTCGCTAGCAATTCATAAAACTTCCCACCAATTTGGATTTTCGAATCAAATTCAACTCGTTCTCCGCCAGATTACCAAGAGGCGGCTATTCCATATATTAACATAATTCAAACATAGATCAGCACAGAACTGCTGTAACGAGCGTTCGCTGTTAACAGCTCCTTGGGGAATCCATGAAAAGTATTGCGAGAAATGAGATATCTTTGTGGGTGCAAATAGGTCTTGGCAAGCTTAATGGCCTATCGTTATAAAGACTAATACTTTCATACATGTGCTAGAAAACCTTTCTTATAGTTAGTTTTGTAAAATAAAAAAGGCATATAAAAATATGTAACCTGAAAGCTTATTCGTTCACTTTTTGTCAGGTTAAATGTCAATCACCAAGATAAATATAACAAAATTATTGTGATTACGAAAGAATCGTAGTGATAATCATTTCAGGTGTCAAATATTAACGAATTGTCACCTAAAGCGTTCAGCTGAAACATAGAATGCATTTTTTGAGCAGAATAGATGTTAGGACCGGAGCTTTCTTCAACATACAGTTTTAATACTAGATTTCTTTATTGACTTACTTATAAAAATTACCAGAATAAAAAACATTTAAATACTGGCAAATTTGGAATCTGAGGGAAATCAAAAAAACGCTTTGACGAATGCTTGAGGTTTTAAGAAGAAGCGGCGCAAGGAACTTCTCAACTTTTGTTTGCAGCATTTCAGAATTATATTCAAGAGTGTTATCTATACTCCGCCTGTCTGTTTTTAAATAAACCTTACTCTAAAGCTAGAGAATATAAACTTTACTAAGCAATAAAAATATTTTAAGCAAAATTTAACCATAATATACTTAAATCCAGATTCATAATGACTTCAGTTTTAGATCCAAGGATTCTTGGGTCGACATAAGGCTGTGAGTCATTTATGACCCCGAGGGAATACATGGCTTTAAAAATGATGTGGTGTGTATATTTGATGCTTCAAAATTATACGAGTAATGTGATGAAATCCATTGTTTTTTTGTAATAAAGATATTGGTATATCATATGAACAAAAGACTTAAAGATAACAAAAAGAGTTTTAAATTTAAAAGATACAAAGGCAAATGGAGCAATAGTTTTATTTATGATGAGAATGCCAAATTAGCAGTTCGTTCTTGAAAAAGTGATAACAATTATCTATATATTTAATAACTTTACCTATTTTTGATTTTTTTAAAAATATATCGCTTACGTAAACTCAAAATGTAATCATACTATGCGATGCGGCCAAACCGCTTTAACCTTTGATATTAGTCAGTGGTACAGTCTTTTATTTATTTTAACCACACAGTACAGTCAAACCAACTTAATCTTGAGATTACTGACAATACCTTTAAAACCATAAATTTAGTTACGTTTCTTTCTCTATACTTAACGTTGCACTTTTTACGTTTTAATCATAAAAGAAAACCAAAATAATAATGGAACAGAGATCTTGAGCCCCTACCGGAAATCGAACCCGGAACCTTTAGTTAAGTATAGTGACTACTCGACCAGACGGCCGTCATTAGTGTATTTCTCAGTAAACTTGTATCGATAAAAAGGTGTGATGGTGAAAAATTTTAATTATTCAAGTCATTAACCTTTCTCAATATAACCGGCTTCTTATTTTCAATTTTAAGATTAGACTCAGTGTTTAAATATAAGTAAAACAAATATTTTATCTTTAATATTAGATAAACCAAAATTATTAGGGATAAGCTTAATTGAGCTTATAGAAGCTCATATGAGCCTGTTGGGGAATAACAATACTGTATCAAAATTTGCTTTCCTAGGCCAAATGTTTTGTAAGCTAATAAAGTGCTTATTCAAGATGAATAAGGTGTAAATTTCTCTGCAATGATTACTAAAAGTTTGGGTAATATCAAAGCTGCTTAGTTCACGAGGATTAACCCTTAATTGCAGTTTAATTTGGTGAATATGTTTATTGGGACTGTTTAGTGGATGAAGGTATTATGAACTTAATTAGGAATAATATGTGTAACTAAACTAAAACTAAATGATAAGTATGCAACTCTCTTTAGGTACAAATTATAATATTTTCATTTGTTCTTTATTCTAAAGATATTTAAACATCATTTTGATATAATAATAAACTTGTTTGTCGCTTTTCCCATATATGGGACTGCTGGAAGAGATTTCTTATAGAATTAAGCAGTACCTTTGTACAATTCTCTGATATTCTGTTGTGTCCTTTTAATTGTTTTTATGTGTACATAAATATTTCAATTAAGAGCTTACATGAATTTTTTGTTCAAATGATTAGAAAGTTGATTCTAAGAGAATACAGTGTTGTGAAATTGGTGTAGTTTAGCGAAACTGGTGTCTATTGATAAACAAATAGCGAACCATTAGAATAAACGATAACGTGGAGGGAACTAAGAAACTATTCAATTTGAGGTCAAACTTTTGCCAGACAAAAGTCATGGTGAAAATTTTGACTTGAAAGCTAGACACACTAAATTCTTTAAATCCTTGTCATATAAGTCTTATATGCTGACAAATATTATGATTATTTTGTCGACTAAAATTGTGGTACGGTATCTAATCTATTGAATATCATTCTGAGATTACAGTGTGCTTAGATAAGGCTTAGTTAAATCTATAGTATAATATCAGTTTAGTATTCTAAGAAGGTTTCGAGCGAAATTAACATCGCCCGTCACGTTTTCAAGACCTACGCATTTAAACAATTCGATGTATTGCTAATTCAAATTTGGTTGGTTAATATTACAAGGCAATACGAAATCGATATTCCAATTGAGTTTGAAGTAATTTCAATAGAATAAATGCTCTTTTTTACATACAAATGTAGTCCTGTATTTCTCCCTCGGTTAATGACACTAGAGCAAGGTTTTTGAAAAAAATAATGAAATGTCCCTGACATTTTCATTATTAAATAAATTCATTATTAAAAGATATAAAAATCTGTATACAAACTGTACGAACGGGTAGCAAGCGGTTATAAGACGCGCGGCTCGGCGTGGGAATGTTGTGCCAGAGTGTAAGTCTGGACAACAAGGATAGGATGTTAGGAAGCCACTCCAGTGCGTAGCCTTAAGAGCGGCATATTGATGGGAGGGACTGCCCCAGGGAGTAGCCCTGGCAGACAGCAGTTGGGAGGTATGAGTGAGACCCAAAACCGTAGAAATCTGGTTTATTGATAATAATTTTTCGTTTATATATTAAATTGTTTTACTGTACATATTTTTGGATTTTTATGCAATAGAGGAGTTCATATGTGAAGATAGCTAGTGAAGCATGCGACATACTGTCCAAGCCACCCTAACCTTGCCGGCCCAAAAAGTGCTTTTTCATTCCTCTTTTAATAGTGGTAAAAAGGAGGGAATACATGTGCTAGTAAGGAACTCCAGGCTCTAGCTGTGCGACAGAGAAAGGAGTCACAAAATCTCTTAGTAGGCAAAGTAGACGTGGCAACAGTGAAGGAGTGAGTAGATATCGATAGGTTTTTGTATGTTTCTCATAGGTATAAACTGCCGACGGTGCATGTTGGTTCAGTCGTCGATAGTAGGTTGCCTCCTTGCTGAACATGATGACGCAAAACCCAATGTTCGGCTGGTATTTGGAACACGAACAATAAAAGATTCTCAATATTCCAATTTCAAAATTGTTTTAGAATTAGATTAAGACCTTATTTTTAATTTAAAACGCATTAATAGTTTTTTTGAAGATTTGTTTGGATTGAGAAGGCTTGTTGATTATTTAATATATTAGGCCAGACTTCAATGAGGACTTTAATATAGATAGTTGCATTTGTTCTAGTAATAAAAACTGATCTAATTGTATGCCCGATGTTATCATTGTGACACAAAGTCATAAATGTCGCATAAACTATTAAAAATAACTTTCCCACATAGTTCCTTGGAAGGTACAGCTTCGAAAGTGACTCCAGTCACAAAAGATAGTCTGACAAAATATTTTATTGATATATGTATGCAGAGTGCACACATCAATAACATAATTTGTTTGCCATTATCTGGTAGTAATCCAAAGAGTAGTTAATACCGCTAAAGTTTAGTACCCATTAGGTCCGGGTGTTATATGTTATAGAGCTGTAAACGTCCACTTGTTTATCATCGGTCCCGGAGGTCATCGGTTCGTTAAGGTTTTATGGGTTCCATGGGTGATATCTGATTGGGACATAAATTCTAAAGAAACACCATCAGAATGTCAGTTACCTAAATGTAATAATGCCTAGCAACCGAATTAAAGAAACCTTTTGATTAAATTTGTTCAACACATCTTAGAAGAAGGTTGTATAGTCACTATTAATTATAATTAAATTTAATAAAACCTGTTGTAAATTATTGATGTGCGCCAGATCTTTATACGCCTATGTATTCAGTGTGATGTCCGATTACGGCAAGGATCTTTTTTTATTGGAATCTGCAAATAATACTAATTCGCTCCATCCACGTGATAAATAAGATCGCTATAGCTCACAAAGGGATGGGAAGGGCTGAGATTCAAATAACGCTTCCTCCTGCTATTTATCCAGTACCCAGCGTACGAACATTTTTGTAATTTCGAATCCTAATCGTATCTAGTATATGATACACGACACAATCAGATTAAGTGAAAAAATTCTTGTAACCGCTTAACTAAACCATACTAAACCTTACTGTTGAGAATTTAGTGTCATTAACCACGTAACACTAAGTTTTTGTTTGCATAGTACTTTAGGTAAGATATAATCTCAATTCGAAATTCAAAAACACTTAAGCCTATAGAGTATTTTCTATAGTCTGATGTTAAGTTGCCATGGCAACGGTGTTTACTAGACCCACGATATATTTATTCTCTATAACAAATTTGAAAGGAGTTTTTGGCGCGTAATGGCGGGGGGCTGGTGCTGAGTGTTTTATTTCATATATTGTGTTGTTTTTGTCATGAAGTTGGTGTAGTTTTATGGCAAAAAGAATCGTTAAGTCATGCAATATATGGAATACATCATTCAGCGTTGATTAGTGACTTACGTGAGATTTTTCAGTGTTTCGTTTCCTTTCATTCATTTGTAGGTTAATTTCATTTATTTATAAACATTATATGATTTTATTCTCATTTACTTATCATTTCGTCGTAATCATTATCATAACATTCCATTTTCGTATCATTTTATGATAAATTGCATTCCATTTTCAAAAATTTTCTCGTAAGTCATTAACAAAATAGCGGGGCCTACCAAAAACTCCATGGGGCAAAGGGCTACATTGCACCAGTATCCTGGAGCCATTAATAAAGATAAAAACTACATTAATAAAGATATGGCTTTAAGGTCTTAGTTACCAGGCCAAATAATTGGAAAAAAAAATGTGATCGACCAACGTGTCACTTTTGTATTCGTTTATTAAAACACTTTCCACTGAAATTACACTGGGGTAAAATTTAATTAATTTTCAAATCATCCCAATTCTGTTTCCATGCATTTTAATTGGAAGGCTGTTATTTTTACTCACTTAATTTAAAATCGAGATTGTTCGAAGTTCAAATGTCAGTTCAAAAAGGAAAAAAAAAAGAGATGAATTAATATTTTTAACTGTATTTTACAAAATCATTCGAAAATTCTATTCGAATTTGTAAGTTACATGCAGTAATCGAAGTATACTATCATATGACCAGGAATATCATTTAATAATATTTTTAATTACTTGTTAAAACATAAAATACTGAGTAATGTTTGGACTTACTTTTAATACGCTTTTACAATTTTATTTCCAATTTAAAATTAAGTAAAAAATTTTTGCATATAATAATTTTTTTTTTACGAGGAGGAATCCATTTACGGACGTACCCTCCACTGGCTAAGCGACGGGCGTGTGTGGGGCTCACTCAGTACCTCAATAGAGCGGCACTGAGAATACCCACTAAAATTCCCCGGTAACTCCATTGCCCTTCACGGGGGTAACCTGGGTTCTGCACGAGCAATTCACCAGGTCTTGCATATAATAACTACCAACAGTAAGAATATAGCTGCCCGCTGGCTTCACAAAATTAGCAACCGATTCTTTGACGGGAAAACGAAACGCGTAAATATTTTGAAAAAAAAAACAACAGCGAGCGTAGATTTATCGATCGACAGAATTTTATATTAAAAATCGATATAGCTAATTCTTTTAGATCTTTTAATATCGATTTTGACATAACTCGATTAAATAGTTTTTATCAACTTATAACGTAAAATTCAGCTTAGCGAGATCTATGCTTGCTCAGATGAGTTAAGAGGAGTCTATATGAGTATGAATTTATTTGAATTTGACCATAATACAAATTTAAAAACTTAAATTAAACCTACCTTTTGTCATCTACCTTTCTCCTGTATATCCTTAAATTTGTTGTGCCCGACAGGGTCCATACTGTCATTAATAGTCTTAAGATTTACATATTATGTAACTATGGAACGCAAAATAAAGAATTGAATTGAATTGAATAGCTAATTCAACATAAAATTCAATAATATCTACTAGGTATGTTACGAATGTAATTTTTGGTGCGGATGCAAATATCTGCTACCGACGTTCGTGAATTCGAATTCAGTTTAGGCGCCAATTATCTATGTCATTGCGGTACACGTTCGCGCGAGGCATGTTCCGTTTGCATCTTGTTCCGAGAATTGCAGAGTTGATACGAAAAAGACAATCGGTTATTATACTTCATTTGTCATCTGCTCGTAAGTAATAAATTAATTTTGAGGTAAAGGTGTAATAAGTTATTTATAACCAATCATTTTCTTCAAAACTATATTATTTCAGATGTTCACATTCGCAAAACATACTCTCGTATTTTGCGAAAACGATTACGAATGTTATTTAAGGTACAACATAAGCTTGGCAAATATATGAATATTTATCATTATTTCTTGATAATCAAAATAATGTCTGTCGCATTCTACTCAATAAAGATCCCTCTTTGACTATCAAAATAAAATAAAAAAAGCATTTTTATGATATATTCTTAATTTCCATACATTTCAATACGCTACGGCTATATCGATATTGTATCAAAACGCCTAAGTTTTTATCCATACAGAAAATTCATATTCATCTCAAAAATTTCTAAAAAATGTATGCACTCATTTTTTTATATATTTACGTACAGACAATAGCATACAATATGAAACATGTCAAAATTACTACCCAAATACGTAAGTTTTAATTTTTATCTTAATCGACAGGCGTTAAATGCAATAATATAAATTTTGAATATTCTTAGTCTAATGAAGAACCTAGTTCAGTTCAAAAGGAGCATATTTAGATTGACTGATCGTGATTATCTGGATTACAATTACTTATAACATATAGTTAGATACTAGAATATTCAACTATTCGTCTGTTTCTCGATTTCAGTTAAAATATTTAAGCATTATATGCGTAATAACTCCACATATGAACAAAGTTCTCTGTGGTTTGACAACTTAGTAAATTCAATTAAATTAATTACTATTCGAATAATTATCGATACGATACTCATCAAACGGTGTTCGAGGACGTTCTAAGTGGGCGTTTATTCAATTCATCAACGCGTGGCGCGTTGAGTGCTATGTTCTCCAGTGTAGGAAGACATTCGATCTGTAATGAGAAAATATTTCGAGGAATACTCTTAACTAACTTACTGCCACATTATTAATATAAATGAGTAACGAACAATGGTAGTGTCCACTCGTTACCTGTCTCTCTGTCATTCTAGTTCGACAAGAAAGAGTTAATTATACTTTTAAAATATCTTTTAACAATACGCATTTTTGGTATACTTTGTTTCTGTTCCATCTAGGAATTTTGAGCACTATATAATATGTGTCAATGTTAAAAAAAATATTTTTGACATAGACTGGGAAAGCACTGAAATTTAGAGAACTCGACTGATAAAACACATATGGAATTAAAAAGCTCAACTGATCATGCACGAAGTGAATAAAAGGTAGGTCTTAACTGTTAACCTCCAAGCTTCTGATGATTAAAATCACCAAGTAGTTTATAGCATTTGAATGGTGAGTATGCGCCCGAACTAATTAAGCAATGTATTGGGAACAAGGCATATTTTTATTACTTTTCAGAGTAAACACGTCATTTTACCTTTTTATTGACTAACATATGTTGTTGGCTGTTACAGCATTGCCGGGGTTTTAAGGAGGAGAAAACCTTGAAGAGCCTTCAAGCCTTAAGAGGCGTTTCGCCTCTGGAGGATTCTTAATCGAAAGGTATCACCTCCAGGGGAGGTATCCCGGAGTCTTTTAGTCTCCAGGGCACTCAAGCCATGAGGGAGCGTCAAATATGATAATATCTCGAGGCTCGGACCTCAGCTCAGGTGAGTCGTATCTTGGTGGAGTGACCTATCCGAAACATCCTCTATAAGCAGCTTTTTATTAGGTTAATCAAATTTATATCAAGAACCTTTCTTTCTTCCTTATAAGACACCAGGTAACTTACGCAATGACTTACCATTTTCTGTAGCCGATTATCTTATTAATCACCATCATCTTAAGGAATGGCGACCATGTACCGGGAAACGCAGCGTTGATAGGCTTTCCACAAGGTGGAGTGACGATCTGATAAAGGTCGAAGGAAGCCGCTGAATGCGGTCAGCGCAGGAGTGGTTTGTAGATCCAACAGTGGACCACTCTCGGCTGGTACGATTATCATCATATAGGCATTTAAATATCATTGTAACATTATATTTGTTTTTTATTTTTGAAAATATTAATATAGATTCTTCATTAACATACGTCATAAATTATGTCTACACATTCTTTCACTTTTTACATCGTTAGTACTTTTTTCACTTTGTTTAAGAGTCACGACTTGTTCGTTGCCAGTGTTTTTTTTTTTATAAAAAGCTCAGCAAATGACTCGACACCACCTGATGATAACCAGTAGACGAGTTCACATGTGAAGACAGCTAGTGAAGCATGTGATATACTGCCCTAGCCACCCTCACCTTGCCGGCCCAAAAAGTGCTTTTTCACGCCTCTTTTAAAGGAACCCATGTTATAAGAAGGAGGGAATACGTGTGCTGGTAAGGAGTTCCATGCTCTAGTTGTGCGACAGAGAAAGGAGTCACTAAATCTCTTAGTTCGTAAAGTAGACGTGTTATTTGTTATAAAGTCTCTTATACTTGAGAAATACACCGCACCGAAACTGAGCCAACTCAACGGTTCTTTAATTGTGGGGAGGGCAATAAAACATAATAATCTTAGGTCTGAGTACTCCTGAATAAACCACGGTTTTGTCTCGATTATTTACACCAAATTTAGTCGACTGAGACCTGTGATCCACTTAGAGCTGTAGCATTTAACCTTTATAATTAATATATTATTACTAGTTGACCCTGTCTTTATTTCCAGTCAAACTACGTCGGTTTGCCCTAACGCTATCAATTAAACCAATCCCAAAGCGTCGATTAAAGAGATGATAACTTTAAACGGGAGGTCAGTTTGATAATTTTTCATACTACCGAAATAAATATTTTAGAATTTTTATTATTTTTACCTTTCATCAATCATCATGAGTTTTAAAGAAACTAACGAACATATTAGATAAGATAGATATAATATATAAGTCATCATCGTTTATATACTTATCGTATTACAAGTACATGTTATATGAAAGTCTATATAAAAAATATTTTTTTCTTATCAAATTTGAAAGAAGCTCGCTGGTGCGAAGGCTTTACAGCACTTTGTTCTCGTAATTACTTTGGCTTTGATAACAAAAATAAAAGAACTTTCGCTGTGGTTGATCTTAGATAATTCTATTAAAAAGATTTTGTTTCTAGATCGAAAGTTGTACAGAGATTAATTTTTTTGTCATAAACTAATAGTTTGTGTAACACAGCTGATTCGACAGCCCTGATCGCAATTTTCATGTTTGGCATCCTTAATTTTGCACGCTTGCGCGGAAAGGGGCATCGCGATCTTGTGAGTAGCTTAGCAATATTAATATGGAATTTTTCCCTTTTTCTGTTATTTTACGAATTAAATAATAAAATTATCAAACAAATAAGTGTTTTTCGGATGTTCTGACTATTAAATCTGAATCGTATCCAAAATCGAGATACAAAGTGGAACACTCCACTCCACGATCCAACTTAATAATTAGCGAGCATTCATTTGTAGCGAGGGCCGACAACGAATCTCTTAATGTAATTATTCATGAAATCCCGTAATCGTGAGTCAGCCAGAAAGTGTTGATAAGCCCACGGGAAATGGACCGGTAATGGGCCGAGTCTTGGGCTCGAATGCGGGAAAAAACTGCCCGGGATTCTAATAACGGGTTTCTTTGTTTGCTATAGTGCTGCTGTTCTCGTAATTAGTTTTAGTTAATTAAATGTATAGAGCTTAGCTATGGTACAACTAGTCTGTTATGAGCTAGTACGGTGTGCACAAAAACAGTGTAAGTAAAGTCAGCAAAAAAAGTTTATTAATATATCGAAGACTATTTGTAATTGACAGCAGGGTTTGTATCAGCGTCCAACTGCGAAGCAAGCTTAAGGCGGAGCTGCACCATCAAGCACCGTTGGCAGTTTACCTGTGAGAGATGTTTAGGGAAGGTGTTGGGCTAAGTTATTTTATTGTATAGGTAGGTATATCTAGGTACGTTACCCTCTCGCCGATACAGGTATGTAAGTGTATCCTGGGTCTCACTTGGTAAGCACAATACTGATAGCACTAGGATAGCACTGATGGACACAGAATACAGGATAACGAGGGCAACGTGGCGTACACCGCGGGTACCTATATCAGTCAGTCAAGCGTCGGGAGGAACCGGTTGATTGGTGGGGGTTAACGTAATGAAATGAGCGGGCGGGTGATAGTAAATAACAACAATAATAAACAAGATTTGAACCATCCGTACGGGGTTTCACTCCTACCTCTTACTGCTATCTTCTTGTGGCAGTTACCTATCATTATCACTATTCCACTCTTGGGTTTATGCTCTGGAGAGACTTCCTAACATACTATCCTTATGGTTCAGACCTACTCTACTACAAAATTAGTTACTGAGTTGCGACCCTTTTGCACTTCTGCAGCGCACACAAAGGTTTTTAATACCTTTATTATATAAAATTATTTGTCTTTTAATCTATGTACTGTCTGGATGGATTGTGTGTGATGTAGAAATGGAAATAAATGTTTTATCTATCTATCTACTCTGACATAACATCACTTCTTGTACTTACCGGACAACGCGCCTTATAACTGCTCGCTACCTGTTTGTTCAATATCAATGTCGTAGTAAAATGTAGAAACTTGACATAAATGCACTAAAAATAGCAGGGGTGATCCTAAAATTAAATCTACACAATGAAGTTATTCGGCTAATTTGGTAAAAGTCGATTACAAGCAGATAACACTTTATTGTTGACCAATTTAAAATTATTTTAGTTCAAAACGAAACAATTAAATAGTCCTAGTTAACGAAATAATCCAATACTCGGTAGATAGAGGCAGTAATATTTAAAACTGTAATCAAGTTTAGACCACAGTAAAAAACTGTAAATGAATTTAGTTTAGAAAAAAACGTGTTTTATCAAGTTAAGGTAAATTGGAAACGACAGCTGACTTTGTGTCGTTGAACTCGTCTAAAACAAAGGCTTAAATCTAAGGATGTTTCATTTTCACTGATAAAGTTGGAAAGATATGGCAACAGTTGTAAGCCAGGATTAATTTTAGTAGGCGTTTTGTAATAAGACATTCAACGTAGAAAATCTTAATCCAAAAAGGTGGGAACAAAAACTTCTTTAAATTCTTTTGAATTTACGTTACAGTCTGTCTCTACTGAAAATGGATTATTAAAATTAAAAATTATCAATTTTTAATACTGGATTTTGTTAAATAGAAGCGAATAATGAAACCCTGTTTTCATGACTCAAATTAAACGTTTTTGCTAATGTATGGATTACGAGACAACCAAATTCATTGTCTTCAAAATATGACTTCAGAATCATACCTACTTACTTAAAAGTAGCCCCTGCCCTACGTTCTGCACCACTTTGCAGAACCACCGAGAAGGACTTGGAACTCATATTTGAGTTTGTTAAATTATGACTTTAGATTTTCTTATAATTTGAATTTATGAACACGTGTACCCATTTTTGAGCCAATTAACCCAGTTTTCACATCAACTCCAGAAACTCTTCGATAAGTTCCTTTAAATCGACAAATGTAACCCTATCACCGCTTATAATACTTTAGAAGAAGAACAAGCGGCGCAAGAAACTCCTCAGCTGTTAAATGTTTGGAATGACATTTAAAAATTGGTTATGCGAATACGTGACGATATTCTTATCATTAATACAATTATCTTACATGAATCTTCATTAGGCAACTTATTTAACACGATTTAGTGTCAATTAAATTATCTTTATTTATTTATTTAACAATTTATGTACACACAAAGACAATTAAAAGGACACAACAGAATATTAGAGAATTGTACAAAGGAACTGCTTATTTCTATAAGAAATCTCTTCCAGCAGCCCCATATACGAGAAAAGTGACATCGGAAGGTAGAGGGGCGTGTACCAATAAATAAAAATAATAATAAATTGTAATTAAAAATTAATATATATATATATATTAGTAGTGGTACACGCCCCTCTACCTTTCGATGTCACTTTTCTCGTATATGGGGCTGCTGGAAGAGATTTCTCATACTTTTTACTTCTTTTTACTTTTTACTCTTTTTTATCTTTCTAATATTAAGTAATCTTCCTTACTCGTTTTCATTTTTTTGTTGAATATATTGTTTTAATCAGTATTTCTCTAATAGCATCGGAAGTTTGTTGTAAACACATATACAACCCCCCATAAAAGAATTGTTTATTCTGTGGAGACGAGTAGAATATCGTAAATAATTTAAATTACGAGTATCACTTCATCAAAACGCTTATTTATTTCTTCGTGTACTTAAATATTTCTTCAAATCCATTAAGTTTTCAATTATTTGTCAACTATTCTATATACAACTCTTTCCTAGACATTATATCATTCACGCAGTCTATATACTATTCCTCAGTATTCATTTACATACATAAACATTTAAGAGTAAATACAACATAACTATGTCAAAGGAAAATTGCGCACATTTTTAATCACCATTAAAACAAAATTAATTTAACCAAAAACATTGTTAATATTCATTGTAATTTGGGAAGTAATTCACAGGGTGTTTTAAATGACGTCGCTTCTAGGCAGGCAGTCATGCCTAGGCAAAATGGGCCAATGTTGCAGCAATTTCATTATGAAGACACCGAGAATGAGGCAAACTTTCATTAATGTCGTCTGCGTTCGACACGATACGAGAATTCCTATAAAGATATTGCTAGTAAGCTAGACAGAAAATATCATCAATGTAGCCTAGTGGAAACAGTATACTAACGTACTTTCGATAATGCGTGTGAGTGAAAAAATATTATTTCTAGTCTTATACCTTTTGGGATGACAAGAATAAAATGTGGATTTGAGATTAGGAGCTTTACAAGTTTTTTAACTTTAATATCTTTTAAAAGTACAAATTTTCAAGTTGAAGCTTATTCCATGCTCCTTCATATGGGATTCAAAATCTTGATATTTATTTGAAGCGTCAAGTAGTAAAGTTATCAAATATTAAATCAATCAATTGAATTATGAAAGTATCGAAATCAAGATTCTAATAATTAAAAAAACACAAGGGCAATAACTAACTATCTAACTAACGTTTATTTATTATTATTTAACCATTTATGTACATACAAAGAGAATTAAAAGGACACAACAGAAAATCAGAGAATCGTACAAAGGTACCAATACAAAAATAAAGGTAGGTAGGTGCGTTCACCAAAACATATATAATTAAATATATAAAAATGTATATATATCAAATATATATCAAATTTACCCCAACAAATATATATATATATATATATATATATATATATATATATATATATATATACAAAAAAATATACAAAAACATATTTTAGGAGTAGTCTTAAAGATATGTATTTTTTATCCTTCTCTAAAATTCAGTTTGGCTTTACTTCTACCCGTTGTATGTGTGGGGAATTGTAAGCTTTGTCTGCCGAAGTCTAAAAAGGGTATTGAAAGCACTATCCGTACTGAGAAGTACTGGAAAAGCAAAAGAGATAGTACCTTATCTTAACAATAAAAACACAATTCCGCAGCAGGGCCCGAGTTGAATGCAAATCACCAATCTCGTGTTACTAAAATGTCTCCATCCAAGCAAGAAAGAGTTGTCTTGCATCTTTTTCATTCATATACTATTTATTTCCCATCCCTTTCTGACAACGCAATGTGTTTAACTCCTAAATATCGCTTAATATTCCCTCGTATCTTGAAATTGGTATAAGCAGAACTAACTATTTACGTTTTCTACTTGTATGTTATTAAGTATTTTGTTATACGGAAATTGAAAAGTTGATTGATAAGCTAAAATGACTTGAGGTAATATTGTTTCTGTAGGATGTTTCTGCTACGTTAACAAAACAATAATATTCATTAACTTTTCGAGTATTTTTGGGAGTCGAATCAAGGTCGAGAGTTATGAGGTGAGTAGCCCGTAAAGCAATTCGTATTATTTGTGTGTGATCATTGAGATAGAAATTATTTAATGCCTGTTATATTACTCAACGTTTCTACAATGCACACCTTTTGTGAATTCAAACTAAAACTATTCAAGGGAAATCGAGTATAAAATATATTCGAGCTCATAAATGTTAGTATCGGAGATCTAACACTATATTTGGAAGGAAGCCAATGTTGGAATTTATCAAAAATCGAGATACGTATAGATAGGAACGGGCAGTAACGATACGAGTTGTTTTCTACTAAAATGTATAGAACTCCATTCATTTAATAAATTGGATTGCCATTTAGTTCTCACAACGCATAGGCAACAGAATCGTTTCGAAATTACATTATTAGTGTTTCAGAATCACACCCAAAGTTCTACATCAACTGTTTTAACGATAATTTTAAACGATATGTGTAAACTATGGACTTGATTTTGAAACCCTCTAATTTCGATCCGCCTATATGGTCTACTCGAAAACAAAGCAACTTTCGCCATGGTTGGTCCCTGGATGGGTCAATCATATGGTCTCGAGCTCCTCAGTACTTCGGAAGGCACGTTAAGCCATTAGTCTTGGTTGTAAGGGCAACCACTTATAGCACCTAGCATTGGCCAACTTAGTAGTGTTATGTGTCAAATGGCTTGTGTTTCTCCTTTGTCAGTATGTTGCCTAACAATGGGAAGAATTTATGCTCTTGACCATTCTGATGATAGAACGTAAGATTATATTTTAAAGTGTTTGATCTGAAATCAAACTAAAACTGGTTGTTTTAACGTAAAAATAAAGTTTACTAGCCCTGCATATCTTTTAAGTAACGCTATCATACGCCTCAAATAAAGTTTACAAGTCCTGCATATCTTTTAAATAACGCCAATATACGCCTCAAATAAAGTTTACAGGTCCTGCATATCTTTTAAATAACGCCAATATACGCCTCAAATAACGTTTACAGGTCCTGCATATCTTTTAAATAATGCCAATATACGCCTCAAATAAAGTTGACAGATCCTGCATATCTTTTAAATAACGCCAATATACGCCTCAAATAAAGTTTACAGGTCCTGCATATCTTTTAAATAACGCCAATATACGCCTCAAATAACGTTTACAGGTCCTGCATATCTTTTAAATAATGCCAATATACGCCTCAAATAAAGTTGACAGATCCTGCATATCTTTTAAATAACGCCAATATACGCCTCAAATAAAGTTTACAGGTCCTGCATATCTTTTAAATAACGCCAATATACGCCTCAAATAACGTTTACAGGTCCTGCATATCTTTTAAATAATGCCAATATACGCCTCAAATAAAGTTGACAGATCCTGCATATCTTTTAAATAACGCCAATATACGCCTCAAATAAAGTTTACAGGTCCTGCATATCTTTTAAATAACGCCAATATACGCCTCAAATCCACAACATGCTTACAACTACTTTCATTCCCCGCAGCTGCTATCAAAAATTTTCTTACTGTATCACACGCATACATAAATCTCCGGGTCGCTCGTACGGACGTGGAACAAATAAATTCTAAGTTGTCATTACTTAAGCTTTACACTGTTAGGGTTCCACAGACTGTTATTTTTGTTATTAATGACATTATCTATCAGTTCTAGCATGGCGACTATAGAATAAAAATATTTATCTTACTCACATTTATTATAGCCCAAATTAAGCAACATCAAGAGGTGCTATGATTACTAGATAACGGAGATATAAGATATTCATAATAACAATATGATAATATAAATATCTTATATATAAAAATGAATATTTGATTATTAGTCTTGTTAAAACTCCTAAACGGCTTCACCGATTTGAAAAATATTTATTGTGTTAAGCTAAAATAGTGATAATTCGAAACTTACTATGGAAAATCCTGACAGGCTGTACAAACCTGTTACTTTGTCCATCACACTTCGAATTCTTCTAACAAACGGCGTTGATACATACTCCACCGGGTCAATTAGTAAATTAGAAATATATTAAATTAAAAACAATACTCGTGAAAAAATATAGATTCCTTGTAATAGAGAGTAAAATTTAAACAGATGAAAATGGGAGGGGAACCAAAAACAAGAAACACAAAAAAATATTATTAAATGCTAGATCAGAGCGGTTATCTATGGTATTTTTTGCGAAAATCTTTGCACTTTTATACTGAACAAGATATAATCGGAACCATAGTGGATAAGGTCACTCACAATTGACAACTTCTTTTTTGAGACATTCGCAAAACCGGATAAGGATGTGAAGGCCGCTTAGCAGTAAGTATTCTTTTACGGAAGAATGTCTCGGTACTTTGAACATCTTAAACGTTTCTTTGTCTATGCCAAAAACCTCACTGTAAACGTGCAAGAAGACCTCAAATTATGAGGTCCAGGTCCTAGTTCCAGGGCATAAATTTTCTTCTCAGTTTGATAAGTGGTAGGGCTTTTTCTAAGTATCTAGATACCACCATCATACCTATGCCTGCGACTATAACAATAGTATTTCAGAATTATTTTGTTTCATCAGTTAGAATTAAGATCTTCTGTGGTTAACGAATCCGGACGTTCCTCATTTCCATCTTCAGACTTATCATGCGACGAAGGCCTAGGCTACCCTGTTTAGAATAAAATACTTAACTTACCATTACCATACCACCAATACCAATTTATTTTTACTCTTTTTAAAAATATTAACAATAATAAATGTCAATTTATTTTGGTGATAGTTGTTCACAATTATAACTGCACATGGGCACGTATTCGTATGAATTATAAGTTTCTAAATTAATATTTTGTATCCATTGAACCGAATTCCGTTATACGCAATCGAAATTAAATTTAAGTTCAGTACAACCAAAAAAAGACAGATGAACGGTGACGTTCCATTTTTGATGTTCCTAAAACGACGACTCTTAAACATATTTGCTTTAATCAAACACACATCATACCCATTGAAACGTTTCAAAAGTATGGATCAAGTGTCAACTAAATTGAAGTTCTTAAATGTCGATATATTCTTTTCATAATCAAGAGAGATAAACAACTGAATTTTAGTTTAAGTAACATCAGAATCGCTTGCTTTTATTGTGCCTTTAATAAAAATCAAAATAAAATAAACGACACTTTTGTGCCGGCAATCTGGCTAAGGCAATGTTAGCGACGGCTCAATTGTTAATTTTAATTAATATTGCAACATTTGTTGCCACCTTAAAATAATTTGTCTACATTTATTGCGGTAAAATTTTTCTTGTGTTACTAAATATCAAGCGCTTGGCGTTAATGGCCCCAATTGCTAAAACCTGTGTTTTACTTAATATTCTCTGTACTGACTCTCTGATTTTTACCAGCGTAACCTGTTACCTTATTACTCCAGCAAACCATCACCCTCAGGCTTCTGCTGCTGATTTCTTCGCTTCAGGATTCCTATTACAGCTTACAAACAGGCGGAGACGAGAAATTTCATTTGTTTGCTTTTAATATGTGCTATTTAAAAAAAAACTTCATAAAGCGTTTCTAGTTGTCCTCTTCAGTCCAATTTACGATAATTTAGAAGATTGGCAGGATATGGTAACAATTTTGTCATGCATCCTGAACTTACAATTGCCAATTGGTTTATTTTAGTAATTGTGACTAAAAGACCTTTACAACAAGAAGCCTTATTAAAAAAACTGTAATTTATAATATACAATGAAAATACCTTTACAACAACAAGCCTTATTAAAAAGAATAAAAACTGTAATTTATATTTCAATCGCCATACAATGATGTGCTCTAATTCAAAGTCAAAGTCAAAGTCAAAATACATTTATTCAGTCTTGGTACATTACATACTCTTATGAAAGACAAGATTGAAGAATATAATTAAAATACTGAAAAGTATTGAGTTATTAGCTTAATATTAATAATAATAGTAAAATATACAATTCAAAAACTTCTTCATAATTTTACTACACTTATCAATCAATTATTTAATATAGAATTTTAATTAAACAATTTGATTTTATATAGCTAACTATTATAAAGATGGAAAATTTAAAACCCTTTAGCAGATTTATTTTACTTAACACTGTGCCATATAGCAGTCTATAGAGTTAAAATGTGATGTTTAAATCTGAAACTAAATATTTTTATTGAAGAATAGATAAAGATAACACGAGTGGACCAGAACCCGTTACCGTTAACTGTTCAGAGGCATGGCGAATTACAAACGAATCGATTCTATATTCGAATCAGTTCTGACTGACCATTATACGTTACAAAAAGTGACATAAAACATTCGTTTTTTTATGAGTTAAATATTAATGTTGTTCAATCCTTAGTGAGCTTCAGTATCTGATATCAGTTCGTGTAATTTCAAAAGATGTAGGGCATCTTCACTTCTTTTACATTTTTATATACGGTTTTCTGATACTTGTTATATAAGGATCAGATATATAAAGTAGTGTATAAAACTCATGTTTATAAGAAGCTGTTCGAGAGCATTTTCGGACATGATGTAGGAAAAAATTTTATTGTATAAATACAATACAAAAATTCAAAATTTCTAAAAAAAATTCCCTTTTAAAAGTATAATAAATAATTTAATTAATATTCTGAAAGTTAAAGAATCCCGTAACTTATTTCGGGATTCTTAACTTTCGGAATATTAATTAAATTATTTTCGGAATATGCCCTATTCCGAAAGTTACCCAATTGGTCTATCATAAGTCATCTGTCTGTTTCCGGTCGGCTTGTAATGAAGTTGTAGTTCCAACCTTAAATTTAATTTTTGTTTTTGGACGACAGAATCGTGGCTATTACTTACCTTCTTTTAACCATAATGAACCACTTACCATCAGCCTTACCAGTCGTTCACTAAATAGCCTGAATTGTCGTAAAAAATCTTGCTACCAAAGCCTTTGCCAGCGTAAAGAAGTCTTTATTGTTATGTCTTTGGGTTACTTTTATTGCGACACTGAGCTTAAGTCCTGTTTTCATAAGCATTCCTGCTTGTTCCTTTTTGAAGCTTATACCAATAACGGAGAATGCGTGGACGTGCGCCTGATGTGGTTACGTCCGTTTTATTGCATTCCTTGTAAACGTGATTAAATGTGAGAACTTCATAATAAATATGTTTTATTTTGCAGGTCTGCTGATAGAAATTTCTTTAGGAATAAGCAAGGTCTTCGAGCACAAATCATTTATGTGTAAATAAATAGAAATAAGAAAAGCAAGACAAAATTCTTACAGTAATTTATACTTTCATTATTACGAACATTCAAGATATTTTCAATTTTTCATCATATTTTCGCAATGGTAGGACTGCTGGAAGAGATTTCATTAAGAAATAAGCAGTACCTCTGTACAATTTATCCTCATAAACCTGTTTCCCGGAAATGTATTGTGTGTACATTAAATGTTAAATAAAATAAATAATAATTCCTTGTTAAATATCTGGAAGTCGTAATGCAAATTACATAGTAAATATCCCGAATATAATTCTGTATAATATTGGGACGCCAACACCTATTTTCTGACCTAAATAAGCTTAATTAAGAACTTGAAACGGATACTAGAAAACAGAAAAATATTTTTAGTCTTTCATACATATACTTATACTCTAAAATCAAATTAGTGTATAAAAAATTTATACACTTATAAATAAAAAATATCATCTTTGACCCAAGAGCATGTTTACGACAAAAACATTTTTCCCAATTGAGACTCGAACCCGGAACCTTAGTGTTGCAAGCAGTTTAAATAAATGATCAAAACTGATGTTCAACAGTAAAAAATATTTTAATTCATTTTGACAAACATTTCCATGACACCAAACACTGTATTTTATTAAGTCATATTTGTCAATGTCCAAAGAGTTCAGTAAAACTATTACTATGACTATCATATATTTTTTAATATGTTAATAAATACTCTAGGGGTTGATTCTCTAATGATACCTCTCTGTTTAAATTTAGATAAAACCATTTAGGCTACAAGAAACATAATGGAATAGGCATAGAAAGCCTTTAGGCCACAAAAGAATAAAATTACCCTCATCTTGGGTCAGTCACCTAAATATTCAGGTTAATAGGGGCCACACTGCGAAAACACGAAAACGAAGAACTGAATTTCACAGTTTTTGACCTAACTGCTTCAAAACGTGACTAAATATAATATATCGTTTTCGCGTTCGGTTTTTGGAGTGGGGCCCCTAGGCCAAATATCCATATCAAAAAAATAGATTAATATCTGATAGATTAACCTGTACAGGTGATACTACTTTTAAGAGAATTGAAAAAAGAAGCGTTTTTTAAATAGAAACATTTATAGAATATATTAAAATCATACTGGGTTGGGGCTACTGGTACAAATATGTCAGGGACCTACCTCTAAACGAGTAATTCGAGGCATGAAAGATGTCCACCTCGCCATACCACCTACATAAGTCGTTATGTAAATTACGCATTCTTACAATATTCTTATGAAACAGTAAGAAATGCCCCTAAATATATTTTTGTTTGATTAGTAAGTATAAAGCCAATCACTAAAAATGTAAGAGTAAACTTGATTAACAACACGCGGTTTTCACTCCAGTAGTAATCTTTGTTAGTAGTGATCTGTAATGAGTAAATATCTCTAACAAATATTCATTATCCTAATTGAAAGTTATAATGAATTATTTATTATATTACTGATTCCTTTGTTATGACTCTTAAATGTTTCTTTATTCCTAATAGTCATTTGACAGATGCCGTAAGGTTAAACAAATGAAAGTACGTCCAGAGTAATATAATGCAGAACATCGTAAGAGTTTAAAACGTTAAGAGACTTTTCGTTAAAAGATCTCTACCCTATGTAGTGAATAGTCTGTGCAATTGTATTGAATTTGCTAATGTTCTTTCGTACTTCATTCAGATATCTGCTCCATTAAAAGCATTCTCTAGAATAATATGGTACAAAGATAAAATGTTATACGAACCCCGCAATAAATTTAAAAGCAAAGCTTTCCATAAATTATCTGTTATTTTAGCCGGAAATGCTAAAATCTACATTAAGCAACCAAAATAAAAACACACTTCGTTCCCTCGAAATAACAAAGAGATAGCAATCTTTTCAAACCAACCACAACGTTACAATAAAATCGTTCCTAATTATTTTAACACAATGGCAAAATATTTACTCCAAACTTTATTACATCGAAGTTTTTTAACAAAAAAATATGTATTATATACGGGAAATGTATATAATACATGGAAAATCACAAATTTGAGAAATTACTCTTAGTTACTTGCCTGAAAATAATGCAATTATTTCTATTTATGAGGTTTATATCATTTTATATGGACATTCCGATTATACCTAGAGTTGTGTGTGTCATTTATTTATCAATTTAAATAATGGTATTCTTGTGAATTGTGTAAAACATATTGCACTGGAAAAACAAAAAAAAAATAGATATCATAGACAGAACAAGGGATTTTTCTTTATATCAATATAACAAAACAATTGCCCCAATTGCCAAGAAAGAGTATAATTTAAGATATTCGCATCTCTTTCATTACAATTCCATAAAAAGAGATACAAAGACTTGTAAAGAATGTGACGTTAATTGACACTTGGACGATCCTATGACTTTTGGCTTATTTTAATCGATATGTTTTATAATGCGTATTAAAATAAGGCGAACCATTAGCCATTTTAAGAGTCGCCATTTAAGAAATGTCAAATGACGTCACCGGTCTTTTTCTTTTGGTTGTATTGTAATGCAAGAGTTAATAAGACCTCAAGTTAAAGAATCTTTTGAATATATTTTTATTGAGCCGATTTAGAAGTTTCGATAACTGTGTCCACACTTGTCAGTTTTGCTTGTCTTATATTTTTCTAACTTCCCAATGTTTTCTTCAAATTTATTTAAACTATACCTAAGAATATAAATTAATTTATTAAACGGCAAAATAAAATCAAATAATTTGACAGGATTTGCATCAAGATAACCTAAACTTGCTAAAGGCTCTCAAAATTTTCTTAAGCATTTAAATTGTAAAAAAATTGTATTTTCTTAGGGTTGCCACCTCATTAGTGTTCTGTTGTATTATTTGAGCACACAAACCGTGACACGATGTTAACAATAAACAATATTAAAGTAATATTACAATAAAATATAAGCTATCTCACAACTCGTGTTACCAGGAATTACGTTTAAGAATTACGTTAAGTTTATTTAATTATGTAAATTCCCAATCTAATTCAAATATCTTTGAATCCAGCGAACTAAAAAGTAAACTCTACCTCTGATCTTAAAACTTTCTAGAATATATTTCATTGAAAACCATGACAGCTCAGCAGTTTGCCAAGTTAACAAAGTCAAACTAAATTTATGCTAAGCCTACTAACCCGAAACACTCCAAAAAGTTCAAACAAGCCATTGGATCTGAACAGATTATTCAGTATGTAAATAACAAATTGAAGTAACGGAAATTTGAACATAAAATATTTCGCATCATTTATTCGGGAGAATTCGCTAGGGTTAAGAGCTTAAGTTCAGATACGGGTGATTATTTTAACAAAGTTATTAAAAATCTACATTTTTCGTGAAACTGATAACACCTACATATCTATTTAAGCCTCATAGAATCGGGATATCGCTTAAACATGAAATGGAGGGTTTTCACATTATATATCAAAAGGATCAATTATTCTTAATCCAACAAGCTATTTTTTTTATAAAAAGCTTAGCAAAAGACTCAATACAACCTGATGATAAGCAGTAGTCTGTGTGAAATTAGAAAGCTAGCAAGATAGATAGATAGCTTTGCAAAGAATAGAAAAGAATAAAATATATCTTTATACATCACCCAACAAAGAAAGATGTAAGAAAAGAAAAAATAGTAATAATTTTGTAAAAATTCTTGGAAGAAAGGATATAAAAATTATACTATTTCTGTATACTTATTAGTAATTTTAGAAAAAATATTAAGAGTTTATATAATCTTGCAGAAAGTAGCGAAATTAATATTATAAATTTAATTACAAACATTTGTACTAAAATATAAATTTACTCACATGAAACGAACCTTATTTTTAATCATGATCATAACTATGATCATTATCTAAACAAATTATTAGCGGTCATATATTTTGTTATTTCTTGTTTTCTATGAATCGTGATTTCGAGACTTTTATACATACAGATGCATTCGAGATAGCAGATATATTACTGGTTATGATATTTTTCTTTACTGTTAACCGACTAAATTAAAAATAATAATTTATACTATTATCGAACAATGAAACAAGATTAACAGCAACCAATCAACTGCCAGTAACCGAAGCTTCGGCTATTGCGATCGGATGATCATACACTGCCGAGTGGAAAATTAATTAATAACTTTACTAGACAATACTGCTGCAGGATTTTGACAGTGCACCATTTCGTACTGAAGTTTTGTTTCATATAAGTCATTGAGTCTGTCTAATTGACAACTATCTTTAGTTTTAATACAGATTCACCGTCAATTGATCTTCGTCTTTCTACGTCAGACCATAGAGTCCATCTGGGTATATAATGGGCGTACCTAAGAAAGCAACAAAGTAAATAGTACCTATGAAACATTTAACTCTTGTTGACTGGTAAAGAACGCCTATTGGGATGAAGTCCGCCAATTGTACTTTTATCTGTACAATAAAGTATAAATTAATTTTAGACAGGAACATTAAAATATTATTAGCACTATGGGAAAGAAGGCGCAACAACAATGTATACAATATTGAGCAACAGGATATTGAACTCTCTTAAAGTTCTCGAAAGTGACTCTCATGTCTTTTATATGGGGCCTGGGTCTGTTTATAAAAATTTTAAGAGTTTGTTATCTATGTATTTTATATATAGACATACCCAGCATACAATACAGACTTAAATCTAGAGGTTCTCTACATTTAAGTCTGTATTCCACAACATACAATTTAAAAGGTTTATCAAATATGGTGCGGTTCCTCAGATATAAAAACTATTATCTAAATTGTTATGTATTTATGAAAATGTTATGTATTTATAAAATACGTTGTTATTTTATTAATACAACACCCTAACATTCCCATCATTACTAAAATGAACACTCATTGTCCATTTCAGAAGAAGGCGTCTGCGACACTGTGATTAGATTTTCTTCCGGGTAATTCCCATCACAAAAGACTGATGCTGAATCGGCAATTTTCATTTAAGTGGCTTTTTTTGTATTTGCATTTCATTTCTTACTGTATTGTTATTAATAGTACTTCAAAATGTTTACTAAGTGGACTCGATTGCTGAGATCGTTAAAGTTGTGATAATTTTACTGTGACACTACAACGAATACTTTAACTTTGGAGGTGATACCGCGCAAGAATCGTCCATAGATTTTAATGTTGTTCGGTTAAGCTTTTGGTACAAATGGCGTCCTGGTCCCACAAGTGCCATTGATATGAGTACTGTAAACGTAAATAATAATATTTTTATTATTATTGGTCCAGGATCTACGTTATAATGCGTATAATCTATAATACGCTCAGTTACTAAAATAATTATACTAAAAATTGTAGATTTAGAATATAATAAACACGTTTACGTTAAAGATGTATACGATGAAAATTGGTAAAGTTATGAAATATTAAACTGTGTCGCAGCTAATAACTATCACCAAGGGTGGTAAGAAATGAGTTCTCCGTTAGAGTTACAGAAATATTTGCAAGAGTTTTACAACTACCATTTGAGCAAGTAGAATTGAAAAAGGAGTAATTGTTTGATTACTTGTGCGTGTGAGTTTTTGTGTATGTTGTGTGTGTGTGTGTGCGTGTGTGTGTGCACGTTTGCGTGCGTGTGTTGAGTTAGAGACAGACAATGTTCATCCGAAAAACTTATAATGGCATTATTACTCAATTTACAATCGAATAAAAATCACTCAAAGAGTTTTAGTGATACTATTTTTATGTTAAAGACTGCAGAATATGCAGATGGTTGGTTTTTTTTTATAAAAAGCACAGCAAATGACTCGACACCACCTGATGATAAGTAGTAGACGAGTCCACATGTGAATATAGCTAGTGAAGCATGTGATATACTGCCCTAGCCACCCTCACCTTGCCGGCCCAAAAAGCGCCTATTCACGCCTCTTTTAAAGGAACCCATGTTATAAGGAGGGAATACGTGTGCTGGTAAGGAATTCCATGCTCAATAATCAAGATAATCGCCTATAGATACGTGCATTTATATCAAGATATCGCTTGATATTGCCAGTGAATCAACATTCTCGAGACAAGAAATGTAAATGCCACTCATGCCTTGTAATTACACTAACAATTTACTTCTAACAAAACAATTAACATTAGATTCAGACAAATTAACACTAAAACCCCAAGCAGCATGGGAATCAAAACAAGAAATCCAAGGAATTTTATTGTCTTCCTCTTTCTTAGGAAGAAAACTAATTTTGTTCATTTTTCGGAGACGTTTTGGGAATGGCACTATTGAATTTCATTAGCACACTAGGATTTGTTATTGACTGAGAACTGTGTTGCGTTGCGAGTTATTTGAATCATTTGTTACAATTTTAGGTATTTAATTTGTACGAATTTTATCAAAATAATTCTTTAATATAACCTTATTCTTAAACTGATAGGAGAACAAGCCGAAATAATAATATTTCAGAGTTTTTACTTAGTATAACTTTTGGCATTCGTCTCACCTGATGGTAAGTAAAGACATGGTCGGTTATGGAAGTGAACTTAATCCAGATTCAATCCGGATTCCTCAAACACCACCTTACCTCGAATTCGGCGGAACATAACAATTATGATGACATTTTTTTTATGGCGAAAGACTATAGTAAGATGGTTGTAGCGAGCGAAGCGGACTCAGAAAAAGCCCTACCACCAACCAAAAGTAGCAGAAAACTTTTGTTCCCACTGGGAATTGAACCGTGGACCTCCAGATCTGAAGTTTTTGATATAAATTTTTGACATTTTTCTAAAGTTTTACAATTTGCACTCTTAAATACGCTTAGCTTTAGCTTAGTGCAAATAACACTAGATTTGTGGTAATGGTAAATGGTAACCAAAGCCTATAGACACCAACCAAATCAAGGACTATGATAATACTAATTAAACTAACATTACGGAAAACTGTACCTACTTACGATCATAAAAACTATGATGCGTATAAAAAATATATTACTATATTCAATCACCACGTTAATGACATTGAAAGAGACATATCCCAAAAATTGCTTCTTAAATGAACTCCGGTAATCGTACTCAACACAGGAACACCATAGCCCGCACTGCTAAATCCCGCCACGTAATTACAAATAATTCAATAAATTATTCAATAGTTCATTATTGCTTAAAACCAATATCCTGCGACATAAGGGAACTATACAAAACAGCATGCACTAGCAAAACAAAATTGAACGAGAATCATTCCGATACCAAATCTGTGTTTTATCGCAGAATACATCGCGATGTATTCTGCAATAAAAAACGCCACGATTTTATTGGGGTGAATGATTTGGACACTAACACTGTGTCGAAATTAACAAAACCACGTTGATATTAATCGTAGTGCGTTTAAGATAAAAAAAAATGGAGAAAAACAGTGGGATTTTGCACCGAGGCCTTGGTTTATAACAACACGAAGAAAGGTAGACGTATAAACAGCATAACAATATGCTGTAAACATAACGATTCGTATAAAAGCTAAGAAAACTTATAATAGATATCATTCAAAGTATGCAATTAAAAACTTCTTTAAACGTATCAAAAGATACTCACTAGCATTCTCATATATTTCTCCGGAACTAATCGATCTTGAAATAACCAAGATCTGATTGGTTAGGGGATTCCCCCACAGAGCAGTAGCTCAGCCATTAACAGCTTATCACCAGTTTCCGCCACGTTGCCTCGAGCAATTAGCTCGTGTTTGTTTGAGGGGAAAATATTTTGCGGACACTAATTTTGTGGAAGTTTCAGTGGTTAAAAATTTTTCATGAAAAGGATTAGATTACTTGTAAGTAATCTAATAACATCATAAGTCTCCCTGATAAAATTGGATTTTATATTTTTAAATTATTTCTAATTATAACCTCAAAACACGATATTAATTATCGTAAATAAGTTCAGTATACGCTTTAAATTAGCGTCGCGTATCATTACCAGTACTACATACATAGTATATTGCATTCCAGAACCATACATACTGTATTGATTCCCAGTGCTGGGCATAGGTGTTCTTATATGGCAGAAATGCATAAAGAGAATGGACCATAACTCCAGCACGCTGGACACATGCGTATTGCTGAGTGAAAGCACTTACGTTGCAGTAACTACAGAGACCGACGATTTGTCGCACCTTACGAAGCTTCAGATAACACATTTTATTTGTTTATGCCAGGGACCAACTACGACGAATGTGACTTATTTGGTCAATGACTATGCCAACGAGTTCGTTGGCATAGAGGTTCGATTCCTCTTCGCGTCGCGTTATATAGGTATTACAATTCCAAGCTTAATGATATGGTGTTACTTAATCAATCAATTGTAACAATTTCAAACTTAATAAAATTGCGATTAAGATATATTTTATTAATCACTAATACTCCAATTAATCATTTCACAAAATATAATATTAATGATTGCAACAGTATTGTTGGAGAAATAAAAAGATGATTTCTCTTCAATTGACACTTGTCTTGTTTTATCTGTGTTATTAAAATAATTGAAGAGAAATCATCTTTTTATTTCTCCAACAAGTAAGTATGATAAGGCTGATTGCAGCTTACACTGTATTCTTGTATTATATCATCAATTTTATAAATTTATCACAAAGTAATTACGATTATTTTTCTCCCATATATATATACGATTATTAGGCGAAATGCTATAATAGGACGGTGACTTGCAATAATTGTATACACTAATTAATAATCACTAATACAATCATTAGTTGACGAAAGAAGGTAACGTAACGTAGGGTAAGTGATAGTAAAATTATTGATGAGTAAATAGTGTTGTCAGGGTAAAATAATGAAAACTAGTTATGTTATACTATTAAATAGGCAACGGTATTTAATTAAGAACATAAAGTTACTTATATTACGTTACTAAATAAATACAAAACAGGCTACAATTTGGAGTCTTAGTTATATGAGAGAATTAAGTTTCCATCTATAACGAAACAAAACAAGTGAGTTTTAAAACTTCGAAAAATGGTTTATTCTAGACAGATACTTTTCTTGTGGAAAAGTGAAGAATGATGAAGGGAGAGATGAAAAGTTGTGACAGAGAGACAGGCATAAAGAAAATATATTAAAAAAGATAAGAAATAAAATCACACAGACAAATACATTTCTTATAAAAAATAACTTCTATATGTATATATATCTTCTTATCTTATCAATTAAAAATCCAAGTTCTTGCAAATATCAAACAGTTGCAAAATTTATTGACATTTTTGTTTCGTAAATTTTCTGAATGTTACGTTAATTAACCTACTATAGTGTTTATACGAAACTCTTTTTATTACTTTTTCTGTATATAAAAGGACGTGTTCACAAACGTTCAAAAATTCATGACTGAGCAAAATGAATAATTAATTACGCGGCGCTAAAAATGTTCAACGAATTTACGTTAAAAAATTTATGCGAATTAATTACAGACGTCTGCTTTTAGCGTTGATATAAATAATCTTTATTTTGTTCCTCTAATAAATTGTAAAGAATAAATGATTGTTTTCGTGGCAATGTTGTCAGAAATCTGTATAATGGAACACAACACTCAAACGTACGCAGGCACACACAAACAACTCGTACAGGTATAGAATGAATACAATTTCTTCCGCTTTTAGGTTTCAATTTTAAAATAGAATAGTAAATACAATATTGAACATTAAAGCCTACAAGAATAGATGCTAATCTTCCCAGCTTACAAACGTAGTTGCCAAATCTGCTTCATGGTATTCCTAAAATTAACGTATCGTTCAATTATCGTAAAAGTATATTACATAAAAAAAAAATATGTACACGTGATTGCTATGACAGGTGTTGATTATCTTAATTTTATATTTGAATGAGGTTTTTAAATAAATTATCAGAGATATAGCATCCAAACCTCACTGACAACAAAATAATTATTACACTAATAAATGTGTTTAAGTCAAATTAAAAAGAGAGAGTAAACTGTAATACGAGAATCCATGTCATTGTTTTATTAAAGTAACATAATAATAGGTAAAGCGAAAAGAAATCGCCGTTATTTTACAGCTTGCTTTGAAATCACCTGAATTTTATAAAAGAGGCATTGAAAAGTTGCCCAAACTCTGGAATGACATTGTAAATAATGATGGACAATATTTATTAAATTAAAATATTTGTAATTTTTCATTAAAAAAATTAAATAAAGAATAATGAAAAAAGGCGATTTCTTTTCGCTTTACCTATAATAATTTGCTAATAAAAAGTTGCTGGGTACTTACTCTGCTTCGCTTTGTAAATTTCTAGAACTATACAATGTGAAAAACAAAAGAAAGAGAATTAAACACAAAAATAAAGTGAATCTTTTATATTTTCAGTAGATACGACATTTTACTTTGGTGCTACTTAAATCAGAATACACGTTACTCTTTTGTTCATGTTATCATCTCTCATGGCAATGATAACTATGAAGGGCGGGACCATACGATCCCATAAAATGGCTTCCAAACCACCCCTACAGCTATCCCTGTCCACCGACACAGAAATTCTAGTTACAAGTCATATAAGGACTTACCAAATCTTTTTTGCTAGTCAAGTAAAAGCTTAAATTGTTAATTTACTCACAATTCACGCTTTCTACTTCTCAGGATTTATTTCAATAATGCCAAACTCTTTTTACGTTCTCTTTTTTAATACATTGTTCCGAATCGCGTTCTCGATACCTTTGCTAATTGATAACACAGTGCTAAAACCGTTTTATAAACAGAACTTCCTCTAATATAAATAATTTAATGGAAAACAGAACAGTCTCAAAACATCATTATTTTAATTAATCCTGTAATATTACCCTTCAAATGTCAACATTGAAATGGAATCAAAACAATTTTAATTTATGTTCTCGTTACAGGATTCACGTGACATTGCTCGCTTCGGGTCAAAACAAACACTCACATTACCGTAACAAAATGAGCGCTTAACCTAAGTTCAGCTAATTGAGTAATAAACAAAGAAATAACTGGAACACACGCCCATTCATGATCAACCTTACAACAGAATAAAACCTTTTTTGCGCCGTTTTACCGGAATTTCAGAACTTTCTTGATTTTTGTCAAAAACACTTCATATCAGAACAAATTTTTTGATATAATTTTAATACGTTTTTACTTTTTTTGATCCAATAAAATCATACAATAGAAGGTACCTAAAATTGATACATACTTTTAGGTACCTATACATAACAAATGTTACATTAACAAATGTTATGTATAGAACAATATTTTTGAGGCACATTTTAAGGCAGAACTTTTAAACGTTTTGACTGAATTCTGAATACATAACATTTTTTAATTTAGTAATCTATATCATCTTGTAATTTTTGTTTGAGTTGAGCTATCATAAATATAGCTGGTGACCTTCTTATCTTCTTCTTCCTTCTTCGTCTTCTTCTTCTTTTTCTTATATTTAAAAATACAGCTGTTTGTTAGTCTCACTAAAACACAAAAGCGGCTGGAACGATTTCAATAAATTTTATTGTTTTGTTCGCTATAATTCGGGGGTGTTAGAAAGAAAATAGATAGGACCATAAAGAAAAGCTAAAGAATAATCCCCGCGGATATACTAATAACGCGGTACTCTTATAACGTGTTTTCATAGTACGCGATTTGGATCCCCCGTACACAGGCATTCGTCCATATAACGTGGAAATTAATATCTTTATATGTTCAAGAATTAAACTCCTCTACACTAAACGCCTGTTGGAAAATATTAGTTTCATACGAGGTCGTAAAAACGCGTCATACAAGAATATCGTTATAGAAAAACGCGGAACAAATCCACCGCGTTATACGGGGAATTACTGTATAGTAATTTATAATTTTATTTTCTTCCATCGCTAATTTAGAGTACCTTCAATAGATGGCGTTCGTGGAGAACAAACAAGTGTGGTTTATGTAGCTTTATTAAGAACTACAAAACATACATAAATTGTTGAATCAACGTTCATCGTATGAGCTAGCGATACTTAATATTTTTTTACGTCAACCACAAGTTCCATATTTAAATTGGCACCGCTACCGCGGTAAAAATGAGGCCTCTAGTGATCAAATAATTGCGAGCAAATTTGGCACTTTTTTCTTTATTCGAATGGTTGTTTTCTTTGTAAATACAGTGTACGATCTATACGAAAACTATATGATTATATTTCTGAAGATTGCCTTTTTTCAAATAAAAACGAATACAAGCCATAAAATCAAAACTTATATAATAAACCTTCTAGATAAATGGGTGTTGTTAAGGCCCAAACACATATTGATTGACCAATTCATTCAATACTAAGTATGGCAAATGTTGCTCTTTTCTTAAAAGCGTTTTACTCATAAAATTTAAATTTCAAATATTATTCCCTTGGCATAAATACATAGACGACATACTGCTAATATCTTGATTAAGCCACCGGCCTCATTTCTCCATTCCTAAACTAAAACAAAAGAACACCTTATCTACCATCAGGCGTGCGTGAACCGTATAGAAATAGTCATTTATTACAAAGTCACGTTCCCTTTTTGTAAATCCATTGTCATATGTAAATTGAAAGCCTTTGTGGAAACTTAATTTTGCAAAGCTTTTATCTCAAATCATGGATAGCAGATTATTGAGTTCTGCCCATACCAGGAAGTACCTATATAGTTGATTTCAATGTTTACTGTTTCCTCTCAAACTACAAATGTTTGGCGTCTCTTCGAGTATTGTTATTTTGTTTAAGACAATAATATATTTATTAGTACCGACAATATCATCTATCCCAAAACAACATTCACTTTAAGCTTTGGTGACTGATATTGTCGAAGCGGAGTACCTAATGTGACAGGCACTTTGTAAGCATGATTAAGGCTTTACATTACGTATTGTGACGTTTCCTACGTGACTTGCCTACGTGTTTACTATGTAGTAGTTAAGGCTGATCAACCATTTCTTGGTTATTAGATAGCAAAATATCTTTCTAATTAGCCGCTCCACGTGTGTTATAAGAATCTATAAAAATTTGTTCTACATTTAAAAAATTAACGTCACTTACTCCTCCATACGCTCTTTTTTAAGATCAGCTCGCAATCAGAACGCTTATAGCGCGTGCTAGTCTACGGAATCACTCATAACATCCACGTCAACTTCACAGCCAGAGCATTCATTCATTCAGTGCCATAAGTATTTTCTCCTTCGTACGACATGGGGTGCTTCAATAGAGGCGTGAACAGGCACCATTTGCGCCGGGAAGGTGGTATGCAGGGCAAGGGCAGTATGCAGCTACATCAGCATCCTGATCATCAAAAACTCGAGGTAATCGCTTCCTCTCAGATAGATCATTTTCATGTTGCACAACCTCAGTGATATAAAAAATACTTGTTACTCTATTGCAATGAGTGAAAAATGTACAACATGGGTGCTTTTAAAAGAGGCGTGAAAAAGCACTTTTTGGGCCAGCAAGGTGAGGGTGGTTAGTACAGTATATCGCATGCTTCACTAGCTATCTTCACATATGGACTCGTCTACTGCTTATCATTAAGTGAATTCGAGTAATTTGCTGAGCTTTTTTAAAATATATATATATTGTAACATAGAATATGTTATTTTTTGTGTGCTGAGGCTGCAAATACAGTTATGTCTATATCTAAATAACTAGCTATTCATATCAGAGAACATTTCAAAATTATATGAATAATATAATTGTGTTATTATAGCGGTGATTTTAAATAAAAAAACATTTTATAAGGTTACATTTATAAAATCCCTTTGGTTTTAAAAAATCATCGGATGAAAAGAAATTTGAGGTCAATTAAAACGTTCCAATTAAGCACGGGTACATTTTAGGGTTCTCTAGCTCGGAATGAAGATACTGTTACGTGAGACATTGTACAATGTGAAATACCTAATAAAGAAAATGGTTAAACAACACAATTTTTAACTTAATTCAAAACTGAAATGAACTGGATAAATCTCAATCATTTAGATGCTACTCCAAAAGGTGACTTAGTCTCTTATCTTTTTATTATTATTATAGTTTTTAAAGTGAACATAACGTCAAAGACAGAAGCAAACTACATCCCGATTGCTTAACCTCAGAGACAGGCTAGGTATGCACTGTTAACTTTATTGTTTTAATGGTAGACTTAGGAAACCACAGAGGCGGTGATCTTGGATGTTTTATGACAGTAAATTTACCCAGACGGTTCACCTAATAGTGATACAATCGCCTATAGACACATGCATTTATATCAAGATATCACTTGGATTATTGATGCGTTGACATTCTGGAGACATCAGATGTTAATGCCTGCCCTCCCTGGAATCAAAAGCCACACGGTCACAGGTAAGGCACGTCTAAGGAACTCGTGAACGTAGTACTGTGGCAATATGGAATAGTAAATGCTAATAAATTGGGTAATTCTAGTTAAATATCATTTAAGTTTGTCAGAAAAAACGTTATTTGTGTGGGTATTTATTTTTACTGGCTTAAATTTGACATTTGAGTATTTAGCGTGACAGTTTCATATTTTTTAATGACATGCTTCGCTTTTTTTGTTCATACAATACTTTTGTAAGGACTATGTGAACTATCTACAAACAAGTTTGTATGGAGCTCAGTGTTCGAGACAAACTCACACTTATCCACCTTTTTTTCATAATTGTGTAAACTGTTTCACTATTTTCTCAGTTTTATTTAACTGCTGTAATATTAATACAAGAAATTTTCTTCTGTTAGTTTTGCGTAATAAACGATTCTTAATGACCAGTAGACTAACGTGTGCAATCTACACGGCAGTATTATAAGTATATTCCAAAATATAAAAAAGGGTAATGAGATTAGCAAAAAAGACATTTAACGCTTAGCATTAGAAGTCATGTGGAGTGCATGTGGACTTTGGCTTTGTAGAAACAGTGGGAATTAGACGATGAGTCCAAGTTACACGATAAAAGCGTGACATATACAAATTACTTATTTTTGTCATAGTTAATCATAATCACTGCCAACCTTTATACGTGGGACGTATATATGTTGACAATGATTATGATGCTGTGCATAGGTCTTTCTACATGCAAGAAACAGGAGGTACAAGGAGTTTGCACAATACGGGTTGACGTGTGTAAGCGGTTTCCATAACAACCGGGACTTAACGTCCCTTGGAAGGCAACTATGCTGACCAAAGAATATATCCTAGCCCTATATCAAGATAAAATATAATTAACATCCGTACCGAAGCTCCGACGAGCTCAGGATATCGAATTTTGATTGACTCATCTAGGGACGAACCATGGTGAAACCAACTTTGAAAGGAAAAACACGATATATAATAGAAGTTTATATGACGACACATTGCTATTATCGTCACAGTATTATCTTACTGGGACACCTTTTTTATCGAGGAGGAATCCGTTTACGGACCTATCCACCACTGGCTATGTTGTGGAAGTGTGTGGGGCTCACCCAGTACCTGAGCACTGGAAAATACACACTAAAACTTCCCGGTCGCTCCATTGCCCTTCGCGAGGGTGATCTGGTTTCTGTCAAAGCAATTCACCAGTCCACCCACAGGCAGCTTAGCCTTACGGATCTTACTGAGACACCTACTCTAGCTAAAAAAAACAATAAGAACGCCATACATGCCTTGAGTATTGTTATAATAATAACAAATTACTCCTACCATGGTCAAACGGACAAATATTTTATTATTTTGTTTTTCATAATAGTTTTCATAATAGTACGTCTGAAAGCTTTTGTATAAATAAATATCAATTACTCAGTCAAAACATGGACTTCACACCGACTTTACAAGCGATTTCACAACTGTAAAAAACACTCCACAAGAACAAACCTCTCGTCCTTTGCACCTTGCACCACGCCCTACTAGGAGCTTCGTACGCTCGAGCGCGCCCCACTCACAATCCATTAGACACGACACTGTCGAACGAGTGAACTAAAGCGATTCCGAGACTTCGCAAAAATAGAGAAGCTTTGTACTCATATTAACTGCAACGAGAGACGAAACGGCTTTTATTTGGACCCATCTGCGGTATTGTCAGCAATTTGTGGAGTAATGCGCTCACACACGCCGATTGTCCGTCCAAATATTTGTACTGAATAAGAGGTTTTCTCTTGTTTTGTAGATAAGAGCTAAGTGACGTCACATGCTAGGAAGTGGCTACCAAACGTACAGTCTCATGACTTGTTCACCCGGGGAACTTTGTGTCACCTACAAAGTACCACTAGCGCTAGCCACTAACTCGAAGTGGCGATGGATGAAATGACAATTTTAATGTTTAACATGTCAGTTAGTCAATTTAACATGCTATAGTGTATTCATTTTGCCTTGAGGCAAAATTTTAAGAAACCATAAAAAAGGTAATTTAAAGTGTCAAAACTTCACCATGGAAACTGGTGAAATTAAATAAATTTATATTATTTTTTAATATTGATAAATAATTGTAAAATAACCAGTTTAACATTTTATTTTATATTACTTATAACAAAATAATTTATTGATTTTGTAGTTTATAAATATTTTACTAATTCCTGGACTTCAAAAGACTTAAAGAAGTGAATCTCAAAGCTTATCGTGAAACGAGTGTCAAACGCTATGACGTTTATTGAATGTTGAATGCTATAACATTCTTATTTAGCCGCGTTATATCCGCCATTGTTACTCTTGATCAATTTGTTGACCCGTCTGCGTTCTCTCCACGACTAGTATTCGATATTATTGTTATTATTTGTTAAAATTGTTGTTTTTGTTGAGTTCTTTTGTTTTGTTACGTTATTACATTTAGTTTTAGTTATCCGTACGTTTTTCTGTGTAAATATGGACCAACCCTGCTCAAACAGCGCTGGGACTTTTACTTCGCACAAGAAAAACTTTGGCAACCATTGGTATCATTGTTAACATTTTGTCTCTCGCCATTCTGAATATAGTATAAAAAGCCTTTTCAGTTGTATGTATATTTTTAAGCTTTTCTTTCAGATTTGTTTATTTTTAAACCACCGCTTAATAAAACGCAATAAAAATTATTCAAATAGGTCAAATCGTTTTAGAGTTTTAGCGAGACTAATGAACGTCGATTCGCTTTGTTTCCAAATGATTCGTTAATTGTTGTAACGGTAAATGGGAGTAAACCATAAGTGTAAGTATAAAGTAATTAAACTAGAGATGTATGTTTATTACCATTGTAGTTTTTTTATAGGGAGGCAGATGTAAAAGACAAGATGAAACAATAAACTTTTAATTACATTGATTTTATAATTATGTTTTTCAATTTGTTTTATTTTATTTACACACTTCATCTTATCCTACTTACAATATAAATGTCACGCTAAGAAACTGTAGTTAAAATTGCAGGCAGGCTCTCAGAGTTGTAAGAAATACGCTTATAGATGATAGTCGTTAGCGATGGGTCAGTCAAAAATATGTTATCTCAAGCTTCTCTGCATTTCGAAAGGCACGGGATCGCAAAATACAAACGGTGATTCCAACGAATAAATATTTATAATATACACACACCTTTATTGTACATTTTCGATAATTCTTAGAGAATGACACAAACAAGACCTATTAATTAAGCAACCCGATAACAAGCGAGTCGATATAAAAAAGCCTATAACGCAAGTTGTTTGGTTGGTTGGTTGGTTGGTCCGTTGTTTGGTTGGTTGGTTGGTCCGTTGGTTCCTATAGTGACGGAAATTATTTTCACCCACAACACACCAATGACTAATGCTATCCAGCGTGGTGGTGCTATGCCTTAAACTCCTCGTTCTGCTCCCATGAAAGAAGTCCTGTGTCCCGCAGGACGTATACTATTAATGATGGTGACATTTCCATAGTAACACAGCAATGAATAGAAACCATCCCCAATCATGTCAATTAATTACAGATAATTTGAATTTTAAATAGTATAAATGTTATAAAAAAGTGATTAAGGGGAATCCCTAACCTTTTAACTTCCTTTAAGACTAGGGGCTGACTTCTAGAAACTCCTTAAATTAATGATGTGAACTGAGGTAATGCAACTCAAAGATATAGTTGCATTGTTCAAATTAACAATTTTTAGCATGTAACCACATCAATTTCATAACAAGAATTTCCAGCTAATACGTGTGAATACTTTTCGGATTTCTTAAATTAACTGATGATTTGAAACCTTTTAGAAAACTTTTAGTGTTACACCAATATTTATCTACTAGTCAATATTTTACCAACTTGTATGCGAAATAAAAAAAAATGTACCTAAAAAACTTGATCGTTTCTATATTCAAACATTTTTTTCGTTTAAATCGTTTATCTCTATTACATAAAAATGGCATGCAAACAAAGTTTCGATAATTTGAAATTGGAATTCCTGTGACATTTTCTTAGTTGAAAAACTATTTGCAGTACAAAAAAACATATCAAGAAATTTATACTTTCTTTCAAACAAAACATTTGCAGTAAAATGTCAATAATTTAATTCGTAATTAAAAGTTCTTTGTGATATGAAGATTTTCTTTGTAAGGATAAGAATGGCCTTTCTATAATAATGTAATCATAGCTTTGTTCTAAAATCTTTATTCACAAAAGCCATCAGTTCCATAATATTATTAACTAGATTCTAAGACATTGGAAAATATTCCGCTGACTGTTCAAACCTAAATAATAATTTTAAGAGCATCTGAATTCCACCTTAGTCTTACTTTTGTTATTTAAACGTAAATTTTTACTACTCATTGTTTCTCTTTCAACGCGAAAATATTTAAATAAAGGGAGGCGTATTTTTATAGAAAAATGATAACACAAATTTGGACTGTCTATAATCTGAAATGCAGCTTTGAAGATAAAAGAATAACTTAACTTAAACCTTCCTTATGTCATCTACCTTTCTCCTGTATATCCTAAAATTTGTTGTGCCCGACAGGGTCCATAATGTCATTAATAGTCTTAAGATCTTCATATTATGTAACTATGGAACGCAAAATAAAAAATTGAATTGAAGAATTTTTGGTGGCAAAAAATCTAGATTTTATGACATCCATATTGATAACAATGTACGCAGTTCTCCTTTCGACATAATCCTATGAAGGAAGACAAACGACTACCAAGTTAAGAGGAATAAAACATGGTTTTTTATATTCGTGACTGAATATAACTACGGTACAACGGTAATGACTGCTCCAGTTAATAAATCTTCCGGTATCTCACATTCTTAATGTCTTTTTTAAATCACCAAGAATTTAGGTCAGACGAATCAGCCGACCCGTTTCGGAAGCATCTTAATACTGCTGTGTATCAATTTCGTTCGGTCTTGTTTAAGTGTTCAAATTAAGCGAGCTACAATTTCGGATCGGATATCCTGCAGTTGGAGTGAGACAATTGTTGGAGATCTTACTTTTTACTGCTCGACATTACATTTTTATTCCAGAAGCCTTCAGATTGTGTGAAGCTGCAAGTTAGAAGCTTACGGACATTTTGAGTGCTGCTGAAGTTGCTCTCTATCAATATTCTACGTAAGCGTGCTGAGATCCTCGAAATCAAGGCATGATTTTAAACTGTTTGTCCATTTGTTCCCAATTAACTCCATTTCATTGTAGGACAAACCCGCATTAGAAGTGTAGAGGGAACGTATCTCACGTATTATATACTACGCAACGAACACAATGGTTTTTTATTCAAGTATATTTATAATAATAATAGATAAATAAAATTATTCTGTGGGACATGTTACCGCTCACTCTTAAACCTTGCATCCCTCAATAATTTCTGGATTCTGGAATGTGCGTAATGTAAGTCGTTCCTTAAATTGGATTGATGTAATTCCCTCTTATATCCTTCTTTTTTGTTCGCCGGGTATCGTAAGGGTCATCCGATATGATAGATGTTTTCTTTTTGGCCATAAAGTTAAACGTTCAGCTTTGTCGTTTGACTTAGGAGTGTTATATATAATATACCATTTTATCTGTCTGTATTATATCGAATTCTCCAAGACAGTTTATTGTTAGTATTGATATGTAATTTCTGATGAATGATATGAGTTAGCTTAACGTATTTAGTAAAACACTGACTGGATGTTCGTCGAATAATTGTTAGTTTAGTCTTTTATACAAGAAAACCCGTTTCCAAGTTCAACGCATCAGTCTAAAGCTTATTGAAATTTATTACGACTGTTGTTGTGTTCTGGTATTTGGAAGTAGAATAGCCAGTTAGTTTGTGGTTGAGGAAACCGGGTGTAGCTCTCTTCTATATTCGGCCTTATCTTCACTTACCATCAGGTGAGATGAAGTCAAAAGAGATTTTTTTGAAACACCATTTAGTATTAAAAAATTGTTACATATACCACCGGATAGGCCTGAAACCCGCTACTTTCTAATCTAACTAGCTAGATTATGAACTGTCTATTGGGCAACAACTAACAGTATGCAAATTATCACATTATATTCCAATTGATTATAATATAACTATGTGAACCGTTAAATTGTGAATGAACCTGTCAGAGTATACAGGACATGTTATGCCGTTCAACCAATTAACGCTTATGGTGCATTCTGACGAAGACCAGTTTACAATTTAGCGATTTCTAATAGTACAATTATAAGCTATCGGAAAATAATGCAGCTATTGTATACAGTCTATTGTTGCTCTTCACAATATTTTGACAGGTTATAATCTCGCGAAGCTTTGATATGATCATATCCGCATTTTACACAAGGCTTCAATGTTTTGTACAAAATATCGCTTACTTTTCATGTTGTATGTCACATTAAATTCCAATGTAGAAACTGTTTTGAAATAAACGGAATAAATAAGTTCTATACCCATCAAATTCTCTGTACCATAAAATTGCTAGTGGAAATCCTACTCTATATTGTGTTACACAAGAACTAGAAAAGGAAACGGTGATGTGAGGTGTACATGGAAATTTAATTGCTCGCATAGCTCGCATTCCTGTCCGTTCGCGAATACTACCGTCCCTTGTGGTCTGAATATCTGGTGTATTTCTGTGTCACACTATATATTGTGTTTACTAGACACACTAGTTTTCACTATAATAAACGTGAGTTACTCTTAATAGCGTTAGGATTTTTGTTTTTTCACCAAAATAATATTAACAGCATTATTTTGTTCCGGTAGTTTTAGATAAGAAAGCCAGTTCCTCAGTGATTGTGGAATCCAGCTGTAGTTCGCTACACGTTAAGAATTTAAAAATCTATCACATCTAGTGCAAAGTAAGGATCATTAAGAGCTTGTGCTATGGATGCTAGATGACTGAGAAAGATGCTTTATATAAATACATAAATCTATATATATATAATAATGACCTAAGGAAAAGTCGACTTTATCCTGTCACTATTGGGACCCCGAGACCCCTGGCGAAGTAATCTATAGTTACGGTTATAGATAACCCGATCAGAATGTCGTTAAGTAACATCGTATATACATTTTACTTTAACGACACTTTTTATTTTTTCATTCTGTCATCAAACAGTCTTTAATAAACCGTGTAGTAGAAGTAACATACACTTATTACATTAAATACAAACAAACTTTATAGTGCTATACAGACATATTTTTAAACACAATAAAAATAATTTTAAGGTAACTTCACTTGTAATATTCTGATAACAACTTAGCACCAAGTACAGAAAATAACTTTAAATTGAATAACTTCTTAAAATGAATTATATCTGCCTTTTCAGTGTTATGAAGTCGATTTTTAGTTTGCATTATGCTTCATTATCAGGACTGGAGTTTGAAAAAACTGGGAGAAACTGGAAGGACGTCCTTTTAAATACCAAGAGAATCATAGAAACCGTTCTGCTAATGAATGAGTTCTGAGTTAGCAACAAAAAAAACAACCAAATTGATAACCTACTCCTTTTCTTGAAGTCAGCAAAAAGAAAGATTAAGTTAATTTCTTTGATGTTAATGTGCAAGCTACAAAGGCTTCATCAAGGGCGGAAAGATGCCGCGTCCTTGGAATACCGATCACCGGCGTGACTTTTCTTAGAAGCTATCTTCGTGGATAAGATCGCATTCTGTTTTTTTTGCATTTCTTCATATTACTTACACTAATACAATTTCCTATTTCCTATGGAAGGTTTTTTCAAATATATTAACTTGGTATTGTTTTACTCACACTAAAAACGCCAAACAATCCCTAAAGAGAACAAACCATTGATATCATTCGGGAATAGGCCAAATAACTCAGAGGTTTTATTTATTTTCAGAAGAATTCTCGGCAGGCTTCAATGCGTTCCTTTTTCTTTATCACCTGTTTGGATTAAGGCCTTTTAGTCCTTTTAATTAGTGACCTATCATGGGAACGCTTCCTCGTTTTTATTGAGGTGTATTGTCTTCTACCGCGTCATTGTGCTAAGCTTGGAGAAAAAGTAATGGTGTGGTATGTACTCTTTGAATGTGACTTAAACTCAACTCATTACCTGACGTCCATCAATGTGTGACGATCGGTAACAGAATTCGCCAATAACACTTGCAAGTCTAGGAGTTCTAAACAAATAAAAAATGTTAGGTGATATATGCTTTAATTCTAAAAGAAGACGCCTTTGTTCACTTTTAGTTCGACCCTGTTAGTTCTGGCAATCTTGGCCTTGACCTTGACAGCCTTTAGGAGAAATTGCACGAATGAATATCTTAATATAAAACCCAGTTCCGATCTTGCGTGGACCATTACCTTTGAAATGGCTTCGAGCAGTGGAGAGCAATTTGTCTAAATGATCTAGGAAGTACTTATCGGGGTCCTTATAAAGGTATAAGCAATATTCCACGTGATGCAGAGAACAAAAATTTCCTTTAGTCTCAGTATTTTCTATCGGTTGAACCATGGAGAGTGGTCTTAAAAGATTACTACATCCTTTCCTGCTCAAGAGCACTTACTGGACCTGGTCTACGAAGTCACCCATTGACTATCTCCACCTCTCCTTCACGTATATAAAGAAGTAGTGTTTCATTTCTTTGTTTCACAGCAAGAGCGTTCCTTACATTCCTGCTAAAGAGGAATGAAAATCAGACACGTTTTAGGCTGGCAAGGAGGTGGCTAGGACAGAATGTATCAAACTGTACCTTTATCTTTGCATATGGCCTTCCTCTACTGCTTAACATTCGAGCCATTTGCTGAAATTTTATAAAAGAGAAGTTATCTCTTATAAGTTTTAAGTCTACTTTTGGGTAACAATACTTTTTATTTTCTTCATTTAGACAGTCAGTACGATAATTTTTTCTTTGCCACCTGCTTCTTCAAAACTATATTTTGTACTCCCTCCCTCATGAGGAATGGATTTCCCAATGATTATCTCCACCCACTAAATAAACGTTCATTTAACGTAGGCGTGGTATTCCCTTTCAAATGACGTCACTAATTGTTAGCAAAAACTGCCGTCCGTGTTCCGACCGTTAATCCGGATGATTCTGGATTACCTACTCCAGACAGATTAGCGAAATTGATCGGTCGGATTTAAAGCCACGACATTTATTTTCAACTTTGCCGTAATAATAATAAAGTGTTTTATTGGAATAACATAAAAGGGATTCAAATCTACTACTGACTCTTATTTTCATTTTATGAAATAAAACCGAAAATTTCCATGAAAGATATTCTATTTTAATATAACGAATACAGTTTGTGAACTCTTTTTTGATTTACTGATGTAAGTAAATCTGGAAAATTTCTACCTCTGCATACGGTTGGTGGTAGAGCCTTCTTTAAATCTGCCTGTCTAAAGAAACTGGTATGATTATTCAATAAATGTTTAACCGAGTTGCTCTTAGATTCCGTCTGATCTTATGGTATGTGATTATAAGGTTAATATTGCAGTAGCCACCTCCATATTAACTTTGTTTAACAGTTTGTTCTAACGAGTGTTATGTATGTCTTATCCACAAAATAATTAATTTTGTGATTACACGATATACAAAGATCTATAATGCTGATAAAGTTAATCTTATATTATTATTTCTGTTGCCAATAAACAAGACAGTAACAAATAATGTTTTGTATCAACTAGATGTTGAACGAATTTCTCTTGAGATCTAACATAGTGTACACAAACGGTAGGCCGTAAAAAAATATTTGTTGAATTCACAATAGACGATGGTTAAAGTAACATGCAAGGGTTAGTAGTACCATAAAGGTATAATTAGTACGAAATGAAGTCAAATGAAGAGGATAATTTTAAAAATACAAATGTAGTTAATGTTATATTAATAAACCTTATTCACCGAGAAATCTCTCTAAGGTCCTCTGTTAGTCGAAGTAGCTTACTTAATTTGCTAAGTAGCTCTAAAGGATGACAAGCGCTTTATGACAAGTTTTGCCTATCATACAAAAGATTCAATATTTCAATATATTAAAAATTTTAGCTGCGATGTCTAACATATAGCTTCCTACCAAATTTCAAACGCAACTTAATTTCATGGTCACATAGAAAATATAATAAGTTTTTAAGCAACCTGCCATGATAATGTAGCATGAAATATCAGAAACTTATAAAATGTGGTAAAAACCCCCTTTAAAATTCTTATTTTAAATTCCAAGATATAAACTATCTTGGAATCATTATTTATAAATAAGAATTATTTTTTGGTTACATTAAAATTAAATACAAGTGTGTGTGTGTGTGTGTGTGTGTGTGTGTGTGTATGTGTGTGTAAAACAAAATCTGCCTTAAGTTGTCCTACTGTAATTACGTTAACAAAATCACCATCGAAGATTACCTAACTAGACTCCCAAGGGTAAATCTTGTAAATGAACACTCTCTTTGAGGTTTAGCAAAATTACTCTCAAGTGTTTACAGCAGAGCATTCGGATAATTTTCCCGGCCCTACTCTAGCTGTGATGGATTCCATTTAAATAATTGGAACTTCTTTATCACTTTTTTCTTTGAAATAAAGAAGAATACGAAATAAAATGAAGGGTCAGATCAAACGTCTATAAAAAGGAACTGTTAGCTTAAATCTGTCGTTAAATTTTTTACATTAATCCATCTATGTAATAGACATTTAATATTAAAAAAAACTATAATCCTAACTATAAAACTGGTGAATTATATATTTTGACATTGTTTATTAATGTTGTTTATTTTTCGTATTAACGATAATCATTTGCCTTTGTATGCGCGATGCAGGCCCACATTGATGTCACTAAGTTACGCTTGTACACTCTAACATACCCTACTTTAAAGTATGGGTATACACACAGACATGCTAATACATTTATGCACACTAAACATTCTGAATGTATAATTCATGCACACTTCTCACATACATTAACACATACACGTCCATCGTCAGGCGACAATGTAACAAAAAATAACTAATCAAATTTGAATTGATATTTATACTTTATTTGCCACACAAAAACTTTTAGTCGGTATAATTTGTTCCCGCTGTTATAAATGTTTAGTTTTTATACAATTACCCACATAATATAATATTTTGTTTTAAATCGAATATCAAGTAACACAGTGAGTGAGTAATTGGCTTATGCACAGTTAAATTATAATATATTTGCGATGGCTCGAATCCACTGTAAGTATATAAGCTCGCACAACTGTAGAATTTTGTTCTTTAAACGCCAAAAATATTAGCAACAAAAACTAATTATATAAAACTCGGCGCCTTTTAAAAAGTAACACATAAAAGCATTTTTTTTAACACTTTCATAAACAGTAGTATACATCCAGCACCTACTATTAAAAACTCTTTGCTAAAATGCGAGATAATTTTACTAAACCAGATTTACTTCTAATATAAAATCCTCAACCTCTTTAGTTAAACAATATTAATTACACATTGAAATTAGACACTACATAAATAGAAATTATGTAGAAATTTTGATAAATAATGAAATATTTTACTTTTACGCAATTGCAATGAGGTTTTAAGTTTAAAAGTAGATAAATATAGTAAATTTGAAACTGCCCCTAAGTTCTACTTACTGGATCACTGCTCTTAAGCACTTAAATGAAATCACAAATTTAACTATTCCTTAGATATAGTTTTAATTAAAATAATACATTTTATAAAACTGGCTGTCTGAAATACCTACGAAATTATTAGAAATTGTTTCCAAGTTCAAAATTACCAAAACTTAGCACCTGTTTGTCACATTCACAATTGTTTTACATGTAACATTTAATCAATTTGAAATAGTTCTATCATTGTTGTAGTTAGACTCTTACGAAATGCTTAAAAGCTACAGGCTGTTCAATATTCTGTTTTTTTACATTTATTAATAGCGTTTATTTGGATAAGAATATTTAGCAATCAACAGAACAATGATCGTTTAACAAATAAAATTATACTTATACATTTTAAGTCATTACAATACTCATGAGAGATTTTAACTTCTTGAATTTTCAACTTATAGACCAAACAATAGGTACGAAAACGAGTTAGGCTAAACAATATTTTTCGTTAAAATTTTAAGCCAGTCTCCGAAGAAAATTAGGAAGGACAATTTAGGTGACCAAACGCACCTGAAATATCGATAAACATATTTCGAGTGCACTTTTTGTTACCACTTGATTCAGTACAGATACTAGATACAGTTTCATTGATCTGTGTAAGGTTGTACAAAAAGGTTGTAACACAAATTTACAAAATGTTTACAGCGCGGGTACACAATCATAAAAACAACCAGAAACAAGTTTTGTGTACTCTACAAATTGGTAACTGCTACGATGTAGCTGCTACGAAGTTGTAACGGCTATGTCGTAACGGCTGCGCCATAGTATCAGTAAGTCAGTATGTTTTGGAGCGAATATCTTTTACAGTAAATGAATTCAGTTTTGTATGTATATTTTATTTCAAATTTATCTTCGGAAATCCTAACTACTTTTAAACAACTACCTAAGAGTTTATTGAAATTGTTAGTTATATATTTAACCAGCTTTGAGCTGTTGTGATATTTTAATACAAAATTCCTAAAGTTTCTGCCACTTAAGATGAAGCCAGATACGTGCCATTAATTTTTATTTTACCAAAAAATATCATATTCAATATAAATCATTAACATCATCAGCTCATACGTCCCCACCGAGGGGCTCGAGCCTACCCTTAATTAGGGTGATTAGGCCTTGGTCTACCGCGCTGGCAAAGTGCGGTTTAGTCTTCTTCACTCACAACCAAATAATACACAGGTGTGTTCATGTTTCCTGATGATGTTTTCCTTTATTCTTAACCCGTTGAATAAACGTTCATATGAATTTGAAAACAATTTAGAAACGTTAGAACTCCATCCAACTCCACATTGAAGGCTTCGAATATACTAGTAATACAAAATACTTACTCTCAAACCGAAGGCTTTAATCATATATTTAATTTATTCAAGTAATACACGTTCGCATTATTTTTATTTTATCGTGATAGTGAATGCATATGTTTCAAGCGAACTCAAATACTGCTTCCTCGTTTCTGTACACCAGTATTTCTTACTAATAATATCTTTAAAAACTTCAGTTCGATTGCTGGCAGACATGAAAAACTGTTGTAGATGATCTCCCATTAATTAAGCCAATTTTTAATTAGAATTGCATGGAAACGTAACTCAATAACAATAAGTGAGTATAGTATATCACATATGTAATCGATGGTGTATATAACAACTGTTTTAATTGATGAACCATCAAATACTATCCAACAGAGATATAACAATTCCAGCGAAGCACAAACACAAAGTAAATTTCAATACCTTTATTTCTCCAAAATAAATAATATGTACTATTGAAATATTCGCACAGTTGCAAGTATTTAACATACATGTCCTTATCGTTAAATCTTATGTAATGTAAGAACAAATGTAAGTAAGTAATCTGTATATTATCAACATTGAGCCTTAATTAGTTTTTTTTTAGAATCTGCGCCTGAATATATATACTGTATATATTCCGTATTTTATATTGTACATATTCCGGCGCAGATTATAAAAACTATAAACTATATAAGGCTCAATGTTGATTCTAGTTCTTTTTCATTTCATTTCATTGATAATATATTCTATATATTATGAGTAAAATTAAATAGAACTACAATCAATATTGAACCTTAAATAATTTTTAGAATCTGCACCGGAATAGATACAGTGGCAAACGTTTAATAGTCACGTTTTCGGATGCACTCCACGACACTTGAAAGTTTCCATTAACATGAACAACAGCTATCAAAGCGAACACATCCTGTAGTAGTTTGTAAAATATAAAAGTAGTAGTGTATTGTAGTATATATATAATCTATAGAATACTTTGTGAATTGGTAACACACGTATATTTTGGTAAATTCATTTTAACTTTAATTACTGTGAATTATGGTTACGGAGAGCTTAACCTCGCTTTTCTTGACAATGTCGAGGAACTCATATGATACGACTGAGTGATATAACCTGCTTGTATATCTAACCAATTGTGTTAATGAAAAAGTTTAAATAAGCTGAGGAAATATTGGAGAGTAATCTATTCTTATATACTTGTAGTTTTATGTTAATTATATGACATTTATTGTAATAAATATAAGTAATAATTAATGCAGTGTATATTGTTCATGGATATTTTATGGAGATCTTGCTTCTTGAAAGTCTGAACTTTTCTGATGAAAATATGAAATTTTTAAACGAATTTGGGTTTCAACATTTACGTAAAAAGTCTCACAGTTAAATGAAACTGTACCTTGTACCTGTACTGAACAAACTGGTAGGAATAACAAGTTTACTTCATAGTTCCAATTGCTTTGTTTTATGAGAACTCAATTCATTAATTTCTTAGCGGTTAGAATATAATGATACACATATTTTACTTTTATTTAATTTTATTTTTCAGAAATTCGTTTAATGTGTAAGAACTTGATTAGGAAATTTTTTAGCTAATAAAATCGAAAAGTTTTCGCAGTTTTTTTTTGTCTGAATGTACAATTTAGACAAACTAGACGGGTTAAATGTATACATATTGTAAACTGACTGTACAAATAAATATCTACAAATCATTCTACCAAAGCTTCAACGTACTTAGAACTAATGTTGTTTTAATGATCATTGATGATATCTGGATGACCAGGCATTACACTCAAACGGGAAATACAACAGCTCGGAAACTAACGTTGACAACATAATACAAGGAACAAGTAGGTTGAATACATACGAACGCATTGAGTGCGCTGTTTCTGAACGCGTTCATACTAATGCAACGCTTCACGCACACAATGACGAAATTTATCAGTGCTAAATGTGCGCCATGCAAGATTGTCAACGCCGTCCCCGCTCCGCACTGCCTTTGATATTTGCCTTAAATATTTCATAATTTATATGCGTATATTTATTTAATTTAATGAACACTTATAGTCATTTTCTTATTGTTAAAATAATAATGGTACATTCATTGATAAATATAGTTAACAGATATATATACATTATTTATTTATTAATAAATTATATATAAAAATAAATAAAAAAATATTGTATTATTGTAAGTTGAAGAACAACTTTTAGATAATTAAATGCCATATAAAATTATTATAATATCAGTTTATGTTTTTTAACTTCAGATAAATTTTCACATAAATTTTAATAAAAACACAAATTATTTTGTTGAATTTATGTCACAATAAACATCCCTACGTGAGAAGGCTATTATTACTCGCATTGGTTCTGAGTGTGAGTAAGCTTACTTATTTCCTTTTACTGTGGTTGGCAGTTAAATGAAGATATCTGAACGTACTCTATAACGGTATAATACGACATCATATTTGACATTTCTTTTGTATACGTAATGTGTCTGTCTATTACAATAGCTGGCGTATTCACAGGTATACAAAAGAACTGTTATGGTGGTTTGTTCACGATTTTCCTCTACTCTGCCTCGTTCTAATAAATGCATTAATAATAGAACAGGTGGAAAAATTAGTTTATTGCTCTATAAGTTTGTGTTTAATACAAAATATGAGTTATAGAATATTCTCGTATCTTGTGGATTGTATACTTAGCTATAAGTATATATTATATTGTATGCATGTACATTAACACTAGATTTACCAGACAGTCATTTAGACTGGTCGTGCAATTTCAATTCAAAATTCTTACTATATTACACATATTTTTTTTTCAGAAATGATGTTATGACTTTTGTAGCTATAATTAGAGAGTACGTTTTATAAACTTAATGTTATTTTATATACATTAGTAACAAATATAATTTTTGTTGTTGACATGTATTCAAATCGCTGGTATATCTAGTGTTAATCAGTGGAACAATTACTGGTAAACCAAATAAATAAATAAATATACAAACGGTCCACATACATAGTATTATATAATATTTTGTAAATGATTTCTTGCACCGCTTCTTTTCCAAAGCTAAAGTATTTGTTGCAGCGTTGGTATTAATTTTGACAATTTTAATGAACTTAGTAATCGAGGTCATTTAAATAAAGAACTTTTTGATTATGTCATCTAAAGTAGGTTATTCCTGTGTTTTGGAAATTGATCTGGTAAGATGTTGGGTGTAATATACACTAGCACTGAAATGTTACCACTGCTGGGCACAGGCTTTCCTATATGAGAGAAACATGGAGAATTTTGGGCAAAACATCACCACCGCTGACCTGATGTATACTTGGCCCCGTTAAATAATTGTTTATTCTGTGAAGGCAAGTAGTATGTACAAAAATACTATGCTTTTCCGTTATTTTACATTATGGATATAGATATTATTCACGAACTTGTTTAATACATTAGATTTTAAAATGTAGTTATGATACATGAATTTGACATGAAATTGCACAGGTTCCTGCCTGTCCGCATGAAATGTTGAATTGCAAATAGAAATTTAAATATTTAAATATTTGGTATAAGACGAATATAGACACTGATCAGATATTAATGGAATATAGGTTTGATGAAGAAGTAAAGAGTATTTTATCTGTGCTAGGGCTGGTTTTACAATTGTCAGGTAAATAATTTCTTTGTTAAATGATCTAGCTTAGAGCTTACCTAAATATATAACCAATTACACAACCGATAACGGTAAAAAATATGAAATTTTTAAGATTTTGAGAATTTTAAAAATGGAACGTTGTAAACAGTAGCGAAAGGAATTTGTCATAAACAATACGTCACCACGCGACGAATTCATCAAGCTTTTTACATTCATTTTCAACTGATATTTTATCACTGCTCCATTGTGACTTGACATTGAAAAATACCCGTTCGTATTTTTAACACCCCACTCACGCGGTTTTCTTTCAATAAAATGGCAGCGAAAATGTATAAAGTAACGTGCACCGCCTGATCGTAATAGGTTATTTTGCTCGCTTGTGCAATAAACAGAAGTATTACATCCAAGTGGTGGATATAAAAACACTAGAATACGACAGACGCCTTGCTATTTTTATTTAAGCTCAAACCGCTTTTCAATTCCATTCAACAATAGTTTGTTATCTGCGCCGATCTTGTAACAATCTTGATATTTTTTTTTACGAGGAGGAATCTATTTACATCCTACCCGCCACTGGCTAAGCGACGGGCGTGTGTGGGGCTCACTCAGTACCTCAATAGAGCGGCACTGAGAATACCCACTAAAACTCCCCGGTAACTCCATTGCCCTTCACGGGGGTAACCTGGGTTCTGCACGAGCAATTCACCAGGTCACATATATTTGCTAGATATGTCAGCCCGATCGTAACCTAATTTACAATATATTGTAACACAGCGGGAGCGAGGAGAATCATAGGTGCAGAAATATATCGTCAAGATATATAGCAGCCTCGGAAGGTGGTTCTGATAAAATACTTATGGAAGCTCGCAAATCATATATATTAATATTATATCTTCACACCATTGAGTCTCTCTTGCTCTTATGCGTTGAAGACTCTGTCAGTGTATGCTGAACATCGTCTGCAGTACCACAAACGTTGCAGTTAAGATTATTTACCTGTCTCATTAAGTAGGCATTTCTTAGTTTGCCTGGCTAGTGGAAATAAGATAGACAGTCCTTCTATAATGAGTTAACGAGATTCCGGGTGTATTTCGGTTCCATCGTCGGCTTTATCGTCACTTCCTCTTGTGAGGCCAAGAGCAAAGCCGATGAAAATTAAATAAGCATCATTGTATTGTTTACCTTCACTCGAAGTCAAATACCACAGAGGTTTGTGTTGTGGCTGACTTACATAAAAATTTAAAGAAATATTTTTCGTTTATATCCCGCTTCTAAAATAATAAAATAAGAGATACTGTTTTGTTAAATCATTGTATACCTTCGTAAAATCGAGCTCGGAAGTGGATAGGCGTCAGAACCATGTCGCATTAACTGCTTTCATATAGAACAAATACATTTATTATCATACGGATTCTAAAGTTGGTGTGCCAAGGTACAATCATCAAAAATGCTTTTCATTGACCATTCACAGATATTTATAATCTCTTTCTGAATCTTACACTTTAAATCTTATTTAGTAGGTATTTCGAAGATATTTGGAGTTCTGTTCACTTGGATATGTTAATCTTATTTCGTAGCGGACTTTACTACTGTATTAATCTACGACTGTGATTTTCCATTACTTTAATTTCACAAAAAAATCAATGGAAATGGAAATGGAAAGTAAATCAATGTTTGTTTTGTTAACAAACAACCTTGCAAGCAACTAAAAACCATGGGTGCGTTACATGTTGCACGCCATACGGCTCATATGTGAGCCTAGTCGAATATTCCATTAGAGCCACGGTAAAATCATGAATTCAGTAATTTTTGATAACTTAAAATTTTCATCCCTACGTTTATAAAATGCGTTAATTTGTACAGAAAATCACCAATTTTTACCGTCTACTTTTAGAGATATAACAAAAGGCTCACCAACCTTAGTATCGTCATTACAAGTCTCGAAAAAACCTAGAAATTTCCACAGGATTCAAAAACCACGCTGTCCGGCTAGGCAACAGGGCCAGGCGGCTCACTTTAATATGCGATTTGTTCAATAGCTGCTATACTTGGCTTGTGCGAAACGTTTTGGTTGAACCTAGTACACGGCTCACGGATGACCCCCGTGGCCTGAATGGCTTAGCAACGTAGGGCTCATTTGTGAGTCCCGTGGCCCAATTGAAAATACTAATATTTTCGCGTGGCGTTCAATGTGTTAATTTTTTCATCACAATAATATACAAAGAATAACACAGAGTATTGAGTTCTCGACAGCAACAGTAAGTTCGATCGTATACACGATCACTACACGCTTCACCACACTCGAGCCGTTGGAATTGAATAAAGCCTCCGCATTTGTGTGACGTGATCCAAAACTCAGTAACTGGCCATGTGCAGCTTAATTTAATTGCACGCCACGGTTCAGTTTATCAAACCTTCATTTAAAAGCTTTTTTGTTTTGACCATTAACAGCTGACTCAGATATTTCATTCACGGCCTTATTATTATTACTTTTTCAATTTTAAAATCAATAACACATCCACTGAGATCATACCAGTCGTAGTCTCAACCAATGGTCTCGTCCCAACTTCTCTTCGCGACCATCTGAAGAGATTGGGACTGGGTGATGGACCAATGATTGCGAGGCTCCAGTGGGCAGTCTTGCTCGATAACGCCAGAATTGTCCGCCGATTCCTCTCTCTGTCGTCCTGACCCTCGGCCGTCTGGCCTCCTCTGTCGAAGGGTATTCTCCCATCCCTCGAGCCGTCGAGGGATTGGGAAGAGTTTCAGTTGATTTCTAAATAATAATAATAATAACGTTTATTTATTCTCTCATCATCTTAAGCTTAACAATTACATTGACATCATATGCATGTGGCACAGGTGCATAGATAGTGGGAGACTGGAGTCTGAACTAGGCAAGTATTTTGCCTGTATTTCAGTACGCCAGTAGCAGCCAGGAATTTAACATTTCATTCTTAATTTTAACATGGTGTAAAACTGCTGTGTTTTATGTTGGTTTTTATATACAATTTTTTATTATTGGAGTCATTACAGTTATTTTTGTTAGGATAAATTAGTGTGACATGTTTATTTCAAAATCACACAGAATGTGAGTAGTTTGTTCCCAGTTACAAACACATGTTATAGATCTTTATATATAAACGCCTTTATAATATTAATGTGAATGTGAATGTTACACTGTCTGTCTATTACGATTTCACGCCTCAACCACGGAACATGTTAGATCAAAATCGGCATCATAGATTATATTAATAGGAACGACATAAGTACTTTTATCTCGGAAAATATGTTTCAATATAACGCGTAATGATTTTGAGTAGAATTCAAGAAAGGTTTTCCTACATCGAAGTGTCATAACTCCCAAGCATATAGGATTTTAATTTTAAGCCCAAAACAAATAATAAAGTAATGTGTCCTAGCTTCACGCGCAAAATTTCGCACTTCGTGAGGAGAAAATCTTTCAGACTTCACATATTTTCAAAAAAAAAATAACTTTATTTAAATAGACTTATTTACTAAGCTCTTTTAAATCGTCACAACAGGGAATATGTATGAGAAAACAAATAAATATAATTATAAAGGCAATAGTCATAATTTTAACGGGGTATCAACAGGGCATTTACTAATTGTCCCAGTTATAGTATTTAAATATGTACTAAATAAATTGTTAGTTTCAATTTTAAAATAATATTTATTTTAAAATTAAAAATAACACTAGTATGCATATTCCCAATCAACCCTACTACCGCTTCGACGAATTATTAGCTGCAGAGAAGAAGCGGCGCAAGAAACTCTCAGCCTTTAGTATTTATAATGACATTTACAAATCAATTATGTCATTATGTATTAGTATTATAAACATATACATGTTTTGTTTTACAGTGCATTAAAAAATATATTTTTAAATATTGCAAAGTATAATATACCAAGGAGTTAAGGGTAAAGCTTGGGATAATCTGGTTGTATCTTCCAAAAACAATTTTAATGCTATTTTTGTGTATATTCAAATTAACAGTGTATAAAAAATTAAAAGACTAGAGTAAATTCTTGATATATATTTTTTCTCATATTTTAACTCTCACTCAATTAAATTGCGAAAGCAAATACTCAGTTTTATCCCACTGTAGTAAAACATGGGAAAGTTGAATAAGCCGATTTTTAAAATGGATTCTTCAAAGTTTTTCCACCATTTTGATTCGTACAGAAATTGCTGGCAACCAATACTAAAAGTTCGGTAGGTAGTCTTTATTGTGGTTTGTTGGTAGTATTGTTAAAAGAACCCTGCGGCGGCTGGGTAGTCCTAAACAAGATAAATAGGGTTTTACACCTGGCCAGATTATATAAAACCCAGGTTTTGTCTAGCTTGGAATATTCCATGCACTTATGCGATGGCTTTGTCTCCTCGATACTGTCCAAATATTTCAATCAATCAATCACATCATTTTTAGGACTTTAAGAAAATGTTTCATATTAATAGTGTACGATGATATCCGTATTAGTTAAATAGAACTGTGTCACAGTCATTAACGCCCATCTTCCTGTTTTGAAATTGTGTGGTCTATAACATATATAACATTACAAAAGCCACTAATATACAGTCTTATTTATTTTATAGTAGTGTGTGCACACGCACGCATTCAATTTAGTGTGTGTACAACGGAATTGGGGGCCATTGTTTTAATTCTAGTTTGAATATTTTTCTGAATCATCATTAACCTACTAGGCAGAAACACATGAGAGTTTTGAGCTGTAAGCACTACAACGGTGGCCTATGCGGGATGGTTGCCAAAACAACAGGAACCAATTGCTTAGCGGACTATCTGAAGCACAGAGATTGTCGAGGTAAAAAAATTGATTGACCCATCCAGGCAGTCCCTAGATCCAGAGAATCCATGGGTCTCTGTATGTGTATACATTGCGCCACGGTCCGTCCCTATATTTATAACAAAGTTCCCGCAAAGTTAACTGAACTGCCTTTACAGAAATTTAAATGTTTAACAAAATTTAATGAAGAAGGTTTTATTTTATAAGGTTCAGGAATATTTAGATGATAAGAATGCGTGGACCAATTGAATTTTTATTTATATACAATTTAATTCATTATTGAGCACTATTACCTTTTATACAATATTGTATTTATTTTACGTTAATGTGATCGGAAATGATAAAAGCCACAATCTTTTTACATGTTTTTACATAGTTTTATTATTGACAGTGGATTTTAACATTTTTCAAACCATTCACAATGACATGTAAAGGGCGGGAAAAATCTTGCTGAGTTTCTTGCCTGTTCTTCTCAGGACATAACCCCTTGGTAGATTTACGAACAGATGGCTTAGATTGACATTCAATAAGTGTTTATATCTCCACCGAAATTAAATTAAATATTTTGACTTTAACTTTGACTTTGAAAGTTACTTAGTTTTCGTAATCGTAAACCATTACCAACAATTTTCTGAATACTTTTATTCAGAAAGCGGTTTTTTATTGTTAATACTCAGATACGTTGAAGAAGAATATTGAATGTCATTTAATAATATTTTAACGTTACGTAGGTACAGACAAATAAAAAGACTATTTCTTTTACAATACTTGAAGAAATCCTAACAATCTCCATAATTCCACGAATCGCTCAAACTGCAAAGATCCCCGAACACCAAAACATTATCTCAATAAATCATTGCCACAAAAGTGCTGTAAGTACCTATGTTACGGTAAAACTCAAAAACCGTTGCGAGTTTGAAGTTTCTTCTTTATTTTATTTCCGTGAACTTATTTGGAATTTTAGGTCTCTGATGGAAGCATGGAAATTAGTATTTTTCGAAAATTGTACCATGTTATTGGAAAACTGCTAAAACAAAAAAAAACATTAAAATGTGAATTTCAGTGTCTAGCCCAAATTAAGCATCTTTAATAGCTTGTGTAATGGTTACTAGATAACAGACAAATATATATTCTTAGTAATATGTATATAAATTTCAGAAATTTAGTACAAATATATGCCCCTACCTAGTTTCGAATCCGAAACCCCTGGCTGAGAAGATAGGCATTAATCATTTATCCGCCGATAAAATATTTCTATCACTCATATATATTACTTAGCCCAAATTAAGCATCAAATACAGTTATATAGTACTCAGGCTCTTATGTTTTATGTAATATCAATATGAATTTCAGAAATATACAAAATAAACTTACAAAAAATCATGACTCGTGAACTGATTTCTACTAATCATTAAAATATTTACTACTACCGGGATTCGAATACGTCTCTAGCTAAAAAATATGGTTACCCGACCAACCTCTTCTCATATTGTCTAATTATAATGCTGGATATTACGTTAATTGCCTATTTTCAAATACCCACTGCAGCCTGGATATTTGTTCATTTGGAAAACGGGAATCCTATTCAAAGCCTGTTGACTGAACTTTTCTAATTAATAATTTCTTGGGCCGATGCTAATGACATTTTAATGAATACAACGCCCTCGTTTATTGAGACTTATTTTGGTATAAATAAATTGTGAAAAGATCTAGACATTCATAATTTATACCTGGGGGTGTTTTATGAACTTTGTCTCATTAGAATTCAGTGGTGAACTTTTTATCATTAACGGAAATTTAAAAATATTTTGATAATTATTTTTTATATACATGCTTGCTTGCTCGCCATCAACATAACCGACGAGTTGTCCACAGGTGGACATTATGTCTTCTTCAATGATATCCAAAAATACTGCATACTGCAAATAGGTTTCCCGCAGCCAAATCAGATCATTGGTCCACCTTGTGGGTAGCCTATCAACGCATCTCCCGCTTTTCGCCCCACAGGTAGGCAGTCTTTTTGGTTATATGCCTACTACCATAATGTCAGCGTCCCTAGTCTTCTTGCGGATTCTTATAATTAGTATTAAAAATTGAAATAAACATAAGTACCTCACGCTTCACCCTAACCGTACGCTCAATGTAAATTATAAGTCACAATTAATATCCTTTGATCTTAGAGTCGCTAAATTCCCTTAGCAATAACAATAATTCTAAATAAACACATTGATTAGATACTGCATTCATTCATATTGTCGTAGTGTCACAAAAAGTAATGAGATTATAATGCGACTAAAAGTGTGTACATGGTAGGTATATCAAACCTGGAAAAATTAAATTATATTTTAGAGGCTGGATGGTTTGAATAAAACTCCGATGTAGTTGAATGATAATTGGAACTAAAATCGCAATATCGTTTATTGATCATCTGGTAATATATATAAATATAAGGTATTGCAACTATTGTAAGTGTTAGCGAGACACTAGTTTAGGTAACTAGTCGCAAGAGGGCGTGCGCGCTGGCGCTGTGATTTCCTGTCGCACTCGCACGTCATATGTCTCTTTCTAGCGCTGCTGTAAATAGTAAGCGTCCGTTTCTTGTGTCGGCAGATCGGCACGCTACAGCTGAGAGCATGTATGTCTGCAGCTACAATATCAAATATATTAATTGATGGAATTCGTTCATGAAAGTATATCATATATTTTTTTTAAACTGTACTACATATGTATTTTAATTACCATTCCAAAACGCACACACACAGGCACGCATCCACACCCAAAAACACTTAAAAACATACAAACGTACGCAAACATCATATTCAAATTTTTCATGCAGTTAAATTTACCTAAGTTTTAAACATATAAAGATGCTTAAAATACACTGGCAATATTAAATCAGTCATCAGAAGTCTCTAATAACCAGCCTACTTTGGGAGCAGTTTTAAATAATATATTTTGAAAAAAAAAAACATTACCTCATAACCTTATTATATTGAGTAAAGCTAAGCCATTATTTCAGTCTAATACTTGTCTTTATGATTGATATCAGTTCTTTTAATAAAACCACCATTTTTGATAGTCATGTTGTTTTTAATCATCTCTATGTCGTTTAAGATTAAAGGTCTATTTTGCACCAATTTCCTGAAGCCATAAATAAAGTACATTAATGCAGATATGGCTTAAAGGTCTTAATTACCAGGCCAAATGTTTGAAAAAAAAAATATCTTTCTATTCTTGACTCAGTCGTTAAATAATTTTCTTTAAACATCTTTTGCCTTGTAGCCCCATCTTGGCGAGCCTTACGATCGTTTTACGATAACATAATTGCTAGGACAGATGGGTACCGAATATGATAATTTATGGTGTTCTCATCTAAATTATGACGTGTTGTAGGTATCTAAATACCTTCCTACTTATGAATGAGGGTGCGAAGACACTGACAAATAACGCGTCGTGGAGATATTATCAGGCAATTAATTATAGTAAGTAGGTAAAATGATATTCGTAAAATTTATTATATAAAAATAATATTATGAAATATACATACAAAATGTTTATTCAATATTACCAACGGCACGAGTAACATTTGAGGAATGCAAACGTAAATTAATAGGTATTGAAATAAAATACAGGATATGTTTACCGATCGAACTTATCGGTTATATTTGAACCGGTTTTCAAAATTCTTTTTAATTCGATACAGTTCCTTTATTTGGTACACACATTTGAATGGTATTAATTTCACCGAGTTGAGATCGGTCAGATCTATCACCTCCATGGGGTAGAGTATCAGGGATTAAGAGTCAGCTAACATCTTACCAAATCTGTAAACATGCGATGCGTAATTATGCGTGTTGCTTACAACTTTGAGAGCCTGCCCGTTATACTATCTACTATCGGCTTCATTCAAAATTGTCATTACGTAGGAAGAAGCTGTAGTCCTCTGGTTTTGGATATGCCACTTTCAAAATACTCATTCACAGAGACATCAGCTGTTCCATCGATACCTAGACTTCACTACGCGATTGGCAATGCTGCACCGAGTCAGGTGTTTGAGAAATAATCTGATAAAATATTATTTGTCAACAGTGCAGTTAGTATAGTCGTGTTTATAATAATTTATACATGGAAACGGTTCTACCGCCTCCTGCAAATGGGTCTATTTTGATCAAGACATAGTTAATGTCACGTCTGGAAATTTAAGTGAAGGCTAGAGTAAGTGGAAAAAGGGTCATCATGCTTCTTATGAATGAACTTATCTGTTTCTCATCTATATTTAAGGTAGATACTCTAACGAGAAAAATAATTCATATAACGACTCCAATCTGGTCCAGTTACGCTTAAGACTAGGAGTCCTATTATTATAAATAATCCCATAGACTTGGCATATGGCAGTAATAGAAGTTATCCCTCTCTTATTATGAAGCACTTTTTGGGCCGGCAAGGTAAGGGTGGCTAGGGCAGTATGTCGCAAACTTCACTAGCTATCTTCACATATGGACTCCTCTACTGCTTATCATCACGTGGTGTCGAGTCATTTGCTGAGCTTTATATATAAAAAAAAGAAAGAAATAGACAGAGATAATTATCGCTAAGAGAAACTTAACTCTCAGAGGGCTTTCTGCAGCTGTGTTCTTATGACCACCGTAGAGCCCCGACGAGTGTTTCACAGTCATTAGAAGTGTTGGCATTAGGAACCTGATTCCGGTACTTAAGGCTCCAAATAAATGTTTTAACCTACTCTTGAAACTATTCCCCAGGCATCACATACTCTCTTCTTTCCCGCAGCATTAATCAAAGGGGAAGAACCTCGAAAAACGAGGAGACGGAAAGAGGGGACTGAAACTTAACCCGCTGCAGAGATGACTTTAAATAAATAATGAAGCTTTCGCGAAGCGGATTAAATAAGCCAACCTACTCTTACGACGATAACTTACGTAATTTTTATCTGAATCAGACATTTCAAAAAACACAACCCTATCAAATTAGTCCGTACATTCTACACCAATCGTTCTACATATAACCACCTAATCATCTGTACAGGAAAGAACGCACATGACAAATATTTTTTGTGTGTACAACAAAAGCATTTTCCTTTCAAGAGATATCCCGCGGACTAATTGATTTTCGCAAGGAAACTCATTACTTCGACATGTGGAGTGGTATTGGGAAGGCAGATTCATAATAATGACATGACTAGTGTTGTGAGATGTTCAATATCCTTGCCTATTTATAATTATCGATAGGTTCCTACACTGCTTCTATTGTTATCGATGACCCGGTGAACGTTGTACTTCTAACAAATTTTTGTTCTTCTTACCAATCGCATCTATTATCTAACCCAAAGTAAGCAACATTAAAAGCTTTTGTTATGGATACGAGACAACAGAGAAATATAGATGTAAATATTTATATAATAAACAAAAATATGTTAAATATACATAAAAATAATCCATGACCCGTGAACAAATATTCGTATCCATCGTACAAATATCTGCTCCTACCAGGATTCGAACTTGGGACCACTAGCAGAGTAGACAGGGGTACTGATCACAAGACCAAACGGCCGTTAAATTTTTTCAAAATGATTTACTTGTTAATCAATGTCTCGCTTAGTATTAAGTTAGGTATAAATACCACACTGGTCTACTACTAACGCCATCTATTAGAAGTAATCCATAGAGTTATTAAAAGAAGTCATTAATTATGTGCCTTATGTACTTAAATATCATCTATCTACCTTTGCAACTAAGCAACTTACCTCATGGCTGATCCAGGATTTGTTAAGGATACGGTAAGCAAAAAAGGTCGTAATCTTACGTAACTTTAAACCTGTTGGTGTTAGTTGTTGCTGCAATGACTTTCACTCACACGCTTTTAGTGGGCCCATGTTATGATTCAAGCCTTTGTTATTTCTTCCATTTACAAAGGCACGTGTCCCCTGTGTGTAGGTGTGTGTGTGTGTATACGTAGGTACTGTATTGAACTGTTCATGTCGCGCACAAAGGTAGTAAATTATTTTGTAGTCTATTAAGAGGAGTACCTACCTTAAGTTACTCATTTATGAAACCGTTCACGATAATTACTGCCAAAATGAGTGACGTACGATATGCCCCAGTAGTCACATCAAGTGTTGCATTCAATAGAACTGAGTTTCAACTGTTTGTACACTTATTAGTTTGTATAACATCGTACTAAAGTGTGAATGTTCTTCTGACTATTAATTATCATCATGCAATCAAGTTTGTATGGTCTGTTGAATTACAGCAGAACCCAGATCCATCTCACATAAGGGAGCGGAATTATGGGGGAGGTTTATAAGGGTATTTCCTAGGGCTACTCCTCTTAGGCACTAGACGGGCCCCATAAACGCCCGCTGATTAGCCAGTGGCAGATTGGTCCATAAACGGAATCCATCTCTTAGTTTAGTTGCGGGAGAAAATTCTTTGAAAATTATTATCTTTTATCTTTATTACATCACGCAAAAAAAACAAAACAAATGCAAATCTAGCAATACTTTTATTCAGCTTCAACAGAATATAGATCTAGCGCTGGAGACACACTCAAACATGGTATTTTAACTGCTCTCTATAATAAACATCGTCTAAGTGCACGAACTGTGCTATATGCGACCAAAACTCTGACCTCGATATCTCCTTCTTGTAAAATACGACAATATAACTGGATAGTAAGTAGCTGGTCAAAAAGAAAAACATCATTGCACCACAAATATACATTTTAGAGCGTTTTCTCATTATTACTTTATGAAGTGAATTTGAAAAAATTGGAATCAAAATACAATAAAAATGATGGGTATATATTCAGTTATTTCATTATTTGACAGTGACAATTAAGTTATTTTCCCGAAACGAATAATAAATAATTCTTTAGTCTATGTTAAGGACGACATAATCTACCGCTGAATAGCTTTCAAACTTCTTGAAGGGCAGCTATTGCATTCAATGAAAACCTAGAGCCGGAATTGTATGATTCATTCGTGATGTATTTACTGGCTGTACATGTTCACCTTTGCCTACTCACGTAATCACCATTGTCGCGATTCAGTAATTATAGGCCTAAGCAGTGCAAACGCCCTTCCAAGGGCCAACTACGAAAAATGAATTATCATAGTTTTCCAAGTCAAAAACTGTCTAATTCCGCTCATTCGTTTTCATATTTGGCATTTGACAGTATGGTCTTTGCATACAAATACAGTAAAAACAAAACAGTCCAAATACAATCTAGATGGTATTTGGGGCGCAAATACCGGCTAGACTTTTAAATTGTATCTCAGAATTAAAAGAAATCAATTATCATATGATAGGATCCATGCTTAAGCATATCCGGACGCATATTGGACGGTCTGTTAGAAATAAACTCACCTTTGTGTCTTCCTAGTTAAACTTATTTTTATCATTTATTTGTGTACTTTAAAAGATAAAATAATAAGCAGACCCATTATATAATTTCCTCCAGATAAGTAAATTTTAAAACCCTTTTCATATTGTTTCTACGTTGTATGACTATTGTATTGTATTGATTCAGTAATTAATTAAAAAACAAACAATAAATCATTCAAATTATTTATTTAGAACTTAAACAAAACAATCACTGGACCGAAATCCCTTGCACCAATTACAAAAATCAACTCATCAACAACTTCTCCTCTCGTATTTCAGTGACGTCTGCATCAAAAATATAGCTGTTATGATAATAAAAATAAGATCTAGTTTATTACCATAATAAAAATTACTTCTAATAACATCATATTTTAATCGAACCGATTTCAGATGACTTTCCCTAGCGCCGTTATCGTCGCAATGGACTAACTATAAATAGGCAAATCAATATGAAAGCCAAATCTCCTTAACACGACTGTCTGTTTTTTTTAAATACTTTGTAACAATAATTAGGCAATTATAATATTCGAATCAGGAGAATATGATATAAATAAAAATAATAAAAGCTATAGAATAGCTAAAAGCATAGATACAAACAGCGTTTTGTCAACATTTTTTAAATCTCAACAGGGTAGCAGATGACAGAAGCCATTTATATCCGGATTCTTAACCACGGACTCACAGTACTGGGTTTTAACGATTTTAGGGTCCTATATAGTAAGGAGTTCAAGAAAGTAGACCAGTGCTGTTTATAATGTTCTAGCGTTACCAGGATGGGGTCTAATCAGTATATCAGCATGTGGTACTTCATTAAAGAGGTTATTAAAGTTGGCAGCATGCAAGTGACACCTTTTTGGACTGGTATCTTGACCTTAGTTAAGGTCTGCTTAATATATCTGTTTTTTTATTTTTCTTAATTTTGTAGCTCTTGGACTTCATGTCACCTGATGACAAGTGAAGATAAGGCTAAAAATGGAAATGAACTACACTTGGATGCTCAACAACACAGGAACTGGCTATCTTACTTCCAACTGCCGGAACACAATAGCATTGTTATTGTTATGCTGTTAACATTATTGTTGTTGGTAGACTTAGATAACGGTAATGGTAACTACCCAGACAGGCTTAGAAAAGGCCCAACCCCTACTTAAGAATTGAACCCGACTAGACCACAGAGACAGATGAAATTTATTAACACTAACTTGCTACCACAAGCCCCACCTCTTCTTTGACATAAAATAGTCCATATGGGGGACTAATTAGGTCGGTTTTAACGGTGAAATTCAACGTCTCTATGACGATTACCATGAAAAATTGTTTATATTTGATATCGTCACAAGTAAACATTGGATGCGCGTGCGCATGTTATATTTAGTCACTTGTCACGTTAGAGCCACGCTAATCAAAAGCTACTCTATAATAGTTGCTTACACACAAAATGTATGTTATATTTTAAAACCATTACAAAGTACCTGAGATTGAAAATTTTATTTCGAAGTTTCAAAAACAGAACTCTTGAAATGCTTGAAATTGTAAACATGATAAAATAAGTAGCGACACATTTTCCAACTCTCTCTAATTTTCATTTTTTAATAAACGAAATGAAAGAGGATCCAGTTCCTCTATTCTATGAAGAATGCGTGTGTGTTTAAATTCTAGTTATTCCAATCACTTCATTTAAATTGAAACGAAATAATTTCCTTACTATAAAAACAATAATCTCAAACTGACTTCATAAAAATAGTGCTGATTTTGAAACATTTCTATAATTAAAACATCTTATTTAAAGTAATAATAAAAATTAGTGGAGTTAGAATCACAATCCTAAATCACTGTAAAATACATGAATCAAGTTTTTTTTCATTTATACTATGTACATATTTTCAGCGCTTTACGCTTTCACAGATTCGAGAACAATACGAGTGATCAGTTTTCCCATTTGTCTCGCAACTTAAGCAGATTGTTTATTATTCATAATAAATATGTAAAGCATTGAACATAATAATAACAGGCAAAAACAAGCTCTATTACTATATGCAAAGAAACAAAATTTCTTTACACTAGAATCATCTATGGAGGTGCCAATTGCAGCTGCTGGAGATCATGTTTTAGTAAATTCAAAATAAGCCCTAAGACTTAATAAAGTTAATTTTAACAATGATTTCAATAATTCCAGGCATGAGGTGTGAACAGCTGACAGACATTTTAGTAAAATTTTACTGAGAAATAAGTATAACTGAGAATAAATAAGGTTAAGTTTACGTTGACGTTTTGAGCGTATTCACAAAACGTCCCATACGATATCACGCCAATAATTTTGTTCTTTTGAGAATATGTCTTTGTAGGAATCTGATCTTACATTAACAAATGATCCATACCGTTAACTCACTCCTGTTTAGTAATTTTTAAGAAATAAACTTTAAACTTTATTATTATTATACCATTAAGTGCTTGTTTAACATTGTTAGGAAATAAACCGTTCAATTTTCGACTTTATGACAGTTTACGAAAATAATCTCTCCGCAAACCTTTTCAAAATAAAATCTGTTAAAAACCAAGTAAAGAGTTCTGTTTTCGCTATCCCTTTCCAATTCACATTGCTGTATTTCCTATCCACGTGGGTGTGTGTGTGTGTGTGTGTGAATTCCTGACGTGTTCGTAATTCCAGCTTATTGTATTGGTATTAAGAGCGGTATTAATAGCACAAGTACCTCACAGTGTATGTTATCAACTGTATTTCTAAACTCCTTGTTCATTGAAGATGTAAATATCAATACAAACTAACTAATTTTCTATAGTTGAGTCTTTAAATTTCATATTTGTTCTTCAAATCTGTCAGTTGCTCTTCAGAGATGTTTTCCACTGTTTTGCAGTAGTTTAGAAGGTCTGCTAATACTGTAAAAAGACGTTAAACTCAATATCACAAATATTTTTTATAATATGCATGTTGCTATAGTAAACAAATTACTTTCTGCGTAAAGTAATCTGTTTATGCAGAAAGTAAATTGTATAATAAGTATTGTATAATATACGCAGTTTAATAATGTCAGCTACAAATCAAAATAATTTGATAATTAGATAGATAGATAAATAAATAAAACATTTATTTCCATCTCTACATCACACACAATCCATCCAGACAGTACATAGATAAAAGAAGAATAAGACAAACATTTTATAATAAGGTAATAAAGACCTTTGTGTGCGCTGCAGAAGTGCAAAAGGGTTGCAACTCAGTGACTAATTTTGTACACATCGGGATGTGAACAAAGCACTGATATTCTGCTACAACCCGAGGGCTTAATACCAAATAATTAAATACCAAAATATCTTTATTTACCACTTTAACGCACACACATAATAAAATCACACGCTAAAAAGTTTCGTGTCTGTTTTAGGTTGAAGGTATCCGCCGAATACCAGCCTCGTGACTGCCCTATGCTGAGGAGAAGCCTATTTGGAATTGTCTTATTTTTATATAGTAATATGTACCAAATAAATATATTATATACTTATTTTAAAAAGAAAATTATAAGTGACATTTTGAAGTGCTTATTTCTACTCCACGCATCTGACCGATACCTTACAATAACAATGAAAATGCCGCCCCAGGCATTAGCCCTGGAATTCAGCAGGGGGGATGTAAAAGTTCGTATTAATAACTAGGATTCAAACTTGCTTAATCGTCTTTTAAGTATACTTACGTGATTTATCTTTGGAGGAGAGGAACATAGCAAGGGCGGAGAACCGCTTCACCCCAGATATGCCGGTGAGGTACGCCGCCACAGAGCGCCTGAACTGTTCGCGGCGGCCGTGAAGGACGCCAATCACTTCAGACAGTACATCGCTCTCGAGGGCATTTTCAAAGATGGAGGGAATCTTTGAAGGCTCTATGATCTAGAATATAGGTTTGAAATTAGACACTTATCATCCTTAGTTTGAAAATGTATTGGAAAAGACCCGAAAAAGAGTACGGTATAACTTTACTCAACATGTTCCATTAAAAAATAACCCCAACTAAAGATCGTGTGAAAGACAAAAATATACAACTTACGCTTAAGTAATGACTTCTGGCATGTTCTTTTCCCTTCATAGAGTTCCACTCAAACATAAACTGCACACTATTGACTGGAGCCACCAATCTTGCAATATACTCCTTCTCTGATACACTGGAATCGGTTATTAATTTTACAGATTCAGGACTAGATATGTTCATATCACCTTTCGCTTTGTCGTCGTTGAGTAGATTTTTGTGATCTGAAAAAAAAAAATTTATTGTTATTTCCTCCTTCTTACAACCTTTTAAAAGAGGTGTGGAAAAGCATATTTTGGGTTGGCCAGGTGAGGGTGGCTAGGGCAATATGTCGCATGCTGCACTAGCTATCTTCACATATGGACTCCGCTACTACTTATCATCAGGTGGTGTTAAGTCATTTCCTGAGTTTTATATAAAAAAAAACATCACAAATATTTTCAATTTTTTAAAATCTATCTTACTTAGTTTTGACAGCCCGGCAATCGATTCTGATTACGCGTTAGAGGGATAAAGTTGTACAGGTTTACATAAAATGGAGTTGGCCCAACGTAATAAGTTATCATTATTATAATAACAACGTAATAAGTTATCGTTATCAGTTGCTATCATTTAGTAAGTATCTATGTATGTATATATTTAGTGTTTGTATGTTATATTATTTGTCAAGTATGTATTCATTATACGATGCCATCTTCCCTCGAGTACTTTATATTTTAATCATGTCCAAGGACCTGGTAGAGATCATTTTAGCGATAAGGTCGCCCTTTGTACGAACGGCTTAATGTGCCTAGTGAAGCAAGGAGTCCTCGAGATAGCAGATTTGATCGCCCCAACCAGGGATTAGCCATAAAGAAAGTTGTTTGTTTACGTTATCGAAACCAGAGCGTTCGAACCATTCCGCCAACGAGCTCATTCACAATAGAACATTATTCGATCATTGATCGGTCAATGGCACATTATTATAATGATATTAAATTAAACAGAGCGCAAGGTATTGCATCAGATGCAAGTTTACTGTAGGTACGTACCTTTTTGTTCAACTTCTGTGATTTTATTGGAATTGTTGTTATTCGAGTCACCATGATCATTGTCATCTAGTTCAATTATTTTGAGACGAGTGAATGGTTTTTCTGGTGAGGTTTTGCCAAGAGGAATCTCTTCAATAGTAATGCGCTTCAGTGGTCTCTGAAAATGTTTAAGACAAAATGAATAATAGTTCGTTAGATAATTATAACACAAAAATGGCCAAATTTAAACATAAAATTAATTTCAATAATAATTTATTAGTTAATGGCTCCGATTCTGTTATACACAAACTAAATTTAATTTAAGTGTAGTACTTGCCTTTCAATATAATACAACCAAAAAAAGACAGATGACCGGTGAAGTCATTTGACATTTCAAAAAAAAGGTCACTTAAGTAATTTTCTCTTATTTTAATGTGCATATAAAACATGCCTTTAAAAATAAGTCAAATATGTATGGATCATCTAAGTTTCAACTGGGTTAACTTTCCTCAAAGTCATTATATCACTCCTTATTGAATTTGAATGAAAGAGACGGGAATAATTTAAATTTAATTAAGTCTCTGCACAACAGGGCCAATAAGAGATTAAACTGAATGGTGTAAATTCTGAATTTCATAAGCAATGTAAAAAGTAAGTTCACACTTACTTTACAGACACATAATCTCTTATATGTTAAGTAAATATATGTTTAAGTAATGCTAAACCGTTAAAATTGTCAATTGAAGCCATCCTGTCCTGTTCTGATTGGATAGAAATGAAAAAGAAGCAGGAACTTAAATTATAGTCCATACACACAACGTAATCACATGTAACATTTAAATATAAATAATTTGTCTCTAGTGTTCCTTACAAAATAGATACATATATAAGACTGTTAGCTTTTTATGTAACGTCAACATCTACAAATATAGGTGTATAGTGGCTTATTATGTGGCAATAAGTGTTAATCTGATGGTGGTCTAATCAAGTTTGTTTTCTTAGTGTGACTTATTGCAATAACAATGGATCAGATCCTCAATATAATTTCACCTTACCTTAGATCTCATATGAGGTGGCTTCTTCACAGGTTTGATAACAGTAATGGGTACATCAACACAATCCTTCCATTTGTCCTGAGATGTGACTCTTATCTGTGCTGGTTCGTCAGTAAGCTCCACAATCTTTGGCTGGAGTGTGGGTTTAGACGCGATTGGTTTGTTCTCTACTGTGGGAGTGCTGCACGGTGAACACTTGGATTTGGTCTGGAAATAAATAATATTTATACATTTTAATATTGTAACTACTTCGGTTCTATATAAAATGATTCCAAACATCTAGAAGTTCCTTATTTGGTAGGATTACTTACAGTTGACTGTTTCTAGATACATCTGAGTTTCGCAAAGAATTTTAAGAACAACTTACTGTAGATACACTTACCCCCTTAGTTCCCATCCTAGCTTTGATAGTGTCGAGCTGTTTTCTCGCCTCATTATTATGCGGTTCAAGCTTCAGTACTTCAGTGAGATCATGTGATGCAGATCTCAGTGAACCAAGCCGCTCTCTAGCAGATGCTCTGCGTTGTAAAGCTTTTACATAGGTGGGGTCTATACGGAGAGCTTCAGTGCAGTCTTTTTCTGCTTGATGGAGACTGTGAATTGAGAAAGTTTTAATTATGATATTTTATTAGTTTTAGTAGAAAAGAGTTATATTAGAAAATAGAATATGTCAGCATCCTTCAAAGACAACTTTTATGTAAAATGTATGGCAGACATGTACTGTAACACTATCGCGTTCGATAATACGAAATAATAATAAATACGGGATTTAACGCGCACAGTTGGTATAACAGACTACTAAAAAAATACGTTTTAATCGCCTGACAGCTCAACCAGGTTGAATTGGCATTGATCATGGTCACATGTTGAGTGCCTCAGCGGTGTTTCTTGTTCGTCAGGCAATTAAAAGGTATTTAATTACCTACCATGCCCATTAAATCCCATCTTTATTAATATTTTGTATGTACTATGACATCAAGTAAACAATATCACATATCCTTATCCAGTCGCCGTTTGACTAGAAGTCGTCTTGGCTTTAGGTGATAGCAAGTAGATAGTAAAAATTTCCAACAATAATTTCGCTTTTATTGATTTTAAGTGATAGGTATTTTTTTTTTCTTTTTTTTGAGAGATGGGGTATTCTTTGCTCTTCATGATGTCCTTTAGATATTCACTTATGGAAACCTTCCAATATTGACTTATGGAAGCCAAACATGGGCAATCACACAAAAGCTGTTACAAAAACTGACGACTTGCCAAAGGCGTATGGAAAGAAGTATCTTGGGTTTGACAAAAAGAGATAAAAAACGTGCTAAAGACATTAGAGACATCACAAAGTGGGAAGATGCAGTTTTAAAAGCCAAAACCCTCAAGTGGAGATGGACAGGCCACATGATAAGAGACAAACCCAAATGGAACAAAATGCTGACGGAATGGACTCCTAGATATGACACAAAGAGAAAGAGAGGCAGGCAACACAAGCGCTGGATGGACGACATCAAAAAATCAGCAGGACCATTATGGCTCAGAGTAGCAAGAGACAGAGATCTGTGGAAGATAATGGAGGAGGCCTTTGTGTCAAAGACACATTGATCCGGAGGTGGCTGCAAAGCTCAAAAAAAAAACTACAAATATAACTGTATTACTAAAACTAAATTGTAACCACTTTATATCAATAATAAAGGCTTTGAAATTGAAATTGAAATTGAAGTGATAGGTATTTATTTAAAATACAAATCAAAAACGTATATTATTATTCTAAATCTATAAGTGAAGTTTAATTACAAAAAAGTATTGAAGCAAATACTGAACTGAATGGTTTATTCTGCAAACATTCATATCTTAAAATAGTTGCCTATATTAAACACTTGTACCCAACAATGCATAAAGAAAGTTTTAGTAAAATAAAATATTACAATATTGTTCCATAACTGTGTATAAATTTATATATTAAATGCACATTTCATATTGCATAACAAAACATTACAATGTAAAAAATATCATAAAACCAACAACAAGTACAAGTTACACCCGGTTTAATGATATTTTTAAAATTATTTTCCTATTTATCACATTGATCTGACTCCATAATTATATTAGACTACCACCAATTTGAAATACAAAAGCAATGACATGTTCCAATAATTAAGAAATCATTTGATAAACCAATACATACCTCTCTTTCTTCAAGTAGCACAGCCCTCTGTTAGCATAGTAGATTGCATCATCCTTCACCAATTCAATGGCTCGGGAATAACACGATATTGCATCATCCCATTTCTTTTCTTTCACAAAGTTGTTGCCCTGGAAATAAGAAGTTATATCAATATCAATGTGTACTTAATGTTACCATAGAGATTGCAAAACAATGCATTTTCCCATAAAGTTATTGACATTAGGTCAAAATTATTAATAATAAATTTTACAATAATTGCATTAAAAAGTGTGGTATAAATAAACCTTATTTTGTTGATAACTGTACAAAAAAGGCATTGTATTGCAAGCTCCATATTTCTATTATGAATATTCATGTTAAATTAATAACTGAATAACATGTTCTGTTTATATTATTAAGCTTGTGTAACAACAGACAAATATAGATAAATATCAGAAATATACCAAATAAACATACAAACATTTATATAAATATTCATAATGTTGAAATCTATGATATGTTGATAGATGTTCTTTATCATACATTCATGTTTCACTATCAGGATTTGTATTCAACCACAGATTTTAAAAACCTTAGAACTGCCCATTCGGTCATATGAAAATCTGAATCAAAAGTAATGTTATTACTGTATATTTATAAAAAAAAACTTACTCTTTCTTTCTCATACTGGGCCTCTTCTCGAAGTTTCTCTAGTTTATCTTGCTGACTCTTCTTGCTGTCCAGAGACACTGGACCAACATCTGCCATGTCTACGTCTTCACATGCTTTGTCCTTTAAAATACATAAGTTGGAATATTTCATATTAATTCTTGTTTTTATCATTATTTTATAGAAAGTGCAACAATGACTCCATGCAGGCAGAACTAGTGCACTAACATGCTGATGTAGTCTTCTTCACCTTGCTAATGCTAAGAATTTGTGTTATAGGAAGTACGAAATACTATTTGCATATTGAATTCCAAATTTTAGATGAATTCATTTTGATGTATAACCAAACAATGATTTTGATAATAGTTCTTTAACCCTTTGACCGCGGCTATTTTTTTCAAGTAAAAAAATTATTTCATTTATTTTTAAAATATATTAATAATGCATCAGTGTGTGAAATTGCTCAAAACAATCAGTCAAACACAATACCACATTGCATGGCTTACATTCATATCTGCTATCTTTTCTTATTTCCAGATCCCGATTCATAATTATGGTAATTTTCATGAATCGAACGATTTGCCATTTTCTGCACGTGTTCTGCATTTTCTGCAGGTCGATTCGTGAAATTTTTTACATAAAATTTGGATGTAGAAAGTGCCATCTTTTAATTAAAAAAAGAATTAACCCTTTAAGTGGGATATTTAAAAAGTTATAGGGCAAAACGTATATATACGGGTGCCACGGTCAAAGGGTTAAAAGAACACATAATTTGAAGTCTTGCACTCATATTACTTTGCCCAAAAGCAGAGTTTTAAAAATAAATACCCTAGCAGAATACTTGACAAAGGTGGAATCTGTTAAGACCCTAAACCCCCAAAGACAAAGAAATTTGTCCTAATTTTTCAGCAGAAATCCCAGTAATTATTTAACACATTTTTATTTTTTATTTGCATTTTATTTTAAATACATGAAGAGGGCATCATCAATATTTGTAATGGATAATATACATATATTTAATATTGTTGTAGTACAACACCTACTTGTCGCGAGATAGATTTATAAAAATCAGTCAGTCAATAAAAGATTAGCTAGCCTGTAGTTATATTTGCAACACAAAATCTAGTTAGAAATCACCTGACTTCTCTTAAATCTTGTCTTGCCCATGGCATTCTTCTTGAAATTGATAATGAAGTAAAATCCTTCAACAAAGTCCAATATCAATCACTAGAAAGATTTACTTACAACATCAAACTTGTCCCAGGAGTGATAGTCAAATGAAGAAATCCGTTTCTCTGGCTTTTTCTGAGCCACCACAGGCTTTTCTTTTTTCAACTTACTCCTAACTGGTGGCAGATCCTAACCTCAAAAGATTGCATCAAGGTTAATAACCCGCAGCCTCAAGTATTTTAATAAAGTAATACGTATATTGACACTAAGATTATTAAGTACAATAAGTCTAGTACGACAAAGTGAGGCGTCGAAGCGACAACAAACATTTTGGTGAATACTAAGCAAATGTACGGCTATAATGGCAAATTTACATTAAATAAGAGGAAATAAATATATAGTTGAGTTCCAGTTTAATGAAAGGCCTTAAATGTATTTTTAAACCTGCTCAAAGGCACCGTTGAGCGCAGCCTCTTTTCGTTTCATTTCTGCTTCCCAATTTTGTAGGTCTGTCATATATGTTTGGAAAGTTTTAACATTATCCCGCACTTGCTTTTGTATTTCGAAAGCTTTATCCATTATTTAACGCCGAACGTATTTCTTTTTACCTGTTAGATCGATAAATGTATTTTTGAGGTTGTCAACTGCTCAACTCAAACAACTTGTCAGATGTCAAACATTTTTCACGTTGTCATGGCGCCGTTTGAAACGTTGCCAGCATAGTGTTTATATGCTCAGCGGTTGCCAGCGGTTGTAAGACCTTGTAACTGAAATTTATGTTCAGTGCATCTCGTTCTCTTCAATATAGCTAGAAAAAGTACAGCTGTCTTGTCACATACTATAGAGAAAAGTGTGTTCTAATTTCTACTTTAATTAACGTTTTTAAACGCAGGGGTTATAGCAATCTCCATACACGTTGTCTCAAATCGCAGTTTCTATTTAGTTTGTGAATCGCAGACATACTTTAATCTGTGATCGCATTACACAATTATAACTACATAATTAATCCTTTCATTTAATTTTTTTTTAAACTTCGTTTTAAAAGGAAGGCAAGGGTATATAGCCCCAACAGCCATGTCTTATATTAACAATTTCACAGGATCTTTTGGGAAATATATTTTAGATAATAATCCCTGATGCTATTTAGATGACGTGTATAATTTATAAATATTTCAATGTCTTTCACGCTACTTACTTATTTACATTAAATCGTGTTTGTTAGTGTCAATGCAAGTTACTAATCATGGTAACTAATAAAAAAAAGATTGAATTGTAGTCGATTTTATCTTTCATGACTTAATTCTCTATTTGACTGGTAAAGTAATACTAATGGCATTAATTGTAAGTCCACCAATTGTACCTTTATATGCGCACAAAATATAAAAAATAAATAAATAGCGAAAAAAAACAGTTTGAAAAGAAAACACCACAGAGTTCCAACTTTTAGTGTTAGGCATAACTATTTATGTACTTAGGCACTCGTCTTCTACCATGTCTTGTTTTAGGGTATAGCTAGGTAAATTTCTAACCAGACTCAAGAAAAACTAAGTGAAAGCGACTAATAGGAAAGTGTCAAATAAGTAGTAATCATGGATGTGGCAGTCAACGTATCAACATGATTTAAATATAGTAATTAATTATAATATAGTAATAATTATATAACATTATAAACATTTACTACAGAGATAAAAGTGAAGTAAAAATTGTCCAAAAGGTGATTTATAAAGTGTTTTAACATGAAAAGGATATATTTATATGTGAAATATATTAATTTAAGCAAACCTTAGAATTAACATTTCAACAACTACTTTTTATGATTGCAATGATTTAACATTACATAATTACATGAAATTTTCTAATAACACATAGCTTAAGTAAATATTTTTTGGATACATTTCTAATACTAGTGAACAACAACTAAAATTTAAAAGGATAGTAAGTCATGCAACACAACAATGTATTTTACTACATATAATTTTACTATATGGTTTCAACTCTTACCCAAGTTGGGTTTAAACAATAACTTTAATACTTAAATAAAATAATAAAAAAATAAATATTAAATAGAAACAATATTTCTAATATACCATTTTTTTACAATTATTTGGCCTGGTAACTAAGACCTTCAAGCAATATCTTCATTAATGTAGTTTTATCTTTATTTATGGATCCAGGATATGCAATGTAGCCATTTGCTCATGGAGATTTTGGCGACTAATGGTAGGCCCCGCTATTTTGTTAATGACTTACGAGAAATTTTTTGAAAATGGAATGCAATGTAAGAGATTATGATAAAATGATACGAAAATGTAATGTTATGATAATGATTACGATGAAATGACAAGTAAATGGGAATGAAATCATAAAATATTGATAAATAAATGAACTTACCCTACAAATGAACGAATAGAAATGAAACACTGAAAAATCTCACGTAGTCATTAATCAACGCTGAATGATGTATTCCATATATTGCACGATATAACGATCCTTTTTGTCACAAAATTATACTTTATGATAAAAACAACACTACAACACAATATATGAAATAAAACACACAGCACCAAACCGCCAACCGCCATTACGCGCCAAAAAACTGTTCAGTGTGTGGGATGACAGAATCTGTCATTTGTCACCACAGAGGAATTGTTAGTTCGTGAATTCGATTACAATGTTCAAGAGCCATTGGTGCGTCTATGCCCCCATAAAAGAGCAAGGTGTTACAACCACACCATAACAATAATTAATATGATAATCATGCATGCATAATCAAAATTGTCAGAACTGGCCACAACATTACAGGTTCAAGACCCGCCAGTGGCAATTGTTTCAAATAACGTTTACTTGAATTCAAATTACGCTTAGATTGTTTTCCATTAAAACCAAATTACCAACAGAAAGGCGCTGTCGGAAACCCTATAAAAATAGTGACTTTATTGAATTAACACGCAATTTTAAATTAAGCTTCAGAAAATGGTAATATTGTAAGTATTGATATCGAGGGTGTTTGACCTTAAGTAAGCTTTTTTTTGAGCCATAGAAGTCTTGGATTTCTTTCACGAGACTTACCTGCCTGAAGAGTTTTGCTCTTCAAGATGGTCAAACCTAGATGATCACAAGGTGTCACCATATTAAAGTACCCGAACTCGATAATAATAATAACAAATTTTAATTTTTCTTCTAATTATTAATCAGGCCAAAGGCTTCAATAATCTGTGATTAAACAGTTTAAACTCAATTTTTCTTGTTGCATCATCGAGCATTTTCTGCATAAAGTATTGTTAATAAAGTTTTTTTTTATATACATATGACGTTGTGCGGTTTGCGCATTTCGCCAGTGTCATGTAAAAATTACGGAAACGAGTTATTCGGAAAGGGATGGAAGATTGGCATAATCAATTGGGGATCAGGTAAATATGGAGAAAATATAAATATAATTATATGATACATATAAACATATACGATAAATTAATAATTAATAAATAAATTATAATGAATGAATTAATTAATTTTAATGAATCACATTTTTATGTTATTCAAAGTAAAAAATTAATAAAGTTAGTAACTCGGAGTTCTTTACTTTGACAGATATAATCTGTGGGGAAAATATTTTATTTGATGTAATTGACTAATACTTATAAACGATATAATAATAATTTGTACGCCGATTTAAAAAACTATAATTCTTTTGCGTCAATTCTGTACCCTAAATTCTTAAGACTAAATCAATTTCATTTAATTCCTTTCCCAATTAAGTAGTGTCTTCAAAGTTCCAAGATAATAAAATATCAACTTAACAAAATTGTCAAGGTATTTCGAGAGCCCACCTGACGGAGTTCTAATAATTATTGTTATTTCTTTATTCGACCTTGCAATAGTTCGGCCTGGTAGTGTTAATACGGTCATCAATCATGAAGCACGCGATGCTCACGATTTAAGTTAATCATGACGAAATATGTAATAGCACACGGCGTTTTATTGAATACGTGAGCGCCGCTAAAATGTTGCATCGTTTTTCACTTAGTTTTTAAAGACACATTTTTTCATGAACGTTTTCAGTTAACTTAGTTATCAATTATTTTTTTAACACTTGATGCTTATTTGAAAATTACTGTAGATTTTTTTACAATGATAGTCGACAAAATTTTGCCAATAGTTCAGCTATTTTTCGGAAAACCCCTATGATTTAACAAATGCAAAACCAATTACAACGGAGATAACTTAAATCATGCCCGTATCACAATATATTAGATGACTGTAACATCAACAATTAAAATCAAACAGACCTTACAGTGTCATGATACAGATATAAACGAAATAGTTGATTAGCGCAGACATACTAATCATTGTGTATTTTTCTTTTATTTTAAAGTACACCTACAGCGAAACATAAAGAAAATCCTTGCAAGGGTTGCAAACAATATTTTATCTAGGTTTCACTATATATATATTCGCTTATACCAGGTATATATAACATATCTAGAGGAGTAAGCGTAATACCCAGCCCATTGTTACTTACAAAATGTGCAGTGTGATTAGTAATTACACAAATATTATGTAAAACATATGCTATTTCTAGAACTATACAATATTGAAAACAAAAGAAATGTTATTAAACACAAAGATAAATACAAAAGATTCTATTTATATTAAGAAATATTGAATCTCAGCAGATACGATTTGGTACTACTTAATTCACAATACACGTTACTCTTTTATTCATATTATCATCTCTCATGCCGATGATAACTAAGAAGAATATATATATATTTATATACATAAATGGCCACCCTTACACCCATTCTAGCCCCTTCATCTCTAGTTAAAAGTCGTGTAACGACTTACCAAATCTAGTCTAGTAAAAGCTTTTGCGACACAAGTCATTGTCTGGTAAATTGATAATAAGAAGAATAGTAAAGCCCCGTCCCTAAGAAACGTGTAGCTCATGTGCGGTTGTTTTTATCAAATAACATAATAAGACAAAAGTTTGATTTTATTTTTAAAAAAACACCTGATAATGATATCAAAATTTGCTTCTTTTCAAAATTAACATTTATAATTTAATATTTTATTTAAGTTTCAAGCCAATACACAACTAGCAAATACTACAACTATCTATTTCCATCATCACGACATTAGAAACACGAGAAATGATCATAACAGTCCTGTCTTTTTATTTACTTACTTTCTTAGTAGGTAAAATAAGTAGCAACTTAAGTTCTGCGCCATATTAACGTCCCTAGACAATATTTTGTGAAAAATAAATGTACCGTTCTAATAAACTGCGTAGTAACATCATAAAAGTGCAATTTTAATTACTTAGTAAGTTTACAAGTTACATTAATTTACTTACAAAATCGACACTTCACTGAGTGTAAGAATCTTATGAAATAAGTTAATTATTATTGCAGAAGAATCTGAAATTAACTTAATAGAATCGATTAGCGCTTGATCTTCTATTGGTTTTACCATAGAAGGTTTATTCCACCTTACACGTCTTACTTTGGAGCCTACCGGTAGAGGAACCGAAATACCGGTAATTTATTGATAACGATATCTAAAAGGATATTAATTTTCATTTATTAAATACTTATAAATTATTAATAACGTTAAGTATTTTCTGTAGCACATTAGCTTATGTTATTTACATTGTTATTATGTATCTGATTACATTTGTGAAATGATAATAATTTTTAGTTTTGAAAATACTTACTTAACATAGATCCGCCGAAAATAGGAAGAGGACGAACGTTGAAAGCTAAAGTTATTTATTTGGTAACAATACAAATTATTTACACAATACAGCAATACGATGATATCAAAATAATAATGTTACTTGTCGTATTTAATTATTGATTCCGAGTAAATAATACGCACAAAGCAGTCAATCGTTTCTTTGTTATAAAATCAATAACATTCGACATCTGCACCTCAACATGAAACACAGTTAATCAGTGACATCTTGTTATCGCAAACGCATACTATATTTAAAAAAACATTAAAAAATGCGGTCTTCTACTTATTATAAAGATACCGGCAATTTTAATGGTCTTAATGGGCATTTTGTCGTAAATTGGTTTTATGTTTGGAATCACTAGCTATAGCGACAGGTATATTTAACATAATTCTATGTTTAAAAAATTCGATTTTAAACGATATTTTTTACGGTTTGGCATGTATTTTTAAAATAATTTTAAATAGTGAGCATAAAGTCATAGTTTCTATTACTTATGAGGTCATATATAATTATTAGTTGCAAATAGTTTTAAACAGATACGTTGCTGTCATTTGTTTACAATTTCAAAGCCGATGACAGACACGCTCCAGAAGATTTAATTCGATTTAAATTAGATCGCAAAGTTTAAAGATCTCACAACAGAAACTCGTACATTTTATACAAGCAAAGACTGTCCACTTCATTTGCGAGTCAGTTTAGATTTAAGAATTAAATCTAAATTGGCTACTGAATAGCTAATGTTCCTATCTTTGATTTACTGTATATTACATTTTGCCTCTAAACTGGATCTAAAAGTCGTCATATCGATCTAACTCCCCTTTAGTTATTTAAATCAGGCAATATTAAGCACATACCCTAGGCTTGTATACACGAAACGGTTAAGTATGTCACTTTGATCGTGTACTGTGTTACTTAAAATATTGCTTTTATGTTTACAGTTATAAATTTAAGTATGACGCAGTACTCATAAGTCACATCCTTATAAATACAATAATAACGAATTACCTAATCATATCCGGATTTAAAAAATACTTGGCAATTCGAATGAACGTTCAACACTAATTAAGACAGGGAAAAACGCGCCGAATTCATGTATTGGTCGTTATTTAATTCAGTTTCTGATTCGGAGAAGGTAGAAAAGCTGGTCAAGCAGTTAGAGATAGTAGTTTAATAGTTGTGCTATTATAATGAACAAAGCTAATTTCGTCGCGACTTTTCCAGGAATGACCAGTAGCAATTTGAACTCCTAAGCTACTACTCGGCGCCTCGAGGATATAGAAATAATTAAAAAATATATATATTTTTTCTAATAACAGTAACCAAGAGATTGAAAAACAGTAACTTGATATAAAATACAATAAAGATATTATGGCATTTTGTATTATTATTATTTATTTATATATAATTTATTGACTTATTTATTAATCTGCAAACATATTTTTTTACAATAATATATAATTAATCTAAGTGTAACAAACGTTTACATGCTCAGATAAAAACTACTAAATTTACTTCCAAATAGTTATTTCCAGGTCAATTTAGTAGTAAGTCAAAAATACAGTATCAGACAGACAGTAAAGACAGTGACAGTAACTAAATTAAGAGTAAGCATACATATATACTTACCTAAATGTAAACAAGACAACTACTGTGATTAATACTGTACTACTTTACCTCTAGTGTGAGGTTCAGTTGTATCGATACCTTTCGATCCAAGTGGCGTTCAGCTGATAATCGAATAATTCAAAAATCTTTCCAAACCTCACAACAGAAACGCTACTGTTGTTCGCTTACATCAATTGTAGTTAACGTTTAGCTGACAAATGCATATATAAAAAATAGTTGCGTTTGAAACAGAGCGTTTCTGTCTTTTGTATAAAATTAGACAGTTGACGACAAACACGATCTAAACGGTTTGATTCGATTGAAACTCTCACTAGGGTTACTTAATAAAGAATTTAATTAAGTTAAGTTTTAGGTTGTAGGATCTTTTTGATCTGGGCTACACCACTCCTAAAGAAAAGGGGCTGCTGACTACAAGCGTACGTAGTAAGTCCACCTTGGAAGTATTCCAGAGCAGCAGGCACTAGGAAATACAAAAGATCCCATCAGGTCAGAGTGCTCCGGGAGTGAAACCCGGCCCTTGTTTGTGGGCTATTCTAGTTTTGTTTAATATTTTTGTTGGGAAGTTCTCTCTTCATCAGTGTCTTCATGGAGCAGTAGCATCAACCATTTGTGTATATAAATAATAAAATATTTCCCCTCAAGAACATGCAGCAGTCCAACCAAATTTCTCGTTTATTTTAAATTTAATGGGTACCTACCTAATTGGAGCTTTACCGAGGATCACGATGGACTGATTTGATAAAAGTTCACGTAAGGTCTAGATTTAGATGAAGCAACTTGACATAAGGATTACTAAAATAGGTTTTTGAGGTTATGTCTGATTGCGCATACGCCTGAATCTGATTAAAATTTAAACGGTTTGAAAATAGTATTGCTTATCATACGTCGCTGGTTATGACATTTAGATACCCTTAAAGGTTCAATGGATTCAACGGTAGTAACCAAGCGAAATGTAAGTAATCCTTAATTCGTAATTAAGTAAATTCATTGTAATAAACTATGAAACATTGTAATATTTGAACCTTGTAAACATATAAGTTATTAAGTATTAAGTACTACTTTATTGCAAAATTAGAACTTGTCATTTTTATAGAGTGAAAGAGAATAATATATTGGCTACTTTAAAAAATAAAGAATAAATGATTTTATTTACATAGAAATAAGGTCCACCATAAAGCTTTTATTGATGTATTGCCATCTCGATCATGTTTGTCGTCAGCTGTAAGATTGTATGAAAACGACAACAGCGCCTCTGTTCAGTTCTGTATGTTTCGATACTATTGAAACATGTATAGTATAAGTTTCAAATTAATTGAAGTATCTCTGTCAAATGTCTCTAGCTGTCAAATCTTATCATAACAACAGCATCTGTTTGTTTACTTACTTGTTTTGTTATTTTAAGATCATCTTTAAGATAAATATTTACCCACATTACTTTTGTTCCCCATTACAATAAAAACGCATCTTCATTGTCTAGACCCAGTTCTGTCACAATCAAGGTGATCTTCGGTAGCAATCGATGTTCAGTTTAATCGATCACGATTATCGATTTATTGACCTCAATAAATAGTATGTGATGATAGTTGGTGGATTTTATATATTGATGTTTTTTGAATGTTGATTTCGTGTAGGAGATTCTTAAATACGTTTAAAGGTTACGACGTTATTTAAAATTTGTGTAAGTTAATTCTTGACTCCTAGCTTGTAATTCAACTGTCAGGAGTAGCCACGTTGTAAGCTTGTGAAATAAGTTTTCATAACGTCAAGTAAGCTGAAGTAAACTTTTTAATTTCTTCTTTTTTCTTTATTTTTTTTTTCTTTTATATTTTTTTATCGTAAAAATTTCTATATTCAATTTAGGGAAATCCAAATATGAATTTATTAACATAGATGATCTACAGTAAATGTAGTAGTGGAGTAGTCTATCTATGTTTTTAATTTATTTTTATTTTATATACATGCAAGGTTACAGTTTCAAAATCTAACAAACATTCACTAGCACGCTCGCTATACATAAATCAATTACTTATACAGAATGTCATTATCACACATTTTATATAAACTAAAATTATAAAAGTATACAATATTTACACAAAGTTTTGGTCATCGTAACACATTTTAATATATATATAAATTAGGTACATAAGTCGGTAACTGTTCCTGAAGGATGATAGAGTTACTTATTCATAATTCGTCAGATTAATAATAATTTATCTGTACTATAAATATATATAATAATATACTTACTCAAGGCACTGACGAGTCCTCGTATCACAACTCAACTCTGAACATTTTAATACTAGAGAATTTCCTATCTTTATCGTAAAGTTTTTAAAGTGCTTTGTGAGCTTTAGTAATTGATAAGTCTCGTATTGTTTTTTATCAGCAGTCTTTTCTGATGAATGTTGTATCAACTTTAAACAAATAAAAATAAAGAAAGCCTAACGTTGGACATTTAGAATGCTTTCAAATACGAACTTAGCTCGGAAGTTCGACAGTCAAGGCATTGGCCGTGAACTTCGACCCCAGAGAGCGAAATTCATAATACCAATCTGTCTTTAAATAGTCACAGTATAAACACATACAGTAAGTCAAACAGTAAAAGAGTTCATCTATTTTTATTTAAAATGTGTTATTTCTACTTTTTTGTTTTATTGGTAATTTATTTGTAATGTATAAGTATGTTTTATTATATAATTTATATTGAAGTATATAAAACACATTTCTTTTGTTCCTGTATTGCTTGAGTGCGGCTTTGTATCAAAATGCCTATCATTTAGATGCTATGATATTTAATGCATTATCTCTAAAGGTGACAATAACATACTTTGTTACAAAAACACTTTGCTGTTAATAACAAGACACAGAAACAAACTAGGACTGTATCAAAGAGGGACTGATCATATTTTTATGAGAGAAATCATAATAATAATCATATGAATAATCTTCTCTTTTGAGAGAAGATTATTTTTTATTGCCGATTATTTTCACTATTTAATCAAATCAAATTGTTTGTTATTTTGTTTGTGCTAGGAGTCATTCTGGTTTGAGTGTTATGCATGTACAGTTTATTAATTATATATTTTATGTACTTAGACAAGTTATATATTTTTTGGTCAACATGATTTGTGGTACGCTACTGCAGTCATTCTACACTGTGCCGTAACAGCGATATATGCGCAAGATTGCTTTCGTGAACAAGTTTTGAGGTGAGCAATTAGTTTTATGGGTTATCTTTTATTTTTATAGCACGCTCTATAAGGTACTGTTTGTTTTTATTTCGCAAGTTTATATTTATGTGTGTTCCCCAATTTCAGGTTATTATGGATCGACGTTCAAGATTTTTTCGTCGATAGAGGATATTTAAGAGGTAATCACATTGATACTAAGTCAGAATCTGATGATGGGATCCTAGGAAAACTGAAGGCAAGCCTAAAAAAAATGGTTATATATAAAAAAGTTAATATATATGTGTGTATTTCTTCCAGCGACATATTGGTCCATATCGACAATACTAACAACGGTAACAGTAAAATAAAACTTTGTGAAGTTTAACCTTAGAAAATTAAAACTCAAAATTGCGAAAAACTACCAAATTCCGACTAATTAGTAATTTTCAAAATACTTACACTTGATTATTTTTAAAAGTTTTTTTCGAGTTGACTCTTGACGCAAGCAACGCCAGGTAAGAATAACAATATATATAGATTTATATCTCCTTATTTGTCTCTTCTAAAGTATGTTCCCTATCTTTCTTTTTAACTATATTTTGACATCTGGTTGTTCTAGCTTAGTTTCCATATGTATTTATAACGTCCATATGTTTATTTTATAACTAAAATATGTCACAGGAAACAAATTGTAATGACCTTTTGTCAGTTTTTAGTAGAACAAATAAAAAATTGTCTCACTTGATTAATTGGTCGTTAGCTAACATAAAATTACCGATTACAAATAATTTATACGAATGTGGACAGACAGCAAACAAGCGAGCATCTTGGATTTTATAGTACTCCTTATTGTTATCAATTAAGGTTTAGTTTTGTGCAGTAACTGTTTGAATTCGTGTAGGGATTGTTGTATGGAGTTCGAAGCGTGCCCGTCTTAACGGTCTTCGAGAGATTTAAAGATAATGTCAGTTTGACTAATATAATATTGGTTAAAACTTGCAAGTTCATTGACTTTATCAAAAGTTTATATATATTTTATTTAATAAACAAAGTTTTTGTGTTACCTAAGAAAAAATTATGCGCGAGCGATATTTACTAAGAGATCATATTTAGAACGGTTTTAGAATAAGCGCATTCCTATTAGGTAAATTGCCTAGAAATGAAAGTGTCAGTTTTACATATATATGTTCAAAATATTAGTTTTTTTTTATTTAGGCTCAGCAAATGACTCGACGCCACTTGAAGAAAAGTAGTAGAGGAGTCCATATGTGAAGATAGCTAGTGAAGCGTGCGACATACTGCCCTAGCCACCCTCAGCTTGCCGGCCCAAAAAGTGTACGTATGTAGGGAATACGTGTGCCGGGAAAGGAATTCCACGTTCTAGCTGTGCGACAGAGAAAGGAGTCACGATATCTCTTAGAGCACTCTCTATGGTACAAACGATAAAAGGCACTAAGCGACGCTATGTCACGTCGCAATTGCAGAGGCTCTAGGGTGTTCGTTACCTCCGCATCGCCTAGACCATCGAGGAGGTACTGAGCGGAGCCATCCAAAGATGCGAGCAATACTAAACACAAGACCACCTCCACATTATTAATCAAAAGAGCTTTATTTGTAAAGCTCTTTTGATTACCAATAACTATTTTTTTTTTGGATAAATACTACCATTAAATTTACGTCAAATATGAAAATTCTAAATATAAATTTTTATTTGAAGGTATTTTATATTAGTGTTGAAGATAAGTCATATCCTATCTGTTTACATCTTATTTAATATTTGCACAACCTAACAACTGAGTAAGCTGGTTCCCTGGTAGATAATTTTGTTTTAATCGCACACCTACACCTATGTATAAATGAACACTTTTTTTAATAATAATTGCTGCAATCTATAGAATATTGATGTACTTTTCTAATAAAAAAATGATAATTAAGACTGATGGTAAGCAGCAGGAGAAGTCCATTGGCAGCAGATTCAAAAGGTGCTAATCCACCTTTCTTTTAACTCCCCCATGTCTTAATGTGGGCACAGTGAATTGAAAATGGTATCAAAATGATAATAGCGTATATTGCGCACAAGAACCAAACTATTGAATATAAATTAGTCACTGCTGACTGTGCCTGTTTGTATTTTCACATTCTCGAACAGCAATGTAAACTTAATAAAGTGTTCTCACATCACTAGTTCAAAGTCAGAAAAGGCATTTATTAGCCCGGAAAAGTAGAGGTGGATGGGACAGTATTGCGCATACTGCATTACTTCCCGCTTATTATCAGGCGGTGTCATTTTCTATGCTTTAACAAAAATACTAATTAGGTATATCACCTAATTAGTATTAATTAATTAAAAAGGTGTTATATCCTGAAATGGATTCCCAAGACCAACTCTCGCCTAGTTCACATCCAACATTTAATTCAGACACAGGGTAAGGTTTTATATGTAAAAGTTTAATCCTCAGATGACATTTATTTGTTATTTTTTTTAATCGATTGAGGAGCCACACCAGATTAGAAAAGGCAGGTCGCACAATTATTTAGCAGTAAATCAAAAAATTGAAAGTACGGATTCTGGATTTAGCAGTGATACATATCACAAGTTATGACAAAATGAAAAGGTGGATCCTAATATCTAAACTGAGCAACATATCCAACTTTAATAATAATGGGACTAAACTACACATCACTAGTTTTTAATACTAATTGGTTAATATGATTAATACGAGAAAAAGCAGCTGATGTAAATGAAAATCAAACAAACTTTATGTTTCACTTTAATTATATTTTGCTAATTGTAAATATAATTTTATTTTTGCTTATTTATTCTTTTCTATGTATATGTTAGCCTGGTATTGGAAATACCTATAATTAATTGATGAATTTTGTAATAGCCCAAAGTAATTTAGTATTTTAATGTAGAGTTATCATTATTCTGTTTTTACTGTTAAGTAAGTTCTAGTCCACAATGCATGTCGTGGTAGCCTATAATTAATATAGCACTATGTTTTAAGTAAGCTTATTCCTATAATTGGCTTTTTTATCTTGCTGGTTGTGCTAATAAAAGAAAAAAAATATATTTGCTGTTACACTGAAGACGAACAGTGCAATAAATGACTGTTGTATGAACTCGTTATAAGACCACTAGCTTAATGGTTTGTGCTATTAGTGGTGTGATTTGCACTGCGCAAATAAATCAAAATAAAAAAAGCTTTCATTTAAAATATTCTCTATTACTTTGTTCTTTTGTTTTACACATAATTTAACTGTACCAAATCTTTGGGGGATACATACTTTAAGTTTTGCGTGAAGCCTCATGGCTCTAGCGCCCTGGAGACTAAGAGACAGCGGGACACCTTTCCTGGAGGTGATGCCTGTCGATTAGAAATCCTTCAGAGGTGAATCTCAAATTTTAGCTTTGGGGAATAATTTACTATACGGTATGTTACTGTCTCATTGTTATCTCTATGAAGATGCAATGTAATTAAATTATAATGTTTAGTCCTGAGTGGTATTACAAAGTAGAAGTCGTTAAAACGAGGGTATACATTGCTGGTGAGTTGACCATTGTTGATATTAGCCGTAAATAAAAGAATGTAAAAGAATTCTTAGTACTGTATGTGTTCATTAGGAGCCTATTTAATAAAACAACTCAATGAGTCATTTATTCGTGATAAAGTGTAAATTAAAAGGCAGTTACTTCTATAAATTGGTTAGATTCTTTATGCATTTTTTCTAGGGTCAAGTGATCGTTAATACAATCATGCGTTGTTTCTGTTATAAACAAAAACTCGTAAGCAAATGACTAAACTTTTGACGTATAAATAATGGAAAAATTAAACAAATCTTGTTGATTTTGATTAAGCCATCAATAGCAGTTTTGTCTATACCCTTACCAAAGATATTAAAAACTTACGTGTAATATATTAGAAAACAATTTTGTTAGGAATTTTTCAATAATTGTATTTTCGAATTATTTTGTTCACAATAACCGTAATAAGAAAGTAATAAATGTTATTGATTCTATTTTTTTTAAATAATCAAACAATCCGACAAACCTCTTTTCCAAAACTAAACTAAGTCCTGGCATTGTTTAATACGAGAGCTATTTCCAACTTTTTAATTTTGTTACTGTGTATCTTTTTTAAAATATTATCTGAAGTGATTTCAAATAAATATATACAATAAATTAATTTTAAATGCGATAGAAAAATGACATGCAAAAGATCATAGTAGGGACCAATGCACTTGTAGAAAAAACGTGATCGCACTGGCGGCAAAGGTTACCCAGTCAGACCAATTGTTCCACAAACTTATTTCGGCAGTCTGCTCTATTATCAACTCTAAAACAATTGGTATAAAGCTCATGAAATTAAAAAATAACTTTGTTTTCCCTAAGCTCTTAGCGCTATTATTTACATCAGCGGTAATTCGAAATGACAGGTTCTAGATGTTGATTTAACTTCTAATAGGATATTGTAATGCCTGGTATGCCCGACCTTTATTATAAGTGAACATACCCAGGGCGTTTGGTCTCCTCTTTGGCCAGTTAAAGATATTATTGCTATAGCTATAATAAAAATGTAGACGAAATACTTGCAGTGCCGAAATAATCTCTATGGCATTAAAAACAGCATTCTCGTTCATAAAAAATATGTAGTTCAGATTCAAACAGTCAATTAAATGTACCTTTGTAACTTTTTTAATGACCAGTAACAGATAGACACTATCAGCGTCTAATTCAGCCTGGTATGTAACAATCTGTATTTTCTATAAATAGCAAAACCTCTATAGAATCATATCTAGTCTAAAATGGTATAAATTAACAAACGGTTTCAATATCATCTTCAGCAAATCTCTAAACGCTTAATTAAAACATAGTGTGGGACGCCATGACGCCATGACATGATAAGATGAAGATATTCGTAGGCTGGCTAGTGGGCTGGATGAGGCTTGACGGAAATTGGGACCAGGGACGAGCATTAGGGGAGAACTAGGTCTAGCAGTGGACGACCACCTGGAGATCCAGAGCTCAATTCCCAATCGGAGCCGATATTTCCTTTTCGGTTTGCAAAGTTTGATTTTTCTATGTCTATCGAATCTATCTAAACTAATCTTACCTAAGTCAGTCGCTTTAACATTAAGGTTAACAGCATTGTTGTATCCTGATAGTTGGTGACGAGATAGCCAGTTCCGCTGTGGTTGAGGATTCTAGATGTAGCTCGCTTCTTTCAGCTTCTTATCACTACTCTAGATGAAGGTCAAGAGTTACCTCGTTAAGGATAAAAAAATGTCAGTAAGTTAAGTAGCGGTAATGTCTTTACAAACTAATCAATATTCTAAAGACTGAACATAATTATTTTGACATGTGTAAGTAATACGGCTTCATACATTGGCATTTATGCTAATGGACTCACAGAGAGGTTTATCATATCAGTTCTGCCTGTGTGTTCAAGTCTGAGGTATTTTGATAGGAAGAACAGGAAACTTTGAAAAGTTCAAGGATTTTCAGACAGGGATGTGGACAATCGAAAGGTAAAATATTTCTGTTAGCCTTGATATTTTCTGACTAGAAAGCGGTTTATTGGATTGAAATGACGAAGATATTGATAGTATTGCTCTCTGAGAGAAGCCGGATGAGCCACATTGTATAAATATAGAGTGAATAAGATCCAATTTGACAAAAACATAAAACAATCGTTTTAATTTAAGCATTAGTTAAGACATTTTTCCATAGCCAAAAATACATAAAACGCGAAATTCTCTTCCCACAAATCGAGTTGTTTGGTATTATATTATTAAGGGATATGGACTAGAGTGAGAAAGTAACTATTTATAGGTTTTTCACGATTAATTTATCAAGCTTCGATTATACAGAACATATCTAGAAAAGGACAAGGAACGCCACAGCTAAGACTCAAGTCAAATTTACTAATGCTAAAAAGTAAATGCGTACTCAACTCATTGGAATGTTAAGTTGTTTGTTTTTAAACTTCTTATATCGCTGATTAGGCTGGATTAAAGTATTTTTTATATTCATATTCAACAATGATTATTCGTTTTGTTCTTTTGTTACTTAAGACGTTTGAATGACAGCCGACCTTAGGGCAGTTGGTTTATCTTTAGGGTCAATTAATTTTTAAAGTAAGGTTTTTATTTATTTTTACAATTGTTTTAAAATAAAAAAAATTAACACTTATTTGAATACTTGCCATTTGGATATATACAAATTTTTATTACAAAATATTTTTTGTATATAAAGTTGACCCATAGTTACCATTGTCATATTATTTATTTTGGCTCTAACTGTCCTTTATATTGTTCTACCAAAAGCCTTTGGACATAAATGGTACGTTTTCATTTAATTTTTATTCAGTAATTGAGTACAATTTCTCTCTTCATAGAGGACTATAACATATTTTTGTATACGTATTTCACCAAATTAGTCCAGGTTTTCCCAATTTTTCTCTTCGCAACCCACCTAGGCATTCATTAATTTTAATTAATACCGATTGTTTTCATTGTACTGAAAGTTTCTTACTTAAATGTCGTATGTATTACATTGTTCAACAAAACAGATATTTAACAACACAATTTAAAAGTACATTTTCTGAGTTGCGGAAGTGCAAAAAGATCCAAGCAAAAATATAATCATTTATTCCTTACTGCTTTCGCTTCTTTTGATCGATATGAAACTTTACTAATATAATAGAATGCATTATTGTACATATCGATTAACATTATTTTTTTTAGAATCAAAGACTTAGTTAGCTAACATACCTTCATTATCATAATTGATAGATCGCCCGTGATCCAATTAAGATGCAACCGCTTCAAATTGTCGAAAAAACTGATAAAGAATAAAAAATGCTCTCGAAAACCAGTCTCGCATTGTTAAGGTTGTTGACCTGTTTGTAAACAGCTTTGCTTGACATAACTTTTATTACGTAGCAATAAGATAAGGTTTAGAATGATCCGAACAGGTGCTTATTGCATAGATGCATCAATTTAAGCATCTTAATTAGTTTAGAAAAGCATTCTTGCAACCATTGCGTAGGTTAATTATATAGGGAATGATTTTATTATACTATTTAATTTTGACAACAATACTTTGCTACCTCCGAAGCATTACTTCAGAACCCGTCGAGTAAAAACATCATTTGTCATTCCTCCTATAAAGAAATATTCTTCAAAATTTACCACAATAATTGACTTGCAAAAAATTCGAAATTTTCCTAGAATTCGAGAAAATACAATGATAATTCCTTTTTTAAATGCGAGTAGACACTTAGACTGAATGTATATTGCAGTTAAAAGACGTTAGGTCATTCTTATTGACAGATCAATGTCATGCTATAGTAAATGAAATGATATATCACTGTATTGTATAAATCTAGACGGTGTTATGATTTTAATATCATAATGTGTTCTAATGAAGCGTGCAGAATTCAATGCTAATGATGTACTCGAATAAGTAAGTGATGATTTAAAAATGATAAATAATCTCTTGCGAGTTTATTTAAAAATTAAAGCTAATTTAGTGTCACAAACTTCTAATTTATTGATTGTTGTTTAAATTAGTTCTTGACCTTGGTCTCTCCTGATGGTACGTGAAGATACGGCTGAAGATGGAAGCGAACCGAACCCGGACTCCTCGACTACAGAGGAACTGGCTATCTTACCTCCAACTGCTCGAGCACAACAATGCTGTTACCATTATTATTTTGACGAGAGACTTAAATAAGATGTTGGTAGCTAGCTAGGCGAATTTAGATAAAGCCACCATCAACCTTCTTGCTGCCAACAAAATTTCTGCCCCCGCTAGGAATTGAACCCACGAGACCTAGAGGCTATTAGATTGTGACATACATTTTTGAATTTTTTTCTATTCTTTTACAATTAGTTCTTTTAAACACGCAAGTATAGTGCAAATACCAATACGCAAATCAAATATTGAACTCAATAAAACTTAGAACCATTTAAAACACATAAATGTCTAATATTTATCACTCCAAACTTACAATTTTAAAAGTTGGTACTTCAATACTTCTGGATATATCGCATCTATTACTATTTCACTACTGTTATAATTTAAAGACATCAAAGTAGGTTTTATTATAGTCCTCAGCTTAAGCTTGATGTATTCGATGAAAGGATAAAATATTGCTACCTATTTCTAGTTCCTTCTTAGGTTGAAGATTAGATTAATCTTTGACTACAAAGTTGCTTTTAAATATTTCAACGACCTGGTTCTTCTTGGTACAAGGTCTATCATTATAATCTGTACCATAAACACGTATTATTTGATCGAGATAATCTCAAGAAGTCGTTTAAATATTATATTCGCAATCTAATTGCATAGGGTCTGAGTAAAGTTTGGTCAAATAAAATTTCCGTACATGAATGTCGTCATTCAAGTTTTATGTTACAAAACTGTAGGCTCTACTTGAACTGTAAAGTTCTGTACTGGCAGACCACGAGGAGTTATTCCACACAGGGTACACCTGATCGTAGTTGTCGGAAGGTATTTTGATGAATAAAAACCCAGACAAACGCTGCTGGGAGTTTTGTGGGTATTCCCAACTGCTATATTTAGGTGCTAATCGTCGTAGGTCCGTAACCCATCAAGCAGACAGTTCATTGTCACTCATTCCTTGTTTTTACTCATGTTTGTCTCCTATGTTTTCTTTATGTACTTTATTTGATGAATAATTTATTTTTATTAAAAAATCGGCATATGACTTGACACTGTCTGATGGTAAGGATCCCTCCTTACCGCAGTGAATATACACAGGTTTTTTCAGAAATAACGAGTACCCTTGTAATTTCGCATCTATAAATATGTATTCGGAAACTGTTATCAATAAGGTCTGTGATCGCTTTTAGCGGTAAGGTTGCCCTTTGTACAAAATTAGTTAAAAGTTTTTTTGTGTATTTCTCTTCTTGAATTAGCTGATGTACAATAAAGATATATTCTATTCTATTCCATTCTGTTATATAAATAAATAAAAAGCTATTATATATGACGTAATTACCTCCCAGTTGGCCCGACCGATTCTTTTTAACCTCTCTTATAAAAGAGTTTATGTCATAGGATTAAGAAAGTGTGGAAGACCATTTGACAAAGAAATAAGACACGTTTCTTTTAATCCCATGTGTCGTATATTATCTTTTTAATTTGAAACTGATGATGTTTTCATTATAATATATTTTTATTTTAACCCTATAGAAAGACTTTTCTTGCAAGGTGAATTGTCTCTAGTAAGCCATATGCTTACTGTTTAAATCAACGTCGTGTCTACTGTACATTAAACAGTAATAAATAGTTATTAAGTACCCCAATGACAGATCATGTCCAAATTGTAATTATCATTGTTAAGTTCCGACTTAGATCACTAACAAGAAGTTGTATCAGTCACGCTCACGATTGCACTTCGGAAGCGTGAAAAATATTTAGAAAAATGGCCAGTCGTGACGTGGAAGGGTTCTCTGGTGATCATCAGGCTGATTTTTTTCTTCTTTTATATGATAGGAAGGTAATTGATACATATGGTACATTAAACTTTCATGGTTACTATCAAAAGTATTGGTAATTACTTAGTTATATCCTGAGAAAAATCTTTTAACAGGAAATTGACGGTTGCTTTATTTCAATCAAACAAGGTTAATGGTAAGTCGTACCGACCACGTATATGAGTCATCATGAGAGACATATGTCTCCTCCAGGGATCCCCAAACCAATCGGTCCTGCGCTCTGGCATCCAGCGGCTTCCTGCGAGCTTAATCAGATCGTTAGTCCGCCTCGTGGAAGGCCTACCAATACTGCGGTTTCCAGTACGCGGCCGCAACAAGAGGACATTTACGCCTCTCGGGCTCTCAGTCCTCCTGGCGATGTGCTCTACCCACGAGTAAGTAGCTGTAATGTGGAAGAATCACTTGATATTGCTTATGCCTTTCTTTTCCCATGGCTCGTTTATTCCAAAACGATTACAGATACCGCTATAAGCTCTTTTATCAAAGCTGATTTATAAAACTCAGAAAGATGTGCCATGTTGACAATAATTGGCATCAGTTCGCCTGTACTTAAAATTATACTTCCAATTTTAGTCCTGTAGATCGTCATTATCAGGAGCAACAGTTTAAACGTCCCACTATATGGCTCAGACTTTCGTTTAAATACAAGAAACATAGTTTGTATACATACGCATACATAGACATAACAGCACCAGGTCCAATTGGAGGTGGAGTGTGATAGTGTTTCTCTTAACAACGACGAATAACTGCTATTCGTGCCTTCCAAACCACAGAGGAGATCAAGATAGTCAACATTGATTATCGTACCCAGGATCAGTAAACCAACCAAAATCCAGGAACAGTAGCCAATTCTTTCGTTTCTTAATCGAAGCCAGAGCGTCCGAACTGTGACGCCAGCGAGCCCTATAAGGTTTCTAGATCTCCATGGAAGTATTTATTAAATACTATTTATGTTCCGACCACAAAGCTTTTGGTTACAGTTTAATTTGATACAAAGGTCTTTAAATAACTTTTTTTATAGCAATCTTCAAAATGACATGAATAGATTTACATATTAGCAACGATGCGGATTTTAAGTTGTTCCAACTTTTTTTAATATTTTGTTTGTATCGCCTCTTATTATGTTTCAACCCATATACATAGCGGATAGCAATTAGAAACACACCATTTGCGAACACCAAATTAATAACTTATGACCAACTGATATCTATAAAAAAACATACCGCGTGTTTTATGAATCCCTAGTATTAACCGTCTAATTAGGGGTATTCATATCAATATTGTTAAATTGCGACTAAAATTTAATATCTCAATTAAACTTCGAATATAAAGCCACTTGATCTTGGAACTATGCGTGCATCTTAACAAACTTAACCTTTACCGTTAGCTTGTAGACCAGCAAGCAGATTCAGTCTGTAACCCTCGAAAATAGAGACTCGAGTTGTAAACCCACGTGCGTTACAGCTTTCGGCTTGATTTTGTCAATGTCGTATGAGCACGTTTTTTGGACGACTTTTCTTAGAGTATAAAAACCAAAAGAAGCATGAGGTATAGCATCAGTATAAGTTGTGCCATCATTGTAAGTGCATCCAGGGTGGAGGATTTTTAAAGGCAACGATATGAAATTGGTAATTGCTTCCTCTAAGTAAAACAGTTTTTCGTAGTGAGTGATTAAAATTGACGTATAAGAATAGTTTCAAAAAGCAATTGACTGTTAGGTACAGTTTGAAACATGTACATGGAAATATAAAAGTGAATTTTGGGCAGAGATATTTTAAACAAAAATATTATGTGTTTAATTTAAAATTTTCATATAAATACTATGGAAGTGCTAATTTAATTTTTATTTACAACATATCAGCTTAAATGATTATTTATCATAAAACCATGAAACTGCTGTGACATAAATCAAAGCAAAAAAATACTTTTTATAAAATTTCCAATTACTTCCTTGCGTTTGAAACTGCAAGATTTTAGTGAAATAATTTCCTTAACTGATAATGGCCTGATTGTCCATAGATTCATTTAAATGTGAACAACATGTAATCACTCAATTCCCTCAATTTTTTAAAATATTGGGATCATAAAGTCATTAAAATATGACCCAATAAAATTTCTTACAATCATTCATACCAGAATATCTTTTTGCGTTTACCAATGTTTTGATTAGTAATCCGTGTTGCAGGTTCTCATAGCCGCTTTCGTTGCGGCATGCAGTGCTGCCAAGTTAGATCGAACCTACCTTCCACCAGATTCAGCTAAAACAGCTGGTGGTAGCCCAGGATCCATCCAGACTCCTTTTGCAAGTAACTCCTTCAATCAAGGCTTAGGTGGTTTTCCCAAAGGTAGCTTCACGAACGAATTTCAGGGAGTAGTTGTTGATGCAGCTGCTCCTGGTACAAGAGCTTCGGAAGGTGAAAGTGGATTAGGTGCTCCTAGACTTTCATATGGATCTACTAATTCTAAAGTTGGAGATGCCGCCTTTAGAGGAGTTGCTGGTTTTAAGCTTAACAACAATCAAGATGGAATCGTAGACTCCAGTTCGCAAGCAGATAGCCAACCTGCATCTGGGGTAGGTTTTACCCAAATATCAAATTTAGCTCATTTCGAAGAAAAACCAGAAAGAGCGCAAGCTCCTTACGACCGCGTAGCAAACACTCTTCGCTTTGAGAACGAAGTAGGTCCAGAGTCTTATAATTATGCCTTTGAGACTGATAATGGTATATCAGCTGAGGAGAACGGTGTCGCTGTCGACGGTGTACATGCTCAGGGTGGCTATTCTTACACTGGTGATGATGGTCAAGTGTACAGCGTGACTTACATTGCTGATGAGGGTGGTTATCAACCCAGAGGAGATCATTTGCCTACACCGCCGCCGATCCCTGAAGAAATTTTGAGATCATTGGAGCAGAATGCTAGAGATGAGGCAGCTGGTTTGATTGATGATGGTAAGTGTTTCATCTGTTTTTTATTTTATTTAATAATCAACATAAAACATTAAAGCAATTTGTGATTACAGCACAAAAAAAAGTCCACAAAAGTGTTGTTTTAAATGTTAAAAATATAACCAAATAAAATTAAAATAGTTACATTTTGTTAACACAATTATGAAAGTATGTAGTCAGGTACATTTCTACTATACATACATATTTTTTTATCTATTTTGTCATCGTAAATTTATAGATTTGGGACTTTACCATTTTAATACGAAAAAAACAACAGTCAAATATTCATACTTCCACCTTAGAAATAAAATAAAGGTATAATTAATTAACTGTGAACCGCGTGCCACATTTTTTATATAGTTATCTCACGAATAAAAAGCAATACAGTTAACTTTGTGTCATTATAATTTTATTAGCAAAGTTAATATAATTTGAAACCCATCTTTAGTAATATTATTGATTAGCAATATTGATTAATTATCCTTATATTTAGTTTTAGTACTATAATATATTTAGTTTGAGTGAATTATTAGTTTAAATGGCCACCAAAGTGGATACTTTAGATTCCACGATATTTATGGATAAACGAGAAGGATTATATAAGCATTTAATTATTTAAAGTTGTAACTATTATTATAATGAGTAGTAGCATACGTGTCTGCTCGAACATGTACTAATTATCTGACAGCCACACAAAAACTAGGGTCAATTACCTACACAATATTGTGTCACTTACAACATCTATCGTCTTCATTTCAACATCTTATTGAGATGTACAAAGCGACTGATACAATATTTACTATCGACAATGACGAAGCAATACAAAAAACCTTTTTGAAAGAAGGAACCGAATCTTTTGTGTTAGATATTATACTTGATGTAGAAAGGTATCAATGTGGTGTAAGTCTCTTTAATAGTTGACATGATGTAACATAAGTAAATAATAAATAATTTATCGAAACGGAAATTCCTTTATGAAATAACAAACCTTTGAAAGTAATTTTTACCACAAACAATTTTTCTTATTGTATTTATATTTGAAATGTTTCCCTCTATTTTGTCACGACAAATCATAAAATGACGCAGCAAATAGGACAAAATAAGTGGCTTATTATAATATTATGTAAAACAGAATGGACAGTTCAAAACAATTTCCGTATTCCCCGACGGCTTAAAAATCTGTTTCATTCATAATATCCGTTACAGATTAGCTTTAAAGCCTATTGTGAGCGGTGATAAATGTATCGTCAACTGATACATTTATGCAGGCGTTGACAAATGATGAACAACTTTCATTTTTTACTTACAGGCTCATACGATGCTCAGAAATACAATACTGGAGCCGATTATGCAGAAACTGACGCCACACAAGTAGAACAAAATGACAGACAAGCACCTACATTTGGGAAGCGACCTGAATCTGACGCAAGCGCTAGTGACACTTTCATTAATCAGAAGAACCAACCTTTTGACAGGCCTAGCCCTAATGTTATACAAGAACAGGAGGTGTTGTCTAATTCTCAAGGTCTCCAAAACAATGCTTACCAGCCTTCAAGTTCGACAAACGCTTTCAGCAAAACTTCACAACCTAACGGTTTTCAGCCAAACAGATTTGGATCTAGGATTGAATATAATAGTCAATTAAATAATGATCACCTAAATGGAATAACTTTAAGTAAGCCGAATTCAAACTCATTAGATATTCATACTGATATATCTAATGAAAAACCATCATCGATTGATATTAACTTCCAACCATCGAGTATTACAGGTGGCATAAATGGCGAACAGTTTATTAAGAATTCTGTGAATAACTTTGGTTTAAAAAATGAGTTTCTACCACCAATGCGTGTTCAGAATAGGAGGCCTCAGCAATCTACAACTACAAAGCTTCAAAGCTTCAACCCATTATCTCAAAATTTTCATTCTACTAATCAACCAGAAATACCCACACGATTTTCACAATCCACTCAAAATTACAACAATTTAAATTCACAGAACACAAATAAATTTCCTATAGTGAGTGAACCTATTCAAAAGGGAATGCCATCTAGCTTACTTAACTCACAACGTCCAACTTCTCAACCAAGTATTGTATTGACAACGCCTTTCGAGTCCAATGAAGAATCTATGACTGGAACTCAAACATCTAATGTCAGACCAACCTCTAAATATGAAAGCCAATCTACTCGACAGCCATTATCACATCCTCATACCTCTATTACTACTCAGTCCCAGTCTTTTGTCAAAAATCCTGACACTGTCCCAGCTTACTATCAACCAGATGAAGTTAAGTATGTATCAGGCTCTATTATGCCAACATTTAATAATCGAAAACAAGGTCTTGATAACTCATACTATTACAGGCAGCCTGCGAAACCTTTTAGTGCTCCCACCACAACAGGATCTAAAGTTCCAAGCTCGCCGTCTGGTCAGTTTAATAGAGTAATTCAGCAAACTCAGTTTAATGCTCATCCCATTCCTTTCCAACAGAATTTCCGCGTAAACTCTTTTCAATCTCAAAAGCAACCAGTTACAAATTCGGTTCAATACCCTCAGCCACCAACGCTAGCACCTGTTGCCCCTACTTTGTCAACGAATGGACAATTCCAAGGAAGCACTAAATCTTCCCAATACAATGGTATCACACAAGCTTCAGCAATTCCTTTCCTTCACCAAAATCAGGGATCTAATAGATTTCCGAACCCAACCGCAGTTGTACCCACTGCACCCACTTCTGGAATTCGAGGATCATTGCAAAACAATAGAATAACTCAGGCAACTGCTACATCTTTTGTCTCTAGTGTACCAAATTCTCCCATCAATTTAAACTCCCGACCATCTTTTGGTACTAGGCCAAATTTCCAATCCATTGAAAATAGATTACAGTCCATGCAACCATTCATGCAACCACAAGTGGAACAGGAATCATCCAACAATGATGCAGGTAATCCTCCCACCGTTTCTACTGAGCAATATTCTGGAGAAATCTATGAATACAGCAAGCCTGCTGAAATGCTGCCTGCACCAGCTAAGCCTGAATCAAGCCAGAGTACTCAAAATAAATTTGCATCATCTCAAGGTAACCGCGATGGTGTGACACAACAGCAACCCATGTCTAATTTTGGAACTTCAATTAAAAACGAAGGCCGTCCTGCTCGTCCTCAATCTAGTTCCTCAGTAAATAATCGGGGTCAGCCTAGTCAAGATTCTAAACTTCAGTTCAATCATCAATCTAGACCTTTCGAAGGTCAATCTCAAGGTTTTCAGGGTTCAAAGCCCCAAAACAAGGACAGGCCAAACTGCTGCCAGTCCCTAAACTCTCAAATATCTCAGCTGGAATCTCAAAGGGCCACTCAGAGTAGCCGTATTCCTCCTGCAAACCAATTTGGAGCCCAATTCCCAGGATCTGAATATCAGAGCTCAAGTCAGAGCTTTGCTGGTAAAGGTGAGGTTTTCAGTGGGCCCAGGAATCCTCCAAGCTTTGATCAAGAAACCGGTTATCACTATTAAAATCATAAGTGCCATAATTTTTAAGATTTACGTGAAAGAAATATAAAATGCAATACTGCGAAAAGTGATAAGAAGGGGAGTTAATTCTATCAGAATGGATTAATTTATAAAATTACTTGTAAATTTGGTAGGGCGATATTTTTACAATGTATGTCATAATATTAAGTCAAGCTTTGTGAATTTGTACAGCAATCATATTATCTGTATTACGATTTAATAAATTATTTTGTAAATATTTAAACACACTTGTTTGTTTTTATTTAGAAATACCTGCTTAAGTATAATAAATTTGAAATATACATTAAATAAGATGAATACAATGATTCCTTAGTCATCAGTTGGTCTTATTGCTTGGTTAAGCTAGCAGCTCACCTGATGATAATTTGTTTAACTTTAGCTAGCTATGAATTGATCCTTACATTGTTTGGCTTTTAATAATTTTAATTCATAATAAATACAATAAGCAAAAATAATTATATCGCATTAAATTTCGTCTCATTGAATAATTAAGTGATTTAAAAAATCTGTTTGTTGACTATTTTCATCCTTTACTCGTTCGAATCACAGTTCGTAATCTCATAAAACAGAAAACCAATAAATTAAATTGTAAGATTTATTTCAATTTTAAGAAATATTTTATAGCCTCATATTACAATCGAAAACGTCGGTATTTTTAAAAATACTCAAAAAATAATTTTAACACGGCCATTTTGAGATCAATAATTTTGTAGGATAAAATCAGAACACATTGTTATGGAACAGACAGTTTGTGATAATCGTGGAACTGAAGTTGTCTTAACTGGCTAACATATTCTTTACTGCCGTGCTTGTTCTTGATGGGGTCAATCATAATTTATTGTCTTCCTCCCGTCCGTGCTTCGAAAAGCATGCTAAGCTATTGGACTGATTGCTAAGATAACTAACCCAAATTTGGGCTCAAGCTCCGTCTATCTCGCTTTGTAGGAAGCCCCAGGCCCAGGCCCAGATTATGCCTAAGTTTCTAGGCTTTTCATGATGATAATGAATAGCCGAGTTGAAATTAATCTAATTACCTGATTGGAAAAAGCAGTCGAGGTTAAGAATGTTGGTTGACCCATCCGGGGACAACCATATGAGTGGTTGCTTTCTATTGTATTCTAAAACCGTTTAAGTAACTCTTATAATTCGTACATTAACAAAATTGCTTAATAAACAACTGTAGGAACTATTCTTCGTCTATCTAAATTGAATATAGACAAAATATTTTACTAACTATATTATAATTGCGAAACTGTCTTCGTCGTTAGTCTGTTACGTTTGCACGCTTAAAGCACTGAACTGATTTCATTTAAATCTAGTACAAAGGTGCTCTTTTTAATCATAACGTTTAAGCAAACAAACAAGCAAGTCTCGTTGACATAGTAATTCAACTCTCGCCATGGGTGGTCCCTGGATGGGTCAATCAAAATATTTTAACTTAACCTCCTTCATGCTACGTTAAGTCATTGAACACGGTTTTCACAGCAAACGCTTTCATAATTTCCATATTTAACTGAAAATGAAGACATATTTTACACTTAAGTAAAATATAAATAATTTAATTGAATTATAAAATCCCCGACTGTAAGTATCACGACCTATCAAATATGAAATATTCAAGGGACTAAAAAATACTTTAATGAAGTCTATCGAATCAAAAATGATAAAGTGTAACCGACAGACGTATCATAACAAACTAATAAGTCAAGATATCCTAACAGTTATAACACATATTTCTTAAGTTACCGTAACTTTGATTAAGTGGCAATCAAATGTAACTTGAGATGAGGCGAATAGCATTATTTTTTGTTTGTCTAATGAAGATGAAGCGTTTTAGAAATATACACTTAAAACATATTCGTAAAAATTATATCTTATGATATCCAATCAGACGGAAACATTACGGTGAATTATAACGCGTTAAAACATTTGAAAGCTTTATGACTGTCGAAATTTTTAAGTTATAACGGCTTTGTTTCGTTGATATCGTTTTTTTTTTAATTTTCCCGAGCATAGGCGATATATTTCGGGCGTGGTCTTAATTATAGGTAACGAATGACTGGGTTGAGTTGGATGTTAAAAGCATTAGATTAGGTTTCATATTTTTATAAATTATGCCAGGTGAAAAGTAGGTTTTAAGTGGGCCTAATTTTGAAGGCACAGTTCTTAATTTAATTTTTAGTTTAGTATATCCCGCTCTCTTATTATGCTGTAGGTAAAGAAAGAGAAGAGTAAGTAAGAGTAACAACTGTCCAATACCTTTAATTTAGAGTAATCCAACATCGCCAACTTCCCTCAAGTACTTTATCTTGAATCCTGTCCATCCTAAGGTTACCTGGAAGAGATCGCTTTGAGCGATAAAGTCACCCTTTGTACAAAATTAGTTAAAAGTTTTTTTTGTGTGTTTCTCTTTTTGAATTGACTGATGTACAACAAAGATATATTCTATTCTATTCTAATCATAGACAATGCAGGGAGATGCTTTTTAAAACCTGCATTTTAGAACTATTTTTAAGGTCGCAGTTTGAATACCACGGTCTTAATGTCATGTGCTTTCATATTGACAGTAAAGGATGCAATGCACTTAAATTAAATTTAGGGGTGTATACTCCAAAACTAGACCCAGTCTCGTCAAAGACGAAAATTATTTAGCCTAAAATTATCATAATTAGGAGATGTAATTATATATATACTAAATAATGGAAAAACATATTCAATATTATTATTAGTAAAAGTTACAATGCAAGAGAAATAGATATATAAACAATAACGAAGGGATAAGAAATATTGTTGTTTAGCACACAAACAACTGCCTCCAACTGGGACTCGAACTCGGGTCCCCTGACCTGTAGCTTGTAGTCTTATTAGTCATCAGATTACCTTTGGCAGTTTGTTTAGCGATTAATATCTGTAGGTAGCAATGATTTCAATAACCCTAATGTAAGTTTCAATCGTATCGAGACGTTTCAACCGGGTTTAGCTGACAAATATTTACATTTCAATACTCAACAGAGGCGCCACTGTCTTTTACGGTTTGAAAGCTGACGATAAACGCTATCGAGTAGCTTAAATTCTATTGAAATTTACGACAAACGTACAAGCCTATACTTTATTGCAATATAAATAAAGGCGTTCCAAAGAATTACAAGGCCAAATTAACCGGCCATAAAAGTTGAATGTACTTGTAAAATTAATGACAATATTTTCATTTGAATCATCAATATCATCACAACCTTTCTTCATTCAACAGTCGGGCACAAGCCTTCGTATGTGGAAGAAGCACATGAGGCGTTTTGTTTCACACGAATAATTTAATTAATCTAACATTGTAACTAATTTATAATTTTAGTTATAATGCCTCCCTGTTGCTCGTGGTATTGTCATCGAAAAAACCTTTCAAATAGTAATAATATAATCACAGAATTTTATCACAGGTAACTCCAGCTCAACATCACTAGAACATTAACAAAATGGTTTTATCTCTAATATCGTTATTAATACTTTCTTTAGTCTTTCATTTAATTTATTTTATTTTATTAGCAAAGTTTACAGTCTAAATACAAAAGCACTTTTTGGGCCGGCAAGTTGGAAGTGGCTAGGGCAGTATATCGCACGCTGCACTAGCTATCTTCACATATGGACTCATCATAAGGTGGTGTCGAGTCTTTGCTGAGTTTTTTATACTTATAATTGCTATTTATTATTTCTGCGAGTAATTTTTAATTTATCCCTTCAATATGTCAAGCTTCAATGCCTGGTAAGAAAGCGATGCGCAGATAGATCATTAAACCCAGTATAAAACTGTGATGTTGAGCTGGAGTCAGTGAATTGATGTGATTGATTTTTTGTACGCAAAGCACGCCACACCCAGTCGCAGTAGGTACCTGCCTTCGGGTGAATGAGGATCTTCAATGGAATAAGAGTGAATCACTCAGAGAGTAAGTAATAATATTATTTTAATTATTTTAAATCATTACTAGAGACAAGAGAGTAGAGAGAAATAAGCCTCACTATGTTAACAGGTCCGAAACTTTACTTAAGAGCGTAAAGAGTAAGGCCTACATTTTGTTAATATCTTGAAACTAGAAGCTCTAAGTTAGTCTGAATAGGATAACTGTCTTAATTTTATGAATATGGCTTTGGTGTCTTCGGTGATTAAATTTTAATTATCGCCATTAACTCAAATATGTTTAGTTAACAGTGTAACTATCGGATATTGGTCTCATAAACCTTTTCCGTTGAATGGTTTGAAGGACACGGTATTGCAAAACATTATGGGTAATTTTATTCAGGATTATTAATTAGACCTAATGCTATATATTTATACTTTGTCTTATTTACTTGCTTAGCGATTTGAGAGCTCTGATCGTGATTACGAAAGAAAAGAATCGTTTGCTCCAAAGCAAAAATTCTTCCAATACCATACCAATAACATACTAGGTATATCTACTGTACTCTAAATACCATTTGAGACTAATCTTGGATGAGTCATCAGGTTGATGTAGTAATCCTTAATCTCATCATTACTTCCAGCAACCAGCCCTGGCTCCATCAGACCAGCAAGTGGCGTTATGTCGCATAATCTTCATGCGTTTCTCTCGTTTAGGAATTCCTATGCCCAACAGTGGGAAATTTATAGGCTGTTGATAATGATGATGAGTTTTATTTCGAGCGAAATTTCGGCTGTAATATTATTATTTTATTTACTATTAAGTTCAACATAACAAGTGTCTTTGTAATAAATAAAAACAAGAATCTGTAATTACAATTAATACACATTTCTACCGTCAAATAAATCAGGAAAGATAAGCATAACACAAGTGGCTTACTCAGCGGTAGTTGAACGTAATTAATGGTTGAATCCGATGAATGATCATAGCTTGTGGTTAGCGAACTCGTCAGTGCAAATATATCATTTATATCACCGGCAAAGTATGTAATTTAAGCATTTTATATATACACTCATTATATATGATACCTAGTTCAATTAGGCAATATGCAATATTATTTTTAAAGAAATTATTAAAAGCATTACCTAAGCCATGTATACAACCTTATTCGGGGGAAATCTACTTACCAACCACTTACGACCACTTGCTAAGCGGCCATTACGCCTGATCGTAATAGCACGAGGAATACCCTAAAACTCCTTGGTAATTTGGATGCTCTTCGTGGTGCTAATCTGGGTTCCCAACAATTTACCAGACTAAAAAACTGGTTTTCAGCCGTATGTATAAAATTTATAGTTATTCTGTAGAATATCGTTATAAAGTTAGACAAAGCATATTTCAGATATGAACAGAAAAATAGTACGAAAAATTTTATAAATGAATAATGAATGACAGTACAAAATAACTTGGTCAATACATTTCAAAATGTAAAAAAATGTATCACATTTGACATAAACCCTCGTTTAGCTATCGAGCGTAATTGCCAAATTCAATACATTTTTTATTTAGCTATTCGATTCCGATTATCTAGTCTAGACTAGACCCTCTAGAACTAGACTAGACTAGAGTCTAGACCCTCAATTATTAAATTACTATGACACCAACAGTGCTACAAAAAATACAACTAATCAACGTGTTCAATATATAAATATTAGCTAATACAGTAACATATAAAGATAATTGAAGATTATATAGATATTGATTTCCAATCATTACTAAACACTGATTTTCAATAAATGAATGTTCCAAGAATAAATCTTTTTAAATTTTCGCCTGTCAACCGTTTCAATAAAGACATAATTAATTTTCATTTGACTTAAGTTTCCAGGGAATATATTTAGCTTATCTAATGATAAAGTTCGTAATATGAATCACTTTACAGTATGATACATGTACGAGAAGCATTATTCAACTTACTTTAAACATATTATATAAACTTAAGTTAAGTAGATATTATAATTATAACTGTTAGTCCACATCGCATGCCGTGGCTGTCTTTAATTAAAAACTGTACTTAATTTAATGTCTATGCTATAATTAAATATCTTTTGTTGGTATGTGTTTTGACGGGCCTTAAAATAAATAAATATTAACCGTTTAGTGGTTATTACAGAAATAAGCTTTAAACATCTCTTTCATACTTTTTTCATCATTTCTCATCTATAATAATGACAGCAGCAGAAGCAAACTTAACTTTCACCAGGATAGAATTGTCCTTCACATTATCAAGAATACTACTAACGATGACACGAATTTATATTTCATCTTAGGAAATACATAATTTAGGTGCTTTTAATGTCCTATTAAGAAGGTATCTATTGTCAATCTCAATCAACCAACCTGACAGATGGTATCCGAAGATGCCGATTGAATTGCGATAGATGCTATCAGCAAATCTGCAATTTGTACGATAAAGAATAGTTTAGTTTCAATCGCTAGTGATTACATAACAATGTTATTTGGTTTTGTTGTTAATTTAAGCTGTTAGCGTAATATTTGAAACAAAATAAGCGTTATGAAAATCAAGTAGATTGAATACCAAATAATCTAAAAACATTTGTGAAATTTAAAAAATCTGCTAAGAAAGTTTTTTTTCTAAATTCCACTCCTAATCGTATGCAATGGGGGTAGAATAAAACTTGAACTTAAAATTCACACAAAAATTGACAAATGCTCTTAACACAAAATTTTGAAAAATGTCTCACAATTTTAAAAAATCCGCGCCTTGATAATTATACAAGGCAAGCGTTGTGAGGAAGACACACGGAACTGGTCACAGACACGTGCAATTTTAAGGAGAAATTAAATCTTATTGCTTTGTTTGGGACAGTTTGTATTTTTAATTGGGGAAATGACATTTTCATGATATTTGTCTCATGTAAAATGTCATTTTTCCGTTACCACAGCCATATATTTCAAACGCACAAATATAAAAACTTCGATTTATCATTTCGGCATAAATTACGGATGACAATTTACATTTGTATTCCATATATCAAATGCAGCCACGTTACTCCACCTGTGAATTTAGAACGTAGGCATATAAAACGACATGTGACCTTGATGTCATCCCACAAACATCTGCCACAAAAGGTAAAAGCCGAACCCCCTTATAAAAAGCTAAGAACAGAATAATAACAGAAACTAACCAACCAAGCATTCATCGTAAAAACGTCCTAAACAATGACTTTAATGATATCTCTCAATCGTGTTCTTTGCTGTTAGATAAGATAAGGTAAAGCTTTATTTGCCAAAATGTTGTATTTACAATAAATAGCATAGATTATTCTAGTCAGCCTAGAACAATCAACCTACTTGTAAACATGCAAATTATAATGGTAATAATTAAATATAAATATATTTATATAAAATATTGATGACGTTTCAATTAATGTAAAGGTTACAGTATCATTTATTTACTTAAAGTCTAAATATTTAATGACACTATAAAAGCGGTGTTCTAATAGATACTTTAAACTTACTTTTAAAAAATTGTTAACATTTAAAATCATTTAATGACTTTAACTTTATGATTAAGTAATACAGTGCTTATATCGTGTTCCGAGTTCGAATCCCGGTAGGGGCAGATATTATTATGACGGGTACGAATATTTTTCCACGAGTCATGAATTATTGTATTTTTATTTACTTTATTTCTGATATTTATATGTATATATATTACTATCTATTTTTCTCCGTTATCTAGTATTCATAAAACGGGTTTTTAAGGATGCTTAATTTGGGCTAGATAATAGTTGTGAGTGTGAGATATTTTAATATTATACTATATAATGTTATTATTTTCGTTCATGTATTTATGTTACGGAGGTTACAACACTACATTAAAGTATTGTCGTCTAATCATTAGGCCTAATATCTACCCGCCTGGAGGTGACCTGGTGAATTGCTCGTGCAGAAACCAGGTTACCCCCGTGAAGGGCAATGGAGTTACCGGGGAGTTTTAGTGGTTATTCTCAGTGTCGCTCTATTGAGGTACTGAGTGAGCCCCACACACGCCCGTCGCTTAGCCAGTGGCGGGTAGGTCCGTAAATGAATACCTCCTCGTAAAAAAGGCCTAATATCCACCCACATAAGCACCCACCTTTTTCGAGTTCTACTTTAATTGGTGTATGTTTGCTAAAAAGATATATAGATATTAAATTATAATATTGCTAAAAAGATATATATATATATATATATATATATAGGTATAGATAGATATCTTTTTGGCAAACATACACCAATTAGTTGGACGTGTATAGAATCTTGATGAAATATAGATATCATCAAGATTCTATACACGTCACAAGCCTTCCTTGAAGTACACGAGGGGTTAAGTAGATAAGGACCCCAGACGCTGGTCCAATGCAGCATTATGCAAGTGGTTGCTGTAAAAACTGGGTCCAACAGCTTAACGTAATTTCCGAAGCACAAACTCCTGCTCGAAATAACGAAAATTTCTTTGACTTTCTAATCGAAACCGAAGCGCTCGAAGCACTAAGCACTCCTCATCCTGTTTATATTCATGAAATGAATATACACCGATGAAATGAAATTAAATACTATTTGTGAAGGAAGCACACCTTCCATGAAAAAGACATGAAATGATGGGTCGCTTAAACTTATTTTAATTAAAAATATTTATACCTTTAATTATAAAAGCATTTTGATTACCCCGGAAGAAAATTTAAATCATAAATGAGAAACGGATTCAATGCAGCTACTAATTATATTTATATTTATATCCATGACCTCTCTGATGACGAAATACAATATATGTTATATCTAAATTGTAAAATTAAATATGTTGGTCTGTGTACACAGAGTCTTCATGGGGTTCTTAAGCTGTATTCACATTGATTTATTAATAAAAAATATTTGTTATTTAAATTTTAGTTAACTGAGACACACATTCTTTACATTAACATTATTTAAGGACCGATTTCTCAATCATTAGATATTAATTTTGAAGAACGAATAATAGTGCATTTTCAACTTATCTGCTAGATAAATTATTTTTTATTGTCTTACATAAACTAACACCATTATAAGATCGATGCAATCCACAATGGATTGACGGAAAATGCTTTTAGGTTTATTTATGATTAAAACCCGATTTATGGTGCATTATATTAATAACGTTATCGTTAAATAAATTGTAAAGTTATTACACAAAAGGACACATGCTTATTTAGAAATTAGAATAAAATATTAGCAAATGTTAGCTATTAATTAAGAATTTAATTTAATTTAACTTACAGCAATAAAGCCAGGTAAAAAATAACAAAAATATTCGAAAAAAATTTACTGTATTTTTTATAAAAAGCACAGCAAATATGTTAGATATAATAAGAAAATATAATGCCCCAATTATGTTTTAAAATATTGGTAATATATAGTTATTAGCATATAAGGTTGATTGTTATTAATTATTAATAGTAACTAACAATAATAAAATATATGAATGGTATTAATTTTTTAATAAGGGTGCCGAAAACACAAGACAAATCTTGACTACACATTATTTTCTAGAAGTTTTTCAAATACTTCTCGCAATTATTTAATTGCCAAATATCAGTAACCTTCTAGATAAGCTCCAATAACTAGTGACTTTAGGCAAAAAGTTGTTTACTATAGAGAATATATTTATTAAATAGTAAGTCGAAAAAACAGATAATACCATTATGTACCCACCTTTACAAACATTTAATTGACGCATGATAGTGTAGTATTTAATGGGCAAAAACAATTTTGTTGCTATGACGTGTTAATTGAACACTTTAACAAGGATATGCGTTACTCATCCGTTAGCGTGTCTTCCGTTGCCACTGCAACGACGTACACGGTAACAGGTGCAGGGTTTTATAAGCGAAGAAGGCGCTTTATTTGTATAATACTATTGAGCTCGTTGTCATTTTAAAGCTTTGGTTTCGATAACGAAAACAAATCAACTTTGATCATGGTTGATCCTTGGATGGGTCAATTAAAATATGTTATCTCTAGATCCTCAGTATTTGAAAAGCCATCGGTTCCCGTTGTTTAGACAACTAAGCGTTGTTTAGCTTTACTCGACCAATTCGCATTGGGCCAGTATTGGGTAGTCTTATAACCCACACTCCTCATGTGTTCTTACGCGTAGTAAAGCCTGTGCCCAGCGGTGGGCCATATGTAGCTTATTGATGATGATGATTTAACATTATTTACCTCGTTACATACATGAATGATTAGGGTACATATGTTTAACACTTATATCTTAAGATTTTTAAAACTGAGACGTATATATAATTATTATTTAGTATATATTTAAATTCTATAACTGGAACAATTTGTAAATGCCCGGTTGATACCCACTTAAAGTTATCACTATTGCCTTTTATTACATTTGTTTGTTTTTCTCATACATATTCCCTGTTGTGACGATTTAAAAGAACTCAGTAAATGAGTCTATTTAAATAAAGATATTTTGACTTTGACTTTGACTTATTATCTAACGATAAAGTATTTACTTTGAAAACATTGACATAATGTAACGGTAAAGTATTTAATTTGACAATATTTTTATAAATTAACGGTAAAGTAACGTTTTATGACTGTTATTATTGTATGAAGTACTTTTTATTTCAAATTCAAATACGGTGTGAATAGCCGGTGTCCATATATAGGTAGATAAATAAATACAAGTGTACAATATGTTTGAAGATCAGTCAGCCAATAATAGCTTATTAAAATATCAAAACCCTTCAATTATTGCGGTTTTTCGTGAACATTTTATCACGCACAAGCTTTTTTATTAATTTAATTAACTTTTTATACAATTATTATTTTTATAATACATCCTGTATGCGAATCACCACAAAAACTCCGAACATATTCACTGGCTGGTGTATATTGTATAGATTATAAAATCAAAAACTTTACAATTAAAACGTTGCCTGTCACTGAGTAAGCTACACACGAATTGACCTTCTATGTTTAAACACTATCAAAGGTGTAAAAAGGTAGTTACCTAACATAATTGTTTATCAGATTTAATCAGTTTTCAACATCAAGATTAAATAATACAATATGTAAAATACAGGATGTTTAGTACACACCCTATCAAGACGAAACCTATCCATATTAACGTAGACATATAAATAAAATGGTAGATTTATTTTTGCATTCCCCATATTTTTTTTAGTGATCGAAATATTTGTATGGAGCCATTTAAAACTGTATATGAGGTCTATTGTACATCCTTAAAATTACATTGATTTTTTGGTGAACGGATTTAAAAAAAATTACGAATCGATTTAAGGGATACCTATATTCTTTTTGTTTAATATAAATACTATTTTGAATATTGAACCTTGTTTATTGAATAAAATTTTAGCCTCAAAAACATATTCAATAACAATTTTGTAGGTCACCGCTGTAAATACATATTTCGTTAAACAAAATTTAATATCCAGTCTCACGAACTGATTTGAACATGACCCGACACTCAACGGTCACTTATTGATTTTCGTTGAGATCTATCGACGAGTAAGTTAGATAGCTAATTTAGTAATCAATCATGTACCAGTATTGTACATTATGTAAAAGATGCGAAGCTGTTTCATCATTTTATTTGAGAAAAATATTTTAGAGGGATTTGCAAATGCTTTACATTAACTCTTTTGAATATTTATATTTGGAAAGAACTTAGCAACACACTAACAGAGCCTTTTACGTATACAGAAAAAACATATTTCAGTATTTGAGACGAACTGAGTTCTTAACCGACTAAAACAGGATAAGTGTCTCAATTAAATAGCCCTTATAAGTCCCTCTGTTGTATATAGGTTTTTCTACATAGGGTCATATAGCAAGATTGCAGTAAAAACTGGGACCAAAGGTTTGACGTACCTTTAAGCAAAGAGGAGAATTGGGATTGACCCATCCAGGAATCAAACCTGGGAATGTTAGATCATTTTCCTAAGCAAAACCAGAGCGAGCCACTACGCTAAAGAGCTCCTCGAGGAACGCAATGATTGACGTTACTAATTTCGTCTGAATTCGTTAGTCTCGCTAAAATTTAAAAAAAACGGATTGACCGCACTGAGCAATTTTTTTTTAGTCCAACTTAATTTAGGGGACATTTAAAAATATTTAAAAAAATCAGGGAAAATCCTAAATGTAAGCTTAAAAATTTAAACATTTTAAATTGGTAATTCAGTACGAAAAATTTTATTACTTGTTTTGCTATTAAAAAATCATTTTTAACATCTTTTATTATGATATTTTTTGATAGATGTCGGTAGTGGTGCAAAATTCACCGGGCAAACTAAATATTAAAATAGGTTATTTCAACGAATTATCGAGAGAGAGACTTTACAAATTTATATTGTCAAAGCAGAACGTGCTTTCACAATATAATTTTGTCACAGAATTCTTAATAGAAAACTTAATACGTAAAAAATCATTCTGTTAATTATATATTATAGTGTACATCTATGTAGATGTAAGTTATATGCACACTGCGTCCTCTATTTAATTCACATATTCCTGTCGCAGATCTGCTGGTAGAAATTTCCTTAGAAATAAACAGTACCTTTGTACTCAATGGTTTTATGTCAGTTTCATTTCATTTTCAGTTTTTTTTTCAGTTTTATTTTTTACATGTGTTTTTATAAATAAATAATTACAAAACAATAAAAGGAAATGGAATATAATTATTTATCTAGCCGCAGTTCATTAAATACTTATTTAATTAGTTTTTTTTAGTAAACCAATAAACTAGTTATTATATTGAAATTCTATTGTTGGTAAATCTGCTTTAAAATTGTTTCTCTACTTTCTTATAAATGGACTCTACATGTTATTCTATTAAACTGTTTGATTTCGAAATAAAGCTAATCTATTTAATTAAATAATTATAGTTATTTGTATTTCAAATACTGTTATTAAGTGAGCATGATGTAGTCATAGTTAAGTCTATAGCTTTCTCACGGCTCGCATTTTCACGGGCGCTATTTAAATCGCCATGGGCTATCGTGTCGTGTTTCATATATAATTTTCGTTTATTCTCTTATGATTATTCGTTAAAGCTATTAATACCACTACACCTATCGGACTTCTGATCGAGTGGTCAGTACTCCTGTTTAAGTAGGCAGAGGCACCGAGTTCTAATCCCGGTACGAGCAAACATTCGTATGATGACTACGAATATTGTTATATAGTTTGTATGTTTATGTAGTATATTTATGATATTTTGAAACATATTTCTATCAAAATTTTTCCGTTATCTGGTATCTATAACAAGCTCTTAATGATGCTTAATTTGAGCTGGATAATAGATGTAATGATTATATTATTAGTACTCGCTCATTATATATTAGAAAATATATTGTACCTACTTCACAGACTGCTTCTGGTATTAAAGACGTCGCACTTCCAGGGTAGATGTCATCTTGCTTAATTTATCATAGTGATTCTTGAATAACTTCATAGTTATCATTAAAATCAGCAAAGATACATAATACATATTTTTCATTAACTTACCTACTATAAAGAGATTTATTTTTAATTTCTTTTTTAAGATAACCGCCGGCGACGGCGTCCATTCAAAAAATAATAACAGTATCGTATTTCATTTATTAATATTAAAAGATTGATTGTTGAAAAGAGGAGCTATTGTTTCGTAGCTCTGTGCCATTTTAACCTAAAGGCCTGTCAAACGTGCATTATACAGTTTAACCAATTTTCGATCTCATTAAAAATAAAGTATAGAAGAAAACAAGAGAATTTTGCTCCTATTGCTATTTAATTGATATAGACATTTAATTATACTATCAGGTTTCAAATTGTTTTTACGTAGCTTACTACTTATCATAAACTCTTATTATCTAAAAATACACAATATTTATCTTATTTTATTTATCTAATATCTCACACATCTTAGTTATATTAATATTTAATTGTTAAATTGTTATTTTTATTTTATTATATTTTACACGTTTAATATTTAATTGTTTTTTTCTATCTATAATTTAATTTTAAAAAGCCCTCGGGTTGTAGCAGAATATCAGTGCTTTGTGTACAAAATTAGTCACTGAGTTGCGACCCTTTTGCACTTCTGCAGCGCACACAAAGGTCTTTAATACCTTATTATAAAATGTTTGTCTTATTCGTCTTTTATCTATGTACTGTCTGGATGGATTGTGTGTGATGTAGAGATGGAAATAAATGTTTTATCTATCTATCTATCTATCTATGGACAACCATAGGATGAATAAATCAGTATTACTGTCTTGTATCACGAAGTTGCTTGTCAAAGTCAAAATATTTTATAAAAAAATTCAACACTCCAAACGAAATTAGATTTGTCAATTAAAAAAAGAATTTCAATTGGCTCACGCATTCTTATCATGAAAATATTTCTGAACCTTATAGTAGTATTTTTACGTTATATTTTGTTAAACATAGACAGACTTTGTTATAAATATGTATAGAGTTCCCCATGAAAGTGTGACCTGTCTTGCGAAGTCTAAAGTTTGGAACAACAAGTTTATTTTCATTTCTAGTGTTAAAGCTAGTAGAATAAAAAATTTTTGAACATACAAAATATTATCATATATTACTTGCTACATATATAGTTATTTTATACGTAAGCTTCTGTTGTGAGCTTTTATATATTTAAGAGTATAGAGTCAAAAAGAAGTATCGTTAATATATGGATTAATCCAGCATCAGTTTGCTGACTTTTGTCATCGATAAAATGGCCTCCAACCAATAATTATCACATATTCCATGAGGTATTGAGATACGGTATACGATACATCGGAATCCCAAAGCCATACTAATGAACCAAACAAAGACTAAATACTTGGCTGTATGATTTAGTTAATCCCTTCTTCTTTCCTTTACTAATAGTTAAAAATTTACGAATAAGATAAAAAAAAGATATTTAAAAAAATAAGATAAGATTTTAGTATTCCATATGAATTGTTTCAAGTCAGAAATTAAAAGAGTATAGAGATATATAGTGTCCAGAATAAATTGGCTTTCATTTAATTAAATATTATATATATTTAGAATTAAATACATATATTAGAAATATAAATACAACAAATATTCGAGTTTATCACACAAACTTCGGCTTGACCAGGCTACTCCGTCAAGGGTGGGACCCTTGGTGGGGTAGCCTGGAGCTAGGGTTACTATTGAATGTGACCACTCGGAGAGACTGTCATCCGTCATTGGCTTAGAGGTTCGAGCGTTTTGGTTTCGATCATAAAAACAGAGCATCTTTTGCTATGGTTGATCACAGAGGAATCAACCAAAAACTATTTTTATCTCATGCTTATGCATGCATGCATGCAGTGGTAGGATCATGATCCAAACTGCATAAGGATACGCTTGTTCCACGAATAAAAATCTGTGCCCACCTATCGGACATATATGACAATAAAGTTAACTATAGAATGTTAATGAATGTTTAATATCATTTGTTGTCTTTTTAAAATGATTTTCTTGTTTATTTTCTGAATTATTTTTGTAAAGTGCAGAGTATCTGTGACTCAGTGAGCTAACTACTTTCGGAAGAGTAGTTTACAATTGTATGTCAAACTATATTAAACTCGATTAGATTATATTTAGATAACAAAGCAACTTTCGCAATGGTTGGTGCCTGGATGGGTCAATCCCTGCACCACGCGAGGATACTTACGTAAGCTCTTTTTGTTTTGATGCCGATCTGTTCTCCGAACAAATATCTTTATTCGTCCCTTCTGTTACCAACACTCCCCTTTCTGACTATACGATATGACGACACAATATGTGACTTTACGACGGGTGGCTCTGTGTGTTTTACCTGATTTCTAAGTATAATTGTCTGATGGTGTGCCAGGAGGATGTTAACTCTTGCAATGTTTCCCAGTTACTGCGGCTGATGATGAGGTCGTGGTGATACACCGGCCAGGATCGCATCCAGGCTGGATCAATCAAAATTTGTTATTTCCAGGTCCGGCATGCTTTAGAAGGATGCTAGAGATGCTTTACATGCTATGCCGTTGGTCCGTTGGTGCTGGTTGATAAGAAAACCACTTTCACCCACCAACCCGGCAACGGGCCAGCGTGGCGGTGTAATAAAGAATGAATAACAGGAATAGAAAACAGTAGTAACTAAACAAAAATGGATTTTTTTATACTAAGCTCATCAAATGACTCGACACCGCCTGATGATAGGCAGTAGAGGAATCGTTATGAAGATAGCTAGTGAAGCTTGCGATATACTACCCTAGACACCCTCACCTTGCCAGCCCAAAAAGTGCTTTTCACGCCTCTTTTAAAGGAACCAATGTTGTATGAAGGAGGGAATACGTGGAGGAATTAAATTTAAATACAGACATTCCAATATTAAGTCGAATTTGCCTTCGTATTTCCTTTATAATTTCACATGTATTAACCAACTTTATTTTTGACTGCATCAGAATTAATTATAACAATTATTTTATATTATTCCAGATTATTTTGTAAATTACGTAGATATGTTTTAAGGATTCAGTTTTTTGTTGAATCATCTATAAAATCTCTGATCATTAAACTGCTTAAAATGAAATAATTAATCAATATTACAAACGCCGACACGCCGTCAATCGAAAGAAAACTATATCAATATTGCTATCGTTATTCAAGTACCAAGTTAATATTCAATTGATAATGGTCACTCACACAGCGTCCCGTACTTTCAATAATTATTACTATAATCTTCTGCGATGGGTACACACACAAACACGTCAAGATACTCATCTACGTTAGGTATAACACACAAATGCGGCTCTTACGACCAGTCAAAGGTTAGTACCGTGAGTAAGTTTTAGGTAACTGACGTTGAACGAATTAAGTTTCATATAAATAGGATGAGTTTCTACGATACAGCACATTCGAGGCGCATCCTTAAGTCGTGAAACAGCTTTCGACGTCATGAAGCTGGTAAATCACAGGATATTTAAATATTTTTTGAGTTTTCATATTAATGATATAAATATTTTAATTTACCTTACATGAACCAAAATACTTTAAATTTGTTTAATTAATGAATATTAAATCACATTGTGATAAACCACCATGAAAACTGTATAGGGTTACCATTTGTGTTGTAAGATTAATAATTAATAATAAACATTTAACTTATTTTTTAGATACTACTCCTTTCGGTGATAGCTTATGGCTATGCAGCCAAATTGGACAGGACATACCTGCCACCTGCAAGTGCTGCTACAGCTGGAGGTAGCCCTGGATCCTTGAATACGCCCTTTGGATCTCCATCAGGTCCATCGAAGAACACCTTCGGTCAGACATCAACACAAACTGGATTTAATCAGCCTGGTTTTGGCCAAGATAGACCATCTGCTGGGTTCGGACAGCAATCTGCTCAATCTTCAGCTCAGTATGGTGCACCTTCAGGATCGACTAATGGCCAGGACAGACCTTATGGGTCGACTGGATTTGGTCAGCAATCTAGTCAATCATCTTCGCAGTTCGGTGCTCCTTCAGGGTCCGCTGGCAAGCCTTTCGGACAGGGACCAAGTGCTTCCTTCGGACAAGAAGGTCAAGCGTCTTTCGGTCAAACTCCCGGATTCAATCAAGGTCAAGGTCAAGACTACTCGCGCCAGCAACCAGAACGCCCTCAAGCCGCTTTTGAGAAGAATGCTGAGATCTTGAGATATGAGAACGAAAATGATGGAGAGAAATTCTCATACAGCTTTGAAACATCAAACGGAATCTCTGCTGAGGAGTCAGGTGTTGCTACAAATGGCGTTCAGGCTCAGGGTGCCTTTGCTTACACTGGTGACGATGGTGAAATGTACCGTGTGACTTATACTGCTGACGAAAACGGCTACCAACCTCAAGGTGATCATCTACCCACATCTCCTCCCATTCCTGACGAGATCTTGAGGTCGATTGAAGAAAACGCTAGGGCTGCTGCTGCTGGCACACAAGAAGGTTAGTTTTAATTTCATTTAATACGTACACCTGAAAGAAACAATATTCGTATTTGTCTGTTAGTTCATCGTGTTACGTAATGATTTACTAAAGTCAAAAAATGGCACGTACATGAAATATATTTGTAAAAGCGAACGTTTATTCGGCGTTTAATTACTTTTAAGTGTTCCAAATGAATGTATTGATGTATCATTGTATTATGAAGGGTAATTGTTTCCTAAACAGAGAATATAGAGTTTCTGACATTACAGTACTTTAACATGGCATTTACTCGGTACTAGATGACCCGGTAAACTTTGTATCACGCCATCTATTTTAAGTAATCTTAATTAGCAGTAGAAACAATGAGATTTTTGAAAAGTACATCAGATGATTTTCCATACCTAATTACCAATTCAAATTATTTATTTTTTGGCTTTTCTCAGTATTACTCCGATTATTTTAATTTTAAGCCACCTCTGAATTAAAGCAAATAATTTTTATTGGGTCTTGTTAACGACTGGAGCCGTTTTTGAGTTTTGGCGAGCCTAACTAACACCTATATGTTTTTAAATACAATTTATTCATAACAAATCTTTGTCCCGATATACATAAACCCATTCAATATTTATAATAGTCTAATTAAAATAATATGAGGATATGCAAAAGATATTTCTATTAGAAATAAATTTAAAATTCAATTTCTTTGAAATTTTCTTATATTATACATAAATATTAAAATCGTGTGAGGGCCGGTCCTTTTTAAAATTTTCAAAAGATCTTGCATACATAAACTGTCGAACGTTAAAAGTTATTCTTTCAATAAAAGTTCTTGAGTATTAAAAATTAACCCATTATTTAATTTAATAAACTTATTTTTGTTACAGGTGCCTACAAACCCGAAGAATACGAATCCGAAAATTCTGTACAACCTGCAGGTCAAAATTCTGCTTATAATTTCGGTGGTGCCAACGCTGCACAACGTCAAGGCCCTTCGAGCCAGTATGGTTCCCCCAATGGTCAACCTCAGGGTCCTTCGGCTCAATACGGTGCACCTAATTCAGCTCAACCCAAAGGACCATCTCCTCAATTTGGTGGACAGCATCCTTCCAGTCAACATGGTTCCCATACCGCAGCACAAAATCAGGCCCCATCTGCTCAATTCAATGCACAACGACAAGGACCTTCTTCTCAGTATGGTGCTCCTAATGCAGCGCAATCTCAAGGCCCATCTTCTCAGTTTGGTGGACAACGTCAAGGAGCTTCTAGTCAGTTTGGTGCGCCTAATGCAGCTCAATCTCAACATCAATCTGCTGATTTCGGTGGACACCATCAAGGTCCTTCTAACCAGTATGGTTCTCCTGATGCTGCTCAGCCACAGAGCCCAACTGCTCAGTTTAGTGGACAACGGCAAAGCCCTTCTGCTCAATACGGTGCTCCCAATGCTGCTCAGTCTCAAGGATCATCTAAGCCATCTGGTCAATTTGGTGGACAACGTCAAGGCCCTTCTAGCCAGTATAGTGGACCTAATGCTGTACAGTCTCAGGGCCCTTCTGCTCAATACGGTGCTCCTAATGCTCCTCAACCTCAAGGGCCATCATCTCAATTTGGTGGACAGCGTCAAAGTCCTTCTGCTCAGTACAGTGCCCCCAATGCTGGACAACGCCCAGGATCTTCTCAGTTCGCATCTAATGCTGATCAGCGTCAAGGTCCTTCTGCTCAATTTGGTGCTCCCAGTGCTAAGCCTCAGGGTCCTTCTTCACAATATAGTGCACCAAGCGCTCTTTTTCCAAGCTCCGGCCCATCGAATGCTCCCCAAGGAAGTCAAGTAGCTGGTCAATACAAACAACAATTTGGCAAAGGTCAGTCAGCTTCTGCTCGTGGACCTCAAACACAGGGAGGTGATGACGGATATCAGTATAACCGCCCCCAGACCAATGCTGGGTTCGGTAATCAAGGCAAACCTAGCCAAGGGTCCTCCGATTTCCGCCCCCAATACAATCAAGGTTCCCAGCAGGCTGGCTTACAGGTAAATCGTCCTGGTGCACAAGGACAATCTACTTTCCCAGGAGCTAACAACCAACAGCCTTCCAGACCTTTTGTACCCGCGCAGGGCGCCTTCAGTCCATCTGGATCTTCAGGTCAATTCACTTCTGAGTCTGGCAGACCCTCAATTCCAGCTCAGTCCACTCCTTATCAATATAACCGACCTGGACAAGGAAGCCAACCTAGCCAGCCCCAGAGGCCTGGTGCCCAGCCTACCTTCAACCAGTCCCGACCTGGTCAGGACTTCAGTGGACCCCGTCAACCCCCAAGCTTCAGCGAACAAGAAGGCTACAAATACTAATACCAAAGACAATGATAGTGAAATTGATAAAAAATAACAATTATTTTATAAACGAGTAAGCATTGTAAAAACGAAAAAAAAATCCTTTAGTGAGTTAGTGTTAGTATGCTTTGTATAGACGTATAGAACCTAAGGCTAGAGAACACTGTGTGATATTTGTAAATAAATAAATTTGCGAATTATGTTGTCATTATTAATTTCAACCCTAAAAAAACCTGACTGAGGTATTATATTCAAATTTGACGCTAACCAGCACGTTTCAGAATGTTGTTGTAAATTTAATCGCAATTTAATGATATCATTAAATTGTTATTATAAGAATCTCAATACATATTTACCTATAGTAAAACTTGATTACCCACATCGTTTCATAAGCATCTTATGAATTCGCAATTCCCATGATAATAACTTTTATTGTGACTCATTATTAGTCGACTTCTCTTTATTGTGAAACAGGACATCACGAGCCCAACCAGGTTTGACTCGATCGTGACTGATCATCTCGTAACCTAGATTTAGAATGTAAAGATGTTTACCAACCTAAGATGTTCAACTCCTAATTATATTTCTAAGGTCTAAGCATTGAAGTTTTATTCAGTATCAATCAGCAAATTTATCACGAGACACCAAGACAAAAAACATTAGATATATTAATTTTTATGTCAAACAATAAATTCAATATTCCATAAAATTGACTATTTGATAAAATCAAAACATTAACAATGATTTCCAAAGATTTTATATACAAAAGAGTTATAAAGCCAACCATTGGACTTAACAGATTTTTCAGTAATAATTCCCATTTAACGATTAATATTTAATTTTAATTACTGAAATATTTATAAAGTTATTTAAAAGAATAATTTTTGTTTTAATATCAGAATAAGAATCGCTATATGTAAAATTCCAATGATTATTATTATTTTTGTTGTTCTCATTATTTTAGATCATAAGAAGCATTTTAATTTTAGTTCAGTACACTAGACGTGCAAAGGAGCGTTCGTATCCTCGGCAGTAAAACAATCAAGGATATAAAATGTAGTAAAATTCACAAGAGAGGCTGACATTAATAAAACTTGAGTGGAAATAAAAAGGGTATAAATATGAAATTGCCGTTTTATCGTACTGGCCACTTTGAATTAAAATTAAGCCTGCATGGTGTGATATTTTGATATAAAACTTTTTTCAAACGATAAATAATGAGCACTGATTGTTCGACTTTCAATTGTTTATACATTCCACTTTAATCGCAAAGATGGATATATTGAAAATTAAGAGTGATTTTTTAAAATCAAGTTTGAACAACATAGAACTAATGCAACAGAAACAGATTAATGCCGTGTTCGGAAAGGACACGGCTGATGATTGCACCTTGCAATTTTTGCTTATATAGTACTGAAAACTTCGAAGACTTGCTACTAAGGTAAATAAGGATGAATTGAAAGCGACAATGGAAGCAAACCTACACCAACTACCAAGGAGTCAGCAGCATTTATTTAGTCTTAATATGTAGCCATTTGCACAAAACGATTAAATAAAAATAAAAACTTGAAAACCAGGCGCCTTATTATCTGACTGAAATACAAAGAGAAGCGATCGTTGAAAATAGCCTTGCCTTGTTGAACCGATACAATATGAAGGGATTTGGAACCAGATTGTGATGTGTGCCAAAAATTGATTTTCAACATTAATCGCGAATGAACTACGCAATGGCAAACTCCATGTCAAACGCTGTAAAAATATCCTAAAGCTAAGCTTATACTCAAGTAAACTAATAACTGTTTTATGGTCACTACATAATGTAAGGTTCTACAGCTTCCGGAAATTCAGCAATAATATCAATAATATCTGATGTCCAAAATTTCAAACTATGATGACCTGAAGCTAAACAACTGCGACTCGAGAAGATTGGAATGGAACTTAGCTGAAATTTTTCAATTCCAATTAACTTCCAGAGATTATCCTCTACAACCTCTGTGATGATGGGCAAAGTCCCACTCCAAAAAGCAATGGGACCATATTGAATTTAAAACAGATTAGTTTTGAATATGCATCACTAATTTATCGATTTCCAGACTCGTGATAAAATCGACAGACTATCGAATATGTATTACACAACACTACCACAGTCGCAGGTTATTCACTAAATACCATAACTTCCAGTGACTCAATTGCAGTATAGTATTTATAATTTATAGTCTATTTAATATTTCATGTTAAAGGTTTAAGTAGCAGCTACTAATGCTAAACAATGGCTATTGTGCATGGCGACTTTGAGTGGGTCAAGAGACGATCCTTCCGTAAATGGAGACGAATACTAATGGAACAATTGAATAGCGATGCTCCATTTTGAAAGCGTGAGATGTAGATAACTTTAAAGCTCAATTTTTGGTCAGATCTGATTATGAATGTCTAAGTTGATAAGGTTTGAAATGGCAAACGCGGAACTCGTTTTCGTCATGTTTGCCTGTTTGTAATATTTTTTTTATTGCACACTAAATTACACGACTTATGTTTACTGAAGTACTATTTAGTGTCCTGCTTAAATTTTGACTAAGAACTACATTAAAAGCACTCTTATTATTTTTGATTATATAACCCGTCTCAGGATTAGTCGTAACTGGCTCTTTACTCTTAATCCCTATCTTAGCCACAAAGTGGTCAAAACTTCGAGTTATTTTTTTTAAATTACGAAATGTCACTATACAAAGCTTACTTTTTCCTGTAACTTTTACGTTGTGGAGAATGCCATTGTCAAAAAAATTGTAAGAAGATTTGCTATTAATAATTTTAAAACATTTTTTTTGTATAATTTTAAGTACTTTTAAAATTATTTTTATCATTATCGTAAGCTCATACCTGACCTTATAATTCCCTGGAGTAAGTATCACTTATGGAGATGTTTGAAATTATTAACTTAATACAATATTCAGTGTGCAGTTTTTGTTAGAGAAAAGTGACTACTAGTATGTATGTGTGGCTACTCTATTTAGAAGGATTAATTTTCTAAGGTAACTTTAAGATATATAATATTTCGTCTAGAAGGATTATAATACGTCTATATACTCTTGCCTAGAAGGATTAATTTTCTAAGGTAACTTTAAGATATATAGATTATGTTATCCTAAATTTACGGGCATCAAAAAAGTTTTTGTTCACCTGAGAGTAGATAGTCTTAAGCTCAGAATAGTTTTGTTCCATTTTTTGCCAATTTCAAATATTGTGACGTAGAAAGGATACAATGGGTATTTTAAAATATTCCTCAGTTACCTAAATACGTAAAACAGGAGTACAGTTTACAAATAAATTATCTAACTTATCTACTCTATAAAAATTGTACAACTAATCATCAACAAAAAATTGTCAATTTAAAAAATATATACTTAACAGTCCTGTTACTTGAAAACGGTTAATTATGCTGTGATATTTTTTGGTCAAATAGTCAGGAATGATAGAAACTCCAATCCTTTAAAGGTCTAGGTCAACTTCTATGTAATTATTTAAAAATAACAAAACGATCTTACTAAAGACAACACTCGTGATAGCTATAATTTTGAATCTAAATAATAGAAGCTAAACATGACTTTAGTCGGATGAATTATTGGGTGAGAAAATAAACCCTACGCCAAAGAGCGATGGAGCGTTAATAACGGTAATCGCAGTTTCTGTTGTAAGGGCATTCGAACACGACATACAGTGAAAAGCTTTGCTTGGCGATATGATTTCACATCAAATATAACAATCATAGAATTTTTAATGATTTAGATTTTAAATTTATATTATACAAATTTCGAAATTACAACTCGAAAAACGGAAAAAGGCGAGTCAATAGAAAACAAACTTACTGAAATTTAGTATAAAAAAACAAAATCTTAAATTAAATAGTACAGTAGAGTAGGTCCGCGCGTATACACTAGCGCACACATACATAAACACACATACACTAACACACAAACACACCTTTCTCATGCGATGACTGACTTTTGTTTTGTTTTATTGTTTTTTTTAATTTTATTTTGTTTTTGTTTTTATTATTGTTTTTTTTTGTTTTCTCTCTCTCTCTTTTGTTATTTTATAGTTAATTGTCATTTGTTTGAATGTGTTTTGATGTATTTTGGCGGCTTGGCTTCCTGATGATTTTTTGGAAAAATAATGTGTTTCTTTGATTGGCTTGTGTCTTGGTTATTGCATTATATTCTGTGTGTGTAGAAAATTGCTGTTGAAACAGTGTTGAGATAAATAAATAAATAAATAAGATTAGCTTAACCACAATACTCCCGAGAATCTCGATGCAATTATAATTTAATTGTAACTAGATATGGCTTTAGAGGTTGATATAAATATAATACAAATTCGACATAACCGGGAGTGACATTCACGATGTCATAATTCTCTAGGCCGGTTATTCTTCCGGCAAACTATCTCATCATCCTCATATTACATAGATGAAGTATTTTTGTTATAGTTGTAAAAGAAACAAATAAATTTCAAAGGTAGGCCAATGAGACTTCTGATGGCATTTAAAAAATGTTCAGCACAGATTTAAAAATATTTTAATGCATTGTTCAAACGCAAAACCTGCAAGGAGGCTTCGTAGCGGCAGCCACATGCCGCCTCCTTGAAGTATTGAAGAGCGACGTGCAACTATTTAGAAGAAAGCCGAGACGGGCGATCGTTTTTTGTTTTTTCTTCTTGAAAACTACCATTTTTTAATTTTATAATTGATTGTAAATTCCATGTTTAAAATATTATATTTGATACTTCTATATATCTCCGTTATCTTGTTATGATACTCACTCAAATTCATAATACAATAAGAAATGAACCGTTTTTGTTTATAACCTCAAAGTGTTTTAAATTGTATTCTTGTCTATAATATATAAGGATTCGACATAGAAATGTTTATTTATATAATTCATTTTTCTTTGTCGACCAAAACATATCGCTCTAATATCTGACCCTGATGGATCACGAGTGTTTGTTCCATATATCAATATCGGAAGCTGCAACAATTTGACTGAGATGTAAAGAGGTCGGTTTGTTGGTCAAATGTTTCTCTTGAAGGGCAACATTCGTTGTGTGGTATGCGAATATCTACACAATTAATGAAGATTCGTTTTATGTTGAATGGCATTATACAGCTTGAGTAAGGAATTATATTTATTATTATAACTGTTAATGAAAACAAAAAGTAAAACGTTATTGTAAGGAGTATCTACTTATTCAAAAGTACATTTTAAAGTGTTGAGTAAACTTTTAAGATGCAATATTTTGAATAAAGAATGTCTGTTTATTGAATTAACTTAACTGAATGATTATGTAGGTATTTAGTACCGATCTTTTTGTTTTTGTTAAGACAAAATCAATAGCAGGTACATCTGGGTAGTTTTTCATAGTTTTAGCTGTGTTCTTTTGTTTTGGAATTTTTCTTTCATGCATTTTAGTAATATGACATATTTTCATGTATTATTGATATAAATTTTTTCTCTATGAAGTATTATTTCTTCATCATTAATAAGTCCTATACGTCCTCAGCTAGGGACTCGAGCCTGTCCTAAAAAAGGGCGATTAGGCCTTAATCACACTAATCAAGGGGTTAGTTGACTTCACACTTCACCTTACGATGTTTTCCCTTGAATAAAAGTACATATAATTTTAAAATTTGAAAATATATTGTTACCCACTGCACCGACGCTGTTAAGTTTTGTTTTCATAAACATAATTTTACTGAATTAAAAAATACATTATTAAAGCTTGTATCCAGATATGAGAAATGGACGTTTTATTTCAGGTGCTATAATTGGCTAAAAATAAATATCAAACACAACTTAAAAAGACATTTCGCATAAGCCCATCCACAACAATTAGACGGAGTCCATCGTGAATTATATTTGGATTAGGCAACACCCAGCCACGACTCAAATGAGAACATCTTCAGATGTGGATCGATATGCAACCTTTAGTATAAATATTGTACTGGTAGCCAGACATTATCAGTGCAGATAAATCATTCGGTACAAGAGGTTAGCGTAACAAACAGCTTGCAAAATGAAATTGGTGAGTTGATAAAAGTTCAGTGTTTTGAAAGTGAATTTTATGATAATCAAAATTACAGCGAAAAATGTGTAGGCAACTTAAATAAAACTATAAATACTAGAGCTTCCAACAAATTTAAATCCAAGACACGACTCGCCTGAGCCGAGGTCCGAGCCTTTAGAGACACCCTCAGGTTTGTCGCGACTTCATGGTTTTGGCGCCCTGGAGACTCTAAGAGACAGCGAGATACCTCCCCTAGAGGTGATGCCTGTCGATTAAAAATACTCCAGAGGTGAATCACCCTTTAAGGATTGAGGACTCTTCAAGGTTCTCACCTCTTAAAACCCCGGTAATGCTGAAAAGGCCATCTGCGGCCAGTCATTTAAAAAAACCAAATTTGAATTAAATCGACTTTTTTGTCTAAATAAAAAGTCAACCCAATATGTATCAAACTAACCTAATAATTTGAATATGAATAAAGACAGAAGAGATAAACTTGACAAAAATACAACGGGAGATAAATTAGAATCGAGTAAAAGAGAAAAATATATGATACTATTTCAATGTTGAATTTCGGTTGATTTGAACTACTAACTTTCAATAAACATTAATTACATTAAAGTGAGATTTCTAATTAACTTTTCGATTTAACATTGTATGAAGAATAAAATTCCTTTTATGTGACACAGTTATTGTTGTCTCCAAAGCCGGTTAATTTTAATTATTTTTTAATTTCTTCAGCTCATTCTAGTTGTTGCTATAACTTGGTCCAACGCTGCCAAGCTGGACAACACTTACCTTCCGCCAAGGAGTTCTCAAACTGCTGGTGGTTCAGGAAACATTCTCCGAACTCCATTCTCTGGATCCTCTGAATTACAGAACCAAAATGGCTTAGGTGGTAATGGAGACGCTTTTACTCAGAGAGGAAATGACTTTTCTAAGAGTGGAAATGCTTACAATCAAGGAACCAATCAATACACAAATAGTTTTGATAACTTCGAAGTTCGTCCAGAGCGTGCTCAAGCTGCTTTTGAAAGAAACGCAGCTATCCTCCGCCAGGATAACCAGAATGATGGAGAGTCTTATGCCTATGCTTATGAAACAGAAAATGGTATTATTGCTGAAGAGAATGGAGTAGCTACAAACGGTGTGGAAGCTCAGGGTGGTTTTTCATATACTGGTGATGATGGACAGGTCTACAGCATCAGGTATTGATATTATTTAAATTGGCGTTGCTCAGATGAATGACTGAGTAATCATAATCTTTTAAATTTAAGGCTGTCCTTAATATTAAGATGCCTTCTTATCGAAGTGAAATTGAAAACTAATGAATACTTAAGCAACTTTAAATCCTTTATATGACTGTCCCACTGTTGTAAATACAATTGATTGAATTTAAAATCGACAAATTGTTTTTTTATTCTAGATACACTGCTGACCAAAATGGATTTGTGCCTCAGGGTGATCATTTGCCTACTCCTCCTCCTGTACCTGAAGAAATATTGAAAGCTTTGGAGCAAAATGCGCGTGATGAGGCTGCTGGAATATACGATGATGGTAAAATCTATATATTTTTAGGATCTTCTCTTCTAGGATTTTATTATTTGAGTCCATTCGAATACTTTTTATTCGGTTACTGTACATTTGAAGTAATTAAAAGGAAATAAAGTTAGGGAATTTATTTTTCGCAACTAAACACGTCCTTAAATTAAGAGTTGCTAAATTTTCATACTCAATTTAGGTGAAATTATGATGAAATTTGATTTTATATCCACAGGGTCGTACAACGAAGACAAATACGGAAGTGGTGACGAATACAAGTCTAACAATGCTTTCAACAACTACAACAGCAACGCCTTCATCAAGCCTAATGAATATCATGAAGATGAAGACTCAGTTATTACCAACGCTGCCGTATTTCGCAACTCTCCTTCTAACAATCAGGGTTTCAATGGCTCAAATCAAGGAAGATTCAATAATGGTGCTACCAACCAGGGTGGTTTTAACACAGAAGCCATATTAGGTGGACGGCAAGCTGACACGAATAAAGCTTACTTACCTCCTTTTGCTTCCCAATCTGGACCATCATTCGGAAGCAGAACCAGACAACAATCTTTCAACCCTAAAAACGGATACAGATATTAAGTGATTTAACAATGTAATTGTTATATTAAAGAATAGTTATTTATACATTATCAGGCATTTCATTCAATATGACCTCAATACTATACGTATGGTTTACATGGAAAATAAGCTTTATATTTAATTAAGCTTTAGAATGGAATAAAATATAATATATCTTTACTGTACATAAACCTATTTAAAAAAGAAATATACAGGGAACTGTTAACTAATTTTGTATTTTAATTGATTTTTTAGATTAAAATTAATCATATCGCCATGTCGCGACGCTATGCCTAGTTGAGCATTACAATCTGATTCAGTTATAATTACAACGTTTATTGTTAATAATTATACTAGAAAAAGGTGCATTATCTTTTTTTTTGATACTCATATGAGAGGCACGCTTACACAGTTTTGATTACATTCTTTTTATTGCATCATTCAATTTAGCTTTCGTTACATTTGAAATCTCACATTCACGCCACATAACAAGTAAAGTGTTAACGATAAATATTGAAATCGTTCAATATAACTTTGGTTTGGGTTTTGAAATACATTCTCAAACGTGACTGGCGGTCTCGACTTCAAGACAATCAAGGAGCAATGTCTTGTATCAAATTTGCACATAAATTCTAATACCATGCGTGAAATCTTTGCTAAACGGTGTTGTAAAATGTTGATTTTGGGTTCAGAGTTCAGTTTAGTTGAGTTTAAATTTTACGATAATAAGATCTCGTAGTGAATATAATAAGGATAACGAGGATTTGCGAGGTCGTTGTGTACTAAAAAAAATTCAGAATTATACAACGTTGAAAACAGAACATAGAAATAAAGATTAAAATAATTTTAACACTGAATCTATGTCTAAGTAGATATGACAATCATTACAATTTATCATGAATGAAATGTGGGACTCTAGTTTCCTGTAGAGGCCTCCAAATTTCCACTACAGCCCTTCCCTGTCCACTGGCACAGAAATTCAATATCTCTGTTGTTATCTAATAATGCTTACATTGTTAATTTACTTACAATTCGCGTTTTCTATTTCTCAGAAAGTCATCCAATATAACAAATCTCGTAATAGTTGATAATTTACAGACAAAAACAATGTCTCTTCCTTCTTTATTACTTTCGTGACACCACACAGAAATTTCTCATAATGTGACAGCCCCTATTGATATCGAAAACATACAGTCGACCGTACATCAAAGTGAAACATTAAAATTTAGTGCCTGTATAATAAGATAATTAGTAGCAAAAAATCTACTGAAATTCCACGTGAATCTTCGTTCATTAATCAACTTAAACTAAAACAGGTTAGGTTCACTGCTTAGCGATGCAGGGAAGGAAATGGAATATTAGGAACTCTGATTGGTCACCTCAATTACACGTGTTTATTCTAAGGAGTCCAAAAATGTTATCGAATATCGATAAAACAATAATTTTACTTTGGTATGAGAGACTTTTATACGTGACGATACAAAAGAAATGGTTTTATAGTCATTATTCAACGCGGAAGCAACCCCTGTGTTGTATCAGTGCAGGCATGACCAACGTGCAGCTCGCGGCAACATTCTATGCGGCCTGTAGTTTAATTTGGAATTAAATTTCCAACGTAGATCAAACAGTAAAGAGTCATCCATACCGATTTTTCAATAGTTGTTTTTCATAATATTAATTTTCACAGACGTGCTACACTTAAAGGTTTTGCTTAGATCACAAATGGCCCGCAAACTTGAAAAGGTTGGTCATTTCTGTTTCTCAATCTCGACAGAGCCCATCTGTGGTCGAAGACTCCCTCATACCCCTGCATCTTTCTTTCCCCGTGCTGCAAGAGATGCGTAAATGCATTTTTCTCAGACAAAAATGGCTTAGACATTTATAGATGCTCAAAGCGAATATGCAATCGGCCTTTAAGTATTTTTTGGGATCTAAACATGCTAAAAAAGTAAATGCCGTCGCATGGATGGAGCTAGTTCATTTTGTTGGTACACACTTTGTGGAGGCAGGAGACGTTTTATATCTCCATTGCCCAAGAAAGAGAAAACTAAACAGTTTCTTGCTGGTTCTCTCAAACTATCGACAGTATTAGAGCAACTGCCTGCCCCATACGGACTAAAATGAAAAATAATTTGAGAACTACTCATTTATTACAGTCAAAAACGATCAAACATCTAGTGACGTTATTTGACGTTTCTAAAATAGTGGATTTTGCAGATCTTAGTAAAGAACTTATTCGCCTCTGAAAGAATTATCTCTGTATTAACGCATTATGATATAATTATGAATAATGGAATTATTAAACATGATAAAATGAAAAATATTTCTTAAATTAAATATTTTAAATTGTAGTCTCTGTAAAGAGTTAGCTTAAAACATTATTAAAAAGTTTGGATTCTTGCCATTATGCATTATGACGTGTCAAATTAGAGAGTTTTGCGAGTGCAGAGAGCGATATTTAAGGCGTCGTTTTAAAAATAGATATACTGTTACAAACAATATTTATTGTGACATTTGTAAATAGCTATTATATAAAGGATAAAAGTCTCACGATTAGCCTTAGAAACCTCAAAATTTAATTTAAATATTGGCGAACATCGTGAACTTCTTGTAATTATGTAAAATTTCAGCGAAGAACAAAAATTAAAACACAAAATAGAAAAATATTAACACTAGAAAATATCATGTACTGGGGGGGGTAATTCAACTTTCTGCTTCTCAAAATTCGTTCTTAGATAGTTGATATAGATTTTCTAATGCAACTTAAACGGCGGATGATGTTACTAACACAATATGACAAAAAATAATTTGCCTGCAATCTTCTGTAAAATATATTATTTGTGTCTTTTGTTTCGTTAAGAGTTATATAAAATTAAATATTTTGCTTAAGTTTTTAAACCGATCAACGATCGCTGATGACGCGGCTGATACGAGCGGCGAAATAATGTCTCTCATGAACCGCTTTGTTCTTTTATAACTTAAAGAATTACGAATTCATTGACACTTTGTTAAGGAGAAGTATTAGCAAGCTTAGCTCTTTTATCAATTCAACAGAGATTTCAATAAAATTTGGCTTGGAATCAAAATTCTAAAAGAGTCGGGGTGTTCACGAATTCGTCCGTTTTTTTGTAACTTGCTTCCCATTTTCTATTAAAGCGATAGAAGAAGTCCATTTGATGTTCATTGCTGGTACAGAACTTAAATGTCAATATGTCCACGATTATTAAGGTGGCGATGAATTTTTAAAATTTGAATTGACTTTTGTGTAGTCACAAGTTCATACTGCAGAGGCGCAGTTTTTAACTTCAAATAATTGTAATAATTTAAAGTTAAAAATATGAGGATTAAACTTTAAAAAAAAGATTTATTTTAGCAAACGAATTATTATTGTCAAGTCTTTAGGCTGGGTTTCAATAGTCTATCTATTAATGGTAATATGACGAAATTGAAGGTCTCGTATGCAGAACTACAAACTGTTGAAGATCAGAATTAGAGAGATCGATAGTTTTTTAATTCGGGAAGCTTTCGATGAAAAAAATCTTTATCCTTTTTATAAATACTTGGTTGCATTTGATAAGAGCGCGTAGATACTAAATTACTTTAAACGTACAACATATAATTATTAAAATGTTATGCTAAAATCTTAGTTTAGTGAAATTTGGACAAATAAAATAAGACCAATAAAGGAGACCTTTGAAATGCTTAAAATGATTGAATATTGAAACAGCCCTCTAGGTCACAAAAGAGTTGCACCTTAAAAGGTCACAGATCACGTACAAAAAGTAATTACTAAAGACAATAGTGACTATTAGAACGACATTATAAGGTCTGTCGTGGGTCTCGTGACCTCTTCGGGCGTAAGATGTAATGGAAAAGATGAGCTCTTAAAATGTCTATCACTTTGTATGCACTGATAGCCTGGTAATGATTTTGAGACTGAGGTCATATCAAGCAGATGAAGTGAATTACAAAATTTGTATTGGAATCGAAATCTTCAATATTCATAATGATTTGCAATTATCCAGCCTAAACGTTATAAGTTATAATTTACTATACTAGATTAGTGTTTGATCCCAATTTGGGCTATTTTGAATTATTATTTCCTCTTTCCGTGTTTTAAAGTCAGTCATTTAAGGCATTATGTATAATTTTATATATATTTTACCACGCTCGTATTAAATCACTCTGTTGTTGTCACTGTTAAAATTTGTAATCGATATGCTTAATTCCGAAGACAATACTGTATTTTATTAATTGTGAACCGTAATCTTTGTCTGTACATAGTATAAAATGAAGTCTCTTCCACTGTCTTTTCACTTGGATCTTTTAAACTGCTCAACGAGTTTAAATGCAGTTTTCAGCAATATATAGACTGATTCAAAGGGAAGGTTTGTTCAAAACAAATTATTTTAAGACTGCTAAGTCTTAACACTTGTCCCCAAAATTTACAGATTGAAATCTTTAAAAAGTTTGACCGAAATATAAATGAAGGTAGTAAAATGCAACCGAACCTTACTTTAAATGTAAATATTAAAAAAAAGATAAGCTTCTGAAATTTTTTATTTATTAAAATAACACTAAAGTAAGTTTTTGTTTAGAAATCGCAATTCATCAATTAATTATTTGGTCTACGATAGTAATGCAATCCCATTAAAATAATACAAAAGAAATTCAGATATGCTTAGTAATAATGTATTTCGGTACTTAGTACGTCTGACTTTCCTTTTGAGTATATTCACATTATGTCTGTTATGTCACAGCTATGGTAAATTCCTAGCTATTGTCACACATAATAATGCACTGGTGGCCAATCAAATGTCAAGGTTTGATAATTTTTATCTCATGATCAAACGTGGTCTAGAACATGATGAAATAATAAAAATAAACACTTCTAATAACTTGTTTAACCATTTGACAGCAACAATTAGGTGTTTGTCACGCTGGACGTCTGTCACGTCTCCTCGAACACCTAAATAGTCATTAGAGGTTATTTTTTTAGGATGGTATAAATAACATTTTTTAAGTTGGATTGATCACACATCTCAAGTGCATCCTCTATCGGATACATCGATCAAGATGAAGAAGATTTTGGTTAGTACTGACTATTTAGTGAAATAGTGAAAGAAATCATAAAAGAAAGTAATAAGTGTATCGGTGTCTAGTTAAATAGTTAATACCGTTGTGCAAATTTAACAAAATCTCTTTTGAAAGTGTTGCTGGGATTTTTAAACTTTCTTTTCTTTTTCAGATACTTCTGTTTTTGAGCTATGCATGTTCAGACAAACTGGATTTGACTTATCTTCCACCCCCCGGATCTCAATATGCGGGAGGAAGACCAGAAGATATTCAAACGCCGTTTGATTTCCCGAAACAAACTTATTCCACCACTCAAAGACCAATAGAGCCAGATTTTGGACAGGGAATAATAAATCCAGAAGATTATGAAGCAACAATAGGTATCAATAGGGTTCCTCCAAGACTTAAAGATGGTGTAGAGATATCAGGACCAAATGCGCCTTTTAGGGTTAATCAAAAAACCCTTGGTGTTCCTACAACAACTGTATCATATGCTTTTACTCAGACAACTACTCATCCGCCTGCCGAAGCATTTGAAATAACTATTAGTCCAATAACAGGATTACCGGTGTTTAAAGACTTTAATATCCCATCTCAAGGAGTTGGTCAAATTTATCAAGAAAATCATAAAAATAAATTTCACCATAATACACCTGGTAACATACAAACAGTGAATAAGTTTGACAGCCATCATCCATTAAATGAACAGCATTACCATAGCATTTCAAGTCATCGAGAACCTATAGACCAATATGGATATAAGCAACCAGCTATTTCAAAAACACCGGGCAAACCTGAAGAGTTTTCTGGAAAACCTATCGTTCCCCTAAACCCTGAAAATCAAATTAATCAATCTCAACCAAGACGACCTCAAATCCAACAAGACTATCATCATCAACAAAACTCTGGTGAACTTACTGGTTTTATCCCTGAAACATCGTCCGGCTACCCATATCAATATTCTAGAAATAAAACCGGTATCGTATCATCAACAACCACTCCTCAAATCACTGCATCTGGTTATTTTCCAGGAACCACTTACGAGGATAATATTAATAACAGCCGAGGTTTTTCCACTGTAAAACCCGACAATTCGCCATCTGACTTTGAAGACCTAGAATCAAACTCTTACGGCCCAATACTCAACCAAGATCAATACCATGGGTCTGGTGGTCAAACACCTCAACAGCTTGCAAATAGAAAAGAATTTGCAACCACTAGTGGTCAAATACCTCAACAGAAATATCATGAAGAATATTCAGATGTAAGAGGGTTCCCTCAAAAAGAACCATTCTCGACAGTGAATTTTCCAACAGGTTCTCCATTCAACGTATATAGTACTGACTCCCCCAAGCCAGGCTTTACGGAACTTAATAATAAAGGAAATATTGCTACAACAATATACCGCCCTCAAAGACCTCAAGCTGATTCTGATAGAAATGCTGTAATTCTCAACTATGAAAATGTTATAACTCCCGATGGATTTGCTTACACGTTTGATACATCAAATGGTATACATGCTGACGAAAGTGGAACAGCTATAGATGGAGTCAAAGCTAAGGGCTCTTATTCGTATATTGGTGATGACGGAAAAGTTTATTCTATCGTTTACACAGCTGACGAAAATGGCTTTCAACCCCATGGTGAACATTTGCCCACTGCCCCACCGATTCCTGAAGCAATCCAAAAAATAATTGAAAAGGTGGAACAAGAAAAAGCAGCTGGTATTTTTGATGACGGTATGTAAAATAACGAAAATATCGCCACGAAACTGTAGCCTATATTTTATTAGTACTCAAACACCTAATATTGTGTGGTTATAGCTAAATTACTATGTAGTCTAATAAGATTAAGTTCACACCACTGACTAGCTAGCTATATTCTCTATAGGAAGATCTACAAAAGTATTAACCGTATTTGTGATATCAATGTCAATAGTAAATAATTTTGAGGTCTTCTATAAAAACCTTTTTTTTATTTTAGTATATATTGAAACGTTTTTTGCAAACCATTGCACAATCAATATAGTGAAATTAGTTTCATAACTTTATCATTACAATATTCTGACAACTATATCTTCTTCTTATTTTGACTGGATCGTATAAAAGATATCTGTGACAATACTTTTGCAACTCTGATATGTAATGATTGCATATTAATTCAATCAATTTTGTATGTGCAAAAAGTTATCAATCTATCTAAATTTTCTTTCACAGGTACATACGATGAAAGTAAATACGGCTACAAGAAATATCAAGATGATATAGGAAGCTATCCTCAAGATTTTGATTTGAAAGCTGGCAACGGAGTTGATTTTCAAACGGGCACGGAAGTGAAGATTCCATATCAAAATAAACTTGGATCAAAAAAACCTTCCAGTTACTATAAAAAAGATCAATCACAAAGCCAAAATGATAACGAACTTCCTATTAATCAGACATCATATAAAAACAATCTAGAAACTAGTATTGATTATCCAAGAAAAGAAAATCCAAATAAACAACATTTAAATAAAATACCCGCAAGACGTCCAACCGTTGAAGTTGAAAGAAATCAATTAAAACACGATAACATACTCGTTGAACAGGAATATCCTGTTCAAGGCGAGCGCCAATTTACTGCTATTGAAGACACACGATTAAGAGATGACACTAAAAGGAAAGAAGTAATCAAAGAAACCTCAACGTATCCGATTTATCCATTAGATGACGAAAGTGATGAAATCTTAGATACTAATAATGGTATTAAATATAAAAGTAATAACAGGGACCATGAACCTCCTAGACAGTCCGTTGCAGATTTGGAAAAATACGAAGAGGGTGTATCATATACTGGGCGTCCAGAGAACAAATTTTCTACTAAACGTCCTTCAAATCAGCCATTTGTAAATAATGATAGATATGGAACTACAGACAGGAATAACCTACATAGAGTAACTTCTTTACAAACTTCATCAAAACAACCAAGCAGAATTGAAAACCTCGACACCACACAAGCCACAACAAGTCTGCCACCTTTGAGATCTCGTGTGGGTATTAATGAAAACCCATCCAGTAAAATTACCATTGTTGATCAAACTTCATCAAAAACCTATAGACTTAGTCGCCCGGGAGTAATCGTGAATAAAGATGAAACAACCAATGATTTCACTGACAATACTTATAATGTAGATGATGATAGCAAAACTTACGATTTTGAAGGCACAAAATCAGACTATGACAATTCTGAAGATGAATACAAGATTTCATCAAAAATACCTCAGATATTTAGTACTAAATATGCAGCAATTCAAGGTACATCTCCAATCCCCGATGTTTTTAATGAAGGACTTTACAATGGCGAACAAGATCAAATAGTAAAGAATAAGTATGGACAAAAAGTCAACAACAAGCCAATACTAAATTCGCGTACAGGTTTAGTTGATAATATCGAACAAAAGATAAACCAAAGTGGCTATCAGTATATTCCACCATACACAAAGTTTGATGAAGTAAGTAAATTCCCAAGCAGGGTTTTTACAACTAAAAGGCCATCTCAGCAAACTACTTATCATGGGAATAAGGGATCTACTAGTAATCCTTTTGTAACTCCTGATGACTCACATATTTCTTATAGGAATCCTGAAGAAGAGTACTTTGAAAAAGATGAAGTCATCTTAAATGATCCAAGACTACCTTATCAAGGAAAACCAAATAGAGTGGTTTCTGTTAATTACAACAAAGAAAAACCAACGGTTGGTCAGACTTATGATGATCAAGAATATAGTACTAAAAATCCTTATGATCACGTATCTTCTACAGTTACTACCCTGCCACAAAGACCGACTCAATATCAGACTACACAGAAGGACACGATAACATCTGGTCAGCAAAGTGTATATTCTGATGGTTCAAGAAAGCCAAACTTCAACTTTGTATCACAAACAACTCCGTTGCCTTCTCAAGGACCATTTGATAGTGATTACACTCCAGGAGATAGAAAATCCGATCAATATTCTACATCCTACAGGACAATGGAGCCGATAAACCCTACAAATGATTATAGTGCTGAAATAACCGCGTCTAGATTACCAATAGTTGTACCTACAAAAGGTTCAGGTGTAACAGTAAATAATTTAAAATATGGTGATCGTCTCCCAAGCACCACTTATAGACCAAATTATACTATTGTTACTAAAGAAGAAATACCATCAGGTAGACCAGAAGTTGTGGTTGACAGATATGGCAGGCCTATTGTAACATCAAAACCACAGGATTTTAACCAGCAATACCATGGAAGTGAAGATAAAGTTTCTTTTGATAATGAGAACATTAGGCCCCAATTCGGACTACCTAAGGGTCTTAATACAGCAACAGGATATCAATCGACTGAAAGAATAATTGGGGAAGATTTCAGTGGTCCAAAACAACAGCAAAAGTTTGACCCTAAAACAGGCTATTATTACTAAGTAATCATGTGTTTATTTATTAATTTATTATTGAAATGTAATTTTTGAGAAAGCTAAAAATGATAATAAAAGAAATTGCAAGTTTACCAAGGAAATTTTTATTTAAAACCTGAGAGAAAACGTAGTTTTATTAGGTATTTGTTAATTAAAATAACGAATTAAATTAGTAATCTGATCTGTTAAACAAAATGCTAATATATTTTTTACCAAAGATACTTGTCACTTAGTTCATATCTAATTGTTAACTGATTCTGATGAATATTCATACATTACATCATATATTATTATATATTCATTATGTTATATTATTATTCATATATTATTTATATATATACAGTTTCTTCTTGGATGCTAAATCATTTTATTTTTACCTACTTAATGATAAAAAATTGTTGTAATAAATATTCTGATGTAACTTTATACCGAAATAAATAAAAATAATCCATTGGTTTAGTTAGGTTGCGAAAACCTTAATATTGATCATTCGTAGATAACATATTTATGTTTCGTACGAGCGAGCGCTACCTAGTTGCTTTACAAGACATCAAACTTTCAAAATCGTGCTTTCGAATCTATAGCTTTTAACCGCTGCTTATTTAACGGTTACTTACTTCGAAGTACCTTTAGTATTCGATAGATGGCGGGCTACCACATTTATTGATTCGAATTATTCTATTTACACAATAATAAAAAATTTCGGTTGCTACAAGAGCAGTGTGCTTCATGTCTTCAATAAAAAATAAATTAATTTAATATTCATGTTACAAAAATGAATTTATAAGCATAATGATAGGTTCGGTTTTTATTCATCTCTGTTTTTTGAGATCATAATGGCTTTAGGTCAGAGGGTACCCGGATCTGGTTCTTGGCCTAATACATGGTCAAAGTCAAGGTTATTGAGCGAAGGACTCTTACACGGACATTGTATTTTATGGGCTATTTTGTAATTACCTCCAAGCTAATGAGGGTATATGGTTTAATGGATCTTTAGATAAATAACAAAAACTTCGCTCTTATGGTTGTGTGTATGTGTATATCTGTATATCACAGATATCATAAATTTACGGTAATCATAATAAACTTACATTATGAATTTCAGTGATGGGTTTTTTCGCATGTAGGACGCCGGTAGGCTGGTAAGAGGCGAGAGATAGTAGGTTTTACTTTGTTCGATGTGCTTAATTGCCTAAGTTATAAACCTTGTTGTTCCAAGCAGAATAACTTCTAAATTTGTAACAGAACGTGTTCTTGCCGCTTCTTCCGCTTTAGCTTCGGTCTGAACTCTTACTTAGCATCCTCTTTCTCGATTTGTTACTAATCATTTAATTATTTATAAGCTTCAAGACATAATTTTAATCATTATTAGTTGTCTAAGTTTCAACATCGTATTTTAAAGTACAAAGAAAATGGAAATAATTAATGTCAAGAAAGAAATTGCCTATTTCTATAAATAATAAAGGTATTTCTTTAGAATTTATAAGAATAGACATTATTTTTAAAATGCTTTTTCAGAAAATATTTCAATGTTTGTTTATACATTTCAGAATTACTAATTAATAATTCTACCTTAGCCCGTAAAGACTAAAGCTTTGCATCAGATTTTTGAATTTATGTCTAGACTATGTACTCGTATTTTGTAACTATACAGTAGGTTCGCATGTTTTATCATAATGATTGTAAATTTTAAGTCATACATCTGAAGGTTCCAATCAAAAGCTTACCGCCTCATCATCTAGCATTAGATAATTCTAGTGCAGATATAAGCAATGCACAAATATAGGCTTGCACTCGCGTGATTCACATTGCGTATCTGCTGTTTCGAAAGATTTCTGAATGAAACAATTTTAAGAACTGCCTGCAGCTGCATTTACCTTTATTATTTCACCTGTTATTCGAACAGATCTGTGAACAAGTATAATGTAAAGAGATCTTTGTTTAGCAGTAAAATTAGATACTTTGGTATATCGATTATTTACATTGTAAGGAACACGATAAATATAAGCATACCAGTGTCTATAACAGGTACGAATCACTACTTGATATCTGAAATTATGTATAAATCAACGCCTTGTATCATGAGAAAATTTTTAATAGAAACAGATTCAGAATTCAAAACATTATTAAATGTATGTCGTTTCCTTTTCTCTTTAGAAAAGACTTCGGTGACAAGAACTTCGCTTTCTATCATAAGATATACAGTTAATACTTGAAGGCTTAATATAAATAATAAATAAGAATGTCTTTTTAAATCTTAAATAAATCTATATAAATATATATATATAATATAAAATAATATAATGATAATGATTTTGATTTATTATAAATTGGCATATAATTTAATTTAATATTATTTATTTGTAATGGTATACTTTATTTTTTTTTGTTTTTTATGTTATTATCATAAATATATTTATTAATAATAATTTAATAATTATGTTTATTTCAATTTAAAAAAATATATTTCATATCATTCTATTTATTTGAAATAACATACTAGTAATAATAAAGTTATTATTAATTTTAAAAATCAGACTTACTAATTAATTTTTAATGAATACATTACAATATCTGGATGTCAAAACTGTCTTTATCTACATTCTTCGTCCATAAAAAATACAATGGTAAGTTGAGTAGTTAAGACAGTAATAATTGGAACGGTTAAGACAATATTGCTACGATTTACAGATACCTAAATATCAAGGTTGGTAAAAATGGCAACACTGAACAATACATTGTTACATATTTTGGTATTGAAGACACTGACCCCTGACTCTTGCGTTTAGAGCTTGTATACACTATTATACTAATCCCTAGCGAGAATAACTATGTGTAATAATTTATTCTACTAACTTTCGAGGCACGACTCGGTTTGGAATTATCTTTAACAGTTACACTAAGTGCTGTTTAATTTGAGAAACTTATGTTATCCTCTCGAGGAATTCATTGGTGTTGTGGTGTGAGCAATTTTGCATTGATAACGAACACAAAGCCAGTTTCGTCATGGTTAATCCCTCGATGGGTCAATTAAATTTTCTTTATCTCGATATCCTCTGCGCTTTCATAGGCATGCTAAGCTGTGAACAACCTCTTTCACCCACCAACTCGCATTGGGCGAGTTGATGGTGTAATTGTCAAAACCCATGTGTTTCTTCCATGTAGGAGCTATGTACCCAGCAGTGATGATAATATGACAAGATGATAATGTTATCCTTTCCAAGAATGAAAAAGCTGAAGAATTTCAATCGTACCATAAAAGGCGTGATGTTTATTATTTTCAAATGCCTTAAAGTGCTCCAAAAATGTAGAGGTTGATATTATTTTGTAATGTTCAGTCTTAGTAGGAAAACCTTTCCAGCACGAAATATCTAATACAATTACTCCGTCACTGAAGTTTATGTATGGACAGTTGCATTTACCTCAGTCAGTATCCATCAATATTTTGTGAAGGACTGCACGATAGAAAGAAAAAATACGACTCAGACTCCGCGTGGATGATAATAGCCGTGTTCAAGGTCTTTATTACAAAAGCGTATTCGTATTTTTTGGTTTAAAAATTTATTGTAAATCGATATTGAAATCTGCTGTGCCAGGTAGAAACACAACAGCTGCCTCCATGGTCACTGCTGCTGATGGACAAATCAACCGCCAATATTAGAAGGAATGTGCGCTACCGTCTGCCCTGGTGCTGTCACACCTCTCTCGCTGATAAATTATCCTTTGCCTATTTTATTTAAGGGGTTATTAACAGCCTTCTCATGTAGGGTTGTAGCTTTTAGTTGAGCTGATCGCGACGAACATTCAACGTAATTATTTAATAATTGCTATGATGGGAACCAAATACTTATTATGTTTTTTTAAATTGTTATGATCATATACTATCAAATAAGGTCTTCGTGCAATTTATCTGAAGCCAAAAACTTTAAAATCAGTGTATTACAATATTTTCTTCTCCAATTTAAAGCAAACTTTGAACTGCATTAATACGTAAATAAATTATAACGGTAGGCGACGATAAGTGGTCATGTAGAGCGAGTACATTGCAAGACATCCCAGCCTGGCGCCTTTATGGCACTGATTAATTCTATCATTATTGACGTACACATACCTGTAGAATAGCGAGCCTGAAGAGGTAGTGGGCAGGGTACATTACAAGGAGGACTGATGGCCATTGGAGCGGAAAATCCGCCATGACGTACCGGAAGACGCAGCGTTGGTAGGCCTCCCACAAGGTGGACTCTGATAAAGGTGACGGTCAGCGCAGGACCAAGCGATTTGGAGATCCTCGGGGAAAGTAGAAGGTCCAGTATTCGACGTCTCTCGGCTGGCATGGTGATGATTATGACATATACAAACCTGCTCCATGCGTTTGCATGAAAACGACCTACTTGATCCTTTTGCTATGCTTCAGGTGATTATATCAAAGAAGGCTCCTTGTGTTGGGATAGTTGTAATGTTAACAAGGATCATTGATGTTATAATGGTCCTGTAAATATTTAAAGTGAATTAGTTTGGCCGAAGAAGACTTGAAGATTTAATAGTTACCTTTGCAGTTTCAAAGAGCAAAGGTATAATACTAGTACTTATTTTTCATACTTTGGAGTAGGCGGTGAAAGACATTGACCGAGTTTGTAGGTCATTTTTTGCTCCGATTTCTGTATAGCATTTAAAACGTAGTTCAAACAACAAATACGAAGAATAAGAGACAGGAATAGTTTTTGAAGTGAGTGCTGTGGAACCGAAGACAAAGGTAGTCCATCTCTTATACACCCAACATGACTTCTTATCGTGTTTCTCCAGGCCGCATATCGTGAGTCATATTCCCGGAATGACAAATGAGAATGTTTAGACGAAATTTTCAGTATCAAAATAGTTTAATATGAGTTGAAGCTAACAGATATTTCAAAGACTTTTTAATTTTACTGTCAAAGTTCAAATTAAACTTCTCAGAGATAATTTTCGTAACGTATAATTGAATCGCTTTTAAAATACAATTTTATCGGATCAATTTGATTTGAATGATTAAATTCGAAGCATCGTTTTATGCTAATGTGATTTACTTTTATATAAGTTATATATCAGCTGCAATTTAGAACGCTTTTAAGTGGCTGCCGATCCCAGTTATTTCTATGAATATTCAAAAAGATGTTTTTAAATTTTCCTTACGCTTAAATTATTGAATTTTATGATCTCAATGTAATTGAATATACTAATAGATAAAAATAACATTGAATTATGCAATATGTAGTACCCAGTACCTATGTAAAATAAAATTTATTATTTTATCCAGTTTAATAGTTATAGTATTAGTTAATTGGGGTACAATTCTACGCCTTAATATCCATCTTTTACTATTTAATCACTTAAGCTTGCTTAAATTAAAATATTGAAGCAATTATTTAAAATCATTATATTAATGGCAATATTTCTAGCAACTATTTATATACACGGTAAAATACATTCATAAATTAAAAAAAAATATGTAGAAATTATAAAAAAAAGTTATGCTGTTGTCGATGGACGTTTTCCATGAAAATGTACCGCGACGTTTTGGCGGTAAAAGTCGAAGTCTGGGCAGTGAAAAACGCGCTCACTTGTTACCGGGTTCTCAAACTGGCATCATTCGATAGTTTTCTTTTGTGAATAGGTATAGGTTATGGTATGATAGTATGTTGTTACTGTGAATAGTTGTGTAGTGTCAAGTTTCACTTTACGTTCCAAACACCATGTTGAGATGGGCGATTTCATATTTATAACAAACATCAGCATCAACTAAATTTAAGAATCTGTAGTGTTATAAATTTATATGTGCAATCATTGGTTCGTGGCCATCACATACTTAATGGGGAGTTGCAATATTTAGTGACGTAATTCCCGATTGGCGAGATATGGGGCATTTTCTTCTTTTATTAATGCCATAATTGACTACAACATTATGTAAGCCTATAGATGGGTTAGTAATGCGCTTATCTTTTGTTTAAAATGACGCATTCTTTTTTTACTGTTTATCGATGGTGCAAAACTTAACATCTAGTCTGTAACAGTTTGTAGTCAAATCGACAATAGCACTAGAAATTATATTGCCAATTCACAATGAAGATTTTGCAATGAACATTGATTCAATATTATCTGAAGGTGAATAAATCTTAACATAATAGACTCTTGAGAAGATCAAATGTAATACATATTTTCATTGACAGGTCGTATAAGAATGAGTGATTCATGTGGGCAATATGTAACGCTTAATTGTTAAGACTTTGAAATAAATAATTGAATGTTATCATTTTCAACCTACGCAATGACACTATGCACGAATTAGTTATGTCTGCAATAAAGAAAAGGTTACAGTAATTTTAAAGTCACCAGAATTAGCACCAAAAGTATGTCTTATGAAAATTATTTAAGGAAGTAACACATTCTGTTTGTTAAATTTTATAGTACAGTGTTGCGAATCCTCGATACCCCGGGATTTGCGAATTATAAATTGTTGGGCACTTATTCAGCTTCGCTTTGAAAATTTCTAGAACTATACAATGTGGAAAACAAAAGAAATGGAATTAAACACAAAGAGAAATAGATTTTAATATTGAATATAAGATGATAACTATGATCATACGATCCCATAAAATGGCCTCCGAACCACTCCTACAACTATCCCTGTCCTGCCCCTGTTTTATTTTATAGTCTTGTGCGTGTATATAATGAATAAATGAATAATGAAAATACAAAACTATTTTTTGAAAGGGGTGATGGAAATTCGTTCTGCATTCTTCTTCATGCATTTACATTTATTTAGAGGTTATTGACAAGTATGATCTGTCATCGATTATTGCAAAATGGATTACTTCAGAGGTAAATGCCAAATGTATTTTATCGAGTAATTAAAAGGGACGTGTTAGAAAATAGTTAAAGTTTTTTAGGTGTTAAACCGTCATAGATGCGTATAGATATTTAGCAAAACGCAGAAAAATGTAATGTTGATTAGTTACACGAGATCCTACGAAAATTAAATTTTTATTTTAAATAAATTATAACTTATTAAGGTACAATAGCGAATATATCCATTATTATAATTAATTCACAGCGATGTCATGAATAGTATAGGATCAAAAAGGTGAGTGGTTCATAATTTATCAAGAATAGTAATAATACTCATTCAAGAAAAAGATCTCCTTATTCATTGTAGCTTGCTGTAGTTTCTATTAATGCCACTGCAAATTTCTTAGCCAGTCTTCGGATGTTTACCCAATATAGGAATATGTGAGAAGTTGCTGCAATTCTTAAATAAAAACAACCTCTGTAGTGGCCTTACTATTTCCCCATTAGATGTTTTAAGTCTTGCAACCCTACACAGACCATCAACACCCTTATAAATATTTATGACTTATCCTAAAGGCCAATTAATCCTTTTTAAACCGTCCGACCTAATCAAAACAAGATCTCCTATATTTACATCCCTAGAACTATTTGCGCCCTTATTTTCTATTAAAGCCGCTAAATATTCACTTCGAAAGCGAATTTTTAAATCATCAAGCAGCTTCTGAATATAGCGCTAACGAACAGTTAAACTCTTTGCATCTAAAAAACCTAAATGACTATTATTTTCTAACCAATTACTTAAAAACATTGACGGAGTTAACGGTTTCAAATTTTCTGTACTATCAGATATTTAAGTAATTGGACGAGCATTCATAACTGCCTCTACCTCACATAAAGCAGTATACATCAGTGTGACGTATATAGGCTGATGATACCAGACGTCAGTTGAGATGAGAAATTCGGTTGCATTCCTTAAAAGACAAGGATGAACTCAAATACAATGGCTTAGTTTACGTTTAACTTTTAACTGTTTTCAATAACGTTAAAGGTCACTTGAGCAACTGGCGTTTTCGCCTCAGGTTTGGAGCACGCTTTGGACTATATAGACGAGATATTTTTATAATATATCCTTTGCATATATTTGTCATATCTATGCGGTTTCATTTTGATGTTTGGGTTTTTTATGATCGGTTGTATGGCTACTTCTGCATGGTGTTACTAGATTTTGTTGAGAATCGGAATCAGGTCCTGTAGTTCGATTCTAACTTGGAGAAGAGCGGTAACAACAACTTAAAAGTAGACGTAGACTGAGCCAGAGGTCTCATGCTCGAACCCCGGTTAGGACAGATATTTGTATGATGAGTACGAATATTGGTTCAAGAGAAATGGATGTTTGTATGCTTATTTAGTATATTTCGACTACTAATTCGATTTTTAATATGCACAACACTAGTTTATGCTTAATTTTCGCGACAAGGTGAGATATATTATTACAATGTAACGTTCTTACCGAGATTATACGCTTTTATACGAAATAAAGTCTTTTCTAGTACACCTTTTCCAATATTTTTTTTTTAATTTTGTTTTAAAATAAACAATATAATATTATTCCGCGATATCTAATTCATAATCTATACTGCGTTGGCAGTCTAATGTGATGTTGTAATCTATTAATGATTTTCTACTTTATTTATTATATTATAAGAAATAAATTAAACTGATTAATTTCTATGTACATAAACAAAAAGCGTAAACATGATGTATCATCATGTTGAAACAGTAGAAACCTTCTAAAATATTGCTGTTGTGATAATTTAATTAGAATTAAAATCTCTAAATGCTTACTGTTCAAAAAGTATTCAAAGAAGCCTTACCGAGTGACCATCTAGCTTCTCATGCTTAATATACATATATATTTTTATCTATTTCAAAATGACAATTAATTTGACCAAATAGATTTATATTTCAAGTACTTGAAGCTTAATCATTAATGGTATATTAAAAGATTTTAATTTTAGCCTTATTTGTCTGAACTAGGTCAAAAATAACACGTATTTCAGCATATAAGTTATTAGATTAAATTTGCAGCAGATTTCTATGACAGTCCTCTCGGTTGTGGAAGATGAGAGTATCACGACCTTTTTTACTACTTTTAGAATTTATGGTTTTTTGGCTAATCGATGTGTTTGAAGTAAGATGTCATGTCAGTTTCTATAATAAATGTTGAATGTAAGTTTCCAGCAAATAAAATAGTTTCACAAACGTTTCTAGTTGTCTGTGCCATCTGCATCGCTGTTTCCATAACAGAGAGTGTGTATGTATGAGGGCGACTAAGTGTTCTGACTGAATATATATTGCCATACATAAAGATTTTTTTTTTTTTAATTTCCATTTAATAAAGTCGCAAGTCTACAAGGCAAAGAGTGAAGATTTGTGATCGATCGATCATTAGGATTGCATCATTTTATGTAGATCATCGGTGTTCGTAGTTATTACACGATTTACTTGGCGCACGGGCATAATGTTTTAAATATTTAAGATATGCGTGGCCTTAGTTTAAAGATAAAGATTATATAATACTCAAAAGTAATTATAAATTTCGAAAATTGCTCATTTCGCACTTATGTTTATTTTTATAATTTTTTGTACTGTTCGTAATTTTTTTCCGTTTTTTTTACCTTTAGACAAACTACATTCCAGAACCAGTTTTGTAATAGGTGAACACTTAGTTTTTTTTATTCGTTGAGCATCGACATACTCCTGGGAACCTCGAAACAGATAAAGTTTAATTGTATTGTACATCTGGACAGATACGGCGGCATAAGGACCATTTGAATGATCGATCGTAAAGTGTAAACTTATTACTTTTCTTAAAATAACTGTTTAACGGACTTAATATTTAAGTATATTATGTGATAATAAACCGTCAAAATTTTAATTCTTTGAAATTCCATCTGAAAAACTCATCGAAAATCCGATGGAAGCAAAGTATGAACAAATAAATGTCATTCTTACAGCGTTTGGAAAATGGCAAAACGAATCTATATTATAAAGGAATCAATCAAGTTAATTGAGTTCCTAAATGCTTAGAACAAAACCAACATTCTATTCGCTTATTTTGAAATAGAAGACAAAACATATTTATATATTAAATGCGTGTCAAAATAAACTAAATATCTCGTCAAAATAATTTTAAACGTTCACCTAAATAGGTTTATTGATAAGTTGTATAAAAAAAATTATGATCTAAAAAGTTTGCATATCTAGAAAATATCTTCATTTACATTCATCTTCTACGTTCGTTGAAATTCTTCAATTTTAGTGGGAGTTTTTGGCGCGTAATGGCGGGGTCGGTTGGGTGTTGTGTATTTTATTTCATATATTGTGTTGTAGAGTTGTTTTTGTCATGAAATTGGTGCAGTTTTATGACGAAAAGGATCGTTAAATCGTGTAATATATGGAATACATCATTCAGCGTTGATTAGTGACTTACGTGAGATTTTTCAGTGTTTCATTTCCATTCATTCATTTGTAGGGTAAGTTCATTTATTTAACAACATTTTATGATTTCATTTTCATTTACTTATTATTTTATAAGATTCCATTTTCGTATCATTTTATCATTTCATTTTCAAAAAAAATCCCGTAAGTCTTTAACAAATTAGCGGTGCCTACCATTGGCCGCCAAAAACTCCATGGGGCAAAGGGCTACATTGTACCAGTATCATGAAGCCATAAATAAAGACAAAAACTACATTAATGATGATATGGCTTAAAAGTCGTAGTTACTAGGCCAAATAATTGAAAAAAAAAATCATTTTTAGTGTTTTCATCTGTATTGTGAGATGACATTGATTGAGACAATTTTCTAAGAGGTTCAGATACTGGAAACTATGGGCTACAGATATTAGCAGAAGATGATTTACAACAGCATGTTCGATGTGCTTTATATTTTTGCCTGTATGTCTTTTAACAGGATTGACTACGCAAAAATAACAATCATCAACGTGGACTCTTTCTAATACCCACTATAATTTTAAACTCTTTAATACGTCTACAAAACCACTAATTGTTATTTATCACATAAGTGACATTTGTAGAAATCACGTGACAGCTCCGTGGTATTTTTTATTCCATCTTTATGTTTACTATTTTTTCTTAAATATGATTTTATTATAGCGCAATATTTTAGGGAATATATGCATTTTTTCTCTATTTTAGCAAAAGTGAAGGAAAATTTATAAAAAATATAACTTCGGTAAAAAATTTTTTGATTGCTTATTATTTTTAAATATTTATCAAAATTATATTCTATTATATTTGATTGGTTTCATTAGGATCGTTTGCGTAACAGGTACAAATCTTAAATAATATTTGTACTGTAGTTTTTTAAGATTAAATACATATTAGCCATTTCATTTATTACTTATGTATTAAGGTATGTGACACAGATAATCTTGTAAGAAGCAATAAATAATACTGACTAGTTTTTTACCATGTTTGACATTTCTAGAACTTATAAGGCGTTAACTATGCATTGTTTTTCACAAAGAAGACCTAGGACGAACGAGCGACATTCTTTTGAATAATTCACTGGTAAGACGCTTATACACCCTCTCAATTAACACATCTAATGATATACTTTTTATATACAAATAAGATTCCCGAGATACAAACCTCGCCTTGTTTGTAAACTTTTAGTAATCATGTTTATTGAGATTACTTAGCGAGATCTCGCCTTGAGAATGTTCTTCTTTTTTTAATGGCCTCTCTATATAATCTATTTTGCTATTAGTAGCATAACAAGATTATATTTCTGTAACACTAGAATAAACCTGAGATAACAATTCATTTATTTACTCTATAAGTAAAGCTAACAGAAGTAATTGTCAATTTGAATTTCTAAAGCAATAAATATCAGTAATGCCTATTGACATAAAGATTATAAGAGTCTATTGAGAAAGAGAAGTCATGACATCAATAGCTTAACACTAGATTTACCAGTCCAGTCATTTAGACTGGTCGTGCAATTTCAATTCAAAATTCCTACTATATTACACATTTTTTTTTTCAGAAATGATGTTATGACTTTTGTAGCTATAATTAGAAAGTACGTTTTATAAACTTCATATTATTTTATATACATTAGTAACAAATATAATCTTTGTTGTTGACATATATTCAAATCGCTGGTATATCTAGTGTTAAATATACACCCCACTGTTGATCACAAGTATTACACCACTATGACCGATATGCTGATCCGATGCGGGTTGGTTGGTGACATCCGTTGTCATGACAACGAGCTGAACGTGCTTCCCGAAGCACGAATGAGCTTGAGATAAACAAATTTGATTGGCGTATCACGGCACCAACCATGGCGAAGATTGCTTGGTTTTCGTTATCGAAATCGAAGCGTTCGAGTCACTACACCAACTACCTTCTGATAAATTTAGTAAATTAACGGCTGATTTTTCAATTCTGAGATAAATTTTAAAATAAGAATAACTTTCGCAAGTTTTTCTATGTAAAGTATGTCTTGTTAAATTATTGTTATCAGAATATTGAAAAATAGGGCCCAATTCTCTTAAAAATGGTAAATATATATAAATAGATAAATACAAAAATAAGATACCAACAAAAGATATCAACATTCATACCAATTGCTACAAAACTCTTTGAAGCTATGGATGCTTTCATGAAATATGTATATATTAACATTGAAAACTTTGAGACATTATTGACAAGAAGACGTTTTGAAATCACATGCAGGGACCCTAATCAAAATATTATCTATAAGATTTAATCAGTATATTTATTAAGAATATTAAAATAAGTATGAGTATTACCGTTAAAAAATTTGACTATAATAACGTTAATTGTCTTTCAGAGTTTTTATTTTCATACAATATGTATGTTTATTTCGTTTAATCTAGAAAAATCGAATAGATATACACGTTATAGAAGGAAATAGTAGCCAACTGTATTTGGTATCCATTTCCCGCGCGAATATCGCCACATTTAGCTGTTTAAATGGTGGTAATCGACTCTGCAAGAAAATGACACTACAATAGACACATTCGTCGGGCGCTCGAGCTGTTAATTTTAACTCAATATCAATACTGTCAATTGTGTGTACTGAGAAGGGAACTATTTCACAAAATAGTAACTGAGTTATAACGTGCTTTGATTTTAGATCTTTTGTGCAAAATGGCTTTTTGTACACAAAAAAGGTCGCTTGTTGTACTTAACTCAAAATAAGCATTTTGGCACTAGAAATAATCACTACAATAGAATATGGCTGTAGGTAACAAAATATAGTTAATGTTCATGTTTAAAGTTAGAAATGTTAGAATATTCATACATAAATATATAAACAATTATGATTCACGACCAGGGAATAAATATTCAACATTATCCGCGATAGTTAAAATAAAGATCACAGAATTATTTGTGAAGTATCTATATGTCTTCTGTTTCAGGAGAAAATAAGAAATTGCACCCGTTTAAATCCGCGGTAGATTCATTTGATATTTTCTTATTAATATTTTAATTATACTAAACGAGAAATTTGTATGACACCTAATCTAAGGTTTTTCGAAGTAGTTTTCATATTTTGCTGTAATAGAAAAGAAAGTAGCAGATAGCGAAAATGTCTAAAAATTGATTTCGCGAAGTATACTAAGCCACACATTACAGTTGACAAACTATACAATATCTGCTAACATTAACGTTATGAGTTTGGGTGTTTAAAATAAATAATTATAGAGTTACATTGAATCGCATGAAAGGCTAGCCCACGAGCATTTCTACTCTAGTTGATTTCAGATTAATAACAGTAATATAAATCTAAAGTTATTGACCAGTCATTTGAGTTCGTGACCATCTCTTTACAGATCCTACGTTTAATTGAGAAATTTTTGCATCGATAGGTCAAATACGTATTGCAATTAAGTATGTTAAAATTGCGAAATATAGATTGCTATGATCTCACGATTAGTATCGTTTCGTAATTAAATATTTGGTTCAAATATGCATATGGTATGGGATTCATTACTTCGTGATGATAAAATATATTTGTCTTTTTGCATCTACATATTTTTAGAATTGATGATTTTTAAAAACACGCATAAATAAAATTAAATACAAGGATTTAACATATTAAGTTATAGAAAGAGAAACATATGAAAAACAGTGGGATTCAAAATTTTCCTATTTTGATTCTTTTTTTTAATAATCGCCTTTTTAATGTCAATAAAACAAGCCAGATAAAAACAGTACAGCCAAAGATATTTTGTTACAAGTTTATACATACTATATGCGAAAAGACTTTTTCCACGACTTTAAATGATGTCTTTTCTTGGCTTATGAATACATGGAGGAGATTAAGATTGTTAATTTTTGTTAAATCATCTGGAATGAATCATGAGGAAAGTGACTTTACTGACGACATTAAAACCAATAATCTCTTCCTACCAAATAAAAAATGTCGTTAAATATTTTTGAGCAATAAGACAAATAATCATCCACTATTAATAGTTCACAAAGTATTTTTCTGGCTATGGTGGTAACTAAACACACAGCCGGCCTGGTCGTTACCTGTTACCGTAAATATAAAAAATGATTTAATTTCCATAAATCATTCATAGACAAAATTATTACAATAAAGACTACAAAACTCTTTGAAGCTATGGATGCTTTCATGAAATATGTATATATTAACATTCAAATCATTAAACGAATTGCCAGTTCCGATCATAAAAACTATTCCGTCTATAGTTTGTGCAAGAGAAAGGAACATTGAAAACTTTGAGACATTATTGACGAGAACACGTTTTGAAATCACATGCAGGGACCCTAATCAAAATATTATCTGTAAGATTTAATCAGTATGTTTATTAAGAATATTAAAATATGTATGTGTCTCAGATACTTATTATATCAGAATAGAATAGATAACAGAACGGGAACAATGAGAAACAAAATAAAAGTTTGCAATGTACGTGATCCAATTGCATAGTTATCATTCTTTAAGGTTAAAAGGTGTTTCCTTATATTATTTTGACTTGGAAAGTAGTTTTAACGCAGCCATGAGTCAATATTGGAAGGGGCTTTCAAGGATGATAATGTTCCCACTAATATAGCTGGTTATCATAATGTTTGTTTCACGATCATAAGATTCTAAAATAACATTGCTTTATCAGATAGACGATATAATTATTTGCCGTTTACAAGGCTCAAACAAAAACACGAGATGCGAGAACTATTGTAATCGTGCTTATTGAGTCTATAGTAAGTATTATGAACTATATTATTGGAATGTTAATAAAAATAAAAAAAAAACAATACAAGTCACTATGTCAAATCATGCGAAAAGTAATTGATAAATAGAAATAAAGAAATTATAATTTATTTAATTGGCGGGTGCAAATTTATTCTTTTTATATTTTCAGTTAATCATTTTACTACCAATTTCGTAGTTTGTTCTTAGCTCGTTAGAAGATTATCCCAAGTAAATTTAGTTATGTATAATACGGATAGCCTTAATTTGGTAATTTTTTTTCCGTAGTGTGAATCAAATTATTTACCAAGACCTACTGTTGTACTTTTAGTTTGACATCAATAAATAAATCGCTAAGTTCGTCAATTTTGTAAATGTAGATTATTATAAAAAAATGAAACTGAAAATTACACAGATTTGCACACCTAAATTAATATAATATAATACATATAGAAGTTTTAATATTAGTAAATGGAGTTGTGTCAACGATAATAGTATAATATCGTAAGAGGACCTACAAATACCTCTTAACACCATCACCACCTTAAACGACCCAATTTCCGTTGAAAGTGCTTCCTCACGATTCCATTAACACCACTCGACGATTGTAACTACTCCTGTCATACAAATTTATCTCTCTTCCATCCTTGTGAAACAGCAGAAATATATCGTGAAGTTGTATAGGCTATAGCTTCCCTCAATAAAAGACCTAACGTAGTAGGTACACAAAGTATAATGCGGAAGACGGCTCATTGAAGTGTTGGGTACTTGCAATTAATGCATTTGGTGTAGCAAGCGTCTAAATACCATTGTTCCTATTTTGTCACTTGAATTTAAAACCCTATAAATGATTTATAGATTTTGAATATTGGTAGTTGAGAAACTCCCACGATAAATCATATATTATACGAAAGCTCATGTTCAGTGGATCTTGTATATATTGTTTAAATGATTTAAAACCGCCACATTCTTGAGTAATTTAAAAAATGTATGCAATAAATCAAACTTTTAAATCAAATGCCACTTCAGGCGGCCGGTCTTCGGCGACGGTGTTGTTGGCGCTGGGCGGACTTAAGCCACTTTTTGGCCTTATTTTTTAAGTCCTTGTGTCCCCGCAACAGCAGCACCTGAGCCCGTGGCAGTGGAAACTTTACTGCTGGCCACACATAAACGGTCCTTTTCAGGACTAACGGACTCCTCCTCTCGGGGGGGTCGTGGCTAGCAGGCCTAGAAGGTTCACGAGGGATGGCGGTGGGGATTTGCCTTGCCGCATTCCACGTCTCCGTAGAAGGGGGGAAGGCCTGCGGGCTAGTACCCTATCCCACCAAGGAGTGCCGGTGGATGCAGACGTCTGCGATGAGCTCATCGCGTCCGTCCTAGTATGCAGCCTCCTGCTGGAGAAACGACCGTTCTAGTGGCTAGGACCCCCATTCTTTCCCAATATTGGAAATAACAATAATGGCAGGAACATTCTTAGGCAAATTCTTTAATATTGTTAAGTACCATTTGAGTTGCTAGTAGTTAAATTGCGTTACTTGACTACAGCCTTCTATATGAACGGTATTGCACAGATTATAATGTTCGATGAATATCCTTACCTCACAAATAATATCATAGAAACTTAATAATTCATGTTGTCTGATCAGACATGGTGTGCCAGTAAATATTCATAAATTAAACGGTTTCATGCCGATGTTTTGTTCCCGATATATCTAACAAGTAGTAGTTAAATGGAAATGCTTGTTGAAATTGCAAATTATTACATGCATCGGTACTGAGATAGAGTATATGGGCTTTTGTTCATAATTATTAAATTATATTTAAAGACGAACTATCCCATTTCGCAACGTATATTACAGAGTTTGAAAGAAAAATTGAACAGTTATTTAAAGGCCCCCTTTTATATTCTAAGGATTCACAAAGGCATCATCAAATATCATTTATAGTCAAGTTTACAGCCACTATAGATGGTGGGAACTGTGTTTTATATCATATAATTACAAATGAACTAATTACATCGGATATAACGTTCATTGGATATAATTTTGACGTAGGCTAAACATTACTTCGTATTACAACATTACGTATATTATTCGTTTGGTATAATAGTCATATTATTATATATATAGCATTTTAATCTTAAATATTCCCTAACAAAGTAAATACGTTTCGTATTCGGTATTGCTGCTTCCGAAGCCAGTGTCAGCAACGAATCGCTTCAAAGCCATAAGCTCATCTGTCCTACTCCTAGAGTGTATTTAAATAATATTACTATTTAATTTAGATCATCAGTATAGATAGCAAACATTACAAACCCGGTGATAATAAGCTATAGTCTTGATGAAACATTTTGAAACGCATATAAAGCTTTCTAAGTTAAATCATTAAAAGATATGTTTTGGAACAGTACGTTTTAGGGTAATGCAATCGAGTCGTTTCCTGAGCTTTTCAGTTGAATAATATTGATGATAATGGCTCCGATTCCATATTGCACGAACTAAATTAAATTTAAGTTCAGTGCAACTCTTTCAGTACAATACAAACAAAAGTAAGATAGAAGACGGGTGACGTCATTTGACGTTTCTAAAATAGCGACTCTTAGGCATTTTTGCCTTGTATCAATGTACATCATGATACATGCCGATTAAAATAAGTCAAATGACGTTCCTTAAAATCATTTTATCCATTCTCAATGAATTGGTATGAAATAGATGCAAATAACTGAAATTTAATTCAGTTTGTGCACAACGGAATCGGAGTTTTTTTATTATTATGAATATGAGAATACAACGCTCATATGTTGAATTGTTGTTGATTGAATTTCATTCTTGTTCTTTATAGTATTACTGCTGTTTTAGAATATGTTCCTAAAATGTGCCTTATGTATATTTATTATATTTTATTCAAAGTCAAACTCAAAATATCTTTATTTAAATAGACTCATTTACTAAGTTCTTTTAAATTGTACTCATGTGAATGTGTCCTAGCATTTTAACACTAGATATACCAGCTATTTGAATATATGTCAACAACAAAAATTATATTTGTTACTAATGTATATAACATAACATTGAGTCTATAAAACGTACTCTCTAATTATAGCTACAAAAGTCATAACATAATTTCTGAAAAAAAAAGTGTAATATAGTAGGAATTTTGAATTGAAATTGCACGACCAGTCTAAATGACTGGTCTGGTAAATCTAGTGTTAAATAGCGTAGTCAACACGTTTACCTTTGAAATAGCAAAATATGTACAACGCCACAATTTAGGTACAAATTCTAAATACATCTTTTGATGTTAAAACCTATTTGGTTTGTACCAAGTTGTATCTTTCACAAAATACGTATTAACCACATCTAAATACACTTAATGTAATTAATCTGCATATTCTTCGTCTATTATCGTGTTACAGTATGTACTGATGCAATTATTCCTTACGATTGCATGACGATGATTTTATCGTCAATGAACCTTCCAAACCACAAGCATCTGACCTTATTTTCATCTTTGTTCATAGTCATACTTTGTATTCACAAAGAATTGTGTTCGAAATGTCACGTCAATACTATTTCAGGGTGATTCGTGAAATGTAGATTGTATCTTTTCATAGAAATGATGATTGCTTTCTGTTATGGAATTGTTTCATCATTAATTTAATAACGTAGTGTATCTTTTTAGGAAGAGTTGTACGCAATATCCTGAAAGTAAAAAAATCCTAAATTTATGTATTTTAAAAATTTGCTGTGCCCGACAGGGTCCATAGTGTCATTAATAGTCTTAAGATCTACATATTATGTCACTATGGAACGCAAAATAAAGATTAGAATTGAATTGAAAGTGGTTTTAAAATCATCATGTTACTTAAGAAGGTGGAAAATGAAATTTCTTTTTGACAGGAAACTGCAAACTAAACAGATGGTTCTTTAATATGAGATAAAGCTACTCTAATGTTTTTAGATACGATCAACAGGAGCGTGAAACCCAAATACACCTCCTATGTGACTGTGAACCTCTAATACATAAACGAAGCCTTTAAATATGGGGAGACATATATACGATCAAAACGAAATTAAATTACTTAAGTTAGTTTCTTCTAAATGGGTAGATATGACAATGGAAATCCCCAAAATCAAGAGATAATTCACAAGAGACCTTTCAGGGCACATTGACAAAACAGTCTCAAAGACTGCATAGCCCCAAAATACAATTTACTCAAATGAGTTCCAATCCAGTAAAAATACATCTCGCCTAATATATTGAATAGCGTCTTATGTTAGATGAACCCATGCTTCAGAAGGAAATGGCTGGTAACATGATGAGGTAAGAGTTAGTGGACTGCAATATACAGAAAAATATTTGCATTAATGCTTTATCTATGGAACCAACATCGCAATCGAGAAAAAATCAGCTGTTTTATATAAAATATCAATTAATTCTCTTTTTTCTTCTTCTTTCATCAGTTACTCTATCGTAATGTCTGGGAAAGCTGTTATTTCTTGTCGCGATTACGATGTCGGTCCTTTAGTTCTTTATTTTATTGGTCTTATATACCTTATTATTTCTTCTCATATTAGCACGTTGCCTCAAGAAATATTTTGATAAAAAATACATTGAGTATTTTGTTCAAGACGATACAAAGTGTCTCTTCATATTGAGCCAGTATTAAAAATCGTCCAGGTCAAATCGTCAAATCGTCCTAATCAGCAAATTTCGCTTTCGTTATAATAAAATCTCACACTGGTATCTAGTGTATCTAGTGTGTGGTATCTAGGTCGAAAGTCGATTGATTGTGTCAGGAATAAGAATGAAACTGGATTTATTGTTAGATATTTTTATTTAAATTTGATATCTTAATTTTTCAAACCATTTTACCACAACCTAAATTACGATATATCGATTGTAATATTGTCGACTTCTGTTAGTAATATATAAGAATAATTCAACTAAGTTAGTACTTAGTACAAGTATGTTCAGTGATTTTGACATACCCAAAAAGATATAATGTTCAATATACTAAATAGATGGAGAGCCAGTGTTGCTGTTATCGAAAACACGGCATGGTAATTGCCAGGTCTGAAGGTGAAAAATATTACATAAAATGTAATTAAATTAAATGATTCAAATCAAAAACAGTACAATTTTAAAACGCAAACGATTAATTAAACAAATATGTATATGTTTAGTAACATTAAACCAGTAACATACTGTATAAAAAGTAACTTGAAGGTTAATTTAAGAAAAAGAAGTCATTAGGTGAATGTAAATCTCGTAAGTAGTCTAGATATCGCAGATGGCTCCGATCTTAGCACGTGAGTCTTGACGCTGGATCCCAAACAAGGTGACACGGTTTGATATACATTGCATCAATTTAAAACATAAAATGAAGTACCTTGACAGTTATCTAGTCTTAAATAAGCATCAATGTTTTGGAAACAAAATAACGGAATCATACATTATAAACAAGAAAATAATGATTGTGGTCCTTATCCAAATAACTGAGAGATAACGAAAATAAATAAAACAAAAATCTTTTTAAGTTGGTGAAAAAGTTTAAATGTCACGTATTCAACAATGAATATTTATGTAGTAACTGACTCTGAAACCCAGTGAAAACTTAGGAAAACTCTAGAAAGTTAGAGAAGGTAATAATTTAGTTATAGGTGAAGAAGTGTATAATTTTGTTGAGGTTATAATTTGTTGAGGGCGCAGCGAATATTTCGGTGAGCTCATACGAGATATCAGTACTCCAAAAATTTTTTAATATATAAAGTAAATGACTCGATACCATCTAATGATAAGCAGTAGAGGAGTCCATATGTGAAAATAGCCAGTGAAGCATGCGACATACTGCCCTAGCCAACCTCACTTTGCCCGCCCAAAAAGTGCTTTTTCACGGCTCTTTTAAAGGAACCCATGTTGTATGAAGGAATACGAGTGCCGGTAAGGAGATCCACGCTCTAGCTGTGTGACAGAGAAAGAAGTCACGATCATCACTGTACGCAAAGTAGACGTGGCGATAGTAAATGAGTGACTCCGTAAACCAGCATTTACTTGAATTACATTATTACTGGTTTTATTTTAAAATTAGATTCTAAATTCTATGATTCGAAATTTCAAAACGTTTTTATTACGGAACGTTTTTAAAAATATGCAAGTTTGGACTATTTTTATCACAAACTTTAGGTATAGACGACGGATTTTCATCATAGAGGTTGAATTTATTACAAAAGGTTCCAATAAAATACTAAAGCAAATTGTTTTCTAGCCTAACAACTTATTCGATTTAACTAAGACAATTAAATTTTACGATCCCTGATTCTCTCGAGATTACTCTCTCGATAGACTGTAACAAAGATGATGCAATGTATTTGTTTATATTTATTTTACTGTTATTGCTACTCTGAGATTTAATTATTTATAATAAACTTTTTGGTTTTATTGAACATATATACGGTTATATTTATTTACCACTTAAACTACTACTAGTTATATATTGCTGTTAACTGTTAATAGTAGCTAACATAAATTTAGTTTAGAATAGAATATATCTTTATTGTACATCAGCCAATTCAAGAAGAGAAATAATCAAAAAAAATCAATTAAATTTAAAACCTAATTAATAAAACTAAAATCTGCTCCTTACATCCAGAGAATCTTAAGAAAGTAAAGTACTTTTAGTTATGAACGATATCTCGTTAGCTAACACTCAAAACTTATTTCAAAATGGTCTGTTGCTTTCTCACTTTACCGATTCAGTACGATGGTCCAACTTCTATCTCTTTCCAGTTACTATTTGCTAGAATGAGAAGTATGACTTAACAAAGGTTAGTATTTTCAAGCTTCTATTAATAGTTTGAAGCGAGTGAAGGCACTGGATATAGGTGGAGCTATCGATGATGTCATAGACTGGCTTGATGACTTAATGGTTTCAATAGCAGATTCGGTGTGAAAGGTTAGAGGTTCGATGTCCGCTTCGGGCTAAGTAGACCTGGTGGTATTTTGCGCGTTGACCAATTCATGGCTTGTATAACATCAATAAAGGTGTCTACAGATTTGATCGATAGGCTTATAAAATTCAGTCAATGTCTAGCTAAGTAAGATTGATATTATAAAATTATTAACAGTTCATTTGATAAGGTACATAATTTAAACTAATAACATTAAAAAGAGGGAGTGTATATTTTGAAAAACGTTTCTATGTGAGAACTAATGTATTGAAAAACTTTTAATACTTGTAAGATTCAACCCAGCAAAGTAAACTAGTTAGATCATTCAATTTTTTCTGGTGTGGTACTTAACTTCATTTACCATCAGGTAATATGAAAGCCGGGGTAGTTCACTTTTCTTAAAATATAATATCACTCCAACGACTGCTGCTGCACGGCCGAAATAGGTAGGTGACGGTGTCTACCCAGATACTCCGTGAAATCATCAACTAATAGTCCGCTTCAGACCTAGGCCTCTTCATTAGCTTGCCACTTGACTCAACCCTTGGCTGCCAGCCATTCTGCGCGCGACATAGTCCATCATCGACTTAACCAACGTGTCAATCAAAATTTGTAATCTTTTATTTCATCTTACGATACTTTATGCCATTCAGGTTATTGTTGGAAGTTATTAAAATACTGAATCTCTTTAATTTGAGGGACGGCGATATGGGGTGTTGCTTTTTGAATCAAAACAATGATACCACAGTTTTTATTTTAATGATGATGATAAACTAGATTCCATTAAAACATAACGCTAAGATCTATATCTTTGCTGTCACTTCCAAAAGGTTATCCATTCATAAAACACCATCGCACCAATTTCAACATTATTACCTAATTATATAAGTTTGTATTTTTCATAATCAATTACAATTCCTCAAGCTCACAATGAAGGCTACTTACAAATAACCTCTTAACACAACAAAAAATCTTTCATAATTTTTCTTATTCTCACGTTACGGTAATGTATACGGGGCGATATTACGACGAACATTTACAATGTATTTATTATTTAAAATATTTAAGATAAGGTTACTATTCAAAAAACAAGAATCAAATATTAATGCTTACTTATAAATAAATAAAATTGCTGGTTATTAAACACAAATCTACAAGTAAGGCTTTAAGGTTTAAGCTCCTTTCTCTGTCGCATAACTAGAGCGTGGAATTCCTTACCAGCACACGTATTCCCTCCTTCATACAACATGGGTTCCTTTAAAAGAGGCGTGAAGCAGGCACTTTTTGGGCCGGCAAGGTGTATGCAGTATGTTGCATGCTTCACTAGCTATCTTCTCACATATGGACTCCTCTACTGCTTATCATCACGTGGTGTTGAGTCATTTGCTGAGCTTTAAACAATAGTTACAACAATCGCTTCTATTCCGAAATGAACTGTTTAACAGAAAGAGAGAATAATCAAAGTATGTTAACCTGCACTAAATTAGGACTTAGTATTGATAGTGTGGCATACACACTATCAATACTAAGTCCTAATTTAGTGCAGTAATTCCCTGATGAAAATACTGTTTTACCCAATTATGTCCATAAACCGACTTTACTAAATCCCTCACGGTTCCCTGAGAAATAACTTATTGTTGGCAGCTGTAAGCCTAGTCCCTAGTCCCCTTGACTTATGCGATGCTTAAGTCTAAACAATTAAGCATCGCATAAGTCAAGCCCTCCAGAAAACTATCTACTACATGAGGCACGAAACCTGCACCAATCCGGCTCAAATATTAAGAGGTCCATAACTAATAAGGTCCCATAACTATTTCGACCATCTAATTGTTTTTAATTGCGTGTACGTACGCAGTCAGCACCAAGGAGAATTGATTATGCTATTCATGACTCAAAGCAAAACAACTAAATTGAAAACATTATCAAAGGCCATAATATTTTAATAAGCTTTATTGTAATACAATAATTCGATTTAGAACAACATGATGGGTCAAGGAAAGGAAACCTGCATGTCATTGTAAGCAAATATTCTCTACGACCAACATTGCTTTTAATTAAGAGAGCTTTTTAGGAAATGAAATTGCTCATCTCTACTTTTTTATTGTTTTTTTTATATACAAGAAAAGTTAAAAAAAAATATGTATACCACCTAATGTTAAGTAGTTACTGTAAATTGTGATATAATTAATATACCTTTGCGTTGCTTACCCTGTTAAAATCATGCGGCTGAATAAGGTTGACAGCATAAATAGGAAACGCGAGGGCATTATTTTTCATAAAAACATAGTCTTTTATTTTCCGCTGGATAATATTACCACGAGAGCAATTTGTTGTATAAATAACCATGTCAATATATTTTTGTTTGTCATACATTTTTTATTAATATAGAAATACATGTTATACTGCTACATGTCTAGTTATACTGCTATATTTAAACATCGAGTAAACAAATTTAACGGGATTATTTTCAAAAGAAAAACATAGAAACACCGCCAGTCTTATTTTTTAATTTCAAATAATAAATTAAATTGTAGTATTTTTGGCGCATAATAGCGGGGATAGTTTAATATTTTTTTCAACGTTTATTTACGTTTAATTACAGTAAATATGTGCCATTTTGTTCGACTTTCTGCCATCTTGTATTAAAAGATATGGTCCCGTTGCTGTAAAAATTTTGGGACTTCTTATAAAAAAAAACGAAACAAGTATTTTTGGCAGTCCTCTCTTGATGTTAACCTGACACTGCCTAAAGAATTTTGAAGAGAACGAAACAGGTGAAAATCTGAAGGTGCAAGGTCAGGGCTATATGACTAATGAATTAACACTAAATACAAATAATGCAGCCAATGATATTTTATTACAAGTTTATACATACTACATGCGAAACTTTTTCCCCGACCTAATATTTTATTTCGTATATTGCGATAGATTTTCTATTACGTATATTGCGTTCAAATGAAATTTTCAGTGTTAAAGTGGCTTCCTTTCATGCCAAAAAGGTATAATAACATTTTGCCATATGTAGAATACATATTCAGAATTGAATATTCATATTCAGATCAGAATTGTTGGAGTTTCATTATCATTCATTCAATCGGAGGTGTGTAGTTCTTTTTAACATTCTCGTAACATTTCATTTACAATATACTCTAAACATTAACAATATATTCCAGTTTTGTATCATTAGCCATTTAATTTTCAAAAATTTTCTCGTAAGTCGCTAACAAAATTGCAATGCTTGCCAATCAATCATAATAACTCCATTAGGCAAAGGAATACCTTACACCGGATTCTAGGAGCCAGAAATAAAGCAAAAAATACATATATTACAAATTACAAACACGGCATTATAGGTTTCAGTTCCCTTTGCCTTCGTTGTAATACGGAGAATTTAACCAAAAGTAATTTAACCGTCCCAGTTTTAAAATAGAGGCAAAGAAAATTTGCACCTTTTCGTAGATACTTTCGGTTTAAGCTACTCACTGTATAGTTTGAACACAGTATGATAGAAATCATTAATCATCTGATGATAACGATGACAGTTCCACTACTGAGCACAAGCCTTCCTATATGGGAGAAACAAATGACACCAAAATACGCCCTCGCTGTATATCGTTCAAAAGTTCCATATAAAGCAAATAATATCTCATTTTAAATCGTTAACAAAACAAAATTACAATAATTTGTAATAAAACATATTTACAAAGCCAAATTGAAAGTTTTTAGTAGCTAATCTTAACTACTCTTGTTCGTCGAAACGTCTTCACGTATGTTTACAGAAGATTCACTGTAATTATTGTACAAATAACAAAATATATAAATTAAATCGAATCATAGTTTCCATTGTGTCATTTTTAATGTGTTTAAGTGCAAATATTTCTAAACTTACTTTATTGCCAGTCTGAATAGTAACCTTGTAGGTAGTAATTTGTTCTCATCGGATTTGCTCGGGACTGGTGTACTTACTCAACCTGACATAAAGAGGATGGACTAATTTTGATATTAGGATTTGACAAACATATTTTTTTATAAACCATAGTTTATCAAACGTTTGGTCTGTCTTTAATATAATTAATTATTTTCTATTGCTTCTCAACCTTTCTTATTAACCCTTTGAACTCCTAAGTCGAGTCACACTCGACATCGTATTTCTTACGTCAACTCCTATGTCGAGCCACACTCGACAACGCATGACGCAATTTTCAAAAAATAATTAAAATTACAAGATGTCAGTTATCTCCATCATAAAAAACACAATTGTATACTAATAATTACTAGTTTCCGAACACATTAATTTTTTTAAAATTTATCGTAACATTTCAAAGCAGTTTTCAATTGCCTTTAGAAAAAATAAAAAAATATAAAAACGACAAGGTGGTCTTGGCATCGTAAACTCAACCGCAGTCTCCTTAAATCTAAATGACTCGGGAGAACCATTACATATAAGAAAACAATTATTCTAAAGGGTTCGGATAGTGCTTACCATTAGGCAGTTCGTATATTTAAAATGTCACGATTCTTAAACGATTCGATGTTGTTTTTTTATTGACTAGCTGATTTAAAAAAATAAAAAAACAGTAATTCTCAACATGCCCTAATGCTAAGCAGTAGTGAGAAGATAGCTAGTGCAGCATGCAGCATACTAACCAGCTTGCCAAATTTTAATACTGTTATATATGTTATACCAACTCTCTTTCTCGGTCATTCGTGTGTACGTAATTTAATTCACTCCAGTCGTGATCTTTTGCAACCTGTGGCCTTTTTTCCCAACGGTCCTTTTGATATCATCGTCATCAAATATATAGTATATATTATCTCCGACATACCTACACATTGATGCCTAAAAATTTATGAATTATCAGGTAATTATTTAAATTATTACTCCAATTACATAATGTATATTGAATTCAAAATAAGAATTTAACTGCGCTATGACGTACTTCACTCCACAAAGGAAGGTCAAAAACATTCCATGAATATTTGCCGTATATTTATTATGAATATCAAAACAACTTAAAAACAAAAAAAAGAAATACAAAAACAGTTACTAAAGAGAAGTAAATTTCGAGCTCCATCCTTTTCTAATTTTGACCGATTCAGCAAGTTTTATCAGATACTGCTGTTTGGAAACTCCAATAACAACGAGATAGGGTAACAAGTTTTAAAACATCATTATTCTCAGAATTTCAATTAGAATTAGTTCTATCTGATGTAATCTGATGATTTTATCGTCTGTGTTCTTTTGTTCTTGAGTTGGTGTGAATTTTCCACCTAAGATTAAGTTATATTGCTTTTATACTCAGCAAATTAAGTAATACCGTAATAATATGATTCAAACAGCAACGTTTGACTTGTAAAAAGTTTATTCATAAACAGATACTCTGTGGATTTCTTAAACTGAACCGGAGCAGAAAACTTTTGTAACTTATTCTATTCGCAATCTATATATAGTTATAACAGTCGTTAATAATAGTTATTTGAGAAAAAAACAATTGAGTATTGAAAAATCGACTAGACGACCAATTCGCAAAATACATCTGAAAGGTAATAGAAATAAAAAGTATCACCAAGAAAAATAAAAAGAAGTTTTTATTAAATGTCATTCTTGATAGTATCTGTTATTATATGTAATGATTTAAACAAATAGAGCGTGATTGTGTTATAGCCTAAACATTTCATGGGTGTTTGTCATGTGGAAAGAGCAAGTGGAAGCTTATAGGCTGATCATGATAATGGTGATATTGAAAATTTAATAACTAAAACCTGAGCAGTTTGTTGATGTAGAGGTTCATTGGTCTCGTTTGTTCTCATCGTGTGTTAATCCCATATCGGAAAGTCTGTGCCCAGCAGTGAAACGTACCCAGGTTCTTGTTAATGATGATGATTCTTTTGGGTATCGATTGAGATCGATATAAGAAGATCATGCTCAATTTGATGATAAAAGATTTGTGCTTTGTTGTTCAATATTAATTTTATAAACGAAAGAAAGTGGCAGTGAAGACTTCGGTGATCCGTTAGAAAGCCCAAAACAATGGATACTAGATAACGATCAAATATCACTTTCCCCAACTCAATTTCACGCGTGACGATTTTGACTCGCTTCCTTGTGGCACAGGCAAAGCCCGGGATTCTTTACCATCAAACGCAGGCCTTCAAAAGAGAACTTTAGAGCTGCCAAGTATATCGTATGCTGTACCAGCTTAATAATAGAAAATACATAATAAACTAAAGATTAGTTCAAAGGTCGACCTTCCTACAGCTCACCATCTGCCGGTGTAGAGTCGTTTGCCATACTTTTTAATTAGTAATATTTTTGTTTTTCCAAGACAAGTTTCATTGATTTACGTTGTTTATTATTAATAAGGCCATACAAATTAGCACACATTATTTTCACATCGTTTAAATTAAAGTTCAATATCATACAATTTGGTAGGCCGCAAGAGGTATGCGATTGACGCCGCGGGCAATACTAGTGTATGATTAACTTCATAACAAAATGTAACGCGTAGCACTTTGAACATAATTAACAAATTAGACATCTTTTGGACGTCTTCACCTCTGACCTTTTAAGATCCGTCTTGTTTAAAAATGAAATTAGTTTTTCTAAGTTTGCTTATTAATCTTAGGTATGTAATTTATTATTTGATTTAAAGGTGGCTTTAAATTAATGAAATAAGTTACGCTTCTGAACGTGATAATTCCAACTGTGCAAGTTACGATAGGTCTCCTAACTAATAGAAACAAGTATGCTTGTAGCGGAAATCAATACTCAAGAAGATCGTCTTCTTTCACAGGCTTCTTTCAACGTTTTTTCATTTAGATCACGATAGGTGGCGTTAGTAGTCTCGTATTCTTAACACCGACAGACACAGTTCCAATAGCTTTTTAGGCTGATAAGAATTACTAAAGCTGCTGGTGGTCTGGCTGGTGTAATGGTCTTAACGCATATTAGAAAAGGTTCTTGCCTATTGGAGTCCTCAAGGTTTGAAATTATTTCTTCATAATCGTCATCTGCAACGTAGATATATCCCACTGTTGGGCAAGGGCTTACTATACGCGAGAAACACTTGGAGGAGCTGGAGATAATAATTTTGACTGACCTATCCAAGGACCTTGGTGAAAGCTGCTAAAAACCAGAGCATTAATCAAGAGGAATCTGTTTGAAACCTTGAGGGAAGTGTCCTTTGTGTGTTTTAGTCTCCAGAGCGTTCTAGCAATAACGGGGCGATCGATTTGAGGTTGCTTCTACATTAAATTACAGGTTTTCGTCTGAGAAGGTGCCTTTGCGATTTCTATTCCGCCATGTGTTTCTCTTGTTAAGAAAATTAATTCAATCCCAACTCATAGTAAGCAAACCTAGTGATGATGTACTTTCCGGTCCAAAAGAAGTTTCCATCCCCTATAGATACTTATAACTTCTCGAGCAATCAAAACCCTTATCAAACCAGAGGTCCCAGCTTCTAATACCATAATTGTTGACCTCTCGACATACAATGTGCTACAGGCTTTACAGAAAACCACTGATAACAAACTTACAATGTTATGCTAAGCGGTAAGACATTTAGTTACTATTGAAATATAATATGGAAACATGATAAACTAAAATTAAATAATTTTCCTTCATTAAGAATTAACATTCTCAACTGTATTAATTTTGATAAATGTGCATAAATCAATCAAATAAATAAATATTAAATAATTTCTTTTACAAAACAAACCAAGATTATTTTTTCAGTAACAGCTGAAAATATTTAATAGAGAGCTTGCTATTTTGATCATAATTTTATGATCGAGAAGCAGAAACCATTATTTGGAACAAGGATAACCCAAATAAGACATAAATGCTTAAATAATCCATTTAGATATAACTTTATCGTATTCACTAACATTGCTTTCCATTTTTAAAAGATTTTTAAAAGAAGTCATTAACAAAATGGCGGGCCTACTATTAATGGTCAATAATTCCTTGCACCAAAAGGATACATTACACTGGTATCCCAGAGCCAGAAATAAGAAAAAAGATCATATAAGACATAGCTTATGGGCTTTAGTTTTCTTTGCCGTCCCTATTATAGAGGGGATTAAACAAAAAAAGAGATTATCTCGGAAGAACTGCAGAACAACTGAACGCTCCACGGTTCACCGAAGTACTTTTCACAGAAATCACGTTTCTCCGTAATACGGCTTCTATATTTCAAATTCCCTAACGTTATCAGTTCATAGAAATCGCCGATAAAAGCTTTTCTGTATATCTGTTAATAAATTTTTCGGCGAAACGTGATTTCTATGAACAATGTTTTGAAGTATCGCGGAGCCTTCTGATGTTCAAAAACTATTAAAAATTAATGCTATTGTCTAATCAAACATCTGATTGGTTGTCAGATGATTGACAATATTCGTGAGCCAATCACAGCTATTGTTGGCTGATTCGAAGTTTGAATGATTATAATCAAATTCTTGATAACGGAAGTTTCTAAAATGGACTTTATCAATGTTAATAAAAATATCCTTGTTATATTTGTATTAAAACATATTTTCAACATATTTTCTAAATATATATATTGGAGATATACTAATCTGTCTTTGCGAAAAGAATAAAAAAAGTTTACTTGTTACAAAGGAAAACACGCATATTTGGTATTTCACGCCTGATCAGTAATGCCTGTTGTACAAAACCCAAGTCAGGTCAGGTCAAGTCAAGTCACCTCAGTACCTCCTCGATGCTCCGCGCTATGTGTATTATAGGCCATGCAGAGGTAACGATTACTCTAAGGCTTCTGTAATTGCGTCGCGACAGTGTCGTTTAGAGTCTATTATCGTTTGTACTATGAAGGGTGCTCTGAAGAGCTCTTTGACCTTATCCCTCTCCTATCCTACTCAGAGCACGCGTGCTGGCTACGGAGTCACTCTTTCACTGTCGCCATGTTTACTTTACGTTTAAAGAGATTTTGTGACTGCTTTCTCTGTCACAAAGCCAGAGCGGAAGAGAGATACAACACGGGTTCCTTACGCTTACGGGATCCAGTATGTCGCATGCTGCACTAACTATCTTAACTGGTCGAGCTGTTTCTGCAACATCAGTGCCACAATAGAACTGCTACTTACATTTAATATGAATGATATGAACGATGCCTAAGAAAACTCTATAAGGAAAAAACAACCGAATGTCTATTTTTGAAACTCAATTGTACCAGCTCAATAGATTTATAAATTTAGATTTGGAATTCTTAACCAAAGAGGAGATATTTCAGATCAAACTGGGCAGTATGGCAAAATGCCAACCTCAAATGTAACAAATCCATCCACAATCTATTATCCGTTCCAAGAAATAAAGAAATATGACATTTTTTTCACCAATGCTTAATGATACAAAGATCCTACGTAGCACCCCGCGTCGCCATTTTCAAAGCAAATGTCGCCATTGAAATCAATTGCACTGAAGCAGCTCATTTTCTTGTGTCAAATATTATTTATTAGATTTACAGCGAAACAAATGATCTGAATGTATAGTTCATAGTTCATCGAACGTTTCCCATATGTCTTAAATGAGCGCATATTACTCACATCACTCGTATATCATACTCAGTAGGTCATATTTGATGCTGGTTTGATTTTAACGAGTTTCCTCAAGGTTATTAAAGCTACCGTAAAACTTTCGCCGTTTCGTTCGCAAAATAGTTCATTACATTTTCGACGAAAATTTTTCTAGAAAGAAATATGATAAGTAAACATATAAACATATAAAACATATAAACACGTACAATCACACGAGCCCAAGACAAAGCCATTTAAGACATAAAGTATCCGATTTTTTGTCGCCAAAATGCCTTATAACATAACGTGATTTAAATTAAACTTGTCTTTAATGTTTCTATATTTAAGAACGAAATTAATATCTTCTTTTTAAGACAGTTCAACCTTAAGCCACATCTTGCTATAAATACAATGTAAAATGAAATGCTCACTTAAAAATTACTTAAACACATTTCCGCTGACACGACTGCCAGCGAAATATTTAAGGTCCGGAAAGGTATGCGCCAACTCGCTAACGCAGACCACTTACAGAGCGAACTTACCATTGAAGGTAAGGTCGCACAATAAGTAAAAAGAGTCCAATTATATCATCAACTTATATAAGCAAAACTAAAACCCGACTTAAACCACTAAAAAGGCATAATTAATTAAAATTTAATTCTTTTTTGAGTTTGTGCATTACTTTCAATTGTTTATAAAACAACTTAGCATCAAGTCCAGAAAATTATGTTTGCCAATATATTTTTTTTGCCATTTTTTTTAAATTATTTTTTGAGTTTTTAAGTCGGTTTTTAGTGTTAGTACAAAACTTTTTTTTCAAAAATTGAGTGCAGAATTTCAACGGTAAAAGTTAGATAAATGATCCTCAGTTTATCGAATATTTAGTAAATTTAAACGTTGCCCTCGATTTCCCTGCGATCTCTGAGACAGTGGGACCATCACACACATTCGAAAGACGAATGAAAATACCAAAATCGCTATACGCATCCATATAAACTGAGAGGAGTTCAATTTCTCAGGCGTTCCATTTTCAAAATTGGACTTTGATAATTAGGAGACCAAAGTATGTCCGTTAAAATTTTGAATTTAAGAAATCGGTCTGCGAATGACGGAGTTCTGAGGTAGCCAACATAAAAAAAAATACATCCAAATTGAGCACCTCCATCAAGCAATTAAAATGGACTTTACGATGACCAGAAATTTGATAAGTTAAAACTAATATAAATTTTGCAAGTGTAACGCATAATTAAAATTTGCTTTGTAATAAATAATAGAAAATAGAAAATTTTTGTTAACAGCCTATTAATTTTGACAAATTCACATTACAATAAACCGAAATTCCTTTATTGGAGTGACATATACGGATCTTTCGCGATCTTTTAAAATCTTTTCCATTATGAGTCAGCTAAGATATTATATAAGTTTACAATGAAAATTGTAATTTATGATTTCTTACCCACGTATTAATATTTTACCAATACAACTATACTTTACAGACCTCTTTTTATTTACAATACAAAATACACCTAAGTCTGTTTTTACACGGTAGATTGGTTCCAGAAGAAGCCGTGTAAAAAAAGACATTGATCTTATACAAAAATGGGTGATTTGTTCCTAATCTCTAAAACCTATTAAAATTAGAGAAAAACAAGAATTTTTAAGAACAAGAATTCATGTTTATTTTATTAAATCAAATATATAATGCTTATTTTCACAAGCATAGTAATTAATGATAAAAAAGATATGCACTCTAATCTTAAAAGTAATATAAATTAAATGTATGGCAAGTTCAGGAACTAAAAAACTATGTTGTGAACGAAAAGAATAGGTTATTCAATTTTTAAGGTAAAAAATAAAATAAAATAGAATAAGTGATAATCATAAATACAACAACATAAATTTAATTGCTGTCGTCATCAGTTACATATTCAATTTTCAAACCGTGTTATATCAAAACCGTGTACAAAAAGACCGTGTAAAAACAGACTTAGGTGTAATCTGTATTTCGTGCCAATGGAGATTGCCCGTAGTTACTGAAGCAATCTCAGACGTGGCGGACTGTGCAATGCCAGCGTGGAAGCCATCCACACACGGTTGCCAAAAATACCAAAATCACTATATACATAACTTAGTATTAGCACGTTTAAGGCGTCGAAAGACGGGCAACTGAGGCCCTCCTTCTTGCACCCACTCGTCTGCGCCGGAGAGAGACGGCTATAGGTTCCTCCTACCGCTCACTCTCCGCTGTCTCCAGTGAGAGAACACTCTCACAGAAGAAGGCAACCCATATCTTCGTACTACCAATCATTGAATACATAACTGACCAAGCCACCGACCCACATTAAGTCAGCTTTCTTGTAATATTTCTCAAACTCCTCGTATATTTTCTATAAAGGAATACTTTTGCCCAGCTCTGGGACCTATGTCAGAGGCTAAAGACCTCAAAAACACATTTATATCAAACTTTAGCAGTAATTTTTTCACTATGCCATACGTATTCGATAATGTATGCAAAAATCCAGTAAGTAGTTTTAAAATGAACGCAGCACGAAAATGGTAAAAAAAAATGTTGTGTTGCCATTCAAATATGACTTAATTCCGTTCTGTTCAGTATTGCACACATTTTTAAGTCAATTTAAAAAATACTTATTTGTTCTATACGATTTAAATTTATTCCATTATTTGCAAATAAGCCGTTTATATCTGAATATAGCTTTCCGCGCATATTTGATTGTTTAATCGATCTGATTGTTTTTTATTAAAAAACCTATCATAAAAATATTATTTTATGTTAATGTGTGTATGTGTGTGTGTCTTGTAAAATTGTAATTTAATCCCTATATTAATTTACAATAAAATAAATTCAATTCTTAAATATAATATTAACAACGCAAAAGTTAAGAAAATCATATTTCATGCTACGAAGCGGCTTCAAATTTAAGGATTTTGCGATTTTTAAGAAAGGCTTTAAAACCATTTATAGTTAAATTACTTTGAAACAAGTTTTACCTTTTAATATGTAACAATTTAACTGGAAAGTCCTAAAAGGTTTTAAAAACGAAGCCTTAAAAGTGTAGAATTTGGAGTTTAACGAATAACTTAACATAATTTGGAACTCAATAATTTCCAGTTACAATAAAATTGACATGTATAAATAAATATTTTAATTTAGTACATAAAAATATATAAACTTATTAATATAAATAGTACAAGGATTAGCCAAAAATGTAAGTTAATTTACTCAAGTAAATAAAACATTAATTACTTTAAATTTCATTGCATTTGATTCAATGTCGATCGGCTCGAGACTCTTCTAATTGGTTCTTATTACACATCTGTTTTTACTGACATTGACTAATTAGCAAACGTTAATTAAGGAGATGTAACTAGCGGATGCAAATGTCATAGGGTTCATATCAATATTTTGATAATTGTATCACAGAAAGATAAGCCTTGCGGAAATAGGTACTATTGTGATTGGACAAAGGAAAAATACATGAAGGTCATAATATTTATTTTATTTATTTATTTACAGAATACAGTTTCAGGAAAAAAGGAGTTTATGGCTATATTCTTTCACTCACATCTATTATCTTCTATAGTCTGTGGTTGAGACATTGTGGTATAGGTCGTTTCCACCTTTAGCCTTATCTTCACTTACTTCAGGTGAAATTAAGGTCATTAGCTACCCCGTTAAAAGAAATCTAACCCAAAGTAAGCATCATTAAGAGCTTACGATACGGATAGTAGATAACGAAACACAAACAAGGAACGTATAGATATACGAGTATTATAAAGCAGTACCCTTAGCGTCGTGAACGTGCACTACTCTGGAACTACTGGTTGTAATTGAAAATAATTTTTATATATTTTCTTTTAGTCTATTTATAAGGCTTCAGACTATATAAATTGTCGCAGACCGACCGCAGCAGCGGGCGGAAGCTACTATTTAATATTATTAATAGTTTCGTATTGGAAATGAAAGATATACATAAATATAAAAGAAAACATGATCCAAGAACTAAAAATCGCCCGTGACAAGAACTCGAACACGCGAATGACTAGCCTAATAGCTAGGGATACTAACCACTCGGCCCAGCAGTCTATTAATTGATCAACAAAGGAAAAATATATAAAAATATTGACTTAGATTGTTTCGAAAAAGAGAATAGAAATTTTTATTTTTATGATAATATCCAACTGAATTGAAAATTCTCTTCACTTTTATTAATACTATTTCTGACACTTACAACTATTATCTATATCACATTAAACATCTTTAAGACTCTGTATTATCGATACCAGATAACGCAGAAATATAGATACAAATATGTATAAATATCAGAAATATACTAAATAGACATACAAACATTCATGCCTCGTGAACAAACGTTTATACTTGTCATATATATATCTTTCCTTACCGGAATTCGAACCCAGGACCTGTGGCTAAATAGATAGGGGTAATGACCAATCGGCCGTCAAATCTCAGTTGCATATTCATTATAACTATAATTTGTAAATTCTTTATAATATAAGAAAGCATACATAAAATTGTTTTGAGTTTCTCTTTAATTGGAAACAGATGGATTGGACAGATGTCTTTATTTCGTCCACTTTTACCCAGTTATACATCAATAAAAATCACAGGGAAAATCCAAAGAAAAACAAAAAAAACATAATTTAATAATCGGTAACCTTGCAACGCATTGTGTAATACCCAATACATCCAATCGAAAAAACTCTAACGAAAGTTAGACAAAACTTTTACAAAGATTTTCGATTATAATTCCGACTTATTACAAGTGTTAAAACAACCTCATATTTAGAGCCCGCTCATTTCAATCTTAATAACAAATTAATTGGAGTTCAAAATTCAACTACACACAATTATAATACATAATACGTATATAATTCATTTGTGTAATCTCGATAACAAAAACTTCGAATCATCAAGATATTCCTTTGAGGATATTCCGATTTTAACAATGATTTTAATTCTCGTAATTAGAATTAGGCTCACATTCTGGGTAACAAGGATATGGATGCGGTTAGCAAAAAAGCACTCTAGGAAGAGCAATCGATGGTCCGCTTGTGATACACCGGATTGCATTGCAATGACCATGATACCGTTTTCAGCAGAATGCTCTAAGACTCTCGAAGGTATATAACGGGCGCATCGCAGGCTATCGTCACATTTCAACTGGCAGCGTGCCAATACAACACAGTTCCAAACACCATTTCGTACCCTTTACATAAATAACAAAATGAAACTGGTAAGTTCGGGTATCAACCCTCTGTTTTATTAGACAAAAAAATTGTAGCGCTTACCCCGAAATCTTGGGATTATCTTGGGATTCCTTTATATATTATTTTAAGGTGTGAAAACATCTAACAGACTAATTAAAATATATTTAGTGTAATTGGGTTATTTAATTTGGCAAAACTATGTTAAGACAATTAACAAATTTATCTCCGACCTTCCGTTAATTGTATTATGAAAACTGTTTACTGTTTTTTTAAAGTTCAAAGGTTATTTTCACCTATAGATACTTTTTCCAATAAAATTAAATAATTAATATTAAGTTTTCTATATGATAAAATGTAAATGAGTTCATTGATTGGCCAATATGTAATACCAAAATGATGGTGAGCCTTCCCACCGTTTAACGATATACAAATAAAGAAATTTAAATATGAATAATTAATTTAATATAAGTAGTTACACAATCCGCTTCCCTAGGATAAGCAATAATTTTATTTAAGATTCTTTCCCAAATTTTTCTAGTCTGTACATTAATCTTAATTGAATTAATATTAAGAACCGTCTTGATGAATAAGAATTTTCTATATAAAATCATTTTTTTCCGTTATTACTCTTTATGAACTTAATAGGCTTATTCGTTCTTTCAGTTCATCGTCGCTGCTATCCTCGGAGCCTGCTTAGCAGACCGCCTGGATAACAAATACCTCCCACCTAGAGGAAACCAAGGCGCTGGATACAGCGGTGGATTTGGCCAAGGAACCCCCAACTTTAGCCAAGGAGGCAGTGGTTTCCAAGGAAACAATGGATTAGGTCACGCTGGTGCCAGTTTTGGCCATGCTGGAGCGGGTGGTTTTGGCCACCAAGCAGGTGGTTTCGCTCAGGGAGGATTCGGTGGAGCTCCCAGCAATGCTTACGGTGCTCCTGGCGGTCGTTCCAACTCTGCTGACGCAAATGCTCAGATCCTTAAGCTAAACAATGAAGTCACAGCTGACGGATTCTCCTACGATTTTGAAACCTCAAACGGAATCAGAGCTGATGCTTCTGGTGTGGCTACTAATGGCGTCCAGACACATGGCAGCTTCGCTTACAAGGGTGATGATGGCCAAGATTATAGCATCACTTACACCGCTGACGAAAATGGATACCAGCCCCAGGGTGCTCACCTTCCAACCCCTCCCCCAATCCCTGAAGCTATCCTCAAGTCCTTGGAACAGAACGCTCGTGATGAGGCGGCAGGCATCGTAGACGATGGTAAGTAACTACAATATACTTAATCTCAAAAATTTTCAAATTGCGGTTTTTAAGTTACTTGTGTCTAATTTAAAAATAACCCGATAATGCATGTGACATCATAATTAGATGGCTCGCGAAACCTAATAAAGAATAAATGACCAAAAAAATAATGAGTATTACGAAACAAAACAACAAGTTCCAATAACGAAACTCATAATGTGATCTCTGAATTATTTTTTCGTTTAATGACCAGTGGTTGAGTGCAAAAAGCATTACAAATGGGCAAGTCATAGTTACCAATGGAAGATCCTGGCTCTATATGAGTTAGTGCTGGTTTGACCTTGTCTTGTCGTTTGATTGTAATGAGAATTCTGAGGGTGTCCAGCATTCAATGCCCATCAAAATGTCCTTTGGAATTGTAATAAGTCTTTAGAGTTCATAGATGTTCCGTAACGGGTTTTAACTGTAGAGTTAATGACTGAAAGCGGACTTGAAAATAATAAGTTTCTAAATGTAATAGAATCAGGAATAACTAAACGGTTTTAGAATACTGTATCTTCTTAGGTTACTGTGATTCCCCGACAAAACGCCGCACGTAAAAACATCGCAGACTAAACGTTCCTAACAAAAGCGCCACATAGCCTTCTGAAAAACATAATTTCATAATGTGCTTTTTGATCCTAAATACTTAATAAACATACAAACACCCATTACTCGTAAACTTATACAAACATCTGCTCTCTGATACTGGTCTCTGATTAACTAGACAGGGGTACTGACCACCAATGAATGGTATTCAATTTTGACAGCCGTTAAATCATGAGATTTATTTTGTCTATTCCTATTATTACTTGTCCTGTAATTGCAACAAAATATATCAGTTTCCGTTTGTATTTCATATACAAAATGTTGGATATGCAAACTATACGAAGTCAATTTACTATATAGAGTAAATCAAGCATTCTAATTACAAAGGACGATCTAATCCAAGCAATTAAATGAAATATGGTCACCCTACCAATAAATTATATTTAGTCTACCTGCCGGTTGATGAGTTACAAAATGACGTATGCTAGTTGCGTCAGGCGTCGTGACCGCCTAGTGTGGACGCGGTCTATTCTCACCTGCCTTAGGGTCAGATCAGGTCATTTGGTTGGGGAGCGTTTTAATTGTAGAATGTAATATAACAATATTTATTAATGTCAATCCGCAGGTCAACTGCTATTAACTGAACACTAGGAAGCTCGCAAGTAATAGTGATAAAGCAAAGATTTATTATTCGTTCATTAATCGACCTAATAACTTCTGGTCCAGGTTCTAACCCCGTTTGAGTTTATTTATAGAGATGGTCCAGGATCTAACCTCCACATGAGCCAATTTTTACCACAGGCAATAGATAAAGCTTTCCTTTTAAAATATCCTAATAATGTTTAGTTTAGATAAATAAGCTTAGCTTACTTTGGTGCTGCTATTGGTCTAGACTGTCTTCGATAGATTTCGAAGAGTCACATTGTTCAACTAATTTTCAGTTAAAGTTTACTTGATTATCTTCTGGTTGACAAAATATTTGAAATTTGACGAAAACAATAAAATTTAAGAGAGCTTTTTCCACAATTAAAAATTTGAATCTATGGGGATCTTCGCCTCATTTTTAGTTCAAGACCCCCTCGTAGATTTACAAACAGACCGCAGAAATTCCCAAAAAAGAAATGTACATATATGTATCATGTTAAATTATATATTTTGACTTTGATCACAAAGTGAAATGGTTTTCTATCGACTTTTATAGCAATCAATTCATTAATTTTCTTTTAGTGCAAATACAGTAATGCATGTATTAAATATAGGCATTAGGTATCCCTCACACTATAGGTAAATATAGTAATTTATCTAAAATTGTAGACAATTTCCCAAATCATTTAAGGGTACCTATTACTAAGCAGAAAGTCGTGAGAAGTCTTTTAAGGTGCGACTACAACAGCGATCGTGTTGTTTGATTAACGTTGACCTGTGAAATTGAAGGGTATTAAGGTAAAACAGGCTTTACTTAACTGTAATATGTTTTATTGTCTAATAATGGTAACGATTCTGAAACACTGAACTGTGAAGCAAATGCTTAAATGATGCAGCCTCTGGCTAATAATTCATTTAGAAGAGTAAGATTCAAATGTACTTTGTACTGCGATTCATTTGCTTTATATTTCATGCCGACGTATGCAATTATTAGTTCGTATGAATCATAAAAATTATTTAATACCGATCCCGTATTATGATTGCAGATTCTAATAATAAGCGAAACAACGTCCTACAGAGTATTTAAATCAACAGGATTCATAATATAAACATATTTAATCATAACTCATGATAATTAGCAAATTTTAACATTGCATGATTATCATTGGTCAGTACAATTTTTAACAGAATCTGTTATTGGTATATTTTGGTAATGCCCAAATATTCAACCAAAACCATCTGTTACGTAATCTTTGATATCTGATGCACGCTATGGTCAAATACAACATCTGAATTCATATAGATCACACCAAACTCGCACCTCTTTTTAACTGTGTCAATTTTATTTCCTACTTACAGTCTGAGTTCAGCTTCTATCACGCCGTGTTAGAGTTTAAATTTCAAACTCAATTCAACCACATCATTATATGTTCCTTATTCCTACAACAGTTTTATCGAAATGAGGAGGGAATAAATTAATATTATTTAATCATTAGTTACCACTTTAAATATCTTCATTAAAGGTGGTAAACCTTTAATTGGTCCAAAGAGTTTTACTTGAAAAGGTCACATCAAGTTGTGTTACACTAAATGTCGTTTTGCTAATTTATGCTAAAGTGCCTTTTCCTCCGCCACTGGGCTTAAGGTCTCCTTTATCTCACGATTCTTAGATAGCATCCTGTTCTTTGTTTGCTGGTGTCAACTATCGGGAAGTTTTATGAGCGTACGCTATTGGACATTGATGGCCCTTAAACGTGCATGCTTCTATATAACACTATGTAAGACAGATATCAGTTGTAAATTAGTCATGAATGGGCTATTATACTCTTCTGTAGTCTAAATACTTATCCCACTTATTGCGCGTCTCTAATTTTTGTTAAGATTGAATAGTCCTGTATCATTTAAGATTGTTTCATAAATCCTTAATTTCAAGAGAACATTAATCTTTCTCTTCTAAGGCAAGCATGAAACTCTAATGACCTAGCTCACAGGGATAGGTGGTCTGCAATCTCAGTATTAATGACTACGTGTAATGCCTTCATCATGGTAATAGCTCTTGCGATAGCCTCGACTTTAGGATTGGCAACTTTTGTAAGTTGAATTACCATCAGCAACCTCTTTGTTTCTTTTTGCGAATTTAAGGAGACTTTGAACTTTTGTGGTTCATCATTACGTTCTTTCTGACATCAATTTTTTTAAGAGATTTGATACGCAAGTCATAAAATTACTTATTTTTGACATTATTTTTTTATCAATCTAGTCTTATTTCAGATATTTCTAATGTTTGACCTTAATATTTGATAGTAACATCTTTATAATTATAATAGTAAACATTTTGACTGGACAGGTGTTTAATATCGTACAATTATATCAGTCACGACTATAAGCCGCATCATAGTCTGCTCTGTACACCTTCAATCATCACTAAAACTTGTGAAATAGTTATTTCAAAGTTGTTCCATATAATTGACGTTACATCAATGATGAAACAAGATGAATCCTTAATATTGGGTCTCTTATTTGCTTCTGTATATTTCAAGCAACTAAGAGGAATATTTGTTTTTCTTATTATAATTTGACGTTATTCTGATATTGATCCAATATTTCTTTTTGGAAAATATAGATTTATTTTCACAATAAATTCATTTTCAAGATATCTCTTTTTTAATAGTAGCTTTGGTATTCCATTCTTAGTTTCTTTAAAATTAAAACTATTAATTTTTAGTTATTGTTTTCTGTCCAGATACATTTGCATACTATAAGGGATTACAAAACATTAATTTTGTTCGGAATTTTTCATTTTATTATTGATGCTCTGTTCATAATAAAATAAAAATAATTAAAAAATAATCTATCATAATCAAAAATCCTATTAAATCTATTTCTTACATTTAAAAACACACTGACTTATAATTCTAAACAATCCCAAAATAATTACTATTCTAAATGAATCTATTTGAATTTGATTTTAAATTTGATGATTTTAAAACACTTAATTATACTAACTTAAGCCTACCGAGCATTTTCGTCATTTGTAAGCTATGGAACGTAATATAAAGAATTGAGTTAAATTGACTCTTGGAAAATCTTAATGATAGTCTTCTAATTCCAAAATCAATATCAAAAATAAAAAAAACGTTAAATCAAAATCTTTAATTCCTATGCTTGCTTCTTGCTTACGAGATTCACTATTACCGAAACCGTCAAACTAAAAATTTGTTGAGCTGAATTATTTCATAGGTAAAGCTAACGTCGTATGTAGAAAAACTGATAAGTTGAATACAGCAATCAGTCAAACCCATAGACAGATTAACACATGTAATTTTATATTGCTTAAGCATTGTCTCGCAGGTCAGATTGGCTTTTATGTAACCGGTGACTTGTTAACACGAAACGAACTCAAGATCTTGAGATAAATAATGTAATCAACATTAGATTTATTTAATTTAATGCCATTTACATCATCGTTATTACAATTAACGATTGCTAACAAACTACATAACACACCATTTCGAGTGATTGATAGATTATTTAACATTAAACTTAAATTTTAACTAAAATTAATTAAAATTTAACATCAAAACTTCTTTTAAAACATAAGTTAAATAGGAGCCTTGTATCTGATCATAATGTAAAGCGTCTATTAGTTTTCTTGCAGTCTTTCGAAAAGTTATCGTATTTCGATATAACCTGTCAAATGTAGAAAAATGTGCGACGATTCAAATTGATGGTAAAATATAGATTTAATATGATTAAATAGTCAAGGGCCTTGTTGTGAAGTTGTTAACCATTTTTTTGTAAGTTGAAAACAAAACAACTCGAGCCGCGGCTTATTCCTAATGAGACGGTAAAAAATTTGAAATTCCAAAACTATACACTATATTATTTAGTATCCATAAACAAATTCTTAGTGATGCTTAAATTGCTAGATAGTAAGTGTGATTGAAAGTATTTTAGTTTTATATTATTTATTATATATCAAGGAACTTCAAAGTAATATGCCCACTAGTTACTACAATTGTTATCAACTATGATCATGTATTGCGTCAGTGGTGTTCAGGCCCAACATGCTTACGTGATTCATTCCTGAAAGTTGGCCTGTTCCCGTAGGACGTAATTACAAGCGATTGATTTTAATGACAGTGGTGATGTTAAGGAACAACATGCTTACGTGATTCTTTCCTGGAAGATGGCCTGTTCCCGTAAGACGTAATTACAAGCGATTGATTTTTAATGATAGTGATTTAAATGCTAATCTAAAAAGGGTTTGAGGATGATGATGATTAATTAGTACTTCTTATTAACGGTCTTAATACGTAGATATTACGTTTAGGACCTCAAATTTGCAAAAAAAATAAGTAATTTCTTCAAAAATGCAAGAAAATACATTAAACTTTACAATTTCGCCGTTCTTGGTCGCGACCCTGAGAGCTTTCTGATGTGATCGTTGAGGTGTGGCCACTAAATTAGCAGCACCAAGTTTTTTATTACCTATGTCTCGGTTATGTCGGGTTAGCTTGTATTTGTATTAGTCTTCTATAATATTTTAAAAGCACTCAAAAATATGTTACTTATTTATGAATACAACAAAAAAGTATACAAGTAGTAAAGTGCTTATTTCGTAAAATACGGCAAAGACAGATGGTTTGTGCATAAATAAAATATAATTAATAGCGTATACATAGAATTAAATAAATATGAATCAATAATAGGGAGATAGATAGATATAACGTTTATTTGCATTAAAAGACACACAACTACTATTTGTAAATAAAAAACATATGCTGATTTTCAACTATCATTTAAAGACACTCGAGATCGCATTATGATTTAAAAAAAAAACAATCAATAACCTACCAAATAAGTGCATTAACCGATATTTTTCACAGGAATATTGTGAAACTTTGAAAGATAGTGCATCTAAAAATTATTTCGTAAGCATTCGGTTCATTCTATTTTTTATATTTAATATTTAATTGTAAATGAGAGTATTGTATAGTACAGTATCCATTAAACTATATGCTTTAAAAAAAAGCTGCTAATTTAAGCTATTTATTCAAATTTCGTGCTCTTTATGGCCCCTAGCGAACAATATAGTATACACCTGCGTGATTGCAGTGCTACAAGAGACGGCAATTGAATCGTCCAAGGGTCATCGGCTTCAATTAAAATCCTTCGAAACAGACATTCCGGTACAGATGGCTGTTGAATGTTCCCTTTGATTTTGACTACTTTAAATATTTTATTTAGATCTGTTCTAATGCTACGCTGAAGAGTTTGTTTGTTTGGTTCGACGCGATCAATCTCTGTACTGATTCAAATTGAAAAATTATTTTGGGTTGAATTGTCCATTTATCGAGGCTATGCAATGTCACGCTTCGACCAATACGAGCTTTCCTTAACTGCTTTGTTTAAACAGTTAAGTTCTGAATAAGACTAAAAAGTCACATATTTTTTGGTTATCAAATTTGTTATAAGCATGATTCAAATCCTAAACCAAATCGATATCCAAGTAAATTCATGTTGTTATTTTCCGACAAACACGAGAATGAAGTCGCATGCATTGTATTTTATAATATTATTACGTTCAGACGAATACTCGAAACAGTAGCGTGTTTAAAACACACAATTATTATCGTAATCTGGGGAGTCACAGCATCACCTGTTAACAATTTGAAATTACCAACAACAAAGCAATTTAACTTACCTGTTACTCCAAAACTTATCCTTTACTTAATCTTAAACAACATTATTTAATTCTTAAAACTTTGTAACTACGGAACAACAATAATCGTCGAGGTATTTTTGATAAATGTTTATTTCTAGTCTAAATATCTGACAGTCCTATGTCACATTAAATATTCTTAAAAATAAATTAATAAAATAAATGCAATCGTCATTCACATAATCTTGCCTTTTAAGAAGATGACTCAGAGTCAGAGCGTTTATGTTAATCCTGTCAACCTTCGCAATTTATACATTCTAGTACTTTTGCTAAGATCAATTAACGGAATACCCGTATTCTAGAGACGATAAAAACAACTTACATCTGCGTTACATAAATTAAAATACTTGCGCTTATTTAGCTCAAAATACAAGTAAATCGTAATGTGTTGCTCGTCATTTTTAAATTTGATTTTAGAGATTTTAAATAATGTAAAAGATTATTTGTAAATTTAAAATAGTACTGACATTGATTATAATCACTTCATCTAAATTTGATTTTAGACCCGTATATTCTGTATAACCTCAAATGAAGGCTTTACATAAGTTTTAGTCCATTCAAAGAGGAATGTACCTAACGAGTTTTTTCTTAATCAGTTTTATTTATATTATAATAATATAATCCTGTGTAAACCATAGGTATATTTTCACAGATCAACTAATAGCCTTATACTTTTTAATGAGCATCAAATTTCAATGTCAGCTTAGTAACCGAACATCTTTATACTACAGGTGCTTACCACGGTGAGGGAGCCGGCGCTGGCGGTTACTCCGGTGCTGGTGGCTACTCTGGTGGTAATGCTGGCTACTCCGGCGCCAATGCTGCTTACTCCAGCGGTAACTCTGGTTACTCTGGTGCTAATACTGGCAACAATTTCGGCGCCGGCCGCGTTAGCTCAAGTGGTAGCTTTGGTCAGAAAGCCTTTGGTGGTGCTGCCTCCCGCCAATACCTCGCCCCCAACGCTGGACCTCGTGGATCAGGCTCTGGCAACTTCAACTCTCAAACTGGCTACAGATACTAAAAATTTAATCTAAGCATTGATGATCGAGGTTGAAATAAGCCTTTTTCTTCTTTCGCTATTAAATTGGCGAATTTTATAGTTACCCCGTCAATTAAATAATGTAATCAGGCTGATGTGATAATGCTTGTACCGTTTTTTCTCTTTAATCTCTCTTTTATTATTAAATATTTTTGAATGAGTATAATCAGAAGGTTGAGATGTATTTAACTATAGATATTCACTGCAAAAATGAAAATTTATCTTATGTTCTTAAATAGCTGATGTGTGATAATTATATAAGTCCTTTCAATATAGAAGATCGTTCTTTCGTCATCAGATTACGCTGAAAACTTTTATGATCAAGAATATTAAATGATTTTAAATGATAGTTACTATTTTAATAATGATGATTATATCGGTAAATAATCGTCATTATCATAATGATGCTATGACTTTTGTATTATATATTCCTTTGTAATATTTTTTAATCTTCCTGTCTATTTAATGTGATCTCAATACATTTTTCTTGTATTCTTCCCACAGTGAAATTATTTTCTTGTTATTTAAAGTATTTATATAATGTGTAGTACTATGTTTTATGCAACGATGTATGACCAGTACTAGACTAAGAGAAAAGGTCAAAAAAATGTACAATGAATTAGTTTTAAGTATTGTAAATACATTTGAATATAACATGATTTAAATGCATTCCGTTGTATCTTTTCACTCCAATACTAGCGAGCATGCTTAACTAAACTAATAGAGACTACAAATATAGTTTTTAATAGGATAATTGCTTAAATTGAATTATTTTTGCCTTTTAAGTGTTTTGAAGTCGGTTCTTAGTTTTGATTAAAACTTTTTATTTTACAATTTTGAGAGGACAGTGAAATCTATATAGGTTATCGTCAGTATTAACGACTTATTTAACGATTTATTTGTCGGTGTTTCAGCATCGACTCCAAAAATAATTTTAAATAGAATAATTACAATCAATATTAATTATGCTTACTATTTATCCTCCATATATATATTAATTTATTTTCATTAATCGTATTAATATTATTGTAGTACAGCAAGCTCGCGTTACTCTCCTTGAAAGGATTTTGGGTGAATACCAGTGCTTTAAGTGACGCTTAATGCTGAGCCGGGACCCGTTTGCTGATTAGGCACTACACCTGTCTGTGTTGTATATACCTATATGGATTGAAACTATATGTGAAAGCTATATCGAAAAATATTAAACAATGTAATATTATCTAACTTTATATGCGGTTGCATATAGTTTGTTATATAAGTTATGTCTATTTATGTCTACATAAAAATATATATATAATTATTTTTACTATTATGTTATCTATAGCAAAATTTGTTATAGAGATTGAGCCATCCTGGGACTAACGATGCCCAAAGTTTCTTTGTTTTCTTTATCGAAATAAAATGGTCTAATTGATTTTAATATAGTTTTAACAGACAAATGAAAACCACTCTTGAACCGTTAATTAATAACTTAATTACTTGATTACCAGTGTCAAAAATTCATAGAGAACCATTTCTATTTATCATTAGTATTTGTAAATCAAACCGTTTGATGCACTACGGCAACGAGCTTCTTAATTATCTATATTAATGGATGTGACAAGATATCTTATAATTCATCACACCTGGACAATGCATTACATGCATTCTTAAATATGTTAAATTTAGCTATTCTTTTCGCTTTTGCTATCCTTTTCGCTTTATTTTTGGGGAGAAAATAGCTGACGATACTTTTAGGCTTAGTTAGTCTACGAATTGAAGATAATATAACTTAAATAATATAACTTTTCACGATTATTGTACGAACATCTACTCGATTACTGTTAATAATACAAGCACTTGTTTTGCACTGACATATATTTTATATTTTTCTATTTACAATTGTGGTATAACTAAACATAAATACAATATGATATAAAACGTGGTATAAAAGTAGTTGATCGTGAACAATTACATTAAATGTTATAAAATACAATGCATATAATTCATTTTAGCTATCATGTTTTTTTTCTATTTATTTATTAGTACTTTTATCTAAGACCTGGTGAATTGCTCCGCAGAACCCAGGTTACCACCGTGAAGGGCAATGGAGTTACCGGGGAGTTATAGTGGGTATTCTCAGTGCCGCTCTATTGAGGTACTGAGGGAACCCCACACACGCCCGTCGCTTAGCCAGTGGCGGGTAGGTCCGTAAATGGATTCCTCCTCGTAAAAAAAGGACTTTTATCTAAAAAAAGACATTTCAGTCCTATCGGACACACCTAACACATATTTACAATACATAAAGGTATCATATTTCATAGCTACATTTAATGCTTATGACTTATACTATAGCCGAATAGCAATGTTGTAGGGTGTTTTTTCAATACGACCGGGTTCGAGTCCGGAAAACAGAACAATTTTTTTATTAAATATAATATATATGTAGTTTGCTTTTACCCTAAAGTCGACATAGTCCTAAAAAAGGTCTTTGTATGTATAGTAACAGACATACTCATAATGACTGTTCTTAATGTACCATTCTGTATACACAAATACACTATAATGCTTAATTCAGACGATATATTAAGGGTTTCACTGAAAGAAAAACTAAATCTAATTATTTATTAAAGATTCATATACGATTAAACAAATACAACTGAATAATTAAAATATCTCAAGTTACGATGGCGGTTTATCAATTCTTATTGTCTCAGTTTAAATCTTTTTGATGACATTGACACGTAATTTGAAACGTCATAGTATTAAAAGGAAATGAATAAAATATATCTTATAATTATAATTTTTTCTTGACGTCTTTACAATTGGCGAATTAAGAAAAATTGGTTAGTCAATTGGTTAAACAATTTTGAAGCCACAAATCCTTGTAACAATTATCTTAAAATTAAAAGGAATCGGTTGCATAATCTTGTTTAAATTCCTCTCGATTCTAATTGCTAGAAGTAGAATCAATAAATTCTGTTACGTGTCAAATAATAATCCTCTCTTTATTTACTACTAAAATACTTTAGCAACTTCTAATATATTATACTTAATTGATAAAGCAGTTAAATAATTAGTTAATGCATCGTTCGAATTACCCATAATATTAAACTCTATTGAAAATAATTGTTGTCTTGAAAATAAATTAAATAAATAATAAATGGCCTTTATTTCAATATGTAATTGGAGTTAATTTATATATGTATATTTCCAGTTTTTAATAAATACATTATACAGTTTACGACATTTTACAATAATTTATATTTTTCTCCACTTTTTAGCATCGCTAAAATAGGCTTAATGATGCTTCTTATTTAGGCAAGTATGAGTGTAAAAAAATGTTCCGATAAATAGTATTGACCTTAGTCTTATAAGGGATCTTCTCGATAAGGCATGCGCAAACGCAAGATTCACGACCTGTTTTTTTACTGGTTTGACATTAGCTTGAGTTATGTATGCCACCTGTCACTTTCAGGATAGTGCGGGGAAAAATTTTTGTACTTTAGTATGTTATATAAATTATAGTCAGAGGACAAATGAAAATTATAACTCGGAAAGATTACTCTTAAACGATAATGTTAGTAAGTGCAATTTCTTGAGTTTCTCATTAAGTTATCAACTTTGTATTTCTAAATGTTGACTAAAAGTTAAAATAAAAAAGTAGATTCAGGTATATTTCGAATATATGAGATTCTTTAAAATCAATAGGCGTTGTTAAGCATTTATCGTTTGAGTTCTCTTGAAATTTTAGATATTTTCGAAATTGAGAAGTAGATATGTAACAATTATTTTGACCGGTGTATAAGTTTATGTGAGTAATATTTATCTTGGACTTTGAGAGCCTACAGAAGAAGAATCCACGACATACAAAAGATCGCACCCAGGGAAGAGTAACTAGAACTAATTAAAGGAAGTGTTGAGTAGGAGCAGGGAGACTGCAAGCTGTTACATATGTGTCTGAGTGCTGTCTTCTTTCTTTTTACAGTGTAGGCGACGCATGAGTTGAATCATTGGTGTATTATTACAAAGACTGTATAAAAATAGGTCGACATATGCTGCGACGGTCTTTTTGTAGAGTTATAAAAGATCGTACATTGTTTTGTGATAATTATTTTAAACAGATAAGGCACATGACTTTATTTTCCAACCTCTTCAAAAATTGTCATATTTATATAAGTTTACTCAAAATTTTGACAAATAAAACTTCTTAAACTTCCCCTTGAATCTATCCATTAAAAAAGCTCCTAAACCTTTTAAGTAGTTTTAAAATTCTACAAATACAGACATTCAGAGTGGCTCCATTTTATATTATTTAGAGGAGCTTCAGTGAGAACGACTATCTCCAAAGCCTGCCAGTTTCTGAATGAAGACTCCATACGACCTTATTACAATAAATAGCCAGTCGACAAGGTCACACCAAATGCACAGGCGAAGCTCGCAACAGTTACGCAAATAAAATGCGTGCTCCTCATCAGATTCTGATCTTATCATGCTCTGTAAAAGCTTGTGTCCATGATTCAAGGCCGATAATTAGTCGGTCCATCCGTACGACAAAATCCAAGCGATGTATTTTTATGAATAGTTTTTAGCCGTCAATTATAACTATGATTAGATGAGCCGACGAACTTTGTATCACCTACAATAGCTACTAACGCATGTATTAGAAGTAATCTGAAGTAATTTTGGATAGCTGCATGTACGTCATACGATTTTCCATACTGAATTACATATAATTAATTAATTAAGTTTTTTGCTTTTCTAAAATGTTTTCGCTTTTATTTTTATCTTAAATAACCCTTTTATTAAAATAAAGCGAAACTGACGAACAACTATCATTTTTCTATGCAAGAAGAATATGTAATAACAATACGATTCTTGACAGAATAAGGTTCAATTTTGTTTAAATATTGAAATTATTTTACTTATTACTTTTAAAAAAATCTCCCCCTATTGCCTACAAAAGGTTATACCGTAGATCAAACATCAAAGAAGTTTATTGAAGTTAAATTAAGCATATATATCAAAACATTATATATTTGTATTATATATATTTTAATAAACCATAATTCTTCCACATGAGGAAGAATTCCATTTCATAATTATACAGTCCTGTATTCAATCTCTAACATAATATTTATATGTCAAAGGATGTTAAAGAAGCAAATTGTAACTATTACCTAGACACAAATAATATGAAACAGGAGATGTTAACATTTCCCAATATGTAATTACAGGTATAAATACGCAAAACCTCAACCGTAATTAAAGGTCAGTGCTCCACTTTCATATTAACAAGAAATTTTTAAAACAGTTGCACTTTCTTAACGCAATTCAACATTATTGTTATCTTATTAATTTTAACAAACACTACACTTATTAGATAAAATCACATGATTGTGACTAAGATTTTATTTAATGTACATAAATTGTTACTTCAAAATATATTGATCTAAGGAAAGTTATTGTTATCTTAAACTTCTCCTTTAGAAAAGTACGCTAAGACGTGAGTCCCAGTTTTTACTGGAAACGCTTTCAACCCACAAACTAGCATTGAATCATTGTGCTTATGGTTGAAACTCTTCATCATTTTCTCCTATGTGCTGTCAATGATGACGAGGAAGCAATCAAAATAGAACCAGAGGCTTCTTTCAAATGACAAAAACATGAGCTAAATGATTTTGTTTAGCTTCAAAGCAATACAAACGACATTAATAAATGAGACACGACAATATTCTCGGATTACACAATTCCGTGGACTTGTACTCACTCAGTTCGTGCGATTAACGATTAGGCAATGCTACTTTACAGTTTTGCCTCTAGCGCTGTACCATATACTGAACTCAATTATGAGATAAGATATGACCCTATTTTTGTAAACACTATTATCGTAAATTGTTAGCTAAATAACGATAAAGTATTGTTATATGAATTATGTCATTAAAATACTGGAATTGATTGAGATTAGAAATAGCTTTTGTCTCGTTCTAATTCTCGCATGCCTATGAAGTAAAGAGGATTCACCATCCAAATTTTATTTAGGTTTCTTTGATGGGATTTGTATGACTGCGTAATCTTGAAGATAAAGCAGTTATACAAATCGAATCAATAAATTGGGATCCAGATTCAGGCAAATACGAGAATGGTTGAAAAAACAAAATGATCTGCATAAGAACCAATTACCTTTCTCCCCGTGCCAATTCGTAATCAGTTCTCACACAATAGAAAATCTATCATGTCCAGCAGGTATTTCATATTTAAGTAGAGGAACAGAGTTCCGTTTCGTTTGATCTAAAACCTTCAAAGTTCATGTGGATATCATAAAGAGTCTATAAATATCGACAAAAAACTATACTTAATTGATTTCCATCAAAGTAGTTAGCATGCCACGTCTTTGTAAGATCATTAAGGTTTAGATACACGAAAGAAACGGATATTACTTGGATTCTCTTAGGTCGGTATTTAAAGGTAGAGTATAAATAGCTGGTAGTATTCTCGTGGTTCGCTACCTTCAGCATAAAAGGCTTGGTCTTCCAGCACTCCTATTTATTACGCTGGGAGCTTGTCTTGTCCGTGCTGAAGGTGCTGAACACGTTGGATTGTGCCCACGGTTGGTGGAGCCACCTAGTTTATGGGATAGCTAGAACTCTTCTAGAATCGTCGCTTCAATCAGAATCAGATTCTAGATTCTGGTACCCTTATCCTTACATCGGACATCAGAATACGTAGGCTTAAGTTTAGCGCAATAAAGACAAATGGTAAATGGATCCAATTGGTCATAAAGACCACTAGTAACTGGAATGGCATTCAGTAACGTCACGGAGCCAACTAAACAAACAACGCAAGTGTTTAGATTTATTTATTTATCTCAACACTGTTTCAACAGCAATTTTCTACACACACAGAATATAATACAATAACCAAGACACAAGTCAATTAAAGAAACACATTATTTTTCCAAAAAATCATCAGAAAGCTAAAATACATCAAGACACATTCAAACAAATGACAATTAACTATAAAATAACTAAATAGAAAAAACAAGATTTGATAATTTCATCAAAAAATAGTACAATAATTACTAGACGTCTTACAATGGTATTACCATATACATTATATATAATATACAAGCAGGTAAATAGCAATAAAAGATACACTCTTCCAATTATAAATTTTCAGTGTTCTATTTACAGCCATGTGTGTGGACCTTTATAATTTGACCCGGAAACTAGGGTTGCCAACTGCGTGGTTTAGTTAATGAGTGTTTACACAAAAAACACTTGTCCAACGGCGGTCAGTTGCAGCCCAGCAGTTTTTATAAGTGAACTCTTCTTTTTGTAACACGATTCACAAACTGTATGATGACGTATGCCGTTTTGAAGAGGAGGGCAAAATAGGTAAGTCTCATAAATCATACTATTTCCTGTGCGCATAGCATGACGCACTCGAGATCGTTGTCTGATTACGAAAGGGTGGAAAGAACGTGCAGCCAAAGTTACAGACCTCTCGACGATTGCAGCTTCTTGATATCTACGCAAGCGTTGTCTCCCTATAAAGAAATTAAATCCCCCTGCTCCCAATAAAATGCTTTCGCAAAGAGATCTGGCAACATTAAGCTTAAACACCACAATGTTTAATTGCCTGCTATCTTCTGTAAAGTAAACGTTCTAGAACAGTTGCTTAAATTCCTAGTGAAAAATATCAGCAATGTCCTAGTTCTGTCTGTTTCTGATGATAAGAAATAAAAATAAAGTTTTTAAATTCAAAAATTATGGAGTTTTAAGTCTCAGATTGAGAAAACGACATTTTGATGTAGAAAAAGTGTATCATGGTAATAAACTACACATAAACTCCGAAGTTATTGCATCAAATCAGAACAATCTTAAGGTGTTACTACTGGATTATAACGGGGTTATGTAGGACTCAGTTGTATGGCATTTGATATGCAAATAAGACTTTAACTAGTATCTATATATTATTTGCTTTCTGTATACGTTTGAGTTAGTACGATCGCCTTAGTAATTTCGGTTTGTAAGCCATTCGCCGTATTTTTATCTATAGGAAAAGGTAGCCAGTAGTAATTTAGAAATAATCGGTATCAGACAGTTACTAATTATTCTTTATTCATTAAAAAAACAATTAAGTGAAACTCCTTCAGTACTTTAACATCGATATAATATCCTATAATTCTATACCTTGCGCAATTAGTAATAACTATTAATATTTGCGTTGAGTCTTTCATGATACACGACCATTAGATCATTAAATATATTTATAGGGTTCCTTGAATGGTTGAAAAGGTTTTTTAACGAACATCAGCACATGCTTTTCATCTCACCTTATTAACGGGAATTTGAAGTTGGAAGTAAGCTACCTGGCAACACCACAGATCAACTGGTTAACTGCCGAAATAGAACAACCGATAATAACATTACCCAAACTTAGGTATGGTACCACCACCAATCTAAAATTGTAATAATGTCCTACCACTTGACTGAGCAGAAAATGTCTGGCCCCATAGGAAGTAAGCCATGGACCTCTAGATCTGCAATAGGTGGTATTGACCACTGGACCAGTTTATGAACTGGAAGTTTCTCACATTCGCGCTTATTTACTAGCCCGAATTGAACATCACTTTAGAGCTTATTCTATGGATAATAGATTATAAAGAAATATAAACAGGCAAATATACTAAATGAATATACTAAACGAACTTAAAAACATCCATGACTGGTTTACGAATTAATCAGAATTCCCTAGCGGGATTCGTACCGGGATCTATGTATGGTTGTAACGAATGAAAATATTTTTTGGCATGCTAAGCATGAAATAGTCCATGCCTACTGTCAGACCTCTAGCTAAGTAGATCGTAGTATTGATTCAACCATGTGGTTGTTTCACTTATTACTACGTTGATAAAATATTGTATAAAAATGGTAGGTGGTAGTAAAAAAGACAGTACTACAAATACGGTATGAAAGAAGGAGACAACCAGATATATCTCAATGTACTCGTCCTATGCTGTTAGTCCACTGTTAGTCAGATCCTCGGAGTTGTCGCCGGTCTGCTTTGATAGTACAGTAATGAAAAGCTTTGAGGTGTCAATGCATATGTATCGATTTTCATTTTAATTCAATCTGAAAAATAGTCTTTAAGTAAATTTTGGGGTAAATTTTATGGATTTCTGGATCGTAATCGAAAATAGCAACTCAATCGACCGATGATAAAATAAAGTTTACTTTGGTTCCCAATTAATTTTTTCTTGATACTTCAGATCTTTTTCTCTTTTATATTTTTTAAAAAATAGTACCCCGTCTAACTAGCCCGGGTTCGAATCCCGGTAGGATTTGTATACCAGGCATGGATGTTTTTATATTTGTTTAGTGTATTTACATACAAATCACTGTCCATATTTCTCTGTAATCTAGTATCCATAGCATAAGCTCTTAAATGATGCTAAATTTGAGCTAATTAACATGTGTGAGTGTGAGGGATATTGTTATTATATTTTATGCAAAAATAAACTAATCATAAACCCCTCCAACACCTGTTTCAGATCTCCAGGTCTATAATTCAATTGATTTGAATTGCTACAATGGTTTGGTTTTCTTTCTACGTTTTAATGTATCTTACAAATTCTAAAGAATAAGTTGATATGTTAATCATGATTAACATAACAACGTCTATAGTTCAATCTCAATGTTGCAAGAGAAACAGAGGAAAACAGTCCAGGTGTTGGGAAGACGAGATAACAGAAGTGGCGAGCTAGACAAGGATAGCATGTAATAGGGAAGAGTGGGTGAGACTGGGGGAGGTCTTTGCCGAGGCACACAGATTAATAAATGCGAAAGTGTAATACTATTATGATTTATTTAAGTTTTATTGTAGTACATCTAAGTTATCTGAATAAAGGCTATAATAATAAAGGGTACGGAACGCTAAGATTTAGAGTCCACTTTGCAATTGTCCGTTATTTTAATAAATCTCGTTTATTTTGTCTAAATGATGATAATCTAAATTTAGAAATGAAAATTATAGCTCCAAACTTAACCTTATATTATGCAGTAGGTATATAATTATATTGAGTTAGAAGCTGATTACTGTCCATCAATTCTTGATTGCAAGATACGTTAAAAAATATACGTTTGCAATTCAATAATTTAAATATAGAACTCTTTAGAATATTGATTGAATCGTGTCACACTGAGCCGGATTCTGATCGCTAAATCTAAATTTAAGTTTAGTATATCCCGTTCTGACGTTATGATAAGGAAAAGGATAAAGATAATCTTGCTACATATCTTAAATAATATTTTAGGCATGTAGGAAGATGCTTTCCAAAGAGGCATTAAGGATGAAAATTTAAGATACTACAAATGTCACTTTAAGTTTTATTCTGTAAGTTTTATACTTAATACTGTATAAGATACTTTAATAATTATGATAATATATCTCAAAGTAACATATATTATAGCTCAAATTACTTATTATTAAGTTAACACAACTTGTGTTATGCAAATCAGAGAAAGGTAAAAATATAAAGTAATATATAAACGATGTATATAATAGTGATATTAAATAATCAAACATCTATGACTCGTAAACAATCACTCATCATACAAATATCTGCTCCTAGAGGGCTTCAATCCCTGAAAAATTTTGCCAAGTAGACAGGATAACTCACCTCCCGACCAGAAGGCAATCGAGATTCGTAATTCAAAAAACCTTTCAGTAATAATAAATATTATAGATATTATACGTGTGACAGGAATAAATACAATTTAATTTTATGAAAAACCTTATCTAAAATTTAACTTTATTTTCTTAAATTCAAGTGGTTGTTAGTTTAAAAATGGGAATAGAAGAATCTCTTTCATGTTTGCGAAAACATGTACTTAATTTGGGCAACCTACCTAGGAAGCCTGGGTAACCCCCGGGAGTCATTTGGTGATGTCAAGGCACTGGGTGACTTTCTACAGGAATTGGAATGGCTGGAGTAACCCAGAATCACACGCTCCAACACAAAACAGGCGCAACAGAAGTCGATTTTCGAAGACCGTTCATACGAAAAGAAGAACTCCAATTCCAGGTACAATAAATTGGTCGCTCATTGAAATACGTGCCGCGTGTATTTAACTGAATGTAATTTGAAATTCGAATATATAATTACGTCTTCATATCTCAGTTACACTTTCAGGTCAATGGTTGACGTTCCCACATAAGATAACATCTTTATAGATTCCTCCTTCAACGTAAACCCAGCGGTTGGTGTAATTGCAAGACACGTTTTGTTTATAAGTCTACGAATATTTAACCTCACAAAAACACTTAAAGTACTGACTAGCCTGTATAACAAACTACGTATTTAATTAAAACTACCTAGTTTTGAAGTTTTTTATATATTAAAAGCAGTGCAAATAACTCGACACCGCCTGATGGTATGCAGTGGTAGTACATATGCGAAGATAGCTATGGTAGCATGCAACGTGCTTTACTAGCCACCAGTACCTTGCGGACCCTAAAAAATTGCCATTTCGTACCTCTTTTAAAGGAATCCATGTTGTATGAAGGAGGGAACTCGTACGCGAGTGAGATATTCCGAGAAAGAGTTCACGAAATATGTTTCTACGTAAAGTAGATTTAGATCTTTACATGTAAACCTTGAAACATGAAAATATTGACATAATTTTTTATATTACACAACTTATTTAAATAGATTTGAAGTATTTCTGTACAATGGCTGATTCAATTATTAAGAACCTCTATATCTACTTTCACTGTTGGGCAATGACCTAACTATAATGGGAAAAGCAAACACATAAACATGGTGTAAAATCTTTAAAAATGTTTTCTTAAGATTTCACATCATACCATTAGGTACTGATAAGAAAAATCTTTATTTTTCTTTTATCTTTTTTTTTCCTTTTTTTTTTCTTAAGTACCATTGTTATGGATAAGAAAAATCTTTAAGATTTGTAGTCAGAGTAATTTATTCAGCGCAAGATACATTCCCGAGGATGTTCTGTGCACGTCTACAGATGTGTACAAACCTTTTGAGAAACAAAGCACTCGATTGATTACAAAGCGAAGCCTGTCCGTCTGTAATAGTAGATAATGTTTAACGATTTTCTGGAAACTACATTAACAATAACATGGCTAATATAATTGTTATTACTATACAATCGCTATTTTAATTTGTTGAATTTTTAATAGTGAGTTGATTATCATTAAGTTTATTTCGTAAATCTCAAGAATGTGTTCCATGCGTTTTGGCTTTGTTATGTTTACAGCATATTGCTGTAATATAAAGTCTAACAATATTGTGAGTACGACGAACATCATTAAAAATTAAAAATTAATTTTTAAGCTATCATTAAAAATTATATTTTAAACTAATGTAGCCATTATCGTTTACTTTTTTATGTAAACCTATTTTTGTTCCAATAAATAAATAAATTAAATAATAAAAAACCTAAAAAAAATAATTATCCACTGGCCGCCTTATTTGGACGTAACAAAACTGGTTTCATACAATGATTCGGGAAAAAAAATCACACTAACTGAACCTACCTATAAACCCTTTAGATCAATATTATTTTTGTAAAAAAAAACCAATAGCCCTACGATTTAATCGGTCGAGCAGAATAATAAATTTTTTCGGTGTTAGTAAAGTTCAACAAAACTTTAACTAGCGATTAATTTTTAACCGCCGGCTTTAGACATTTACAGTATTGAAGAAATATCTAAAACTGGCGGTTATATTGTAACCGCGAGTTTAAGTGTGGTGAACATGAGCCATTTTTTCATATTTTTCTAAACACGTTTGCCTATTAAAGATTAAATATAAAATGTGACTCAATATTGATATCTGCTTAATTAATCATAAAATCGTGCTCCTCAGCCACTTCAATTAGATGTTCTATGAAAGGAAGTAATGTTTAGATACTATACATACATGAGGCAAGTATAATGGCCGGTTCCAATATTCTTTCTTCAGATACCACAGTTTATTAATCAATTGACATTAAATTAAAACCGAATAGAACCAAAGTAAGCTTACTTGTAACTGTAGATATAATATTGAAACCACGTGGAACATCCAAAGGCAATGCAGCTTTTAGAGACTATCAGTTTACACCAAATATAGATTAAAACATAAAATTGTTGAATACAATATAATTTATACATAAGGGACTTATAAATATAACAAAATATTATTTAGATATGATGAGTGTTGGCTATAACAAATTTTGATGGATGCGGGACTAATATCGGTGAAATTAGCTTTCTGAAATTAGGTTTAAGGAGTAAGCGTGGAAAAGAGATTAATAATCAAATTTATCTCATAGATTTTGTACAAATATATCATATTTTAATTGGATTTTTAATGCATATTTACTATAGGTGTACATACGAGTCTGCCCTTAAAAGCTCTCCTTTCGCGGGTCTTCTGTAAATAAATAAATTTAAACTTCGATGTGAATTCGACTCTAAATTTTAAAGTATACTATAGAGTATGTATATATTAGAACTGAACCACTATACAAATTTAAACACTTAACTTAAACCTACCTTTCTCCTGTATATCCTAAAATTTTGTTGTGCCAGGGTCCATAGTGTCATTAATAGTCTTAAGATCTACATATTATGTAACTATGGAACGCAAAATAAAGAATTGAATTGAATTGAGTATACTCCTGAGATAGTCCCATTGTCGCCAAGCCAGGATCTGATTTGATTACAGGGAAATCGAGGGCATACTTTAAATTGTACAGTCGAATTACGTGTTTCATATTTTTTGTCAAGTTCCTCGAGTATTAACATACATAAACATACAACTCAAAATTGTGCAAAAAAAGTTAAAAAAAAACCGACTTTAAATACAAAAATACAAAATGAATTTAATTTAAGAACTTAACCAATTAAAATTATTTTTTGGAGTTGATGCTAATTTGTTTCAGAAGCAATAGAAAGTGAAGAACCGACTCAAAAAATATATTTAAATTGAATAAAACTTGTATTGATCTAAAAATTCAATTTAATTGAATTATTTTTACCTTATTAGTATTTTGAAGTCTGTTTTTTGCTTTATCTGTCATCTACTAAAAGGACTTAACTCAGTACTGGACCATCATCACACTAAAAGCCGTTGCGGAAAGCTGCCGGAAGCGGATAGCGCAGGGCCGATCGGATCCTTGGACAAAGGCATACCGCCTATGTCCAGCTGCTCTTTGCTGATATATATATTATATTCTTCATTGCACGAAAGCACAATTAGTAGACTTAATGCCTAAGGCCTTATCTACCAGTCAACCAGTAGAAATAGTAAAAAAGGCATGTGTGGTGATTACTTTATGTACACAAAGGTGGGTTTTTTAACGTATCTACGGATGTCAGTAAAACAATTAATAGATAGATTATTGAACGTCTTTTGTAAGACTTCATTAAAAATTGATGATTTTAAACATTTTCTATCTCAAATTTAATAATTAGAATATAATTATTTATGGCATACTCAATAACAAAAGTTAAAATGCTTTCGTATCAACGAAATATTGACGAACCTATCCATAAGTCCATAAGTTCTGTAAAAGCAAAGCATTAATATTTTTCAGCTATCTGTTATTAATGGAAAATATCTAATGTACATTTCTAGCGGATGAATTGGCTTGTAAAGTCTAAATGGTGGAACAGAAGGTTTATTATCTTTCCTAGCATTAAATCTTTATAGAATTCCAATGTTCACAGATTTTTGTGTGAACATACAGTATTAAAATAGTAATAAAAGGCTACGAAATAAAAAAACGTATTTGAGACTCTATTACCTAATAATTATAATACAATTCACTTAACAATCTCAACAGTACATTGTAAAATGAACTAAATTATAATTTAATAATACCTGTTATTTTTAAACGTACTTACAACGTAATGATTTACCATGAAGGGCTATCTGAGCACGTCAGACCCTTTTGAAGAACGTGTATTGTAACCAAATACAGAAATCGACGAGAGCGTATTGTCATTAAATGTTTATTAATCCTTTACAATCTTAGATAAATTTGTAGCTCGTGCAGTGTTACCTGTTTATTTTAAATTGCATAACTTTTGACCACAAATTTCGCAATACTTATCATCGTTAATCAAAGAAATAAAATGACCAATAAATCGCCTTAGTAATGTTTTGTACCATTCTAATCATTAAACAATAGCCTGATTGCAATCGGAGTTTTAAACCAAAATCGATACAATTGAACAATTACAATACTACTTGATGTATCGATCCTTGAGAAGTAGGCTGCTCCTTGACAGATGAGGCCGAGACATCACGTTGCGGTAGCAAAGAAAAAAACGTACACTAATTACTCAACCATGCATATCATAACATAAAAATTCTCATTTATTATATTCCATAAAACATTACGTCAGTTCGCATGCGTGATCTTCAGGATTAGGATAAGGTATATAACGGGTCATTTCGTCTCAGAGAATCACAGTTTAACTCGAGCTTCACATTTGGTAGGATCAAGCTCAGCAGAATTCATTTCAAAATGAAACTGGTAAATTTAAATTCTTGATATTGTTTTTTGTCAAAAAACTCTTTGGTAAAAATTGAGGTATTAAATAAATATTTTTCCAGTTCATCGTAGCCGCCCTCATCGCTGTTACTTCAGCTGGACGCTTGGAGCACCTTGAGCGTTCCTACCTTCCCCCTGACCTCTCTGGAAGCCAAGGCTCCTTTGCTAGAGGATCCTTCGGCTCACAATCCAACTCCGGATTCGGATCCAACAGCTTCACTTCTAGTGGTCTCGGATCTAATGGTTTTGGATCTAATGGCTTTGGATCAGCTGGGTCTAAAACTGCCAATTTCAAAGCCGGAGCTTTCGGTGCCGCTACTTTAAACCAGTACCTGCCTCCTGATCATGGACCCTCTTCTGGTTCTGGATTCAATAGCTTCGGATCTCAAGGTTAATTAGTTTTACTTACTAGGTCACGGCTTATAATCGAGCGTGAGTTAAATTTCAAAGTACTAATGGTTGAATATCATGTTCAACTTTACTATTAATAATGTACATTTCAGTAATTACATTTATTTTTCTTTATTGTTATATCTTCTTATTAAGTTAGTTTTTCAGATTTATTTTGTAACATTCTTTTGTAGATAACATACATATAATTAAATTATTTTGCGAATTTCCTTATTAATATAATTTCAAAAATTAAGAATATAAGTTTACCTACGCTTCGAGGTATTTTTACCAAGACTTATGCTACTTAAATTACTACACGATTATCAAATATCTATATTGTGTATTGATTATAATATCTTGTAGTGTTGGATATTTTTGGTTCCTTTTTAGATATCTATCACCTCACGGAAGATAGCATTCAAATAGTACTTCTTATCTTCGTTATTTTATTGTGGTAATTAAGGTTTCGTATATACCTACAAGTATCTATAGACATGTTTTAAAAGGGAATCCGAGTGCATATTTATCATGTATGAGTTAGAAAAATATGAAATTAATATATTTCTCTTTCTACAGGGAACTTTGCTTCTCAGCATTCTCCTAGCCAACAATACGGTGTTCCTCAGTTCGGTTCTCAATCTCAGTCTGGCTTCGGATCTCAGTTCAGCCGTTCTCAAGGTCTTCAATCCCAAGGATCTCATTTCGGAGGTAGCTCGCAGGGCTCTCAATTCGGTGGACAATCTGGCTCCCACTTCGGAGGTTCCCAAGGCTCACACAGCCAGCCTGGACAGGCCCCTAGCAGCCAGTATGGAGCTCCAACACAGTTTGGTGTTGCTAGCAATGGCTTCGCCTCTTCCTCTGCTGGCTTCAGCGGCTCTGGCTCCTTCAGACCCCAGGGTCAATTTGGTGCCGCTAGTCGCCAATACCTCGCCCCTAAGACCAGCTCCAGCTTCCAGAATATTCCTCAGCAGAGCTTTGACGAGGAAACCGGTTATCATTACTAAGTGAACGAACGAAGAAGACGCGCTCTAGTGAATTAGTGTTCTGAAATGCAATTATGTGTTCTAAATAAAATGTAATCCTGATGAATATTTGAGTTTTATTTATTTTTGATTTTTGCTGCTTTAAATTAAGACTTTAGTAATAAATTTGAGTATCTGAAAGTAAAACCAGTGGAATAATTTACAGTACAAATGTCGTACATTTTGTTCAGATGCAAGCGTTTATAAACGCCATAAATTAATCATAAATTTTAATTTAAACTAAGACATAACCATCACGATTCTCTTATTTTAAATTTAATTAATTATAACTTTAATTAGCATAGGGTTTGATTGACACAAATGAAAATGTTTTAATGAGTTTTTTGAAAAATAATATGTTTACTTTTCAATTTTATTATATACATTAATTATATATCTACACAAATGAAAATGTTTTACTGAGTTTTTTGAAAAATAATATATTTACTTTTCAATTTTATTATTGAACGTAATATATTAATTTTTCGATTTATTTTAAAAAAAAATCAATCAGAAAAACTACTGAACAATTGATAGCAGAACATCTTTTAACAAAATACCACTAATTACAAATCAATATAAAATTAAATTTTCTAGTCACGAATATGTAATCGCTACGTTTGGTTTCGAGTATGATCTTATAACCATTGGGTTGTAATGAATTTTTGTAAGAAATCGCAGGCATAGTTCTTAAAGTGTTCTGATTTGGATTACTAAATCATAGTAGCTTTCGCCATAGTAAGACCTGGATGGGACACTTCCATACTTCGCCATATGCATTAAACTGTTAGTTCGGGTTATTACAGCTTTTAAAGCCGCTTTCACGCACATTATTGTTTATTCTTAATGGTAGCTCTTGTCTTTCATATCACTTGACAGTAAGTAAAGATGAAGCCGAAAATGTAAATGAATTATACACAGATTCTTTAACCACAAAAGAACTAGCCTACTGCAGGAACACAATATTATGGTGGCAGACTTAGGTATCATAGTAGTAGCTAGACAGGCGGACTTAGAAAAAGCCCTACCACGAGTCGAATCGAGCAGAAAATTTCTCATGTAGGAAGGCTTGTGCCCAACGGTGAACCTTATATAAGCTATTGATGATGATGACGCTCGTTTTACGGCGACTCCAAAATCTAAATTTAATAAAAAGACAAAGAAGTATTTTTGTTCATGTCTTAACCGCCAGAGTTAGTAGGAGCCCTACTTTATAGAAGTTTGCAGTAAAATGTTGCTATGCTGTTTTTTTTGAATGACTAATGCTGTTGGCTGCAGAAGGCCTTTACAGCGTTACAGGGGCTTTAAGGAGGCGAGAACCTTGGAGAGCCCACAAGCCTTAAGGGGCGATTAGCCTCTGAAGGAGTTGTAATCGACACGCATCACCTCCGTGGTGTTCCGCTGTCTCTTAGAGTCTTCAGGGCGCTCGAGTCATGAGGGAGCGACAAACCCGAGGGTTGCTATGGTGTGTAAGACCATTGTTGAAATAGCGTTATGCTTTGAGCAGGGATCTGGTTGCGGTAGAGTATCTCTATCGAAATAACAAATAATTTCTAAAATTAGTTCACTGAGAAATCCACACATAAAATAATTACAGTATCACCTACATTAGAACATAGACTCTTTTAGTCGGTTAAAAAAGACTAGCTACTTTTTCACTCGAGGAGGCAGTCAGCATTAAAATATAACGTCATTATTTTTGTATGTCTATTGTAATAATAACAATATTATTTCTCACACTCACACCTATTACCTAGCCCAAATTAAACATCATTAAGAGCTTGTATTATGGATACTAGATAACAGAATAATATATATAGTGATATCTACAGATATATACTAGATATGTATATATATATATATATATAGCTACAAATATTTTTATTATGTTCTATTCCATAAAGAAGACCTTATAATTTGATAATTAGCATAAGAAAAAATATCTAAATCAAACTTTATATTTTACTCATTACACAAACACCTGCCTCAAGCGAGATATAAGGGATATAAATTATTATTAATCATTGTAAAAAAAACTGCCAATTCTGATGAGGATATTCTTCATACGATGTTACGTGACTTTTAATATTCATTCATTCATTCAATCAAGTAAATATGAAATAGGTGTGAAAAACTTTTGATGGGTAGAAAAATGCTATAAATTTTTATTAGGCAGAACTAACTTCTCAATTAGTAACTATTAAAGAGTTAGATATGGCGTTTTTTGGAAATAAATTGGGCATGTTTCTGTTAAAGTTTTTCTCTACTTGATAATATTTGGATCTTTTGTTCATTAGTTAAGGTTCAAAATTGATCTGCACAATTTTAGCTCTGATTCGTTTGAGCAGAAACTTAAATAAATTTTAATTCACTTCTACTCTTACAGTATAATACGACCTAAAAAGAGATGACCGGTGATGCTATTTGAAAATTCTGAAATGGCAACTCTTAAGCATTTTCACTTTATTTTAATACTTATCTTAAAATCGTAAAATCAATTAACTTGGCTTTTAAGCCATTCTATCATAAGAGACACCCTCAGCTCTGTCCTTTCCTCATGACTCTGAAGCCCTGAAGACTCTAAGAGACAGCGTGAAATTTCCCCTGGAGCTTAATGCCTTTCGGTTAAGACTCCAGAGATCAATTGACCCTAAGATTTGACTCCCCGAGGTTCTCGCCACTTTAAAAAAGTTAGCATTAGTTAGTTCAATAAAATTGACTTTCACTTGGCCTTACTTAAGCGTTATAACATATCTGTCTTCAATGTCAAGGTTACGTAACTCATTCCCATGATCTTCACCTACTGACCGTAAAGCGGGGTCAGACATGTCATAATTATATAGATCGTTGCCATCACGCAGCATCAGGCGCTGCTTAACCGAAATCGACTCTTAAATTTTAATTTTAATAGGTACTAGCGTGAGCATGCGACTGCATGAATATCAGTTATTGATCGATTTATACTTAAATTAAAGAACTGTATGTTTATTCCAGTATAAAAAGAAGTCTATTAATAGAAATTATATATTTCTTCTAATCATTAACAGCGATTAAAACACAAAATGATAGTTTGAGGTGTACGAAACCTTTTTTTGTACCTGCGCCGTCTTAAAAAGGTAGTGTCTCCAATTTCAGCTTAAGAACATTGTATTCAACAATTCGGACGATGTTTGGTTCACGTTTCTGCTGTAAACTCGCCTTATTTTTGTATGCAATTATCGTCATACAGAATGTATTTTAAAACGATTAATTATCTGTCATTAGCATACAGAATAATAAGTTTATTTCTTATTTCTTTTAATAAGCTAAAAATTACATAGTAATTGTTCAAAAATGTAAACATGATTAAGAAGGTAAGTTTCAGCCAGCCTCACCTCTCTGCGTTAGTGTGTGTGTGTGTGTGTATTTCTGTGTATGTTTATTAATTAACAGTTTTAACTTTAACGGCATTTAACAGTAACGAGTCAAGTGTTCAGTCTGCTTATAAAATGTTCTTCTCTTAATAATAGTTATAAAGTACATCAAGAATATCACACATTCATACACAAGACATGCGGTTATCTTGCAAAGAATGTAGAAAACTCTTGGCAAACTTTCTTTTTGGAAATAATTATAAAAATGAAATCTTATGTGCAACATCTTAAATAATTTTTTCCAAGAAGTCCAGTGACGTTGATTATTAAAAAAAGTTTATGGGTTTTTAGAATCATGGTAGAAAAAAGAAAAATTTGGGGCATAACACCGTCACGCTCTTCCAATGCAGGTTGACAGACCAGTGTTGAGACAAGTTGCAAAACTGAACAAAACTAAATTGTATAAGATTTATATTTTTATAGGATGCTATCATTCGCAGGTGCCTTACCGAAATCCTTGGCTTTCTTTCAATAATTAAGTAATGATCAAACCTAATTCAAATAAACGATAATATCTCATCGTCTACAATAAAAACGCATATAAAAATTAATGAGTTGCACAATACAACGCTATTATCCCAGAAAGCATTATTTAGACACATCATTACGACCTCCTTCATGAACGCGACGCAAAAAATACCTACTCTAAAGTATAGGTACTCTCAAACCAACCTCATGCTACACTTACTGTTTAGGGAAGGTGCTGGGCTAAGTTAGTTTATTGTATGTCTAGGTACGTTACCCTCTCGCCGATACAGGTATGTAGGTGTATCCCGGGTCTCACTTGGGAGGCACAACACTGATGGCACTAGGATAGCACTGATGGGCACAGAATACAGGACAACGAGGGCAACGTGGCGCACACCGAGTGGAGTACCTATGTCAGTCAGTCAAGCTTCGGGAATTAACTGGTAGATTGGTGGGGGTTAACATAATGAAATAAGCGGGTCAGGTAGCTAGGCTTTCCTAAACACTTACTGATACTGCAATAGGTCCATAAACGTCACTTTTTTTTTCTGTTTTCCTATTTTGTAATAAAATTTTGAAATGTGTCTAATTTCTTCATTCCAATCGCTCATTTTGATAGATAGGAAAACAAATAAAAAGTAGTGGGAAACGAAACTTTCCTTTTTTTGAAATATCATCTTTTTAATGTCATGAAAACCAGCCAGATATAAAAAGTACAACCAAAGATATTTTATTACAAGTTTATACATACTATATCCAAAAAGATTTTTTCCCCGACTTAATAATATATATTTTTTTATACAATTATGTATCTAACATATTCGCAATTTAAGCATTTACGTGGATGTAAACGCTTAAATTACGAATGTTATTTATTTAGTTTGCGTCATAAAATTTGTTTTGTTCTATACATGAAAATAACATATAGTGTTTGAGTAGTTCGTTGCTCGTGATAACGGAAACTAAGCAACTGTAGTCACGGTGGGCCCTGGATGGATCAATAAATTTGTTATCTCGCTCCTTCGTACTTTGCAAGATACGTTGAACCGTTGTTTTCTCAACCCATCTCGCATTGGGCCAGATTGGTGGCCCAAATTGGCCCAAACTCCTCATTATTTCTCCCATGTAGCTATACCCGTGCCCAATATTAGGATGTATAAATGTTGATGATAATAATACACGAAAACTAAAATATAAGTATTCTAAATGAATCTTGTACCTTTATCTCGCCACCAACCGGCTATAATTACAATTTTAAATTAACATCAAACTCATGAATCCAAAAGTATTTAACTCCTTGCACTTGACAACTGAATGAGGTCGTATATCAGAAAAATATATATATTTAGTTTGTTTCGAAAAATAATTGATTTAATACCCATCGTGTGGTTTGTGATAAACCGAAAACCGGCCGTTAAAGAACACATGAGTAATCACCGATAATCAGACAGTACAGGATGAATAAAAGACGCATCTTTAAGGTAACTCAGGAAGTAAAGACATCTTTTAGAAGGGAGCCCATTTAAAATAAATTGCCCAATAAAAATGTTATTTATAGCTGAAAAAGCCAACACAAAAATGGTTTTGTTGGTGTAGTTACTGAGAGTGATTACTGCGTTATGTTAATGAGCTTATTTGTTTTATAATCACAGTTACAACAATACATAACCTTTCTTAAAGCAATGAGTGGTCGCCCGTTATCAATTTCTCTAATCGTTATTATGGAGGATGGGCTGGGGATTGTAAAGATATAATTAAATTGAATATAAATTGAAATAAAACTAATTGTGGTTGGTACACTTGACTACAACAGATAGCAAAACTTTTTTAACAAAAATACAATTATTTTCAAATAGTATAAAATCATATAAAAAGGTGTGCAACCGTCACAGTTGTAATAGTTACTAAATACCAAAATTTTATTCAACAAAAATACATTAAAACAAAATATTATATTTAGTCACGTTTGCCAAAATGACATTTTAAATTATATTTAAAAATATACAAGATGGCTTCCGTAGTTTAATCCAGCTTTTTAATCGTATGATTATCTCAATTAAGGTTCAATATCGCGTATTCCGCATCAACATATATACTATGTTATACCACGGAAGTGAATGATATAAATCATAAAACTTTCGTTTCTTATTTGGTTAGTACACAGAGTCTAAGAATTATGCTTGGGCTAGTTACAAATTAAATATATAGATCGAGAAACAATTTTGCTTGATCTAGTTACAAATTAACTACATAGACCGGGAAAGAAATAACACAAACAAGTATCCTACATAATCAAATAAAAAAATAATCAAATTATAAAAATAATCATAATCAAATTTAGTTTTAGAATACTTTTATTATTATCTAAGATATACATAATAATCCCACTAGGCACACGTCGCATGCGATAAGCACATGAAGAGTTTGGGCGATACCCCACCATGTAAACTCAATGCAAGCTGGTGGGTGAATACGGTGGACGTAACAAACCAACGGCTCAACATGCCTTACAAAGTACTGCAGAGCTCGTAATAAAAAAAAATGACCCATACAGGAACCTACCATGGTGAAAGTTGCTTTGTTTTCGTTATCGCAACTAGAACGCCCTAGCCACTACGCTAATAAACTCCTCGTTGATAATACCAATAATAATTCTCTCTGTAAAGAGTGTGAAAGTAAAGATGTGGAAAATATTGTATTAAACTTTTTCTTATTTAAATAAAATGTTCGAACTTGATGGGCTTATGTTTATTGGAAAAAAATTATGATGACAACCAACGAAAGAAATAAATGAAAAGACATAAATTATAAATTGTCTATTATATATACTGTTTAGCTCTTAACACTCTCTAGTAATCTAATAACTAAATCTAACCATCATACCTAAATCTCTACATTGCAGTTTATCAAATCCCGTAATTTGAGGATTTCATAGACTGCTTGTGTATCAAACCCCTAAATTACGTACAAGCGGTAAACTTCCCGGTAAACCAGTAGAGGTTTTCAAAGCCTTTTTTTTTCTAAAAATAGCCAATAATTTATCAGATTGTACATTACTTATACAAAAAGCAATTATTTTAAATACTTGCAGAATTGTCCGCAAGTTTTTCTCCATTTATAAATTCATCAAAACTGTCATCATTTGCTATTCCCGGAAAATGGGACCGACGATAATTAATAAATAATAATATTTCTCACATATATAATGAAATGGCCATGAAATTAATGCGATCAAGGAATTTTTATCATTTACTTTGTAAATTTACGAATATTCACTTTTACTATATACTATACAAATTTCATTGCAACTTATACCTTAAACTTGTAATCTTAAGGATTTGTTTAACATTATTTAAAATTATTTTTTGAATACTTAATTGAAAATTTTACTAAGACTACCTAATTTCAACGTTTTTTTTTTTTTTTTAAACGACAATAACGACCTTTTTATAAAACATAATTGCACGGTCGTATCTGTGTTTAAACACTCGATGAAAGTACTGAAGCCTAAAGATGCTTGGACAATTAAATATTCAAGGTCCCAATTACGATTCCATCCGATAAGCATCCTTTTACACGTTGATTTTAATATTTTTAAGAAGTATAAAAGTGCGTAGGTCGAAATAGGATGTCACAGTGCTTATTGAGGCAGGTTAAGTGACACAGTGCGAAAAGGACATAATCAAAATGAAGCTAGTAAGTATTTTTTTTGGGTATCAAAAATTTATATATTTAATCGGATATTCCACCAGGCACCAGAGCCACTGTTCCAATATCATTATTATTTACCCTTCATACATTGTCTTAACTCCAAAATGAATATGTATGAGCCAAAGTACATATTCAGCATTTTAATTATAATAATTGTCATTATTCAAATAAACTAATTGCGTTTGCGCATCACTTTACTATTTCATATTAACTTTATAACTTAGTAAATCAGTGTATCAGCAGCACTCTAACGGGGCGGTTTTATTTAGCACTCCTCGGAGTAACGCCCATAGCAAGCATAATTATTTCAATCTGTAGGGAGTTACACAACCCCTACAGAATACATAAAATATTCTCTCAAAAGCATTTTAGAGTAAAATACATTTTACCATTCATAGCTATTTTCAAATCTTGATAAAACGATGAGATAACACCTCGATGCCTTTAAATTTGGCTGTATTGTTCTGAATACAATATGTTTATTCAATAACTATTTCTTATGACCTAACGTTAGACAGACGCTTCACATTTCTATTATCTTTCATATTTTATTTTTACGTACATTTTTACTTTTTGCATGTCTACAAAAAACAAATGACTTAGCAACTCTACGTGCTTTTTGTTTCAATTAAAAAAATAAACATAACTAACATGAATTATTTTTTCTTAATTACAAACTCATTAGCAAACGTACACAAGAAATAAAATCTATCAAAGATCGTGAGTCAGTTTATTGATGGGGCAAAAACATAAATTGATGGTATAATTTACTTATAAGATATATATAGTGAAAAAATAACGATTAATGTTTGGAGGCTGGGACGTAATGGTTTCAATATGTATAAAAATACCTGTTATGTACTCAAAGCTAATTTCTGTACAGCTATCGTAACAATTAAATGCGTTAAAGTATAGTGGAGGCATATAAGTGATAAAAAACATGACTCAAGTTAGGAAAATCATGGAATAAGTTTGCCATTTATTTTAGACTGTACTGACTGAAAGTCAGTTGAGAGATCATTTGTTTCTGAGGCTTGTAACATATGGCTTATTCTTAACTTTTTACGCATGTATTTAGACCACTTTCTTTTATATATTGAATTCACTCAAATATGTGGCGTAAAGAGCTTTATTAAGAATTTATCACTGACAACGGAAGTTGAAGCCAAATCTTCAAAGAAATTCGCCAGATCTACCGTTCAAGAAGATAACAAATAGAAAAAAAACTAAACAAATCTGAAAACATTACAATGGCCAAACTAATTCAATTTAAGAAACAGTTTAATTGAAAATTATTTATTGGAGTTGTTAAGTAGTTTCCAGATACAAAAGAAAGGGACGATTGGAAATGCCCACCGTTCATGTTATATATCTATCACCTACCTAAATTAATTATAAATTAAAATAAGGCAGACCATTTAATTAAATATAAATAACAAAATAATAATTTTTTTTTGCATTTTTAGTAAGCGAAACTCTAATCTTTAAAATGTGGTAGAACTAGCACAACAATACTGTCGATTACTAGGAATTTATTAGTGATAGTTTCAGATGAAAATCGACTTTTAAAAAGGATTTTTGAAATAGCCTTGTTAGAAATGGCTGATTTTTGAAATAGCCTTGTTAGAAATGGCTTTTCCTGTCCATCCTAAGGTTACCTGGAAGAGATCGCTTTTAGCGATAAGGTCGCCCTTTGTACAAAATTACGGTGTGTTTCTCTTTTTGAATTGGCTGATGTACAATAAAGATATATTCTATTCTATTCTATTCTTTTAGAAAGTCACGAACCGCTGATAATGTTTGAATGATTTCTCAAATAAAATTCTTCTAATTACAGCTTACTTTCGCTACTATTGTCGCCTTCACATCAGCGGCTCAGTTGCCTTCGAAGACTTATCTTCCCCAAGCTCAAATACCAATGCAACCCTCAACGACATATCTCCAACCAAATCATATCTCTGGGTCTCAAGGAACATATCATCAGGCTTTTGGTCATGCTTCGTATCAGAGCTCTGCATCGTTTAGTGGTTCTGGACCGTACGATGGAAATAAAAGGCCGCAACAAGACTCTGAAAAAATAGCAGCTATATTGAAACAGGATCAGGATATCAATGAAAATGGTAATTACATTTTTATTACATTATTTTGTCAACCTATGCCAATAAATTTGGAAGTAAAATACGATACTGCACACTGTGCAATTTGATTTAAAACCCTTTGTTTTAGACAAATGACAAATAGCATCGTAGTATTTTTTTTACCTCTGTGATTGTTGTTAGGAAGTCATGGTAGTAATTTTGATTTTAAAATCAAAATATTATCCACATCTTTTAATCTTATTTCGTCTAATGGAAAACAAGACATCATATCGGTATGTTCACACCGATATGTCTTTAACGACAGACATTCTTCCATTCATAAAAATAGAGTCAGTTTAAGTCTATCACAAATTATCATCTCAATCAAAGATGATTCAATCATATTTAATCTACAGGCTTCCACTATAGCTACGAAACCTCTAACGGTATAAGAGCCGAAGAATCCGGTAACGCAGCGCAGACGAAAGGAGGCTTCTCATACAAGGGTGATGATGGTATCACTTATACTATAGTGTTCACTGCTGGAGAAGGTGGCTTCAAGCCTCAGGGTGACCACATACCAGTGCCACCTCCAATTCCACAAGCTATATTGGAAGCATTAGAGAAGAATGCAAAGGATGAAGCAGCTGGTATATATGATGATGGTGAGCCAAAATTTATTGTAACTATTCAAAAAGAATTACAAAGAGAATGTAATACCAATTTTGTACAAATAGCGCCTGAAATTATTATTGATCTTAACTAAGGTTTAGGATTTTCGTGTGTCTGAGTAAAGATTGTTTACTGTTAACCTTCACATGAAGAGTATTTCGAACACTCTAGTCTCGTTAACAGATTCAAAGAAGCTTTCGCCATGTTTGGTCCTTGGACAGGTCAACCAAAATTTGTTGCTTCGGAACGCACGCTTAGTCGTTAGTACCGGTCGTTACGACAACCGCTTTCTCACACCAATTCATATCGGGTCAGCGTGGTGGTAATATGACATGTGTCTTTCAGATGTAGGAAGGCCTGTCTTAATTTAACCTGTCCAAACCGTATTCGGAAACACTCTTGAAGTTGCCGGATTATATTACGGCTTAATAATTATAGTACACCGCCGATGTTACAATATACCTTCTATTTAACTTTATGTCAATATGTTGAGTAGATAAAAGATGACGAGCCCTGGCTTTTCATAACTATATATATTGATCGAAATGAACGATGGTTATTATAATATAGTTATATCTACTCCAAACTCTAAGCTACTGGGGACTAACGACAACACCAAAAAATATCATCATCTTTATGTTTCAAGATTTTCAAGTCACCCTTTACAGTGACATGTACAGAAGGAAATCTGGTCACTAACTATTCCTAAGTCAATGATAAAATCGTAGGTATAATTAAGATTCATATCACAGACGTTGCAATATATTCAAATTCCAGGTAAATATCGTCCAGATCCTCTGGAGAGTGGTAAACCACACTCTTCTGGCCCAAGCTTCGCACCAGGTCACACATTTGGGTCCATCAGTCACCAGCAAACCTTCAATGGAAACACGGGCTATCGATACTAAAATGTTCTTACAAGATGCAATAATTAATTCGCATTGGAATAGTTGTTTGGAGGTATATAGATTTTTGTATATAGGTATTGTAATCGTTCTTAAATAAAAAGTTTCACAGCTATTTAATTATTTGTCTCTATAGTTTTTAATCCTCAATTGTAACGGTTAAAGTGCATATAGCTTCATTGATAACGAGTTTCAGATTACAAACTTTGTTATTCGTAGCAGTATAATACCTCTGGAGCTTAAAGCCTCACATAGGCCCAACGCTCAGCCAGTGGCGGGTAGGTTCGTAAACGGATTCCTCCTCGTAAAAAAAGTGTTAACAAGTAGATAAATAGACTTCAACACGACTATTTAGCCAGTTGCTAAAACTATGCTACATCTAGAATTAAACATTTGAATATCAAATTTTTTGATCATCAAACTAATTTTGCATATTGGTTACTATGCGCTTGTGTTGCTTTATAACTTTGTCGTGAAGAAATAATTGTGTTGTATATTTGTCTGTAATAATACTACCAGTGTATTTTCTCTGTAACGGCATTAATTAATATTCCTTTATGGCAACCTTCCGTTCACTACTAATATCTCGCTTCTCTGCTAAGTAAAGAAACTATAGACAAATCCAGAAGGCCTTAGACATGGACCGGCTTTGGCAAAATACAACTAAAATCAGTTACGGGTTAATAACTATTCATTCACATACGATACGATGTTCAACTCATAACTGTAAATGAAGGATATATCCTCCTAGTTATCATAGGATAATAACCAAGTGATATTCGCCTCTTCTTTTTCTAACACAAGGATAATTAGCGATGCGCAGAAGACAGCATGCTTGCTTTATCGATAGATAAAAAGATTAGGCAGTTATTTAGATGAATATAGAATACAAATATAAGATCTAGATTAGCGTGATTTAATTTTGATAACGAAAACTGATGTAACGTAACCAATTGAAGTAACTCCATTGGGTTCCATTGTAATCCAATGTCATGACGCCATAAGTTTCTGCTTTGGAACCAATACTAAATGAATCCAATAAAACCACTAACAGATATAACTGATAACGCCCATCCCTATGAATGTTAAACATATAACAAAATTAAGAATTATATATCAGCAGTAGTCACTGATTATTGCCGCAAACGTTAAGTGAGGTGCGAGTACATGTGTGCAAAGAAAATTTCATATCCATATCTTGAATGGTAATTTAATTAAGTAGGTTTTCTTTGTCATCACAATCTAGACCCAATAGACAATGGAAAAATTAGTTCACGTATGAGAAGATGTTAGGTGATAAATATTAAGTTTCTTGTTTATTACGTTGTATGGGATTATATGTTGCTTAAAATAAGGTAACTTACATTCAAATACGTTTACTAAAATCAGATATGAAAATCACTTTTGTAAATGGCACTTAATATTTGAGAAATGGTATGCTCTCCTTTTAAAATATACTTCAGAAACAGACATATTCTACTTGGCTTGGCTTGAATCACCTTCAGTCGAATTAAGTAATATAAACTACATATTTTTGGAGTTCTGCTTATATATTTCTATTATTTCCTCTTTTTTTGTTATATTATTAGATGTTATAGACTTCTAGGTCCCCAGTAAATCTTCTTCATTAAATTTACTGAATAATTATTTATTTTTAAAAGGACAATTTCAATAGAAAAAGAAAATATAACATAAAGATATTTTTTATTCATAGAATAAATAAATACACCGTCCAAATTCACACTGGTACATATTACAACTATTTAGGACCGAAAATTCACAATCCCCAACTGAGTATTTCGAAGAAGCATTGACAAAAAAGTAATATCAAATATTGAAATGTAAAGTTAAAAAGTATCATGATAGCTAGCCTCTAATCACAAAAGTTTTGCACTTCAACAGATACAGGTAGAAACAACATTAATGTTAGTAAAACTTAGAAATACAAGTTTTACTTCATTTCTCAACGTTTTATCATATTCACAACTAAAATCATTTCGTTTATCTAATACTTGTTTGTGAAGAGGTAATCATGCAAACTTGTAGTATTTCATACTTCAATCACATAAAAATCACATTGATGTACTTGCTAATGATAGTCTTAAAAGAAAAGTAGGAGTCAGATGATATGCTAATCCAGAATTGATTCGAGCTTCATTATCAGGTACGTCTTCCGTTTGTGCTCTATCGAATATGGAATAAAAACTATATGGAACGTTAGTACTTGTAGTTTTGCCTGTAGCCAGCAGACGCAGAAGCTTGCGCACGGCTATATTGCTGTTGCTGCTGGCCGAAGCCGGCGCTGGAGTCACCGTATTTAGCTGGATTGTATTGACCTGGAATTTGAAAGAAGAATAATAAATTTTTGATTAAATACAATTTACCAATTGCCCCGCATTCTCATATAAATTTTGGTCTTATGAATCTTGAGAAGCATTGTAGAGCATTTAAAGCATCTGTAAATAATAATGACACTATATCAGCTTAATATACAATAGAGGTTAAATCAAATAAATCAGTTTCACATTGTTAAATATCATTTATGAGATGATCAGTTGATCGCGTTAAAAAGTTGACCTCAAGTCCTGAGAGGCCCTTCACTTTTAGACCTATTGTTGTATCGAATACGGCTATTATGTTCGTTTTATTCTCAAAACATTATCCATTATATTTTGCTGACAGACTTTTGTTACTATAAACTAAATTGAGCTCTGCTGCTATCAAGACAAGAGCTGTAAATACTGTATCTAAGTATCTGCTATTCCCAACATGCATACTGCAAATTAGTTAACCGTCATTTTAAAACGGAGTCTTATTACGGTAGATTCGAAGGTAGTACAAGAAGCAAATAGCCCATAGTTTGATGTTACTCAAGCGTCAGAATTGCAATGACAAATGATTGCAACACATTCAAAAGGTCACTAATCTGCACGCTACAGATTAAGTGGTTATGCATACTCATTTAGCTTCTATATTATTGTTACTAAGCCTTTGTTTAGCTTGAGACATATAATCTTCAAGAACCGTAAGGCTCTGTGCACGTTTTTCAACATAATCCATATTGTATTCATATGTGGAAGTTCGTATACTTCAAACAGTTCAAACTGTGCATACCTGGCGAGAATTTTTACATAATTTTAAGCTCATGTGCTTCTTAGAGTCAATAATTATCAACAGCATCTATAAACTGCAACTATACGCAACTTCATCTGCCATTGAATCTAATTACCATATCATAATACCAGCACGTGAAGAAACTTGATAGCAGAATATTCCATCAGTGAAACATGTTATTACATACAGTATTGCTAGGTAATTTAATTAATGAGCATCAGGCAGTAAATTTGTAGTTGAGATTTTATTTTGTAACTACATTCGAGATAAGTAATTAAGTTTTAAGAGTTCACGCCACGTTAGTAAGTCACACCCTGAAGAATTCATTTTCTGCTTATTCACTTACAAGTTATTCACAAGAACATTAAGAACAAACTCGCAAAATACTTATTATCAAAGCGGAAAGAAAATAGAAAAGAAAGTAGCACTTGAAATAAGGAGTACCTTCGTATAATTTTCTGTTATTCTGTTGTGTTCTTGTAAATTATTTTTGTCTATAGATAAATTGTTAAATAAATTTTTATCTAGAAAATCATACAGAGTATTATATTCAGAGCTAGATCTCATTTATTGGGTAGTAATCGTAACGTTATCCAATGCAGTCTAATAAAGTTCTCAGGCCTTTACAAATAGCCTGTCCGTGAGTAAAACTGTAAAGTCACGACCTACTTCAGAGTTTACACGATTTTACGTGTAATCCTCTCTCTAGCATGGGAAAGTTAACTGCGAAATCGCACGTCAGTTGTCTAGTAATTTTACTAGATGGGTGTGCTAGTCTCAAACAGCTGTATTTGAGATATTGTACCAAAACTGATTATGTAAAATGCTTTCAATGATTATTCTAGTGTATCGTACATTAGAATTATCGAAATCATTATCAGAATTACCGAATACGTTTTGGTATTTAAAGTAAGGAGAAACCATGTTTTATAAAAAGTTTGATCAAAGATATATAGTGTTAATACTGATTTTGACCATAACAAAACCTTTTCACTGAAACATGAAATAAATTAAGTATTTGAATCGTTCATCCCAATTAGTTAATCGTTAATATATCTACTCGAGTATTATATCTACTCACCATCATCAATTATTCCGGCAGCCTCATCAGCAGCGTTCTGTTCAAGCGCCTTCAGGATAGCTTCTGGTGTAGGGGGAGCCACAGGAAGGTGAGCACCCTGGGGCTGGAAGCCTCCGTGGTCAGCAGAGAAGCTGACAGAATACACCTGACCGTCATCACCGGTGTACTGGTAACCACCAGAGGTCTGGATGCCGTCAGCCTGGAATTTTAAAAAGTGAAAATTACTAAAAATTAGAAAATCTTAATCTGAATAATAATGATACTAATTTTCATGCTAGGGAATAAACTGTATAATTAATATTAAACATATACAATGGCATAAAATACCACATTGCAAACCTCCTCATCAAACTTAACAAAATACAACAAAACTATATTGAATTTTAAAATAATAATTATAATATCAGTTTCAACAAATTATTTAATACATAAACGTCTCTATTTCAGTACAACATAAGACGCAGATTATGACGATGGTTTCTGTTTTTATAGATAGTGAGTAATCTCGTAACATTATGCAGAGTTTACCTTAGACAGTTTGCAGCGAAATACATATTTGTTGTAATAATTTAGTTGGCTGTTTTTACTTTATAATTATTATTATTATCACTGCTTTTGGCTAATCTAAAATAAGTAATAATGAATAGTAAAATAAAATTGAAAAAAAATCTTATTTCAATTTTATTAATAATATGTAATATATTTGACGAGCATCTGGTCGTAATAGGCAGATATTTGTAAGATGATTACGAATATTTGTTCATGAACCATGGATGTTTGTAAGTTTATTGAGTATATTTCTTATATTTATATACATATTACTATCTGTATTTCTCCGTTATATAGTATCCATAAGCTCTTAATGATGCTTAATTTAGGCTAGATGAGTGTGAGAAATATTATTATTGTTATTTACTTTATTAAATAAAACTTGTAACTACATTCTATTTTATTCCTAACGAGGACCTTTCATCTCACTTGATAGTTAAGATAAGGCCGAAGGTGATGTAAACAACACCTGGATTCTAACCGCAGAGGAACTGGCTTTCTTACCTCTAACTAATTACACTAAACAATGCTGTTAACATGATTAAAATGGTAGCAGACTTAGGTAAGATGGTAGATAACCAGACGATTTTATTTAAAGGGTTTTGTTAACACACGAGACATTTCCCCGTATTCCAATGCTTCGTAGCAATCGCTTAGTTGATGAACTCGATACGGAAAGAACAGGAAATCAACACTAAAAATGTGTTATTAGGGTTTCTTTAAAGTTAGTTTAAAGAAGCCCTAATAACAAATTTTATTATATTTTTTTTATGAAGATATAATTGTTTAGCTATCAATATCTTTGGATGGTTAATTAAAATCAACATCAACTCCGCGGCACAAGTTATCCTAAGAGTTAATAGAAATATTACGAATGCATTTCACTTTTTTCCACTGGTAGGATATATTTTACTCATCTTGCCTTAGTACAGAAGTGTAACCTTTAGTAATATTTCAATTTCAAAACAATCCATCCATGTTTTAACTAAAGCTTCAAAGAACAGAATAAAGCTACATTATAATCACACACGTTCTTAAAGCTATGGGCAGGAGGTAGAATAAGAATTTAATGTAATAACATTAAATTCTTATTTTGAAAATAATCTTTTGTAGAAATAACTCATTATTGCAAAACTGTCAGTGTTGCACCAGCAGTGCGTATATATTTCGAAGCTCGTAATGTTTACATTTAAAGTTTAGAATATTATGTAAATTAATAGTGAAATGATTCATCATACTAATGTCGAGTGTATTAAGAATACCTTCGCCGGGCACTGACCTTTCCAATAAGGTGTGTTCGGTCAGACCGTAACGTGAGACCTAGTAGGTCATGTAATTATATTAGCACTTTAAGATTGCATTAGTGATATTAGAAGAAAATCGAAGTTATAATGTACAGAGTGATCACTAGAACTTTATTTAGGCGTCATAGGTGTGATTTTTCGTTGTATATCAGCTTGGTGAATTTAAAGTACATGAAAAGTATTTTTTTAAAGATACTAAATAAGTGACACGACACGAGAAATTTTATGTTTATAAGGTATTAGAACATTCCAGAAAGAATAAGACAAAGACACTATTATCGTTGTTACTTGTGGACGTTATAGGCCACTATGGCCAGAGAAATAGATCTTTTAGATAGAGACAGCCCTATAGAATTTACTAGACCCCCTTAGCCCCACTGATACCAGAAATATCCAGATTCTTCTGGGTGCACTGGGTCCCTAGATAGATATTTCTTTTAAGCATTAAAGGACCTCAGGAGTGGGCAATGTGCACGGTTTCGACTGACTCTGACAGCATAACGCGTATTGTTCCATGCCCATTTGAAACAAATGGAGGTTTAATTTTCAGTACCCTGTCAGGATTATCGTTACTACACAATTTTTGGGTGTTTTGAGTGGTAGTATCTCTCTAGACAGATTACTGTTGAATCTTGGATATATGTTGTATCTTAAGTGCATAAAATTGTAAGATCTTTTGTACACAAAATGAAAATGAAATTTTATCTTAACTTTTTACTATGGCTGTCGAATGTTTCAATCCTTTGGCGTACTTTCACAGTTCATTTGCTTTGTATCACTGACCTTGACGAAAACACATTTTTTCAAATTGCTAATGTTTCAGTCAATGATACATTTGTTTACCAATATTCAGCTCGGATGACATTTGAAAAAAATGAGTCTAAAAATATACTAATAACAAAACCAGTTGTTTGAGGTTATGGTTTTGTAAATTTTAATGAACTACTTCTGATTTATCAAGTTATCTGTGGTCAAGATATAGTCTGAAAGCATTAACATTAATGAAATAATCTTATTGAATCGTGACCACGTTATTTTGTTTCCATTTTCAACGGACAGTTTAAAGTCTATTGCATGAAATTAACCTTGAAACACATTGTTTTGTCAGTATAATAGTTTGTTTGTACTTCGAATCTATTAAACAATGAAATTTTGTGTTTTTTTTTTCAAATCAACACTTGTTAAAAGTTATTATTATTAATTTTTAAATGTTATTCTCAATGTTTTATACACCTAAATGGTTATTTACCATTGAGTACAAAGGTACTGCTTATTTCTAACGAAATTTCTATCAGGAGACCTGCGACAGGAATATGCGAATTAAATAGTGACGCAGTGTGCATATAACTTACATCTACATAGATATATACTACACTATAATATATAAATAAAAGAATTTAAACATTATATCGTTTATATAAGATACCAATATTAATTTGTAGCAAATTTTGCGTATAATTAATGTCTTTTTTTAACTTGGTTCTTATGATAGATGATATACGGCACATTATAAAATCAATACTGAATGCATATTACATAGCTCGTAATAAAGGTTGATATGGAAAATTGACCTTATTTTACACTAAATTAGGTTATTTTTCTCTTTTATATTAAACTTTAATATTAAATGGATAGAATATATTTTGGAAACGTCATGCTAGTTGAGACTTACACGATCCATACAGTTTTGAATATTTAAACAGCTTATTTTAAGATACACATTAAAATAAAATTAAAATGCTTTAAAATTAGCTGTCCTCTTCTGACTGGTCGGTTATGTAAGAGTAAACGAATAGCAATATTATTTCAGTATTAAGACAAGAGCTATTTAAAAATTGCAATAGTTACATATTCAAGAAAACTGAGATATTCCGTCAGACCTCTGACATATGAAACAGTTCAATACTGATATTTGTCACTACCTACGTATTAAATGAAGCCACTTATTAAGATTGCGAGATCACGTCTGAAGCTATAATATCAATACTAGCATTTATTTAAGTTCAACATCATAATTACGGTATTACAATGCCTGAGGATAAGCGGTTACGTAAAGGTTTCGAAGCTTTATTTTAAATAAGTAATGAATGGTGTCTCAGCTTTAAATAATGAGATGACATCCTTACAATGACGTTTTAATTGAAAGATATTTTATTGTTAGCTATAGGATAACCCACTGCTGGGCACAAGCATCATGTTGGCAAATAGACAGAGAGTTTGGGCCATAACGGCATTACGTTGAAAGTGGCTATTTGTTTTTATATTAAGCTCAGCAAATGACTCGACACCACCTGATGATAAGCAGTAGAGGAGTCCATATGTGAAGATAGTAAGCAAAGCATGCGGCATACTGCCCTAGCCACCCTCACCTTACCAGCCCACAAAGTGCTTTATCACGCCTCTTTTAAAGGAACCCATGTTGTAAGAAGGAGGGAATACGTGTGCTGGTAAGGAATTATATTATATTATTATAATATTATATATTAATATTAGTATATAAATAATATATCTATTTAACAACTGGATTCAACGGCTTAACGTGCCAGCTTTCAAGTTTTGATTGACCCATCCAAGAAACAAACATGGCAAAAGTTGCTTTGTATTCGTAACTAAACTAAATTGTTCAAAACAATTCGAAAATATTCTTACCTTATCGTATAAACTGTTTAACAACGTTTTAATAACAATTATTCTTAACATTCATTCTATTGGGTGAATTCCCATACTGGATATTCGATTTAAATAAGATCGCTTTAACTTTAAAGATCTAGTTATAAAAGTTATATTTTCCAATTCCACTGACCTCATGTCCCTGTTCTTCAGCCTTGATGCCGTTTTCCGTCTCGTAGTTATATCTGAAGAAGTCTTCCTTCACATCTGAGTCGAGGGCCACGATTCTGGCATTCTTTTCGAAGGAAGCCTGGGGACGGTTGGACTGCTCAGGGTAAGCAGCGTAGCCGGCAGCGGCAAAGCCGAAGAGAGCAGAGATTAGGAACTGAAATACAATTAAACTTGTAAAATTCAAAAGATAATGATATTCCCATAAAAACGCATCCAGACTAAATCCAAGTCTTCGTCAGAAAAATAACCAATCTCTTATGGAGAGAAATGTAAATCTAATCTTTACAAAGTTAGCACTTGCCTAAGCTTACTCAACATCTAAAAAATACGATAAAATCACTTCAGAACTAAATCCAAGGCCTCGTCAGAAAAATAACAATCATTTATGTAGAGAAATACAAACCGTTTAATTGTAAAGTTAGGTAAGGCGCTTGTCTTAGCCTTAACTTAACGTAAAAGCAAAAATAATTATATCAAAAATCTATATTTCCATTAACAGTTCATCAAAAATCAGTTATGTTACCTAAATTTTGTTGATGTCACCGAACGTAATGATACAACTGGAATACTTATTGAACAACAAAGTTAGAGTATATTATTTTTATTTACTTTATTATTATTATTAGATATCTTCAGTAATTTCATAAGAAATATAGACAAAAAAATTGTAACCTATTGGCTTAGTCATCTATTGTTGTCATATTATGTAAGTGAAAGATGGTAGCCTTTTGACCGACTAGACCGATAGACCTTTGACTTTTGAAGTGGTAAAAAAACAAATTTAAAACATGTATATTTTTTTTTCAAAATAGTAATTGCGAGACTATTTGGCCTACATCTACATCATCCTACGTCATCTGTCTTAAAAACAACATCTGTTTAAAAAAATACTATTTTTTTTTTAAGCTTAATAGGGATGATAGTATATCAATTATTACAATGGAGTTCCAATCTCTGCTGGTGTAACTAAATAAGGATTGTTGTAAAATGAGTTTGAAATGACACCAGAAATATATAAATAAAATTTTACAAAAACACCTCAAACAAACTTAAGGATAATGAAAATTATCGATATGTTATTTCGTCGTCTAACTAATAACAGAATTCGCTAAGATCAACATCAAAAATCGATAAGTCACTCTTACGCAAATATTTTAGACGATCTATAGATCTGATCTTTAAAAAACTCACCAGTTTCATCATTGCGTGTGTTGCGTTGGGTCGGAGTTTACACTACGAATGAACGGACAGATCTTCCCCCCATTTATATATACCTCTCACGGGTAACATTACAAAATGTATTCTAGTTTTAACTGAAGCCTCTTCCTTCATTGAGGATAGGACATAGATTTTTTGCGTAACTTAATTTCTGCGACTTTATATTTGTGTCCATAGGTCAGTACTTTCTTTATGTTTATGTACAGCTGGTGAAATAAAATATAAAGGTTTCTCAGTCTGTTGCAATAAGATCTATTTTTGATTTTTTGTTTTGATGTGTTTCATAAGTTTATGATAAATTACATGACAACAAACCATTTATATTTAGATCAAAACAGTTCCTATTCACATATGTTAAAACAAAAAAATCTAAATTTATTTTCTATGTTCCTTGCTCCATTGTCAGTAATTGAAACTAAAATATTTTATTTTATTAGTAATTGACAAAATGTAAAATAATAATTATAGTAGATGTTAGTAAACGTATAAATCTACACAGATACAAAATAAAATACAAATTTTGTAATGTTGAGCTTACAAAAGATTTCATATATTTAAATTATACTATTTATATTATTATATAAATTGTATATATATTATATATATAATTTATAAAATAATATTTTTATTTATTTATTTATTTTAGATTTCATATATTTAAATTATACTATTTATATATATTTTTTTATTATTATTTTATTATACTTCAGTTAGTTTTATTTACAAAGTCAAAGTCAAAATATCTTTATTTAAATATAGTCATTTACTAAGTTCTTTTAAATAGTCATAACAGGGATTATGTATGAGAAAAAATAAACAAATGTAATTAACGGTAATAGTGATAACTCTAAGTGAGTATTAACCGGGTATTTACAAATTGTCCCAGTTATAGAATGTAAAGATGTATTAAACAAATTGTTAGTTGAAAAATTTACATTCAAAGTTGAACGAGTGAAGTAAAGCTAAATTTATACACAATCAGCAATATCCAAAAGATAAAATAATGACAATTTAAAAAAAACGACTGTAGATACTTTATCGAACATATCCTTCAAATCTTAAAAACACGCTATGAACAATTTGATAAGGTATATAAAGAATTTAAAGAATGTATGAGGGAACGGCTTATTTCTAAAGAAATCTCTTCCAGTAGGCTTGTGAAATGAGCTTGAAAGTAAGATGCATTTCGATCTTTATTAGAAATTTATTAATTTATTTTCTTCTAGATACATTACATAATGTTTTGCAAGTCAAAATTATAGTTCAGAATATAATACTGACAGTTTTAATCAGGTAAATAGAAAATTACCAAGCAATTTCAATGCTTAGTAATCTGTACTACAGAGGCCATAAGAATAACTTTGACTCAACCTATCAATATAGTTGATAACACTAGCTCTACATGCACTATTATATTTATACATATATATAGAATACATATGTGAATGATTAGATTCGGTGCGAGTATATATATATTTGACTTAAATCAACAACGTAGGTCAATTGGTGTTGGTTGACTTCATGCATAACCTTTCAACAATTTCTACATATGCGTGTGGACTCCCGATGTTTTCTTTCACCGTAAAAGCGTCGAATAAATAAACATATGAATTCAAAATATGAAAACATATTAAGTGTGCGTGGCGGGGTTCGAACCGCTGCCCTCCCGCGTAGAAGACAACAACCATACCCAATACACCACTGACAGATTAATTTATCCTCACGAAATAGATATGAATTTCATTCCAAACTATAAGGAAAGCAATAATCAAACCTATCGAATTTTAGACACCTCAAAAAGAAAAGGTAAATTTAAAATTAAAAAAGAAAAGTTGCTTACATATTATACAATCATTGAGAGTCGGTTCCTAAAAACAAGTTGGTCTAATAGAAAAGTATCCAAACCCTTACATTCTCTATACATGTAGTTAAAGTACATAGTTCTTTGACTAATGTTTGTCTAAAACAAACACATAATTAATTGGATGTACGATACTTTCATTTTTTTCAAAACGGTGCATTTGAAGCGGAGAACTACTGTGAGTATCTCCTAAATAATGAAACATGGGTTTATTGTACAAGCAGACTACGTAACAAGAAGACAGCAATATGACAAGAAGAAGTAAAAAAGAAAAATCAATAACTTGAGACAAAAACCATAAATAATTATAAAAAGGTAATACTGGCGTTATTTAGAGAATACTGTGTTTCTTGAAATTAATGCATAAAAATAGTTTTAATACATTATTAAGATAATAATTAGCTGGCTAAGCAGAATATACAAAATTTGATATACAAAAGTTTATCAAAAATATACAAGTTCCTAATATTGCTAACTTTGAGCTGTAAATAACTTTGACTAAAAATATTAATAGTAATAATTATTTTATTAATACAAGCTTATAGTATAAGCTACTATTTACTTATAACTAACTTAGTCAGCTAACCTTTATACCCTGGAACCCTTGACCTAACCTTTACATGAAGAAAAAACAAAAGAATGTGACCTTTGAGCACTAACCTAGCTATTGAGCCTCTGATTCCAGTATTTAATTGTCAAGGCTACTATTAATTATCAAACTGTACTTTGAAGATGAGATATTTTGAGCTCAAGTAGTTCAATATAATATATATAATAATATTTGATACTATGGAAACATGTCAAGAGAGATTGCAATTTGATAAACTGGCCCCTATGAGACATATTTACAGCACGTTTTTGAATTACTTGTTTGCAATGTTTTAGTAAACAAACATATACCAGAGACATGCAGCTTCCATTTTCCTCTTCTAGTCTAATGACCGAAATCAAATACCCCATGTGACCGACGATGTGACAACATTAAAACGATTGACGGCAGGATTAACGAATTTCGTTAAGTCAACATTGAAGTACGTAATTATTTTTGTTAATCCCATAAATGATGAATTTAAATAAAAGATTCCAAAAGAAATGCAGGGACTTGATCTTAGCCCCGTAATTAGAGTAGATAAGATAAGATAGAAACACGTTTAGAGCGAGCTCTACAAACTTTGATCGTGTGCAAAATTTGAGTTTGCGTATGCATTCGGTTTTCATTGTTACCGTCTTGTTCAGCCGTGTGCGTAGGACCTTAGGAAGACCCATATCATAACTCTATACACTAGAACTGTATATATATTTGTAACAACTTATATATTTACTATAGCGCTACATAGAGAAATTGAGAAATGGCTGATAAGCGAAAAGTAATACAATGTAAACACTAAGCTGGGAAATTCAACGTAAACGTCATTGAAACGTCACAATACGTAATGCGAAGCCGTAATCTTAAGTTTGCAAGTCACATCAGTATATATACAAGCTCTAACATAATACAGTGGGCCCGCGTTTCCCGAGCGATCACAACCACGGCGGCAGATCTTCCCTTTTCGCTGATGATGTGGTGGATCCAGCCACATCGCCAGTACTCATTAGACAAATAAATATTTAGAAAAAACTTATTATTATCCTAGAAATTCATGATTATACCTAAAAATGTTACACTATAAACCTTAACCACTAGCATTTTCGTTAATCAGATTTCATTAAATCAATTTTAAGGTGCAAATTACACGTGGGCTGACTTTTGTTATTAATATCATTATGTTTACACCGACTTAAAATGATTAATGATGATTATATTGTAAATTAGTTTTATTTTGTTTAGTTGGTACGTTTTGAAATCCTTAAATAAAACCTCAAAATGTTTTAACATAAGCAATAAATTGCTAAGATTCCCGTGTAATATATTTTTTAATACAACGACGGTTCTAGTGTATCAATTACTGTTACTTGTACACGCCTTTAATAGGTGTATACATCAGAACATTTTTATGTATATTTGTGTTTTTGTACAGATTAATGTGTATGCTGTTGGTGTGTCTTATGTAAATAAATAAATAAATTACTTCATGGTAACCATAGCCTATAGACGGCCACTAAACCTAGCAATCGTTTTTAGCTTTACTATACCAAGTTACCATCAATAGGTTTACTTACATACAACAATTACTTGTACCAAGTACCCGACTGATAAGTATGACGAGGAAGTATTATACCTAATTTTATTATTATTTTGTCTTATAGACGGTTGCTTGTTATAGCTACCAGCCTCGATTTTGGAAGTTATTAGGTAATGGTCGTAAATAATTTAAAAAAAAAATAAATTAATAATTATTTTTTGAGTAATTCTAACAGAACCTTACTTCATAGTCTTAAGAGTCGTACTGCTCTTCTTATGAACCATAAACAAAATAATAAAACCTTCAGATAAAAATACTTTCAATAATGACGCGTGAATTATAAATTCATAAAAATTAAGCACCTTCTACATTTTGTGTTAGTTGCCTAATGTTATATATTAGGCTTATGTTGGTGAGTTGTATGTTATAAGAAAACAAAGCAACTATGACAGCCATCGATTTATCAATACCAATTTACTTAGTTCAAATTTCGTTCGAATTCCGGTCGGGGTTTGACATACGAATATTTGTTCGCGATTCATAGATGTTTGTATATTAATTTAGTGTATTTTAAATATTTATATACATAATTATAATATCATTTTTTATCCGTTATCTAGTATCCAGAACTCAAGCTCTTAATGACTACTTACTCTAGATAATAGGTGAGAGTGTGTCAAAAAAACTTTCAATACAACTGACTGCTGATGGGTCAATTTATATTATAATAATCTGGGCAGAGCTTATCAGGTAAGACGTTTTTTGAGTTTTTCAAGACATTTTTAAAGTAGTAAAATGGGTAAAAGATTTGTTATAAACAATACTTTCGACAGAAAACCACTCGAAGCCGTCTTGAATTAGAGAGCGTCTGAAATATTATAAGAAATTATTTTTGTTTTTTTTGAGGTAGCCCAGTTGTGAAAATTACAAGTTTTAAAACACAGAGTTGATGCATTAGGGAAATTTCTCTGTCATTTTGTTGTGTCCTTTTTAATTATCTTTGTATGTACAATTAAATTAAATTATTTTACTTCTCACACGGAAAGGATCAGCTTTTGTACACTGACCGACATTTCATACTTCAGTAAACTCAAAATAGTAATTACAATTTTAGGATAACTATTCACTTTAACAATAAGCTTGCATAATTAAATATATAATAAATCAATAAACGAAATAAATGGCTCATGTCATGACTTGCAGACCTTCGCGTAATTAAATTGGTAATAAAATCTTACTCTGCTACAAATTAACGAATGAAACTTTTGAAATCATTGATTGATGTGTTGTAAGCTTTATAGAGAACATTTTTTTCAATTTACTAGGCTAATTCTTTAGACCATTATTCTTCTTAAGAAGAGGTTAATAATTTGAAAAATCTAGCTCAAGAGGTGCCTTTTCAATTCTCGGCTGTGTAAATTCAAGATGAAGTTAAGCTAGCGATCTATAAAGATCATCTTTGTTTATCTTTTAACGTTTTTATTATAATTATCTTTGTTTGACAGAACACAAGTGAAAACACTAGTCGAACTAATATAGACACTTGCTAAATTCATAAGCGCTAGCGGCGACTAGTTAAGCTTAAAAGTGGGTATAATGTCAGTAGGTCAAAGTGCACCAAAGCAATTGCGCCGGAGTGCAAGGAATGTACAGATTGCCATCTATTACAATAGATACAAGATACGTGGGCAATGAAACTTTAAAATCTGTTAAGGTTGTGTTCCAATTACATCGACTGAAACTGAATAATGTATCTCCGTTACACATTTGTCTCTGCAGCGAAACTAGGCATAAGCCATTTTAGTTTTTTTTTAATTTTTCAAATAAACATAATTACACACTATATATTTTCTATGCTGTTGAGAGACAGCGGGCTGGTAAGGGACGCGAGTTTAAACTTAGTAACATTTCAATGAATGAAACTAAAGTGAAAATGATTGTGTAAAATAATGACGGTAGATTAATGCAACTTATAAAACGCCCCATACTAGCAGGAAAGTCATATCCGAGTTACCCTCATCTTTGTTTAATCAAATTCGATGTACGAATAATTTGGAAACTGAAAGAGTTTTCGTGAATTCCCAGCAAGTCGCGATACAGTTGCCTATTTTTAACGTTATTGCCTTTATCTTTGTGACTTTAAATATTGTTCAACTTGGTGTACTATCGCTGCGTTTGGAACACTATCTTAAGATTAAGACACGCGTCAGATAGGCGTGGAGTGAGCGTGGAGGCTGTGAGGAGGAGTGGCAGTCAGTATCGATGACTTATCGTCTCCTATATCATGTACACAGCCATGTATTATGGACTTTTATTTATTTTTCTGTCTTATTCCTAACACACCTACAATAAAGAGTAAATGATCGTTCGTCATATTGTTACATATTAGTAAATTTCATGAATTATTAACAAGAGGCTTACTAAGTAACAATGTAGTGTCAAAACTACGAAACATTCATATTTAATTATAATGTCGTTTATGACATATTTAAGCAACTTATATTTAAAGACGCCTTACGCCGATGCTCACTTATTTTCGACGATATGTATGCGACAGTAATCGTAACGACACTAGCAACTATGTACGTGGTCATAATGCTATCTATATCTAACGATAGTCAGTTATAGCTTTATCAAATATGTGAACTACATTCATATAGAATCGTGAAAATAACATTGTCATATTTGACGGCTAATTTTATGTCTACTCACGACAATTTAAGAAGAGTAACTTGGTAGCATTTAGTATATAGATCTAAGATTCCAAGTCTTATTATTAGCATCCTAAGGTACATTTTATTGTAAAATATAGGGATAGGCCAAGTATTATGTTCCGTGATAAAACAAATTTGGATCAATTTTATTCCTTATAATAAAACAATAAGAACGAAAATATAAAAATTAAATGCATGCTAATCTTTTGGCAGAAATAAAATAATTACACTAATATTGCTTCTGATGAGTTTATCAGCTCATTTAACATAAGTGAGAAGTACCAGCCGTATTCGGACATTGCTTAGTGGATGCCTACACCAGTGTTTTTAAGTAGTGCAAGGCCCTATTCTACAATTGGGACTCCAATTCAATCGGTTGAACCACAATTCCAACTAATTTACCGTTCTTTTGATTGCAATTACTTTAATAGGAGTAATTGATTTTCATATGTTGTTTTTATTATTATATGATGTTTTCTCATACATATTCCCTGTTGTGACGATTTAAAAGAGCTTAGTAAATAAGTCTATTTAAATAAAGTTATTTTTGACTTTGACTTTGACTTTGATATACTCAAAGCTAGCAGCTAGCATTAAGCATAAATATAAAAGAATATATAGAGCCTAGGGAATATGACGTATCCAAATTTAACGTAATATCTTAAACTAATGTTACTTTTATCATTGTTAGAGAAGAACCAGAAGACATGGTAAAGCCACTGTCGTATCTTTAATATAAATAAATCTTTTCATAAGGTTTATGATAACAACAATTTTAAATTTAAATATTTTAATAACAAAGAATAACATGAACACTTATGGATTACTTTAACGAGTACAAAGTTAATGCACTACTTAATTTTTAATTAAGGTAACATTTAAATGGCAAATCATTGAATAAAGTAATATTCAAAGCTCATAAATAAATAAAAAACTAAAAAACACATTTTCAGTGCTAGTAAACTAAAATGTTTTTTTTGTTTACTTTTGATTTTGTAGTGCGTGAATTAAATTAAATTGAAGAACTCTTTTATAACAATCCAATCAAAAAATACAGATGGCTTGTCATTTAAAGAGAGGACTTATAAGCATACTCACCTTATTTTAACGGATATAATTAAATCCAATTAAAATAAGTCAGGTTGTCTAATCGTCAACTAACTTGATGTCATAAAAGTCATTCTATCCCGTTTATATTGGATTGGAATGAAAGAGAGGCAAAAAACCAATATCTATTATACTTGTCTCATGGTATAGTAATGTTTCGGAATATAATTAACCAGTACAACATATGGAGTTTTATTACATAATCAACTCTTTAAAAAGTAAATTCAAATTTTCAGATTTCAAAGCATGTTCCTTATCTTCTTTTAATAATCCGAATCTATGGGTTGTTGTACACACCAAAACTATTACCATGAAACTATTTTTAAAAATTTAGGATTATCAGATAATAATTAAATATCAGAAGTTAGGCATTTCAAATCTAAAATGCGCTTTAGGATCCTCCCATTTAGTCCTTAAACACCATCTAACAGATCATACTTGCATCATACACAGTTCCGATCCTTGTAGTGGAGTTACCAAACTCTTTGATTATAGCTTTTATAACGGAATTCATGTCTTTAAAATAGACTTGAAAGGCGTAATTATTTTAATTATATTTTGTCTAATTGTGATGAGATGCTGCTAGCGGTTGGTGATAGTTCTGCTCTGAATGGATGACAGCATCTTGATGAAGAGACCCTTCAGATTGGTGATAAACCTCTCCAGAGTCTGTTGATTGGTGTTTGTATAACCCTGAAAATAGTTTTTAAATATTATCATTTGGTTCAAATATTTACAGTGTGGATACATTTATTAAGTTCAAATTTTAACTAGTTTAAGTCTAAAGTAATTTAAATACAAATCTTCAGTTTGCTAAAAAGATTGTAAGAAATGTCGACTTATCATTATTTATAAATTTTGTAAGTTATGTTTTGGATTAAAGACTTACCTTCATCAAATATGCCATTAGCTTCATCGTGAGCGTTTTGTTCTAAAGCTCTAGCAATCGCATCAGGAATTGGTGGTGGGGTCGGAAGGTGTGCTCCCTCTGCTCTGAATCCATTCTCATCAGCAGTATACGTTACTTTATAAACTTGTCCATCATCACCCGTGTATGAATAAAATCCTGAGACTTGAGTCCCGTGATTAGTTTGACCTTGTTCTTCAGCTTTGATTCCTGAAATAGATTAAAAGTTATCATCAGTTAATTTATCTTATCTGATCTCTTACAACATTATCTCTTACAACTCACAAATTTGTAAAAACAAAGCATAAAGAGGAAGGATTCTCTTCTTGTGTGTCTTCTTAAATCGAAAAATGTAGAAATCAAAAATGATCAAGAGTTCTACTAGGAGTTCTACTTAGGTACTGACCGTTTTCCGTTTCATACGAATGCTGATAGTTGTGAACATCGATATCTAAGTTTTGATGTAAAACCTTCGCCGATTTCTCGCCTGTCTGTCTTTCTTGGCCCAAACCATATCCAGCTGTCTGTGTTTCTTGATAATAATGGCTTGAGTCTTGTTGCGGCTGGGTTTTGTGCGTAGACAAACTTGGATATTGTTGGTCTGGTGTATTGTAAGATTGTGTGTTGATTGAAAATGGTCTTGGTTGAATTTTGAACGTTAGAGCTTGTGGTTGGGTGTTAAAAGATTGGTGATTATTGTATGAATATGGGTTATTTTTGTATGAATTTGGATAGCTACTTAATTGTTGTTGATGAGGATACAGATGAGAATAACTAGGAGTGTGAGGTCTTCCGTATGCTGTAGTCTGGCTTGAATATGGTGGTGGTTGAAGTTTGAATACTTGGGCGCTGTTTGGATCATGTATTTGTGCTTCAGTGTTATACGAAAATTGAGATAAATTTTGTGGTTCTACACCAAAATTGTTATGATCTGAGTAGGCCTGTGGTTGGTTGGAATGCAACCCTGTGTGCTGATTCTCCAACACTGATTGGTAGAGTTCTGCCGAACGCGCGTGTACATTTGCTACTGAGTTATCGTAAACTTGGCCGGCACCTGCAGTAGCTATGATGAAAGCAAACGTCGTTAGCTGAAAGTTAATAAAAATGGTATAATTCTTAATCTGTGAAGCCGCACAATGTTTTTTAACGCGAGTTATGTGAGAGTATTTAATTACTAAACATATTAAAGCATACTTAAAGTAGAAGTAAATTGATATCAATTGACATAAATTCACATCTCCCAAAAGAATTTGAAACTAGTATTTTAATCATTCATAAAGGAACACAAAATTATTTAGATTTAAGAACAACAAGTGTGAAGAGGTCGATAGTTCTATGATAATCTGTGAACCACTTATCATCAATAAAGCACTATTTTCATCACTACACAATATCACTCCTTCTCATATCCTTATACTTATCCTTCTAGTTTTATTTAAAATAAAATAAAAACTATTTTCTTGATCACTATGGTAACCGTTTCTGAACGTACCAGATTCATTTTTGTTTCAAATTAATCACTGTAACTTAAGACAATTGAATTAGGAATGTAATGTAAAAATTGCTAGTTTCGTTTATATACCGAAAAATTACTTGATACGCGTCGATGTACAAAGTCACTCTTATGTAGAGGGAGACTACATAAAGTATGAAGATGCGTACTGTTTTATAATTCAAATATATCATTTTATTGCCTGCATCTATTACATAAAAAAATTATCAATATCTGGATATCATAGTTACAAAGGATTAATTTTTATATATTTTTTGTAGGTTCTTAAAGTGGAACATTTTTAAGAGACTTTTATAGAAAAACAAGAGAGATTTAAACATTCAATTTGATTTATCTTCAAAAGAAATTCACCTAAATGTCAGAATTCGACAAACATGATGACATACTTTTTAGTATAATTTTAAACTGCATTTTTCGAAATAAAACAGACATTTTTGCAGTGTGTCTGCTTACCCGTTAAACCTTTCAACCTTGTTCAAATTATTTTTTTTACTTTGTACAGAACAACTATTTATGATATGAAATATTACCAAAATTTTCCTTTATTTACTTTCAATTTTCAATTGCACCATTATAAATCTACCATTATTATTGTATTTGTATATAAAAGCTCTAATAAAGATAATACCACTCTTGCTAAGGCCCTGTGATATTATTTTATTTACTTTAAAGTTAATTAATAAATAATATTTAAGAGTCAAGTGTTCATGGTTACAGTAGCTATTCCAGGTGACTGTGAATCCAAACCTGCAAGACCATTGTTATATAACATTCAGTAAAGAGATGTACGCATTGAGTGAACAAGTGGGCTGTATTATGTAGTCCTACAAATGTATGGACATAGCAGACTTCGCCTTTTGTTTGCATTTATAATGAAACGAAAATGATTTTTTCTTCTTCTATAACTTACTGTTTCGAGAATAATTTATTATATTTTGACTTATTTATTTTAATGTTCATCTACAAACCGTGGAAATGATGGAATAAGTGGAATAATTATTATTTGTTAAAAATATAATTTTTATCTTCAATATGAATCGTAATAAATTATAACGTTATTTTAACACAAAAACAAAATTAACAGTTAATTGAGCCAGAAATATGACAACTTAGTGATAAGAGATATATTTTTCGCAATTTCATAATGACTCTACCTTAAAGTTACCATACCCGCAAAATATTTTTTGAAATGATGAATCACTTTTCAAGAGATGTTTAAGTTAATATATCTACCTTATAATAAATTTTAATAAACAATTTCAATACAAGAAAATAAAAGTTGTTAATGACATGTCTAAGATTTAAGAACTCTATCCAAACTTTCATAGTGCAGACAGTTGATAGTTATTATTACCGCCGTCGTCTAACGACCGCCAATAATAGCCAAAAAGCAAGAAACCGTGGTCGGTTACGCTTAGCTCTTACTGAATAATTATAGGGAGCTCCTAATCACTCATCTCCTGAACAAGCCTTAGTTATTAACTTGATTATTCACACTATTCTCTCATATTTTTAAAAACTGTTTGTAAAATAAACTAAAAATCAATCTATGTATTACAGTAATATTTTCAACCTAAAATATTTGTAAATAAAGGTTATTTTCTATAGATTCTGGACCGGCTTCTTTATTATTTCGGCAGCGAAGCAATTCACCTATTTTAGTATGAAGGGAAAAATTGCAAGAGTAATTAAAAGTCAATTCTTGTCCCGAGCTTGTCAACACATTAGCAATACTAACTTACTCAATAATCTTATTTTTTTCAAGAAAGTAATTTTATGAAATTTCTGGTGTCTTGAAATTAGACTAGGTTACCACTAATTATCAGATGAGCCATTTTCTATCTTGGTACCCAATGAGTTGAAAATTTATTTCCTAGCCGGCAATGTAACATTATAACAAATTAAACATTACAATTAATAAGTTATCTTAGATGTAAATTCATTTTCGTTTGTTTATTTCTATACAAATCGTCGCTCTTTGAAGTTGTTGTAAAAATTACGAGTCCTTACAAAGAATAGGCACTTTTTTAAACAAACATTTGTATATAATCCATTTTAGAAGTGAAATTTTACGTAGCTTATATTTATAGCCTATCTATATATAGAAGGTAAATAATCAAAGGTTTTTTTAAATGTAAAGTAAAATCCGTTTGATTTTTCGTTGCAAAAAGAAAACAAATTGTAATTTGTAGTATAGAATTTTTAATTTTCTTATAAACTTAACAGCTAGGACTTCATGGCACTGGTAGTTCTTTCGCTTGGTTAGCTTTCAGTTCTTCAGTAGGGGTAGCGGGGCTGGGCTTTGTATCCTGGGGCTGCGTACTGGCGGTCTACGGCCACCGCAGCGTTGTCGTATTTACCAGCATGGTAGCTGCCTGTAAGAACAACAATCATCATTAACAGCTCACAGATCATTACATAAACATTTCCACACTTACAATAGTACCATTGCTGGGCAAAAGCCTTGCTACATAATAGAAAGACATGAGGAGTTTTAGCCATAAGACCACCACGATTTCCCAATCGGTTTAGTGGAAGAAAGAAGTAGCAGTAACAACTGGAACTAACAGCTTTAAGTTCCTTCCGTATCACAGAGGAGCCTAGATAACTGACATTGATTGACCCATCCAGGACTAACCATGTCAAATGTGGCTTGATTTTCGTAATTGAAACCAGAGTACTCAAAGCACCACGTCAGTGGGCTTGAAATATTTATGTTGAAAAGATTAAGGTTATGATAAGCTTGCTGATGTTACTAGCATGTTTGATCTAGAGTCTATCTCCATCCAGGAAACCAGCTCCAGATACTTTTCCACTTTGATATATATTTTTTCTCGAACAAAGTGAGTTTTCAATGTAAGTGAAATATTGTCGTTTCCTTATTTTGGTAGTAACTACAAACTACACAGAATTCATGTTTTGAAGCTGCTATATGGTGAAAAGTTATCTCTCACTTATAGAATTCACCCTTCTCCCTCACATTAGTCACTGCGTCAGGAAGTAAATATTATTTTAGAAAAAAAATTGTACTGTTCTGAGAAAAAAGGCTCAAAATTTAGCTAGATTAGTATCTCACTTAGAAATAAAATAAAATGATTTGACACTCTTAATCGCAAGTTATTTGATTGTGTTTCTGAGAGTACTTACAAGCCACATATTGGGCACAAATAATATATTTTATTAACATATGTGAAGCTGTTTTATGTATGTGTATGTCAAGAAAACATATGAGCAACATGCTAAAAGGTATCCTATATGTCCATCCCCATGCACTAAGAGGTATCTCTATCCTAAAAATCCCCGATGTTTAAATCTATAAGTCAATTTAGGCAATGTACAAATAGGTATATCAACAATATTTTTTAAGGTGTGACTAAGCTGCGAAGCTGAAAGCTGATTAGTTTCAGGAGGCAAGTAATGTTTATACTTCCTAAGCACTGAATCAAACTGGCTACTTATGAAGATATTATCACAGATACATACAGACACTCATTGATTTGGAGAAGTCATAGTTTTTCTCAACTTACCATCATCAAAGATGCCATTAGCCTCATCCCTAGCGTTGTCCTGGAGAGCTTGGGCGATTTCTGCAGGGATGGGTGGAGGTGTGGGCAGATGAGCACCTTGAGCTTGGAAGCCACCATTGCTGTCAGCCGTGTACCTCACACTATAGATCTGGCCGTCATCACCGGTGTAAGAGTAAGCGCCTTGAGCCTGGATGCCATCAGCTTCCTGGCCTGTTTCTTGGGCTTGGATACCTGAACATTAAATTCAAGGATCATGTAACTAAGTGAGATGACTCCTGGCAATGGCGTAACGGGAACTGACCATGACTCGATGCATTCTTTTCTGTCCATCATTGACCATTAGTTCAACCTGATGCAAAACGACCATTGCCTTTTAGACAACAGATATCTCAAGAAACTACTTTATACGCCTGGTGCGTATTAATTCTTGAGTTGAGAGAGGTAAATTCGAGTAGTTATCTTTGTGACATATTGGTTCTTATATAACATGTTTTTCCTTAATTATAATTAAAAGATATTTTTTTATTTGACTCAGATTGAAATCAATCTTATAAAGAATCTTAAATGAACCCTATATATATATATACCTTGTATATATCTTCTTTTTTTATATCGAAAATATAGAGCTCTTCGTTACTCAAGTCAAAACTCAAAACCGGTTTTAAAAATTTGAAGAATTTTGAATAATTTATTGTATGTTATGCAGTTTAATTCTCATAAGTAAATCCCTCCTAATTGGTGATGGGTGATTTAAAAATAACTGGGAATTTATAATTGATAAATTAGTTATTCAGGTAAATCGTCTAATTGATATAATATAATGCTCTTATAAAATTGTTATTCCTTCAACCTACTTCGGATTACTTTTCATAGATAGTATTATTGGTAAGCAGGTGATACAAAGATCACCAGGTCAAAGCTAGTATGTTAAATTTCATAAATATACATATTCAAAGGATAATAAACGCAATATCAACATTACTCCAAGTGAAGTGACTTAAGGAACAACGCGTTGATGTCTTTTAGTGAAACGCCTTAACTGCTGTATATTACCTAAGGAGTTTTCAACACTCATATCACTTTTATAAAGATAATGACTTTTACAAAGGGACAGTCACATTTATCTAATGATTTATTGAATATATTCTATTAGATATATTATATATATATACACTTACACGGATGATAAATGATGTCACTTGATCTCTCGTATTTACTTTTGTCGCATTTTATGATACATAAAACATGGATTTTTTTTGTCAAATATTTGAGCGTTCCTAAAAGTCATTCTATTTATTCCCTTTATATTAAATTGGTATGAAAGAGAGGCAAATAACTTTATTTTAGTTTAAGAGTTGGCCAGCAGAATCCAGTCTTAACTCACCGTTCTCCGTCTCATAAGCGTACTGGAAGCCGTGCTCGTTGACGTCAAAGTCTGATCGCAAGATGGCGGCGGATCTCTCCAACGCTGCACGAGGTCTGGTCTCCTGGTAGTAGCTCGGAGCTATTCTCCCGTAGTAGTTCTGTGGGAGAGCTGAGCACACCACGAACAAGGCGGAGATTATAAACTGGAACGTGCAAGATTATTTATATTAAGTGTGAGAACTTCAATTTTGTTGAAACACTTTTTTACAGAAAGCAGAACTTCAAATTCCAATTTTAATTCCAGCTATTCACTGGATAGAGGAAGGTGTTCTAAGATGATCGAGTCTTCGTTTACATAGAAAGAACCAATAAAACTAGTTAGAACCATAGCCGTGTGCTTACAATATTCTGTCTCCTGCTTCCTATAACATACAGTATCCAAAGAGTAAGAAATTTACATTAGGTCTTTTACAAGAAAGAGTAGTCCTTCAAGCTACATAGGAAAATCCAAAATAAAATACAGTCTTCTTGCATATCACCTTCAACTTAATCCACAAGTTAATCTATAACTTAACACATACTCAGTGGTCAAATAATGGATTAATTTGGCAAATTTGGTCAAAAGCATGAGGGAAATTCGGTTTTTGAATCATATCTCATGTTAAACTAAAAATTAAATTAAATTATAATTTATTTCACGCACAAGTCAATCCACAAAATATGGTACATGGTATAAACTAAGTTTTACTAAAATTGTTTAATCTACATCGTTGAGGAGAAATAAAATAAATATTTGATTTTTTTGTATTCGTAACTTAATACTTTAGTAATAAGTAATACATTATAAGTCACTCAATAAAACTATGAAGAGTAATCCAAGTATTCAATCGACATGTTAGTGCATTATTTTTGCAAACAATAAATGCCCTAGTTTCACTTCCGAATGAACATCAGAACACGTACCCGTACACGGACGGGTTAACTGGACCCGTCTTTGCACAGTACTGTTTTAACGTTATTTTTATTTATATAAACGATCTAAATCAATATTTTATATACATCCCACTGCTGGGAACGCGAGGTTAAAGTGGTTGCCGTAGACCAGGATGGAACCAAAGAGGGTTCTCGAGATAACAAATTCTAATTGACCCATCTAAGACCATCCCAATTTTTTGCCTAATCGAAACCAGAGTACTAGAACCTCTACGCCAACGAGCTCCTTAATTAAAATTTCCATTATTGAAAAGTTAACAAGTCTGAAATACTAATTAGATATATTAGTAATATAGAAACTTCCATAAGTCCAGTTAAAAAATTTCCAAATGTCAATTTTTTTTTAAAACAATTAATGAACCGATCTGGTTTACTATTGAGAAACACTTCACTTCACCATAATTATAAAGCTTCGACGGTTGAACTTACAAATCTAAAACGTTAGGCAATATTAACTATTAAATACTACGAAATATAAATTAACTGAATATCAATAGAAATGGAAATTAAACGAACCAATTTCATGTTGCTTCTTCGATTATCGATCTTGGAATGCGGTCTACCTGTGCATCTTCGTCTTATATATTGATCTGGTTGGCAGATCCATTGTCAAGGTTGCGTAGGAGAATTGTTCAGATGAAAAGTTATTTCCGGAACAAAATGTAGTTTTAATAATTTAATGTGAGTATATTGCGATTGAACCGAACGTATTTTATGAAACCTTTTTCGAAATAAACCTGGATTTCAAAAAGTTTTCAAATGGCTATCAAATGTGCATCACAGTAACTTCAATTGATTTCGATACAAAACTAAATATTAAAATTACCGAACCATTTAAATTTATAAATCTGAAAGATTTTTTGTTGGAATAAATTGCCAATGGCGATTCATCAAGAATAAATGTGTCAGTATTAAGAATATTGACATATAATAATATAAATAATTTTCATTTCTGAGTCATCATAAATATTTTAAAAGCTGGGGAGTTTCTACAAGATGGCCTGTCTTCATCGCACCGGATGGATCCTGATAAAATACTTTTATATCTATTCATTCATGTTAGAATTGAATTTTGTATACAAAATATCTGATTTGAATACGTGTCACTTATTGCATGCTCTCTATTATTATAAGTACTAGAGCACTTGTCTTATAGTTTTTTAACTAAATACAACTAAATATTGACAGATTATGGATGTGTATGCGTGTGAGTGTGTCTTAAGATTTATTATATATTACCGTAGCAATGCCTAATACTTACTTTCTTTATTAAACCTTTATACAGATCATTAGCAGCCTGAAGTTTCAAAATGATTCGTCGCATGTATCTTTTCTATCACTTACGATTATCAATTATTTTTCTTTTACACCTAATTTCTGACATAGAACTTGATATTAACATTAGATATACCAGCGATTTGAATATATGTCAACAACAAAAATTATATTTGTTACTAATGTACATAAAATAACATTAAGTTTATAAAACGTACTCTCTAATTATAGATACAAAAGTCATAACATCATTTCTAAAAAAAAATGTGTAATATAGTAGGAATTTTGAATTGAAATTGCACGACCAATCTAAATGACTGGTCTGGTAAATCTAGTGTTAATTCTTTTATTAAAGAATCGATTTACTTTCATCGGCTTTACGTTCTGTTCGGTTTGGTTGGTGACAGGACTTTTCAAAGTTCACCTGGTTAGCTACCGCCATCTTGCTTAAGTCAGTCGCGATAAAAATAATGATAACAGCATTTTTGTATTCTGGTTCTTTGTATTGTGGAGGATGGGATAAAAGTTCTGACAGCGCGTCTTACAGTAAGATAATACTGCCTTTGAGAAACAAGCAATGGGCGGAGTATTAATAACAACAAATGAAGAAATTAGCCACAAAGTGCTTGGCTGGAACAATCTATTAGAAATTTCAGAATCAAGCCTAATAGAATAATGTTGAATTTACAGTAGGAAAATCGTAAAGTTATATAGTTACAATAATCAACAGAAAAAGACAGGTGACATATTCCCTTTTTATTATATAAAAACTAAGTGGCCAATGTTGAAAAGGTTGTATAACAACACAACCAAGTAGTAAAACAGGACAACAACAGGAAACAAATATTTAGTTGTTCGGACTAATAGAGAACATTCACGAGGAATAGGGATCTTACAAACACTTATAATGTTTTGTAAAGTACTCCCTTTAATTTAGGAATAAATTTAATGGTAGGTTTGTTCATGTTAGTCAATCGGTCAATCATTAAGGTTTAATTAAAATAACTTATTGCTCTACAAAATTAGGGGAAAATTTCATTGTAGGTCTGCTGATTTAAGTTTAGTTTACAAAATAATTTATCACAACTATTATGAAGTAACCTGTCTACTTAAACGCCAAAATAAGAGATATTACACCAATTTTTTGATATTTGAAAGTGCAAGGTCAGCATTATTTAGGTGTTAATCATGCTGTAAGTGGGAGCGGCGCAGAATAATGACTCCCACGCAGACGAAGTCGCGGGCAAAGGCTAATTCCATTATAATTACAAAGGATGTATCCTTAAAGTCCATGACAAGAAATTGGAATACTTGACGAGAAATAATTATTTTTTTTGGTAAAATTGTAAGTAAACGAAGCATTAACATCTCATAAACCCTCCCTTATTTATTTATTCCCGCTGTGTGACAACTGTGTAACTATTAATATCAGAAAATATTTTACAACTCTGCAACTAAAATATTCACTACCATCACGACAGCAGAGAGGAGCTACGACTCTAGTTTTAAGTGGCTAAGATAACACAAAACTACATAATACATAAAACATAACGTATCCATCCATCCTTCTTATAACATGGGTTCCTTTAAAAGAGGCGTGAAAAAGCATTTTTTGGGCCGGTAAGGTGAGGGTGGCTAGTGTAGTATGTCGCATGCTTCACTAGTTATCTTCACATATGGACTCCTCAACTGCTTATCATCAGGTGGTGACGAGTCATTTGCTGTGCTTTTTATTAAAAAAAAAACAATGTAATAGAATTTTATTTTTATGCTTAATGTAATTTTGACAGCACTATCTTTCAATTATAAGTAAATATTATGAGAAAGTATCGCATTGTACAGCTTATAGGTGTAGAATATTAATATGGTACTTTTGTTATTTCTGTTCATTTCATTAACAGTCCATACACGCCCTTCTGCTAGGAACATGGCTTCGTACAATCGAGAAACTCTTGAGGGCTTTAGTGAGACCATATAACCTCATCGCTGGCCTAATGCAGGTTGGTGTGTAAAAGCGGTTGCCATAAAAACTGGACCGGTGACTTCCAAAGCATAGAGGAGAATAGTATAGAATAGAATATATCTATATTGTACATTAGCCAATTCAAAACAAGAAATACATAGGGAACATTTAAATAATTTTGTACAAAGGGCGACCTTATTGCTAAAAGCGATCTCTTCCAGGTAACCTTGAGGAACTTGAGATAACTAATTCGATTGATCCATCCAGGGACCAACTAACACAATAGTTGCCTTGTTTTTGTTATCGAAACCAGAGCGCTCACCAGTACGCCAACGATCTCTTCAGGGAGTTATTAACTTACTGCATAGAAATTAAAAATTCGCTTCTTCATTTCTTACAAGTAATAAAACAAATAACAGTTTGATTCTAAATGCGTAGCATAAATTTTTATGAGACAGCTTTGACCTTTGAGTTAAAGGTTCATTTATTACTGTTTTCTGCATTTGTAATCCTTAGTTATTTCTTCCAGTTATGTTTAAATGCAAGGTCGTAAGCTTTGTAATGATAAATAAAAATTGAATATAAAAATGAATCTGTTTTAACTATCCACTAATCTGTTATTAACCCTTAGACGGCTTGTTGATTTGCAATAAGTCATGCCCTGAGGCTGACCCTGAAACACCAAATTATATATTTATACTCTTTATGGATGATTAAACCAGTTAACCCTAGTCGAGCCTGGTAGCCAATAAGTTACATTTTATAAGTATACTTGGTCTCAAGTCACTTACCATTAATTGCTAATTTATCGTTTAATGAAATAAAATCAAGAATATTATACTTAAGGCGATCACCTATCCTTTCTATTTCAAGTAAATACAATTTACTTTTATATGAAGCGTATTTTAACTCATCTCAGAAAGTAATCTTCTTGTAAGTTCTAAACTAACAGAATCTTGGTTATCTTCTCTAGCAAAAGCACTCCTAAAGGAGCTAGATCGTTGACGGTGTCAAACGGTACATAACAGTAAGCATCTTAGAGCCGTGATACATAATGGCTATGTATTAAGCGCTGTATAACCTGTATGTGATTAAAATACAAAGGTATATTTTTCATATTCGAGACAATCGCTTTTTCATTGTAATATCATAGTTTACTATTGTTTTCTTTAAGCTTCTAAGTGAATTGATTTGGGAAAATCTACAAGTACTCTTTAATTGCTAAAACTACGTGGTATGTGTAGCGTTGGGTTAACTCCAGTCTTATTTGTTCTAAACCTTTTTTTGGCAGAGCTAACGTGATTAAAAATAAAATGCCTTCTTTAAAGGTTAATGTAAGAAGAATGTTCTGTAAAATAATTCATTTGCAGAAAAATCTTTAAGGCCATGCTATAAAACAATTACAAAGTTTAGAACAAGAAAGACTTGATTTGAACTGGTTTTCCGAAGTAATTATGACAAGTATCTTTATCTTTCCAAAGAAATTACTTAAATAGAAACTTAAAATAAACAATGGGAAATAATAAAATGACTCTAAAAAATATATTTTCTTGCATTCGAGAAAAATATATCTTTTAGTTTACATTTGATTTTATTCTAGCAAATAAGCATAGAATCACAAAACACGATCTATTTACAATTGCGGAAATTAACCGTATTTTGCATACGCACACTCAAGGTGTAAATGTATAATATAACACATTTTAAATTACTTGAAATCTGTACAAGCAAAACAATCTCTTAATACATCTACCTTAAATAGAATTCACTTAAAAGACTCATTCTAAACGAGTATTTTGAGGACTAACGAATCTAATACAAAAGAATTTTATTAGAATTTTCTAACATTAGGCCCTAGTGCTTTAATAAAAGTAGAATTTAGACAATAGAACTTCTTGATTATATTTGTTTTGTACAAAATACATATAATATAGCCTTGTGTAGATAATATTTTGGGCTTCCTTTAATGATCTACGACACAATAGCTTAATTATTTTGTACAGGTTCGGTTTGACTGTTAGTACATCGCTTTAGCATTGTTCCTCCCACGCTCGTGTCAAGGTGGTGTGAATCATGCATTATATTAGTATTAGGCTGAAATTCCATTGTTGCGGGGATATGTGAAGCCATGTTGTTCTTAACTGAAATGACGTAAAATATATATTGTATAGTTATGACCACTGTGTTAAAATGATAACAATGACTTTTAAAAGATCGTACGCATATTTTTAAATGCATATCATTGTAAATAAATTGTCGCATTGGGCCAACGTGGTGGTGATATGACGCCAACTCCTCGTGGCTTCCACGCGCCTGTGCCCAGTGTTGGGATGTATATAGACTAATGATGATGATGAACCTTAAATACATGATACTCTTTAGTTTTATCTTTAGTTCTATAACTGGGTTCTTAAATGTAATAAATATTAACCTTTTTGTTTAAACCTCAGTGTTTAAAAGTTCGTATACAGTTTTTTTTATTCTTAATAGGGTAGGTTTCATCTAAACTGATAGTAAGTGAAGATAAGGCCAAAGTTGGAAACGAATTACACTCGGATTTCTATCTTCTCCGGATTTCTCCTTATTTCAGATAATTTATGAATTCCGTGTTAACGGTACAATCGATGAAGATGCATTTACCTACGTTTCATCTCCTCTTTAGTAGACTGACAGCTTTATCTCGCGGCTAAAGTAATATGAATGTAATAGTATAAACAAAGACTGCCATTTTAGATTACCAAGCTAAAAAGGTTCTTATTTGCAAAGGCAAAGGGTGGATAGATAGTTAATACCTTTTGATGTACGCAGTTAAAATTGTGATATAATATTTACAATTGTTTGATTACTTCTAAGTTTCTTGAAACACTATTCTCGAATAAAATCATTCTAATGAAGGCATTTAAATCATGATATAAGTGATGACGCTTTCTACATACATATTTTCGTTTTATATTCATTATTAAGTTCAGGTTGAAGAATTGTTATTTTTCAACAGAAACAAGATTTCGGCTTATATTTATCTTTTAATTAAATGTAAAAACTAACTGAGCTTTTAATAAAAATATTTATATACTTTAGTGTAGTTTGAAAAAATAAAACCTTCTTTATTAGAATAACACTCATTATAAAATGAATGACTATTAACAGTATTGTACAAATCATTCAGTCACTATTGGTTAACGAATTTCAAAAAAAATATTAAGTTCCATTAAAGTGATTCTGTAATTAGACCCCTATTTAAGCGCATAAAGGGCGAAATTACGAAGATAATTTCTTAGTGCTTACTAAGTTATGATAAGTGGAGACAAATTTTTATAGTAGTGGGTAACATATAGAATCGAGTATAAGATACTACTACTAAAAATTAAAATTTAGGTACATAAAACAACCAGAAAGAACCAAGAAAACCAGAGTAATACCAGAGTATTGTCTAAGTAAATCTGGGCAGTACTCACCAGCGCAAAGCGAGTTGATCTGATGAATCGCTTCGGTAGATCCCAAGTCAGCAACACGAAAGACAGTGGAGTTACCAGGAGTTATAGTGGGTATTCCTAATGCCGTTTTGATCAAGCGCCGGGCAAGTCCCACACACGCCATAGACAACAGATTCCTCCGCGTTAAAAATGGTTAAGGCTTCTCGTGTTTGTTCTATCAAGAAGATTTACCGCACAAAATAGAAAGGTACTAATTAGTTTTAATTATCTCGTAACAATTACTAATTTACATTTACAATTTCATTACATAATAATTTTATGGAACTCTGTAAAATTTAGTACTGTTATAAAACGGAAATTATTATTATGTAATTTGAATAAGCAAATATGAAACATAATGCTAGTGATTTAAAAATCTATTTCAAAAATTTTTAAATTGATGATATCTTAGTCGTGTTTAGAAGCCTCAATATATGGGAGAATAGAAGTACACTAGAAGTTGAGGTAGGTAGCCTTAGATGCATTGGTGGATAAAATCAGTGGAAACTAATACTCTCAAAACTTCTGAATATACACAAAAAAATTAATAAAAATCGGTTAAGTCGTTTCGGGGGAGTTTATGTATTAGACTAGCTTCCACCCGCGGTTGCGCCCGCATGGAGTTAGGTTTGTCATAAATTTTTTATTACCTATAACTTTTCCCGATTCAAAAAGATTTTTAAATTCCAATTAGTAGTTATATTAGTTATGATATTCCATACAAACAAACACTTTAGCTATTAAGCTAAAGTGTCGTTTGTTTGTTTTTGTGTTTGTTTGTTAATCAATACTGATATTATAAAATATAAGTATTAATTTAAAGTATGGTAATTCTAAAGTTCAGTACATCCCACTCTCTCATAATGTAATAGGAAAAAGATAGCAAGAATAAGAACTGTCAAACAATAATTTTTATGGCATGGGAGGCGCTTCCTAAACCCTGCAATTAGGACGAGTCTGGGAGGTTCTTAATTCAATACAACTTTCATATTGTCACGTAATATACCAGCTGTCCTGTTCGGCCACTAGTATATATTGAACTATTTTAAATAGATTTAATTTTTATTTAGAAGTACAATAAAGCACTGAATAAATAATCCATAGTCATATTTTTGATCATTATTATTTAAATTCACAATGCATACATAGATGTATACACCGATAAAATTATAATGTTTGCCATACCTTTTATTAATACGAGGGCTTCGATTGATGTAATTACAACAAGTCAAATACATATTGAGGGACGTAGGTGATACGCAGGGCTGCCAAATGAACAGTATTAATATCTAGACCTGAATTAACCGTATTAAGGTAAGTTGCATATCTCTACAGCACAGTTTTTCAGTGCGAGTACTGAGTAATATTTGCATTGTATATGCCACATTGTATGATGTTACAGGTAAAACCTGTAAATGCAAACAATATGACACTGGCAATAGGGAAAGATAAAATAAAAATATCTGTCAAAATAACGTCAGTCTATTTTTTTTATTTTACATTGGTACATATATGTACACTGTTGAACGTTAAATATGTTAATCTACCAGGGTTCTGAACCTGAGAAGAATTGGTTGATTTTAAACTAAGACAAATCAACTTTCAAACTTTTTACTTTTTTTTATTTATTTTTAAACATTTATGCAATTTCAAAAAAAATTTGTTCACTTGCCTAAAGCTTTAACTGCTTATCTGACTATGTGGAGTTGCAGCTATCCTTTATAAGAAGGTTTGTATGTCATTTCTATATGTAACAAAATCAAACTCATCATAAAATATCCGCCCATACCGAGACATGAAATCGAGGAATTGAATCGAATTTGTTTAGTAGACCGGTCAAAAATTTCACCATAAAGTATATATTATCGTTATAAACTCAAGATCATATTCCATTGAAAATAATTACTTCTTACAATTAAACTTAGAAAATAAAAGCACTCAAATTTTACAATCACCATACATTAGTTGAAGATACTAATAAACTCTGGTTTATTTATATTTACAATAAATTACTTCATGTACAATCTCCACAAGGAAATCGAAGGCTTTAAGCAAAAAAGGTCCATTCACACCATACAAGCAGGTTTCGTCGTGAAATTGTGAAAGAATTTAAAAGTAATCAGTAACAAAAATCGTAATAAACATTACCGCAATAATAACCCTAGACTCATCGCCTACCGTTGTTTATATATGGTTTTCAGTTATTGCAAAGAATTTTGGAACTTTTATAAACAGGTCTTAAAGTCCCAATTGCGCTGAACCCTTAACTGTAAACAGATTGATGATACAAGAAGCAAAGCTTTTGTTATCTACAATTTGATTGATACGATAATTATATTGATCCTTTCATATGTAATGATAGTCATTAATTAAATTCCTTGTTGCCTCTTCGTAATTGCATTGGTATTTGTTGTTATTCATAGAAGAATCTATTAACACGAATGATTAGTAAGAATATGTTATAATGAATCTCTTCTATCTCAAGATATCAATGCTTATGAGAAAAATATCTCTTTTATACTAAAGTTATAGTCTAATTGAAATTGAGAAATTACCGATTACCTAAACAAGCAGTTCCAGATAAACAATGAAAAGTACAGAAAAAGTTATGTTGTATTTTGAGTGTTACGAATAAAATTAATATGCGTGTTAACTTGGTTACACGCAAATCATAGATAATGATGGTAATGAATAAAAAAATGTAAATGACGATTGGAAAATTTAAAAGAGCATTTGTAATTCATGTAATTTCACTAATTAAATTATTTGACACATGACACATATGAACATTATATTCTAAATTCGAAATTGAAGAATAAAATCAATTGAATTAATAAAATCTTGATTGATTGACAGCCGACTTGTCAAGTACTCAGTCTATACTTTGACACAAAAAACGAAAAATAGAGTTACAATTCTACGTCAATGAGTTCCTCGAATGTTTTCTTAACAAGCTTAAAACTCACAAATTAATACTAGAAAGTATATCAGTTGCAATATTTGTAGTAAGTGCCATCCCTAAATGGGTGCTCAAATTCATATTGACATTAAGCCACCGTTCTTATCTTAGAGATCTTCAAAATCTTCCGTGACTATTGGACTAAGGAATTAATAATCCCGGATGTGCACTAGAGAACAGATGTCAAATCCTTTGCCCTTATAAGAGCATGATATACCCTTGAACTTGCAGGATCCTGATCAAAATGCCGCAAAAAAAACTAAACTATACTCTCCTTAAGACTAGGTAACAAAGCTGATATTAGCAAAGCAGGATCTTTTTATTTCAACACTAAAATAAGCAAAGTCCAACCAATTTACAGTTGTTTGGACATGTTATCGTAACATCAAAGTGAATTGGACATTGTAACTACAGTAGCGACTACTGTAACTTGAGACTTCGTCGCTCTAATTGTATAATAAAAAACTTAAATGTTCCATAAAAGATTGAAGAGTGTTCATAGTCAAATTAAATTAAATTTATCGTCATAATTATATATAGATGACGATTTTTTTTATCCAGCAGTATTGTGCCTTATTTTTATATATGCAATAAAACACCTAATTACACGTACTGTAGTGTGATTTTTAATCGAATTTAACCGTCCCGATTGTATTTGTCGTCAGTTGTAAAATTGTATACAAACAGCAGCAGCGCCTCTGTTGTGACGTATTGGAAACGATTTTTAATATATGCGCTTATCAGCTGAAGAATCGAAATGTCTCGATACGATTAAAACTCACACTAGAATACTGTCCAACTTTTAAGTTTTCAAAGTTCGGTTCCGAAGTATTGGAATGGAATCCCTCCTACTTTAAGGAGTATCTTGAATATTGGATATTTTTAATTAAGCTTCTAGTATGTCATGGTGTAGTTCTGGTTATACTTATATATAATATGCATTCCTTTATTTTTATTTATTTATTTATACTGTCGCTTATGAGCAAAAAAAGGAAGGTTACTGTTTGCACATTGCTTCACACCTCCCGTTAAGGAAACATGATATAATTTATATCATGGTTTCAGCAGCATATGTGCCTCGAAGCATTGATGTCTCGGCATATGCTGATGGGAGACCTATTTGGCTTAGAAACTATCGATGTGTATTTTTTATATTTGTACTTTTATTCATTAATTCAGTAAATTAAATTTTTCTCTGTTTCCGATGAATGCCCTTTATGCCTAAAAGTTGCCAGTTAATAAAAAAAATTCAAGCAAAATTAATAAGTTGTGTTTTAAAACAATTAAAATGTGTTTAATATTTACTTATTTTATTTCCAAAAACACTAAAATCCTTTTTATTTCGTTGTATTTATATTTTCAAACTGTACCGAAGTTCACAATAATAGTAGTTACTGTTTTTGAATATGAACTACACATATAAGTATCGCTTCGGTACAAGGCTGTGACATTTAACAAGAGATGGGCTTGCTCGATCTAGTTAGGCAGTGATAGCGTATTGTTTTGTTGACAAGAGAAGAGGAAGCGGGAGCGACAATGAAGTTTGATTTAAAAAAATATCCATAAATATTTTTTTAATTAAAATTTTTCATCTATCCACTGAATGTACTAATCTAACAACATTCTAACCATTCTAACCTATGTAAAAAATCCCAAAATATATATATATACTCAATGGTATATTGAGAGCACTGCGCTCGTGATGATTGATTTCGCACTAAAGTAATGAAATTATTTATAGTAACAAATGAGGCCAAGATTGAAGAAGAGCCTTGATTAGAAAACAGTACGATACATACTCGTACAATATGATCAATTAAATATTAATCTTAATTCTTTGTTAAACAATTTACATACTTACATAGTTCGTTTTAGACTTTAGTAGTTAATTAGTTATTAATATGAACGCACCCGATTCATTCCACTAAATATTACTCCATATTAAGTGTTGTATTTAATATCGTAGGAATACCTAACCCAATTAAACAAAATGATAATGTCATTAAAATGTAATCATTGAAATATAAATCCACTTGATAATGATTACATCAAGGTTAAAAAGGTACTATTTTAAGAACGTCTAAACTAGACTCTGAGCTTGCTAAATTAATAAATATAGAGATGCCTTACCATGAGATAGGGAAAGAAATAAGAAATTAAGGTGTACATGAATGTCTTACCACTAGATAGGGAAGGAGATAAGAAATTAAGATGTACGGGGATATCTTAGCACTAGATAGGGAGGAAATAAGAAATTCAAGTGTATGAGGACATCTTACCAGTCGATAGGGAGGAAATAAGATATTAAGGTGTACGGGGATGCCTTATCAGATGATAGGGGAGTAGATAAGAAATTAAGGTGTACGGGGATGTCTTACCACTAGATAAGGAAGAAATAATATTTATGAGTGGACAACAGCTTTATTTTGAATCGTTTATTTAACTTTACGATAAAAACTTATCATTGCTCACAATCACATGTAGAGATATGTTAAATTTTTATATCCATATGACATTGATTGGTAAAACTCTTAATAGAATTAGACTGATAATCATTTTAATCAATGGGCTCACTTTGATGTCATAAATTAAAAGATTTAGTCGACTTTTACTTTTATTTCTATTGACATATATCTATATTATTTAGATTGAAATTTGACAGTCACCAACCTCTTTGCGATTCTATCACGTAGTATTTTTTATCCAAAATAACAACTAGAATGAATAAAATATCCTATCATATTACTTGCAAGAATCGGTTGTATCGTTACTGCGCTTACGCCGCTAATAGCAAATGCGAAAATTATAACGATACGGGCCTGTGTAACTGAATCTCAATAAATGACAGTAGGCGACTACCTTAACCCACAAATCCAATTTACATACGATTGTAAAAATTACGATTATGAAACATATTTTAACTAAGTGCTGATCCATAAATGGGTAGTATTTCATATTCGAATAGGCATTTAAAATGATTTATTGACACACGTTTTGATTACAGCTATTACATTTCGCATAATTTAAATAGAGGTTAATCTTGGAGAATATTCTTGTTGATTTGCGAAGTCGTTTGCATAGAAGATAGCCGACAAATGAGTGCAGGTAGTGCAGAATTAATTGAGTTGTCTTAATCACCTCCTAGCTGGCCTAAAACTACCATGTTTTACGAAGAAGTGAAGACAGTGTCACAGTTTCAGTAAGGTGAACACAGTATCAGTAAGGAATTTCTTGATCAGCCTGCACAGGCAGACAGCAATACCTTACAGATATACGTGGTCACTTCTTCAGAAAGTTCAGAAGTAGCACCACTTACCGCTCACAATACACTTGGAATGGATGGTGAGATTCCGTTCCCCTATATAGCAATTTAATTTTCTTCTCTAGCAACAATAGATAAGCGGCTTGAAGTCTAGGAAAAAATGTATTTTCCGAAAAAAAAATTCTGATGATGTGATAAAAATATCTTCAATGCAAAATAACACAGTAGCTCCTTTTAATTATTTTTGTTTGTGGAAACTACTTCAGAAGTACGCATTTCTTATGAGACCTCAATTCATTCTTCCCTTCATGTACCGAATAACATGGGTTGTTACAGAAGACTGGATTGTGATAAATATCTGTAAATTAATTTCTTGAACCTTTAACTTTTAATAATATACTTAAAAATATATTCAAGCAATGATGGTAAATATTTTGAAAAATAAATATTGATAAACAACATTTTTTTTAATTTTTCGGTTCTTATCAGCTATTTCATACTTATACCTCTTACATTTTGGCAACTGTAGGTCCGCCTAAATATATGTTAATCATAATTATGACAAACGGAATTTTAGAAACAAATACTTTATATCCTTTACTCAAAAGAAATAGAATCGCGCAACATTCACTCGATCTTATGACCTACATAGATCATCTGAGTATCGTTACTTTGCATGGATTGCAAACCTTTCAAGTTGAGATATAATGTTAATTTCGCACGCATTGATTGAGGCTACAGAAGAAAATATTATATTAAAAAGAAAAAAAACAAATTATATGGAAAGTCACACTTGGATATTATAAAAATAAAGACAAAAATAAAATTACCAATAAAAACAAGGAACCTGTCCCAGGATAAAGTTTCTGCGACACTCAAGATGTCGCGGGAGCGCTGTTGTGGCAGGGCCTTGGTGGAAAATTTCTTAACATACCGAGTGGAAAAAAAGTTGAACTAATATTTTAAATATTCAACGCAATCGACACAAAAGGCAAAATACAGTGAATTTAGTCGAAGAATAATTTAGTCGATCAGATTCTGACTTATTGATAATGTGACCACCTCAAAAGTGTACTTCAAATAAAAAAATATTGACAGAGATATCAATTAACATACAAATAAAATAAAAAACAAAAAGAAAAGTCTGAAAAGAAGGTTATGAGCCCCTGTTACGAGTATAATGTAATCTATTCATTAATTTTAAGGATAGCAAGCTTAAAAACATAAAACTAATTACAATCTCATACTTAAAGACATATACTACTGGAATGAACCAAAAATCCTAAGGAAGGAAATCTCGAAGCCATAATATTTTGAAGACCTGTAGTGGGACGTAATTGCAGACCGTTGTTGATGATGATATAAATAATTATATCCTTTGTATTAACCATTATTTCCTATTGCCTAGTAGGGGAAGTACAAGGTTTGCTTAGTTAGATATCTGACACAAGTAATGTGAATATCGAAAACTAATTTTAAAAATATTACTTTCCTGAACATCGTGTAAAAGGTTGTCAATATGCGAGTGTAAAGGTCAAACGACACGTGCAAGCTGCGCGTGCGCCCAACCTGTTTCTAGCAGCGAACGTTAACGTCTTTTCTCGATAATAATATGGTTGGAACTTAACAAAACTTTTAGATACAACTTATGACTACGGTTCTCAAATTTTACCTACCCTATCAAATTAACTATTGTTTTACAGAATCAGACTAAGGGTAAGGGTGGTACGAGAAATTAAATGAAAAAAAATTATATCAAAATATTATGAAAATCATCAGGTTTTTATTTTTTTATCATCCTTAGACATTAAGCTGAGTGGAAATTACTATGCAATATTCTTGAATACATATACCTATTGTTCTTGAGCATTCTATATCGTATCTATGAAGTCAATACTGTATGTATTTTTTAAATTTACTTTTAAATTTACATTTTAAAGTTGCCTATGGTTGGGTGCCCAATTTTTCATAATAGGTAATTATGAGAATGCGTTATCTACATTTAGAGTATATAAAGTAGCTAAAACAAACATCTCATAAGTTCTCAAATTCAAACATAAAGATAACAAAGCTTTATAAGCAGTAGTTATTATTTTTCATAAAAATTAAGAAAAATGGAAAAACTGCACTGAAGTCAGATAAATTTAATCGATATTTGATAGACACCATCGTCACAGCACTAGAGATGTTTCAGCAGTGTATCACATCAACATGTAGATCTGTAAGCATATATTACTAACTCGTACATATCACTCAAATTAAAATTTATTTCAAAATTTCACTTACATTTTAATTATGTAAGCACAGAAGAGTAGGCTATGAAATGTTGTGGGAAAATGATTCTTATTGCAAAAGCATAAGTGTTCTAAGATGTTGTTGTCATCGTAACATTGTCACCTATCAATCATTATCAATCTATCAAAATCTCATTCGCGCTTGTTACTGTTACTCTGATGAAATTTAAAATAAAATTGTTTAGAATTAAATTAAATTTGATGGGTTTTCTTATCAATCAATAATCAATATTGATAGAGGCGTATGTCGATAATGTTGCAACATTTGAAATAATACTGAATAAATTACAGGATCTTAAATGGACTTTGTAATATATTTACAAAGCAATAAATTAGATATCGCCTGACCAAAATTGGTGTAATGAACCCTGTTGGAGTTAAAAATGATTATAGTAATCCAGAATTATTAAACTTTGTAGAATAAATATTTAATAAATATCAAAAATAAATCTTACATAAAGCTTGTCAAATACCTGAATTGCCATTTTTATACCCGCTCTAATGGTTAGTGGTCTAAGAGGCGGTCGTAGCATATTGGATTGCTTGTGAGTTAAAAATAGGTTGTGTTAAAAAATTTCCTTGTAACTTATCGAGAAAGACTTGTTACTTATTTACGTCAATCCCCAAGTATTGTTATATCATTAACTATACCGTCATAGTTTTATATCGCACATACAGATACAATATTCGTATAATTTTATAGAGACGTCTCTACTTGAGCAATAAGACATATTTAGACATAGTTTACAGATCATCAAACTATTTAGGCAACTCTTTTTAATACAAATGTACCTAAAATGTCAAACACGTCAGCTACGGCTGTTAAGATTACTGTCAGTATTATGATGGCAACGTAATTTGATAATTAGATAGATTACAAGATGTAATATTCTAGCTGACGTTACGCCATATTTGTCGAAATGACTTAGATCAAACCATAGTCTTTTTTATTTTTAGCTTTTCACAACTATCTGGTCAAGACAGAGGCGATGTGCACCCAGATTAACAACCACAGGAAGTGCCTATCTTGCCCCAACAACCGCAATATGACAATAATATTAATAATAAATCTTAAACATATTATCTTGCCCTAATTAAGCATCGTGAAGAGCTGATGGATACTATATAACGGAGAAATAAACTATAATATATATAAATATTATATAAAAATACAAACATCCATGACTCTTGAACCAATATTCATATTCATCATACAAACATCTGATTCTACCGTGGTTTAAACCCGGGACTTCTAGACCTAATAAGACAGAAGACTACCCCTGTCTACTTAGCCAGCGGTCCCGGGTTAGTTCCGGAATGTTCGTCAAAAATGCTGCTGACATAATTATAATAACAGGGGTAGCTAAAATGATGGTAGGTAGTCAGGAGAACTTAGAAAATCCTAATCACCAACCAAACTGAACCAAAAAATGTTGCTCCACGGGGAACATAAACCCGGACCTCTAGAACTAGTTTCTTGTTCTAAACCACAAGACCACAGAGAGAGCTTTCTAGTATTGCAATTACTCAGAGTAAATCTCCATCGTTAATAATAGATATTTATGTGACTCTACCAGTTAGACGAGTTTGATTTTTATAGATTACTCTGAAACCTGAAAATCAAATGAAGCTTCCAAGTCTTATCCAAGATATAAAGATTTTACCAGCATTAGGGAAACATTACCTTTTTAAACCAAAAAGCTCCTTGGACATACTAACCACTAACTATAAGGCACCTTGTATGAGAATATTAACAAAGCGCCATCTAATAAAAGAAGACCGAATTATTTAAAAAAAGATAGATATCGAACTCAATTTGATCAAGTTCCAACAAGTTCAACTAGATGGCGCTACAGCTAAAGATCGATGTTGCACGAATTACCAATTTATATCTAAAGACAATAATAATTCAATTTTCAAATGTGATATTATTATTGGTGCTAGAGTTAAATAAAAAATATAGTAACAAACTGAAAATTGTGACAAGTTTCTTAATTATGTTAAATAATTAAGAAATATTCTGTATCTCGGAGGTATCAATGACCTTTAAGCACATCACGCTAAGCTGTCCCACTGTATGGTAAAAGTCGAATATTTTCATTTGATAGATAGATATAACGCTTATGTGCTTCAAAACAAACACAACTTACAAAGAGAAAACCATATTACAGTAGAAACACATTGACATAATACGTGCAGTAAAAATATACGTTTAGATTATTTATTAAACTGATAAATAGGAAATGACTAAGTATGTTTTCTACTCCAAGAGCAAATTACTGATTTTCAGCCATCACATGAAGATACGCAAGAATGCATTAGAAAAACATTAAAGTACAAAACAATCAAACCTGTGCATCATCCGAGATTTATTCGCGGGAATATCATGGAAGTATGCCTATAAAGATTGCTGATATTATATAAATGAATTAAAATGTGCAAATAAATGAGGTAATCATCAAATTACTCTAAAGACTGTCTTAGCCACTCACAGTAAACACGCCATCAGGGTAATCAATATTATCTTCAAATACTCGATATTGTAATAAGGTATATTTAATATTTGTCTTGATAGAGAACTTCTAAAAGGGGGTGATAAATTACATTTCCTTCTTGTTTAATTCCATCTCTCCTCCTCCTGGGTACATGTCCACCTCCACTGTGTTGCTATTTTGAATCTAGAATGAACTACTAATAATACTATTAATGACTATAATTGAATCAAAAATAGAAGAATCATTTTTGGGTAAATTTAGCTTCGAATAACATTGACTTTGATCTTCAATGGAAAAAAAAATATTTTACCTTTTACATTATATGAAACGGCACTTTTAAAACTCACCAACAAACATTAATTTATCAAATTTTAAACTAAGACGAAAATAGCTAGCATTTACAATTGGCCGGTATTCCGATTACCTCTCATTTAAATGAAGAAAAAAAATTAATCGCTTACAAACATTGTCAGTTGCATAACAAATCAACCAAACATTCAAATTTTCTATGACAAGAGATTGATGTTTACAATCTTCCGAAAAATCGTTAATTTAAATTTTTAAATTTAGATTATGCAAAAGCACTGAATATGAATACATTGGTAACTCATTGAAATCTAGTTTCTCTAGAAATTATTAATGTTTAGGGATCGGTACTTCAAAAGAAATTATCAGAATAGAAATTAATTTTTTGTTTCATTCTCCGCCTCCCTTTGCCTTAAAAACTCACGACATGGACGTGTCAAATAAAAATCAAGGTTCTAAAATAACAATTTTATTTTAAAACAATCCGAAAAGCGTTGATAAAACTCTATGGCATGGAATGGAAGTGACATATAGTTCTAAGAATCCTGTATTTTCGTGTAGACGTACTTCAACCTAAATCGAATCAATTCAAATGCTTTTACCAAATTTTAAATGCGATTTTTAAATATGATTAAAGTATAAATGGAGAACTTTCAGTTCACAAGTCTTCGCACTTTTCACCCATCAAGTCAGCAATGTCAAACGGATGACTACATTGAGTTGGATATCTAGAATATAAAACTCAAATACCGATTATGTAAATTTGAAAGTGTTCATCAACTATTGTTATGGATTAACAAAAGTTATAATTAGGTAAATGTTGAGTCTAACCTATAAAATTAGTTTGCATTGCGAAGTAAAGAATCTTTCGAAATAATATATTGGTTATTTTAAATATAGGTAAGTATAGCATAACATCATAAATGTCGGGGTAAGACTTCAACTCCCATATATTTTCTCCAAGAACCTTCAGAAAGTTTGTTACAATGTAATAAAATATATAGGGGTTCCGTTGTTTTCATTTTGAGGTACTCAACCCTCAATTGTGTGCACAGAATAAGTTAAGAAGTAATTGTAGAATAGAATCGAAGAATCGTGTATTTAATAATAACTTCGCCAACGCATTCTATACAAAGACAACAAAATAGGGACTATTGCGTTGTCTTTGAATAGAATCAGTCCGTCAGATCAGTAAGTAGTCTGTGTTTATATATCAGGGTCACATTTATCATTCTAGGTACCAAAACCCAAATTGAACGCCTACAAAACAAGTAGTAAGCGTGATAAAATTATGCGCATTCCATAAATATCTTTAAGTAAAGGGCGCAACATTGAAATTCGTGCGCGTGCGATCGTGACGTGCACACTGGGGACGAGCAACTATTTAGATTGACAGGTTGATTTTCATATACAGACTGCTTGAAATTAAAGTTTTATTTATTATTTTAAAGAGAATGTCTTTCTGTATGAATGTCTTTAGCCAAATTAGATAAATAATTAATTATAACAATTGTAAGCTTTAATTTAATGAGTTATTTAGTTACCAAATTTATTCGAAACAAACTTAATTCCAGAAGTGCAGTGAATATTTAGTTCGGATATTAGTGACTCTTAAGTGGGTATTTTCACTTAATTCCAATTTTAATGCATTGATTAAATAAATAATTTACTATAATTAAAAGATGTGTTGCTTTTCTTGCTTATTCACCATAATAATAGGTTGGGGAACTTTTTTTTTCAAAGCTAATTTACATTTAATCACAGTATATATGCGCCATTTTGTTTGTAGACTTTCTGCCATCTTGTAAGTAGACATGATTCTGTTGCTGTAGAAATTATGGGACTTCTGATCAAAAAAACGCAGCAAGTAGTTTTGGCAGTCCTCTCTTGATAATAAGCTGAAAGAATTCTAAAGAAACCGAAACAGGTAAAAATCTGAAGGTGCAATGTCAGGGCTATACGGCGGATGTATTAACACCTACTAGCTTTGCTGAGGGGCTAAAGATGTATGTGGTCTAGCGTTATCGTGATAAAAGACCACACCTTTTCTTTTAATTTATTCCGACAGCTTTCTCTCAGCTTCTTGCTTTTATCTCACCAGTTGTGGACAGTAGAGATCCGAATCATTAGTTTGACTCGGCGGTAAAAGCTCATAATGAACAATGTCCTTCCAATCACACATAAAGCCGTAACAGGGCGAGCGAGGTGCATCTTTGCCATCAAAATTTCCGGATTGAAAACGCTTAAACTTTGTGCTACTCTTACTTAAAAGAAAAAACAAATGAAAAATAGTGGGAAACAAAATTTTCCTAATTTTTTTGAAATGTCACCTTTTTAATGTCATGAAAACCAGCCAGATACAAGTAGTACAGCCAAAGATATTTTATTACAAGTTTATACATACTATATGCGAAAAGACTTTTTCCTCGACCTAATATTAGTCCATGTTTGAGAAAATTAAAGTTAAGAAATGTAGTTATTTATTTCAATTTAGAAAGATAAGTTGCTACAGCTAGTCCTCGTATCTCCCATAAAAGTATATGCGTAAAACATCTATTCACAGTCACGTAAAACATGAACCAAAATCATGGACATCATTAATCAGTACTTGTAAAATGTGGCCTTTATAAAACATTTTTTTCAGACGACCCTGTATACACTTTAATAAAATACTAAAACAATCACGCATAAAAATCGATTTAACTTCCTTTATCGCTTAAAATAAAAGCACAACAATAGTAAATCAATAACAATTTATAAAACAAAAATAAATCTAAATCTACCAATCAAATAATAATCACAAAATTGATTGCATTCAAAATTGACCTTACCGATATTCTGATACAAGATACAACACCATTCGATTGGGTGTATTCAAATTAGTGTTTGAACGGTAATTGATTCGGGTCTTGTCACGAACTAGCGATGATGATGCATGTATGTATTCCATGAAACATTTAACTACTGTGTATATTTGGAGCATGCGAGCTTTTTGAACATAGAATAAATTAGTTAAAAAATACAAATATAGTGAAATTCACAATGGGCAGACCTTCCAGGCAGCCTTTGGATGGACAGGAAATTAATAGAGAGAAGATGGCGATGCAGCAACTACTATTAATATATATAAATTAATAGATAAAGTTACAAACAATATAAATACATAAAAACATTAATATACAAACATACTACACATAATAATAATAGTTATATTTGTTTCAGTATAAACATCAATACTAGATACTAAAACTTGCTCGATATAACATGACGTAATGTAAATATAATTTATAAAATATTGTTACTAAAGCTCTCTTCAAATTGTTCAATATTTCAACCCAAGCTGCCACACAATTACCTTACTTGTTACATTTGGAGGTATGATAGACAGTTCCTCTGTGGTTAAGGCATCCGGGTATAGTTCGCTTCCATTTTCGGCCTTATCTTCACTTAATATCACGTGAGAAGGAAGCCAAGAACCACCCCATTAAGAATAAATGAATACTTGTATTAAAAATAAGTGATTATATCAAGCAAATTTCGTATCCATTTCTGTGTTAGGTAACACAAGAAAATTTCAAGCAGTAAATTCTGAAGAAAATGTCCTAAGTCCTGGCATCGATGTAATAAATCCTACAGTAATTTCTTGACTAAATTAAGTTCGTTTAAATTTTAATTTTCATTTAATTTTTTTCTAGTTAATTTTTCTAGAATAATCATCAGTTATTGCTTCTAATTTTTCTGTCAAAATTGTTGATTGTGTTGCACAAATTAGTAATACTACCGTTAGAAATAAATATGCTTTCAGATTTATGCTTTTTTATCTTGCAATAGTTATGTTATGCAAATCTTAATAACTATCTTTGCTGAAATGCTTTGAAAAAATCAGACATAGTTTGATTGGTACCGTTTTATGGTTTATTTAATGGTGCAATTCAAAAGAGTTAAACAATACAATAATTTTATTATTAAAATGTAATTTATCAGATGTCTTTTAGAAGTGCAGAATTGTATGAAAAATTCACGATTGAACATTACTCGTGATGGAAACCAAAAATAAACTGGAATTTTGAAATACTGTTTTAAAATAATGTAAAAATGAATCTTTGGCGACTGTGTTTTAAAAACATCTCAACCCACTACTTCTATATTATGTAGTCTAAGTACGTTCCAAACTTGTTAAAGAAAATCTTACTTTATATCCTAGACTAATTAATTAGTCTAGATATAAAGTACGATTTTCTTAAACAGAGTTAACTCTGTTTATACTTTTTTTTTTTTGAAAGAGTGATAAAAATCTCATGTTACAGTGTTGTCGAAGTCCTCTAGTTCTAACAAAACGACTTAAGCGATTTTTATCTTTTGTGTATATTTAGTAAGTTTGAGAATAGGTCGTAGGCTTTTTTTAATATTATAGTCTATATAGTTTAGTCATATAAATAATTAATATGACTAAACAATGTTTGCCGGGTCAGCTTGTCTTCACCTTAAAACTTACGCATTAAATTATTAATGCGTAAGTTTTAAGGTGAAGACAAGCTAAATAAATAAAAAAAAATTATTATTAAACTAAGAAACACTTTCTGAAAAACGGCTCTTTTCAAAAAAGATCATAAGCGGCAATTTTCAAATCTTCTGTAACTTGCACCACAAGCTCAGGTCAAGTTCAACCGACAGACGAATATGTACTCCACATTAATGAATGCTGCTTATTCAAACTACTTAACGCTTAGCAACATTTTGCAACGATTAATTAACATTACATCTTATTGCAGTAGCAGCCGTGAGCTTCACATCTGCCTTTTTTATAATATGTGCCAATAACATATTTCTATTAGTATTTAACATTATTCTAACATTGTTAAGGTGTATTTTTATCTATGAACCAATATCAGCTTTTTATCTTGAATAAAATATGCATTTATTAAATTTTGCAAATATTTTTTTTTTAATTTTGTGGAAATCAGAGAAGTTTTTAACCTATTTAAAGTGATTTAAGTAAGAAGTTCTGAAATTTTAAATCCGAAGCCTCAGAAATACATTGATCGCGGCTGAGAGTTTCCACGTGTTATATAATATGATTGTTATTTATTTTAATTGAGTTTAAATATATATATTTATATGTCACAATTGTATATTATAGTTTTAAGTGTTATAATAATTGTATGTTTCCCAAAGAATAAATAAATTAAATTAAATAATAATAAAAGAGCGTCTTTACCTTAGGCAAAAGTAAAGTAAAATAATCGACGCTGACTTGACATTATGTGTCTTGTATCTCGTAATCTGTCACGTGGCCGTCAGCTGACTTTCGACTTTCTTAATAAATTAAAGTTAAGAACAAGGGTTGAGGTTTGCCATAAAGAACTACATAAAATATAGACAAGCATGGAAGATGCATGGCTTGGAACGAATATTCCTCTCCTACTAGAGCTTCCGTTGAAGCCTATAATTATAGTTATTTCGCTGGCGCCACTCGGAGGTTGTGGCTATAGTAGTATTGGTTTTTATTTAAATAAAATATATCTTCAAAATTTAAGTATGACTCTACATTTGAGGGATTTACATAATAAAAATCAACGACGACTCTCAATTTTACTCATTAAACCACGTAATAAGCGATTGCTCGAATGATTATCGGGAATCGATTAGTATGGTGTAGTGTAAAATTCCTGTATGAGGTGTTTCATTGACATGATATAAAGTGAGAACTTTGATAAAGAGAATAATAGTAAACTGACTAGCAAGAATCGGTTGAGGATTGAGTGGTTGATTCGATCGCTCGCTAATAGGAAGGCTTATGTCCAGAATAGACTCTTGGTAGCTGAACATAATGATGATGAGTTATAATAAAGGTATTACTAATAAAGAGGATAATGAGCTACTTTAGCGTTCTTTAGCTTCACGAAATGACAGCGAGAATTCGTGAGCAAAGTTCCGGCCTAACCCAACGCAGGTATGTGATCTATATCCTATCAAAAGTTCATCTGTTCATAAACACAAAGCAATTACATGCTTACTACTTTGTATTAAAACTCATTTCAATTGTTCACGTAAGAAACCTTAAAAGTTGTCACATAGAATATGAAAGGGTAACAGCTAGACTTAAGGTCGAGTTTAAAATGTAGCACGATAGCAAATGCAATCTAAATAGCAAGTCTTAAGAAAACGTGTGGTTTTGGGCACCGAGTATCTTCCTACACAATTAAGTTCGTGATTTTGTATAACGTATTACTCTGGTTCACTATTTCGTATTGCAGTTTCGTAATGACAATCAAATATTATTTGAGGAGACTCTCTTCAGCTGAGATAATGTGCAAAAAATAAAGAAGTGACAGGAATATGTAAACCAATGGATGTGGATTAGGTAACAGACGCAAAGTCAGGAGGTTATGTAGCAATGCCTTATTTCCAGAAAATAAAATTGCAAAAAGACCAAAAACGTATTAAGAATCAGCTTTATCACATCGCTTGTAGAAAATAACAAGGAACCAAACCAAGTAATTGAAACCAAAGATAATTTTATTTTAAAACTTATTACTACCCTCATTCATTCATGATTCGTCAACATTGGTTCAGTTTAGGACATGAGTAAAAGCGCATTATTTCTCTTTACAGAGTATGTGTATATGTATTTGTATATATATGTATGGGTTAATATAGTATTATTATTATTTTATTTTATAACAATTTTAGTTTTATTACTCTTAAGTTTTTATTTCCATTTGAATTATACTATATTAGTTGCAAGACTGCAAACGAAAGAAGTCAAACTTATATCAATAAAAAGATATACAAATCTGGAAATTTCCGTCTATTTCGTAACTGAAATTTTCACAGCAATATTCAACTAGCCATCTAGGAACTGTCTTTGTTATTTCTGTGGTGAAACAATTGGTAGTGCATAGTGGTAGCTATAAGGTATCCAGTAGACTTGACCTGGGAGGTACTCCTGATTTATCAGCAATATACAGTGTTACATGTGAATTGGGTTCACCCAAAGAAATTAAGGTCTTCATTGAAGGTCGTAATGTAAATTTTGATCCTTATAAAAATATTAATTAAAATGGCGTGTAGTCGAAAACAATTACTGTAAAAGGCCACACCACATTTGTATGTAATTTTTTTGGACCTTTTAAAGTAGAACCAATCGTAAGTTGATCGCTAATTACGATACACATGGTTGGGTATTTGAACTCAAGGTTCAGAGTAAAGCAGGCGATGCTGATTTGCTGCGTAAAGATTGGAAGCAACTAACGTTTGAATGCAAACTTATTCTGCTTAAAAATTTTTAACATTCTATCTTCCTTCTAGAATATTCCAACATTTTTTTAAGATCTTTTTTACAAGGGTAAACAAGTTTTAACAAGGGTAGGCAATTCGTGTATTACTACTATTTCGAGGCTACGATAAATGCTTACCATCATATGGGTCATTTTTTTCCTTATCTTAATTGTTTTGTTTTCTCTTTGAAAGGAAAGGCAAGAGGAACTAAATCCCATACAATCTTCGATATAACCTTGCCGATTTTTTGGCGACAATAATATGCGCCGCCATCTTGATGATGACCCACGGTAATAATGAAATGTAGTGTTAATGACTTCCAAGACACAATAAGGAAATGAGATTGAAATGTAATGATAATGAAAGAAAAATGGACGACCTACAAATGAACAATTTAAAATAAAACACTGAGTAATTTAATTTCACCGCAAGACATGAAACTGGCGCTGGACTATGTATTATGTGTATTTCATGATGCAGCGATTCTTTTAAAGATGTAAATTCACCGTTTTCATATCAAAAATACATTTCAAGAAAATATACATCATTCTACTGATGATACCACAGAACTCCAAGATGGTTGAAATCTTTACGTTGAATCAACAAAGTTTTAAATCCTTATTAGTTGTTTAAAAAACCTCGATTTATAAAATTTCAACATAATTAAAATAGCAATGTATAAAAACACATACCTATGTACAGTATATAATTAACATATTAACGTTGCAAAGCTGCTGTGAGATTTGCAAATGTTACAAAATGACAGCTCAATAGGATTGCCGATTGCGGACGAAAAAACTTCTTGCACGCTTAACTGAAGTCAAAACTTTTGAATGTTGAATGATAATCAAAGGAATATATGTTTAATAATACGCACAGATAATATTAAAGATAAATAATTTTACTAGCGTAGTGGTCAGGGAACTATAGTTTCACAAAGCAACATTCGCCATGGTCCGAGCTTATCTTATCCTGAAACAGACCCCCTGATGGTTAGGGATTTTCGTCGCTAAAACGCTTGTAATACAAAAGGTCCTATACTGCTTGTATAAGCAGTATATAGTTTTATTTGAAAGTTTTTCAAAATAAATCTATATATCGTTTAAGGGCGGAGAAATATAAATTAATAGGTACCTGATTTCTGTTTAATCTTTCGGAAATAATACTTCTAAAATACTCCGATTTTATAAAAATAAAAATATAAATTTTATAAATAAAGCCATGAATCGATGGAATATCTCCATCGATTCATCACGCTTGGAAAAGTTGTGTTGGGGGGAGTCGGTTCTTGTGTAGTATAAGTGGCAACAGCACTGTCAGCGCTTTTACCAAGAACCAAGTTTATTTTCTTCCATTTGCCTCTTAATTGGCCCGATTTCAATATAAAATAGAGCGCTGTCATTTCTTGACTTTGCCCTGATTATTTTAATACTTATCTAGTTAGTATTAATGCAATAATTTACTTTGTTTGTAAGTACTAAAAAACCAATTTAATGAACGTAAATAATTTATCAATGTTTATACAATTAGACAAATAAATTATACGATTAGTTCAAGGAGTTGGTCTCATTCCTTTCATCTTTTCGTTCTTTAAACTGAGCTTTTAAAGTTAAGTATATTAAGTAATAGATAAGTACGTGCACAGCAAAAAGTGATGGTAGATATTTCGCATAACATCATGCGGAGGAGTATGTCAAGAAACGTTGTCACTAACACAACAGTAATGTCAAAGCGTCAACCTAAATCAACTCTTATTTATAATCTTCAATATTGGCCTCGATTCCGTTGTGTACGGACTAAATTCAATTTGAATTATTCCCATCTCTTTCATTCCAATTCAATTAGATGGGACTTCAATAAAATGACTTTTGGGAACGTTAAGTTGACACTGAGGTGATCCATAACATTTTGATATTTTACTCGGCATGTTTTATCGTGTGCATTCAAATAAGGCAAAATGATAAAGAGTCGCCATTTTTTTTTTAATGTCAAATGACGTCACCAGTCATCGGCCTTTTTTGATTGTATTATACTGAACCTAAATTTAATTAATTTAGGACACAACAGAATCGGGACAATTATAATAATATATTATACTAATTTAAATTGCTTTAAATCTTATTAGTATAAAATAACTTAATTAAACAAATGCGATAGAGATACTTGATAAGGAATTGAAAAATTTGGGCCAGCTTAAGTTAAGGTACACTTCTACATGCGATGAGGGATACTCCCCGTGTTTTGAGAGTATCCCATCCCACCTCGCGAAAAAGCCCGCCAAGGGCTCGCTACGACGCTGCTGTGGCGAATGCGATGAGCACCCCATGGCAGTGCCAATTGCAGCGTGTCGAAACAACGCAGGGGTTTAGTGGGTAGGACGGGCACCGTTGCCCGGGAGTCCCACATACCCCTTCCCGGTTTCCCCAAATCGGGAAGGAAATGCGTCAATGCATTCCCCTGCGCAAAAAAAAAGGTACACTTCTACATCGTTCATTAATAAGCTATCACTTCTAAACAGACAATGTTAGCTAGACATGCCGCTATGACGGGTTGCCAGGAAAAACTCTTTAATTACCCCTCTCTTGCATACAACGCATGTTATCTCCACTATTTATTCTTTTTTGTTTCACGTAAGCACCAATAAGATGAAAATCAACCAAATGTTGCGATATCAAAGATAAAATAAAGTCAGCCGTCTCTTTACGGTCTGAAAATAGTAGTCCACCTATGTTATTAATTCAAATAGATTTTGAATAGTCTCTTCTTCCCTAGATTTTTTATATCGCCTCAGTGTAGATAAAACTTTTGATAAAACTACAGAAACGAAAATATTTGAAGTACATTTTGAACTGTAAATCATATAGTAAGGTGATTTGCATTCACCTTTAGTGATGCATAAATAATTAAGATCAAGTGTTATGGGTTCATCATCGTAACGGTGTATTTAAATTTATGAAGTAATAAATTACTGTAACAAATTATAGCGAAATAACTTTGAATAGTGCTTTTCGCTGCGTTGATATTAATAACTATTGCAGATTATAAATTTTTAGGTATTATTATTTACACAACATGTATTTATTTTATATATTTGGCAGGCAGTAGTCTCCCGTCTTACTTCACCCTAGGCGCGGCTACTTGCATAGATAGTTCCCACGAACGTATAACACAGACCGCCACTTCTGGGATTGTCCAAGTAACTCTGGGAAATCACCAACAGCGGGAAGGGGGTAATTTAGTGAATTACTTCGGCAGAACCCAGGTCACGACAACAGATATATTGGGGAGTTTTATCAGGTTTTCACATTTCCAGTCCATTAGCCAGTGGCAAATAGGTCCATAAACTGATTTCTCATTACAAAATAAGTTTTTTGAAAAAGTTACTCTTTGAAATTATGTTGTGTGTGATTGTGGATTGTCTACGCGGCAATATTTTCTTCATTTTTCAGCGTTGGCAACACTGACTACCCTGCGCCCGCAGTTAAAAAGCTGTTGATTACGCGCGTTTTTCAATTCTCTGCTGTCAAATATTTACACATCTCTACACACGTATTTTTTACCATAGAAAATGTATATTTAAATTCCGAATAGATTAGTAATGTTGAAGATTGAATTAATACTATTCATTTGAGCCCATCAAAAACTTCTTTTTCCAAATTTCCTCCTACCTAACAAGATACTGACCTGATAGACCAACAGCGGACCATATCCATGTTAACCTTGTAACGTAAAAATATATAAACAATCACCACTTAACAAACTATCGTACTTAAAGTGAATATGATCGCAGTCATGACGCGGATATGATCGCAGAACGAAAGTCATCGGCTCAGTTTTCCAATGATATTGATTAGACACTTGCTAAATCAATTACAAGCATAATGGCTAGAGTAGAAAACTCAATGAGAACCCAAGACCTTTAACAATGCGAGTTCCAGTTTTCTTTATTTCAAACTCCCTTACATTTTGATAATTTATCATATCCACCTGTTAGTATTTTCATCGGTGGCCTGGCAGTCAGTACCCCTGTCCACTTATCCAGAAGTACCGTGCGGTAGGAGAAGATATTTGAATGATCAGTATTAATATTTGTTCACGAGTATTGGGTATTTGTATGTTTCTACAGTATATTTCTGATATTTATATCCATAACACAAGGTCTTAATGATGCTAGGCTATATAATGGGCGTGAGTGTGAGAAATAAAGTTTTTATTGTTTAATATCATTTATGTCATTAAATTTCCAGCAAAAAGGTAAAGGTCGAATGGTACTGATAATAAAAAAATAATCAATCAAACAATTTTTAAATTTAGAAATTGGAGAAAAGCTATGTTATACATTTCCTTTTCATGTGTAAATTTTTAATGATATTGAATTTCAAACAATATGACAGAAAACTAAACAAAGAAAAACATTAATGATATTTTTATTAATTGCAATTTAAAATATAAAATCTATTGCGACTTCTGTTAACGTTATCATAGTTAATTTGAACAGAGCAGTAATTTGCCAAACTAACTGTCAATTGCCAAACTAAAAAAACCTTTTTTAAGATTTTTATGTGTCAAATGTTTAAGTAAAATCAACTACATATTCAACTAAGTACCTACTATGTAAGATTTGCAACATGACTTAATTTATCTGATCTTATCGAAGCAAAACTACATAGTTAATTTTGATTTACTACAAACTTCACAGAGATGTGATCCGAATCTAAACAGAAGAATTAACATCGTTCGAGAAATTGCCAATAACTAACATTAATTAATTGAGATTTAGCATAATGATTAATATTGGCATTAGCAGTTTACCACACCATCCATCTGCAATTAATAGACTTTAGATTAAGTGACCTTACATGTCGGCGGGACCTTAATCTTTTAGATATTTTAAGCAAATATTTAATTTCATTGAGAGTATGAGAGAAAGGTATCCATCAGTTTCATCTACAGTATATACGCCTCCCACATCTGGGTAGAGACCTTCTCATATGGATGTAACACAAGAGGATAATACTATAAAACCATCACGCGGGTCCAATGTGGTTTGTTGGGTGGAAGTGGTTGCTATAACAACCGGGATAAACATAAACATTAACTTTCAACAATTGACCCGTCCAGGGACTTGTTTTCGTTATCGGAACCAGAACATTTGAACTACTACGCCAACGAATTTCTCGCAAAGACTCCACTCAAGGTTTACAATAATAAAATGACATAATGTTAATCTTTATATACTTTTACCCGCTTGATTATTGGTGTTACAAGCACTTAATAACCGAATAGTTGTTAAAGGCTTATCGCATCAAATTCAAACCAAAGGAGGAGAGCAAGGCAGGAGAGTCTCACGCCTTATAACATCTCTACTCTAAAAATTATAATGATTAATTTTAATTCTTTATTTAAGCCAGCATAACGTTTGTCTCATATATGACAACGCTTCAATATCATGACTGACTGTATGATATAACTGACAGGGAGAAGAGGCACACAAGAGGATATCGGGGATATATCTGGCTTTTCCTAAATGCAACGGTTGGACTCACACCATAAATATTCCAATTGGAAATTATGTACTTGAAGGTTTTAATATAGTTAAAAAAGACTTGTTATGATGTTACAGTTTAGAGATAACCTAAGCATAAATAAACCGAAGTTTAAGTTAGCGAATAAGCGCATAAATGATTATCTTATCTTATCTTTGAAGTCATTGCCATCTTTTTGCCCATTTTACAAATTTTTAAGTTATTTTGAAGTTATCAGATAAAATTATCTTTCTTATAGAAAAAGATTGTCTTACGAGTAAGATATTACATAAACAAAACATGTTTGACCTATTAAGTAGTCATATAATTATTATTGAACTTAAATCTCTGCCGAGGTTAAAAATAATATTATCTTATTATGGAATTTGTGCGTGTTCGCTATTCGATTAATTATATTAACTTCACGTGCAAACTTATTTCCTTTTTTATATTTATTTAACTTTGAATTTTATTTATTTAAAGATAAAATCAATTGCAGTAACCAGCGCGTGACGTTCGAATAGTTCCGAAATACGACGAGGCTCGAGATTTTTTTTTACCTATCTGTAAAATCAAATGTAGCAAAAGTTGCTTTACTTACTTAATTAAGCCCAATGAGCTTCTCGCATTTATATTATATCTGAAGAAGAAATAATTAACAAAAATTATTAAATTCATATTTTTTTATAAGTATTAATCTAGCAAAAAAACATCATAATGTACGCGTAAACCCTACGCCCCGCCCGCCTTTAAGTTACTCACTAGGCGGCAACTTACTAATAAATTTAACTAAACTTTTTAAAAAGGTTATTTTGGAGTAATTTTTCACAATACTTTACATAATAATAACACTTTTTGATCCGTTTTGATATGTGCAGGTATCGGCTTAAACCTTGCAATAACAATCGCTGCAATGTGCAGTGCATGGATAATAGGAAGTAACGGGTTCGTATCCATCTCATCCATTACAGTTTTTTGCCCTTTCTTCTCAATACTAGACCCCGGCTAGATTCGTGGACAGATTCCACATTCAATAATTGTATATAAGTGTATTGAAGTTGAATAAAATTTTAACTTTCAATTTAGTCTTTACATTTTTTGAATTATATGTAATATACATAAAAAATGTTGTACTATCAAGGTCAAATAACTTAGTGCGGAGTGTTCAATTGACACCATATTTCTGTACTTACAAATGTCTTTTGATAACTGTTAAAGGGTAAGCAATTAATTTTCAGATTTCAGTTCCTAAGACCCTTTCACATAACTGTAAATGCTACCGATTGACTTGTACTAACATATTTACTAATTTTGGAATACATAATTATAGTGTATGACGATTGCTCTGATCAATGCCAAACATACGCATAAACATTTATGCTTAATTAATACATATATAAGTTTTTCAATTTCAATGTATATGTTTAGTAAATTAATTATTAATAAAAAATTAAGTAAATTATTGGTATGCATTAAATACGATTTAATACACACTAATAAATTAAGTGAACGATACACTTAAAGACGAAGGTTCAATTTTAGACTTTATGTCTGAAGATATAAGGATTGCAAACGTGAAGGGATTGAATGCAATCGTTGAAGGTGGGATGAAGAGTAAACCTTCCGATTTTGTATCACTCAAATATCAGAGTGTGTTGAAGTATAAAATGAACGCAAATTCATGTTTTGATCACATTACATCAAGATCCTTACTAGAGAACGCATCAAATCCACTATGAAATTTGTTAGTACTCGCTTAAGTATATTGGGCAATAGTTTGTGATTTTGTGTTACCTTTCTATTTGTGACATCACTAGTGCGGTATGCTGTAGACTATTTAGGGTTCAAAGTTAGAAATAACTCTTTGATTTGAATTTGAAGATTTTTGTCAATTGTCGTTCTTATTCAGTGTGCAATTCTGTGATTTTCTCGATTTAAAATCCAATTTTTAATATTTTGCTTCCGAAAAACGAGTGAAAAAAAAAACAACTAGGAGGCCTTATGGCGATCACTTACCATCAAGTGGACTTTGTAAATAATTATTAAGAGTTTAAAAAGCAATTAATACATTTTTATTGTAAAAATAAACTTATTTTTTTATGAGTTATCGGTAACATTCGAAGGCATAGCTTACAACACTACTATTTGATAGATAGAGTTTTTATTCTAGTTTCTTATTTTCTTATGATTATTACTTTTTTTTATTTGATTTTCAACCATTTTAACAAAAAAAAATTTCTTGAAGTATATTTTCCATCAATAAGACGATATTCCAAGTTCATGAAAGAGTATTTTCGTTCCAGTTCATCGTTCTTACCCTGGCCTCATTGGCCTCTGCAGCCAAATTGGACAAGGTCTACCTCCCACCAAATGCCAGATCGTCAAGCGGCAGCAACGCAGGCCTACAAACTCCCTTTGCGCCTTCAGGACCATCAGGATTCGGGAGCAGCAACGCTGGTGCTTCCGGTGCAAGCAGCTACAGTGGTGGCGCATCAGCTAATGCTGAAATTCTGAGATACGAGAATGAAATTAATGAGGAAGGATTCCATTATGCGTACGAGACTAGTGATGGTACTAAAGCTGAACAGCAAGGTGAGAGATTTATTTTTTCTCTTGATAAAATACTTTCTATTTCAACATTTCTAAATCAAAGAACTTTATTCACTTAATATATAAAATTCATTGAGAAAATACGACATGTTCTCAAAGAAATTGTTTCAATTTTAATCAGCTAATTATTCATATCATTCATTTCTATCTAGAAATTATTTCACAATTGGCAGAGGTCTAGCGAATTTGATTTGCAATACAGTTTTTATATATGACGTTCTCAATCAATGATTGTGCTATTTTATCGAAAAGTTCGTAATTCGAATTCAGATATCCCAAAAGTTTTGTATCTTTAAAATCCTACCTAATTCTTATTTCAACTATTTGAATGCACTGTCCAATTACCACAGATTACTGGCCGCTAGTTTTTAAAAATAGAATACAAGTATCTTCCAAAAAAGGAGTATCCAATCCTAACACTCAAATAGTAGTCGTCTGCAGAATGTCTAACGAGGTCACGAAAACAAAACTGTTATCGAAGTTTCAATTGAAAATGCTTGACAGACTAAATATGACTCAACCAACGCATAACGTAGGAGCTTTTAGCTTCTATGTCATATTGAATAAAATATGTTTCGGCGCGTACTGTCATTACTATTTTGACTTCTTATTATTTATACATATTCTTTTAGTACGCATAAACGTAGATTGAAATTTAAGTTCCCCATGTATAAAATTAATAAGCAAAATCTCACGCTCCGTGCAGTAATGCTAGTAAGGAAGGTTCAAAATTTCTACTTCACGTTTATAGATTAGAAATATTATGAAATCATTTTTGCTATACAAAATTTATGTTTTGTACTATAGGTTACATTTTTAGAAACTGCTCTGTTCAGGACAATCTGAACATAAAATTATAAAATCAAACATTGTAATAGAATATTACACTGGCAACACTTAAAAAGGTAGAAATAATGTTTTTATTATAGCAACATTTCTCTTTTCTGGTTAATACAAATAGACAATAATTTTCAATTATTCTGAATTTCTTTGAAATAATCCTTTAAAATCGAAATTGAAGTTCTCGACTTGTTTATACATTGACAGCTCTATTTATACCAGCTCGATCTAGCTTTCTATAGCTCCTACTTGACAATATTTCTGCTAAATGCATCCATCCTATGTTAGATAATTCAAACTATTAAATTGTCTTTAAAGTTAATATACGGTAACTTTTTCATCTTACTCAACAAAATTGGTAATTGTTATCACCCGAATTCTGCCACTTTGGTATTTTACGTTGCAGTCAATCTTGTAATTAATGTAGAAGGGATAACTTTCTTAGTTTTAACGAGAAATAATATGAGAAACAAATAAACCTAATGTCTATGATTGTGGTGATTCCTTTCAATCGTCTTGTTCAAAATTAGAATGCAAAGGTTGAAGGACGACAATAAGAGCATACTCGTTCAGGTAGAGGAATCTCAAATTGATTTGTGTACTACAGTAAAAGTTTAAAGCAAGACGTTAAAAATGTAACCTTTGCTTTTGGAACACGAACTAATTACTATTAATAATGAATAACAATGAATAGTTATTATCTTTATTTTAACTTAAAGCATAGAAGGTGCCGATCGCAAATTAAAATAAGGGTAAACACGAGAGTTAACGTAGCTAATAGAACCTTTACGTACCTCATTATGTTAATCGTAATGCCTAGTAAGTAAAAAATGACTAGGACGTAGACCTGTGGCCTTTTGTGTAACTACATATCTATCGTAATAGCTTTCATCTTTAAAACCATTACTGCGTTCTAAAGAGAAACATCGTAATGATAAACAGTTAAGTGGCAATTAAAATACAGTGTACATCAAAATGCAAGCGATAGCGATAAATTCAGTGTTAGATAATAAGGGGACTGGAAGAGTTGCCCGCTTTTCGGCGGAATAGTTAGCAATAAAATAGTAACATTAATTCCAACGCAGACATGTAAATACTTATGTTATGTAACAATATGTGTTTCATCAAAGAAGAGGTCACAAGGCAGTTTATATTTTGCGAAACGCCAAAAGATGGTTAGAATTTAATTTTATCATGCCTATATTGTGGTGTTAAAACCGTTATATTTACAAAAAATCAGAAAAGAAAAGTGTCTTTGAAAAAACATTAGTAGGTACGTTATGATTTTCAATCTGGATTTGTTTAAATTGATACATTTCTGAAATTAGGTTTTTATTCTTAAAAGTGATAGAATTCCATTTGCTCAATATCATCATCATCATTTATACGCTGTATACATCACTGTTGGGCACAAGTCTTCCTAGATAGGGGAAACATGGGTAGTTTGGGCCATAGTTACACCACACTAGCCCAATACAGTTTGGTGGGTGAAAGCGGTAGATTATATGCGTTTCTATATAAATTATCGTATGCTATTAAACCGCGTAACCAATTTTGATTTGGAAATCAGGGAAAATTTTGCGGCCTAATATTTTTCTATATTATGAAAAAAATTATAAATACGAAGGCGTATGAAATAGTAAGCTGTAAATCTATCTCATGCTGCACTTCCATAAGCTACCAAATGGATGGTTTTGCTTACGAGATGTAGATATATTTTTTGGTTTTAATTTTAATTTAATTTAAATTTATTTTGATTTCATTTAATGAAGTTTTGATTTTATCTCAGGGTAATTTCTTTTCAATCTCAATATTATTTAATGTGATATGTCTGAATTCCATAAATATGGATACTTTGCCGGTGCATATAATATATAACTTATAAATGTATAAAATATATACTATGAATTTTATACAGTAATTAAAAATGTAAAAGTAATTGTATGTTTCCCAAGAAATAAGTAAATGAAATAATAAATATAAAGTACATAATATATTTAAATTCAACGCATCGTAAGCAATATTGTCAGTTCAGAGCTGAAACGCAGCATTAGTGATCTGCGCTTGAGCAAATCAACCAATTATTACACAAAAGGTCAACAACGGTTCTTTAAAACAAAATGTATTCGTTTTTGATTACGAGTTTATATCTAAGGTTGAACAATTACGTTCAAATGTTACGTGGACATAGCTTTGCATAGAAAATTTATATGACTTTACACATAAACCTGTTCATACATTGTATGTCCTATGTGTGTATGGGATATGCTGAACCTAATTCTTTAGTATAACACGAGTGGAGAATATCCATAATATATCCCTCCTAATGGTGAGTGTAGCCTATACGGCGTGTTCATTTCGGATTCCCAAACTAACAGGTTTTTCTCAGATCAACTGTATCAAATATTATACAACATTGGGTCATTTATTTCGCTTATTGTCCCGAAGACAATTTATTCAAATTTACACATATTACAGGGTGTTTTATAATTTTAAGTCTCGTTTTCAGTTAGTTTTAAATTTACACGTTAGACACTATAATGTAACTGATAAATTTGCAGAATAAATAGCGTATGAGACGATAAGTAACAATGTGAATTTTGTCCTATATCTTTGAAACTATGCATTTATGTTACAAATTAACAACAGATAAATAGTTGTCTTCCAATCAGAAGGAAGTTATAGTTAATTAATGGGAATTTAGAAAATAGCACGATGTATATACGACCGTAGCACATTTCACTAGTCCCACGTACCCTGTACAAATCAAAATGGACATATATACATTATCAGGCACATGAATGTCTATCATTAACTGGTTTTTAATATAATATATATACAAATTAAATTAAAAGAATAATTATTTAATCTCATTCATAATTTTGACATGAATTTAAAAGTTTTAAATATAGAATTTTTGTAGTTCTGCCAAATTTTAATGTATTTTATTTATTTAATAGACTAATACTTATAAACAATGATATAATAAATATTTGTACAGAGTTTTGATGGGGAACACCTGCTATAATATCCTAGACTAAATTCTGTGCCCCAAAATTGTTAATGATGAATAAATTCGTTACATTTCATTTTATTAGTGAACAATTAAATAGAACTAAGGCTAGTAGCAACGCACACGTATTCCGAGTCGTCAAACCAATAAAATTAGCGAGAAAATTGATCGTGTGCTGACACGCTAAATGTAAGTTACACTGTTTGTTTAATTTATTATTTTTTAACAAATTTGATTACCAAAAAATAGAATACTAAGTCAACTTTAAAAGATACTATTGTACGATGATTCTAATTCAGAGCACCCTGGCAGTTAATTATTTTTATATTTCTATTTGATTTACATAATGTCTCTATTCTTTTGTTATTCTTCTGTTTGTGTCAGTACGACAAATATACACCAGTTTTCAGAGCTTAGAAATATTTCCATTAATTTCAACAGATACTCATCTGCTGTAGCAGAGTTTTATTACTAATTTTAAAAGAGAATATTCTAACTTATATGATTGTTACGTAACTAACCGTCTACGCAACGCACGCAACAAAAGCTCATATAATAATGGAATATTTTTTCTCATTTTTACAACATTGTTCATTAATGCGCCGCTTCTTCTCTGCAGCTACTAATTCGTCGAAGCGGTAGTAGGGTTAATTACGAATATGCATACTACTGTTAGTTTTAATTTTAAAATAATTTATTTAAAACATTTTTAATTCTATAACTGGGACAATTTGTAAATACCCGTTTAATACCCACTTAAAGTTAACTTAGTAAATGAGTCTATTTAAATAAAGATATTTTGACTTTGACTTTGGAAGCTCAGCTCCTTATGGTCACAGCGAGATGTTATATGCCTATAGTCTTCCTCGATTAATGAACCATCCAGCACAAAAAGAATTTTTCCATATGAATCAGTAGTTAATGAGAATAGCGTGTTTGAAAGCGTTACTGAGAATAGCGTCAAACAAGTCGTATTAAGTAATGATGACCCATCAGCAATTACTAGTTTCTTCTTAGCTAAGTACATTTAATCTAACAAAGCTTTCCATCTTCAGGTCGCGTGATCCCAGGAGCAGGTCCTGAGGATGGCTCCCTTCAGGTCTCTGGCTCCTACTCTTATGTAGGAGACGACGGCCAGACCTACTCCGTGTCTTACACAGCTGACGAAAATGGTTACCACGCGGAAGGAGCCCACCTCCCTACTCCACCACCCATTCCTGAGGCGATCTTGAAAAGCTTGCAATTGACTGATGTCCGCAGTAAGTTTAATTTTCTTTTCTTTTATTATATATAATTATTTCTGCAAATTTAGGGTAAATGTCGAGGGAATGTATTAGTAGATTTGCTATATCGAAACCTATCTAGCCCAAAGTAATCAGCATTAATCTCTAAGAGAGAATTGTATTCTTGATTGTAGACTGAGTTTCCTGAGACAATATGGCGGCTTAATAGAAAACTCGTATAATGGATACTAGATAATGTAAAACATATTTAATATGATATTAAAAATAGCAATACAAATACAATTATTTCAAATTAAGTAATCCTAGCTCATAATTAAAGACAAAAAATATAATGGCAATAAAAAACTAAAGATAAAATATATTTATAGAGTTTTCATGTGCTCTCTTGCAAAGTGGTAATAGTTGTAGCTTATTTCTATGCAAGTATACATATTACTATATATATTTCTCTTTTATCTAGTATCTGTAACACGATCTCTTAATAATACTAAGGAAAATAATTAATTAGTTTACGTAGAAAAATGTCCTCTACTGTAAAATGTATGAAACAATGCAAATATTGAGTCTTTCATTGAAAATACCTTTTAATTTTCTTTCAGATCAATACGACAGCAAAAAAAGCAGTTACGATGCTGACGCCGGCTACTAAATGGTTGACTGTGCTTAACGTCAAACCTGTACAGTCAAGCACAGATTTGTTAATGTATATTTTAATTTTTGTACATTTTATCCTGTTTTTTGTTAATGAATTTGTGATTGATTGGACATGAGGCCAGTATGCTGTGTTCAGATAGGAGTAAGTTAACTGTTATTGTAACAAAAATAAATTGTAAATATTTTTATTAAAAAATTAAGAAGTAGTTTTATTTTTGATATACGTAATTAATCAAGGAACATAACTAATCACAAACTTTTTGAAATATTAGGCCGCCAAAAATCTATATTGTGTTGCTATGTAAAAATTATACAATTTTTAAAACTATAATATAAAAAGCTACTCCAGCCATTCACCGACGTTAATTAATTTTCACCAAATCGAATTCTTCTCGAATCTATAAATTTTTACTTAGCAACTCATTTGTGGCTTATAAAAAAGTTTTTATACAATTTTGAATTGTTGAAGTTTTGAATTCCTTTCGTTTGAAAATATAAAACAGGGTAGTTCTCTCTTGTATACTGTCCAACGAAAGAGATCAATGTCCAAATACACAAACGTCGTTTGAAATAAAATGAAATTAGACTTATTAGTTATAAGTTAAATACTTAATACAAATAAATAAAAAAATTACACCTCCTACTAAACGGTCGCCGTTCATCATCTGTTGCACGACCTACGAGAAACCACTACACATGCCTATCGTCAAAACACAAACCGTCCGCATCACAAACGTATATATAAGGCTTATATAAACAAAAATAATGTGAAAGACAAAGCGAATGTCATATCCAAAGTAAACTCTACTTTCTACCTAATAGAAAAAATAAAAATATATTTAAAATCTTAATTAATCATAATAAATATCATAAATAATAATAAAAATCGCCACCAAACACTATATAAATGATTAAACATGGATTTAGAATAGAATAGAATAGAATAGAATATATCTTTATTGTACATCAGCCAATTCAAAAAGAGAAACACACAAAAAAAACTTAATTAAAAATTAAATTAAATTTAATATTTGGAGGTCCAATAAATGTACCTACTTTTTTTTAAATATCCGTATAACTGACCCCGTCCTCATCCGTTGGTGAGTTTGTAGTGGGGACAAGTTATTCCAACATTTCGAGGCAGTATAACGAAAACTACCAGTCGTCTTATACTGTTTGAACAAGCGCAGAGCAAACCGCTCATGGTTCGTTGATGTCTGCTTTTAAAAAAAATTGACTGGCTTATGGTTCTGACCCGTTTAAGTAACGTTTAAATTGAAAGAACTTATGTGATTGGTATTCCATACAAAGCTTATGAAGACGAATATTTGTTCTCGGGTACTGGGTGTTTTTATATTTATTTATGTATATTACTTTTAATTTAATACAGAAAATTTGTTTAATATTAACCCTTTGCACTCCTAATTTTTTTTTTACCTTCCACTAACTCCTTAATAAATTTCCAAAAAAGAACATAAAAGGAGGTGATAATAAAAAATTCTACTGAAATGTGTAAAATATGTCTGACATCTTGTAATTTTAATTATTTTTTGAAAATTGGGTCATGCGTTGTCGAGTGTGGCTCGACATAGGAGTTGACCTAAGAAATACGATGTCGAGTGTGACTCGACTTAGGAGTTCAAAGGGTCAAATATGTTTTTCCCTTATCTATTTTCTATAACATAATGTCCTAATAATAATCCTGTTCATCCTAAGTTACTTGGAAGATATCGCCTTGATACGATAAGGTCTGCCTTTGTACAAAATTAGCTAAATGTTTTTTGTGTATTTCTCTTCTTGAAACTTGCTTACTAGAAACTAGATAATACGTGAGTGCGTAATAGTACGAATATAATATTCTTAAAATCTTCTCAGGACGCTTAAAATGCATTTAAGGTTAAAATATTGTTGTAGTAGCTCTTATAGTATAAAAATACATTAAGTGGGCCCAAACTTAAATCCATGAGTGTACACATACATACATTGACAAGTAATGACATCAGAGATGACTGACACATTGCCGCAGGCTTGCTGTGGCCTTGATCTAGTGAATAACGGTAGCTATGATATTAATAATTCGTCACGATTATAATCACAGATTATACATTATCCATTGTCAAAGAATACTCACGAAGACTACACTGACAGCATAAACATAATAACAAAATGGCGATCTTACACGAACGAAAGAACTCTATCAGAAAAACAGCGAGTTTAAAGACGATATAATTAAAGTGATGGTTGCGAAAACGAAAGGGAAGACATTGAAATTAAACTAATAAAACTTAAAGTTAATAATTATAAAAAATAACGTAAAAATAACAAAGTTCACATAAGAAATGTGTTTTAAGAAGCGGTTCCTAAATACGAGTTTAAAATATGTTTATTTAATCTATAAGGTTCTTTGTATATTAGATATTATTGTCTAAAATTCAAATTTTGTACTATAGTTTCTTTTTTCAAAATGATGCATATTTGTGATAATACAATATAATATTTTCCACTCACACCTATTATCACTAAGAGCTTGGGTTTTATTTACTACATAACAGAATATTATAGATACTTAGTAATATGAATATAAATTTCAGAAATATACTAAATAAACGAATACTTGAACAAGTATTCGTGCTTATCCTACAAATATCTGCCCTACCGGGATTCAAACCCGTCACCTCTGGCTACTTAGCCAGAAAAGTCTAGGCCGTCAGATATTGCGTATTTTATATTAAGTATTTCTCTTTACTTTACTGAGATATATAGAATAAAATTCTTTACTAAATATTTTAGATATATAATTAGATCGAAAACAATCAGAACTGTTTTATATATATAAAAAGCTACCGATTAAAAATTAATAATTCTTTTTGTGTTGAAAAGTTCATTTTCAAGGTTTATTTGTACAAAAAATTAATCTAATCTGCCCAGGGAGCATGAATCTCTCTATTCGGATAATTCCATAAAACCTTTGGACATTACAATGAATAAAACTGATTTTGTTTCGTTATAACGTCAAATTGTGCCTATCGAGAAATCCATGTTTGTATGCTCTGAAATATAAATAATAAGTTTCTATAACAACAATTTATAATGTACCTATATATATTTTTAAACCAGTTTTGAGAGAATTTCATTTTGACTGTACAAGAACAATTTTTATTGACAACATAAAAATCACACATACGATAGTATTGACAGTAAATAGTCAGAAACATTAAATCGCTAATTAATTATTAGTACATTATACGCCATGATAGGATATAAAAAGCAACAGAGATTTAAGATAACAATTACATCATGTTTCTAAAGTTAAAGTTATTCTTAGGTTGTTAGGTAATGTATATTTATAATTTTAAATCTAGATCCATTTTTTCTGATAGGGCAACCCCATGTGATATTTTTTAGTTCAAAGAGGCTCTAGTTTACAAATTAATTATGTTTCGAGTGCATTCGATCGTTAAATTTGAAGAGCGGCGTATCAAGTGTTCAGGACCCATAACTATAGACTACTAGATCTAGCGTCCCGAGTTTGCTTCCCAGCCAGGACAGATGTGTATGCGATAAGCACAAATATTTTCTGTTATGTCATAGTTTTATCTATGTATGTTTCTTGAATTCTTATATAAAGTTAATGTATCATATAGGTATGAGATAAAAATATTATAACTTATATAAAACGTACTTCCTAAACATATATCAACCAAATTTTTTATATATTTTATTTAATTGTGTGTATATACATAAATTATTAAATAAATGGTTGATAAGTACGTCACTGCATCTTTTGATTAAAATACATTGTATTGATTACTACATAGGTGGGTACACACAGTCACACGACAAGCGTGACACGTTAGTTGGGAAATTACGCTTATTACAAGAGATCAAGTTACCCACAAATGTTAATGTGTATCGCTTGAACTGCGTGCATATGTACTCACAAAAAATATGTCATGACCTTGTTTTAGTGATAATTTTTTTGCATTCTGATAAAAATCTGGGAAGCCTAGACCGGGTCAAGTGCTTGATAATGTTATATTTTTAGTTATTAATATCAGTGTTTACGCAAAAATTAATTAAAATAACAATTATAAAATTCAACTTCAATGTGATAATTATTTAAATAATAGAAAATATCTTTTTTATGTCAAAAACTATCTGACGTAAGTGCAAAAACAATCTTTATTTTTAAGCATCATCTTTTTAATGAGTCATTGAACAAATTTGTTTGTGTTTGAACCGTGTCATAGACAATTACTCGATGATTTCATGATCGTGTACATTAGTAATTGATTTAAACAATGCAAGCAGTACGTAGTGTATATTTTGTAGTGAATATAACGATAACAATGAAATTAAAACATTGTCCAAATAAGCTTGAAACTATTTATTTTTGAAACACTTCTAACTTTTGCATTTATTGGCAAAAAATTATATCAATATATTCGAGCTACCAACAAAACATTCATTTTTATCCATAGGACACTGGTACAAATCCGGCTCGAAGGACCAGTATGTACAAGCGGTTGTCAGGCTCCGCGATTTGCAAATACAATATGTTAATTTATGTGCAGAGTATAAGTCTGGACATCAAACATAGGATTTTAGGAATCTGAGAGCGGCATGGTGATAGAACCTACTCCAGGGAGTAGCCTTGGCAGACAGTTGCGGAAAGGTAATAAGACCCAACACGGATAGTTAAATCTGGTTTATTGATATTAATTTGTCGTTAACATATTAAATTATTTGACTGTACTCATCAATAGGTTTTTGTATGTCTCTCATAGCTCTCATAGGTGTATATGAAGTAATATATGATAATTGTATATTTTAAAGTGCGATATAGAGGTTCATATCTTATCTATACATTATGTAGTCTTAACAGTTAAAACATGCCGATGGCACATATTAATGGAGTTCCAACCTACAGCTGAAACTTAAAAAGTCAAGATACAGCAAGAGTGCGACTTATAACTCTGTTTTTTTAGCAAAGAAAATAATTAACAATATTGTAACAATGTGGATTGAATCTTATACCTCAACTTACCTGTATATAGGACTGTGAAATAATAGGGATTAACTATTTATACAAAAAAAGTTTGATATATCTCTGATACGAAACACTAGTTCCTCTAATTGTTTCCATACAACATAGGCGTTTTTTCTATCTCCTGCAATAAAGGCGTCCCGGTAAAGATGTTTTCGCAAATGACTCAATAAGGTATCATACAATGTCAAAGCTCAATAATATTCTTCTTTCTTATGTCACATACAATTCGAGTAGCAACAATCTATGACTTAAAACTCGAAACGAATCGGCTTGCCTCGTTTATATTGCTGGAAACCTCATCTTCCGTAATAGGGTGTCATGGCTTTACTCACGCTGTAGCCTTAAGCGATATTTTTTAAATATAAGACTAAAAATATTTACTCTTAACTTTATAATACTTTTTTGAAAATGACTTTTTGTTTCTTTTTTCAGGCATCACCTCCAAGCCATTTGAGTTCTAAGAAAGACTGATTTTGACGTCTTATTTCGTCTGGGTACTTTATTAGCACTTAGCAAACGAAACTGTACTCTATTTTGATATGCTGAGAACTATCAAGCTATTTACCGTTAATTCGCACTTCTCCTGCCGCAGGGCAATTCAAACAATTATACAGCTACGCACAGTTGTATCTAGCAATAATTGCGATACGTCTTTCAGTCAGTCTGCGTCGACCGGTGTGTGTGGTCTAAGATATTTTTTTTAGATTAGTTCAGTATTAGTGCTTAAAAAGTTGAGAAACGTCTATAGTCAAACAATTTATTGAATCATACAAGAGTAGTGTATAGCAATGTAATATTGTTTCAATTAATTTTAAAATCATTAATTTGGTTTCACTGGCTTCTTTTTTTCCAATTTAGAAAAGAAAAATCTTTAAAAATATGTTATAATATAATTAATTCCAAAACAGCGTTATTACGAGTCATTCGATACTAACTTTCAAATGTGATAACGACTGAGCTTAGTCCGTACTAAGACAAGTTATGAATACAATGAAGCTTTTGTATATAGTGATTGTAATTGGTTTTTCGTTTGACCATGGACACTGTAAACATGTAAGTATCATTTAAACTTTTAAAATTTAGATCGAAGTCAAAACTATTTAGATATTGTTGAACAAAGAGTTCCATGATGAATAGTAATATATAGCACTCACCAAGCCGGTATTCCTGTCAAAAAAGAGCCTTCCTGGATTCCCATATCTCGAGTCCCATACCAGCCGTGTGTTTGAGTGATTTATTTCAAATTTCATGATTCCATATCTATGTACATCTCTAATGTTACTTTCTATCGTATATTCTTAAAATTTTAATCGATATTTATTTATCTATCGCTATTGCTTTCATTTTGACGTACGCCATATTTCCATTGCCGCTTTATACTGTTTATAATTGTGATGTTTTTGATCTTTAGAACGCGTTTTTAAAGACGAAAGCTACGATAGCTGTGAAGTTACACAATACGGTCCCAGCTCTTAACAATTCTTACCTGCTTCGTGCTGGTTAACTGGTGTTAGAGAAAAAAATGTATTATTTAATATAAATTCATTAATTTTTTATCACTAATAATATGCGCCACGTGGGACCTTTAAAAGATACTTCCCAATATGAGTATGCTATTTTTTTAATTCCCAATATGAGTATGATATTTTTTTTTAATAAACAAACTCAGCAATAGACTCAACACCACCTAATGATAAGAAGAAGAGGACTCCATATGTGAGGATAGCTAGTGCAGCATGCGTCATACTGCCCTAGTAACTTCCAACTTGCCGGCCCAAAAAGTGCTTTTTGACGCATATTTTAAAGGAACCTATGTTCTATGAAGGAGGGAATACGATTGCTATTATCGTTCGCCTATCGTCTGGGTCGGCTTACATTGTTCAAAAACAAAATGAACTTAATTCGTAATACTTTCTCGTTTGAATCCAACCAGCAAAGGACATATAGTTGGTGACGTCATTTCACGATCCTAAAATATCTATCTATCTATATATCTTCTTTACAGTATTTTATTCTTAATATAGAATAGAATAGAATAGAATATATAGTTATTGTACATCAGCCAATTCAAAAAGAGAAACACTCAAAAGAAAACTTTTAATTAATTTTGTGCAAAGGGCGACCTTATCGCTAAAAGCGATCTCTTCCAGGTTACCTTAGGATGGACAAGATTCAAGATAAAGTACTTGAGGGAAGTTCTGAATCTTAATAAATACCAGGACAGATTAATATTAATTAAGTTTTAAGAAATTTCAACATAATTTAAAGACTTAATGATGAACGAAGAGTGCCTAATTAAGCACCATCATCTTATAAAAAATTGTCAAATCACACATCTTTCTAGTGTTGTATACACTACAAATTTGATCATCTTTGCTGTAACTACACTCAGAATACTCAAGTTGTATACTCAATAAGTATTTTATTTGATCTTAGTTTCTTACTGACTTCATCTTTTTGAAATCGTTTAACCCCCCCCCCCCCCCCCCTCTATTTCCATCAGTTAAACCACGTAATTTATTTAACCAATAGTTTATAACAACCTTAATTATATAACAATAAACAACAAATTTATTTTAATCTTACTCAGACGTGTTCCGAAATGATAAAAATTAACTCATGATAACAGCGATTCGGCGAATCCTCCGTTAGGCATTCAGAATAGTTTGATATATGTTCTCTGTATATACGATTAACAATTGCATTAGTACTTTAGACGATATTGTCTGACGCATATTGCATAGAATAAATATTTCCAGTCGAATTTGAAATTCCTATACATTAAAACTTTGTGAGGAGACTTGGATCTCCAAGTACGTAAGCACAAATATGATGAGTAACTCTGCTATGGGTTTTATGGTTGTAAGTCAACTTGTTTATATTATCAATCGTCCTACTTATGTTTCACTGATTGGCTATAAACATAGAGAAACATAAAGAAGAAAGAAAAAATCCTTTTTTCTTTCTTCTTTATCAAAATATACGTAAACAAAGCTCACTTTGTTTAACACTAGATATACCAGCGATTTGAATATATGTCACCAACAAAAATTATATTTGTTACTAATGTATATAACATTAAGTTTATAAAACGTACTCTCTAATTATAGCTACAAAAGTCATAACATCATTTCTGAAAAAAAATGTGTAATATAGTAGGAATTTTGAATTGAAATTTCACGACCAGTGTAAATGACTGGTCTGGTAAATCTAGTGTTAATCCTTGAGGGATTTGTGAAGGTTTTACCTACATCGAAATGTTTATAGACCTATTTATAAGGTTAGAGTCTGAATGCAAGATGGATGATACTCTGCTGTAGAAATAATCTATCGCAAAACACTCATTCTTGTAGTTTTGAACAATATTCTTTTAAATATTAACTGAATGACAAAATGGTTGCAGAGCAATAAAGCACTGAGAAGAAACTCTTTAGAGACATCAATGGAATATAACACTAAGCTTGGTAATTATTTAACCATACCTGTCATTATGCATTTCGACAAAGCTCTAACAGATAGACTGCTTATGGAATACAAAGTAAAAACCAGGAAGAAACTGAAAGAAATCGCTAAAAGTATCTTGAAGGAAGTTGAGAGCTACTTCAGGCATCCAAGTTTAAATCAGACTATACATTTCTCGCTCCACGACACGAGATTTTTGAGAAAAAACACAATTGGTATGGACGAAAATGGGTCTAATTACTTGAGGAAGTATTGCACTTGGCAAGGAGAGAGGAAAATTGTTGGAAAAAGATGGTGGTATTCAATTTTACTGACGGGGTTAGATATTTTCTATATTAATGGGAACGGCGAAGAAGTCAGAACCAGTACAGGTAATAATTTAAGCTAACACTTATTTTTAATCGAAGATCATAATGTTCTCTTGTTTTTGAATAAGTTTTGCTTCCATTATAGCTTAAGACTTATAATAAAAATGATATACAATGTATCACAATAGGTAATTGAAAATTTACAACTGCTAATTCAGTGATAGTTTCGGGGAACTTAATTAAAGTATCAATTGCACGAAATTAGCTCATAGCCCACTTTTTATTTATCGTCAATTGAACTGGAGATATTTATCTTCACACTTCATTATTACAATTGATTTAACAAACATTTTTTATTACCTAGTTCAAAGGTTTGACCTATCTTTCAATAACTATGTTGTTCAAGAAATATTCAGGTTTACAGTTATTTACAATACAATAAAGATTATATGCACATGTAGACGTATGAAATAATATCTATGACGTAGATATTTTGGTCTTAGACCAATCAATTTAAATTGATTGTCCACCTCTTTCGATGATACAATAAGAACCTTACTAATATTTGAATTTCCTAGAAACTAAATTAAATTGGTACACACTGCTTCTTGGCCGTGCCTACCTCCTAGTCTATGGAGAAATTAAATTCAAAATTCGAATATAAGAACACGTTATTGAATTGCTCGTAAAATTTTATCCACCAACAAGCTGTTCCTATGTTTATTTTCAATTTACTTTTGCGTTTCAGGTCGAGGCTACATGGGAGGCTTCTGTACTAAAACTAAGAGCTGTACACTCTTGGAGTGGAACCCCTCAAGTATAGGGTATCTTCTCGCTCATGAAATAGGGCATAGGTGAGCTATATTGCTTTTGTGGATCATTCAAAATTCAAAATTTATTTAATTGAACATAATAAGCATTCATCAAAGAAAAATCAAACGATAATGTCTACATTAGTTTAAGATAAAACTGTGTGGCAGACATTACATGCCCATCTCCAGAAAAAGAAGACAGCGTCCCAGTACTTAAACAAGTAACAAACACAAATAGCAAAAAAGCATTAGTCGCATGAGCTATGCATGAGTGTACGAGTGAGTGTGTATGCCTGTGGACTATGGATTTCTATAAAAGTGAGTGTGCTTATGCGTGCGCGTGCGTGTGCGTGTATGTTTGTGTATGTATTTGAGAGTAAAATACTTAATAAGTAACTACCAAAAAACTCTTCAGTATCATTATAGGTTAAACTTTTAAGCCATTCTGCACTGTGAGATTTACAGTCATGCAATGTCATTGAGTAGATGTTTAAAATTTAAAATTTATCTTATTCTAAATCACTGAACCTATATAATAAAAATGGCGCTTTGATACGATAAGTCGACTGGGGACGCAGATATAAACCTTGTGAGGTATCCGCCCCTTTATAACTAATATTTACACATAGGTACCAGGTTAACAAAAGTAACCATTACAAACAGATCCAGTAATCAGCAGCTACCATAATCTATGAATTAATTAATTATTGATACTTCAAATGTCATTATTATATACATATACACATTAAGTACATTTAATTATAATATTTTGAATTAAGTTACAACACAACATAATTTTAAAAGGTTTTCATCTTAGCTTCTAGTTAATCATAGACACCTCGACCCATTGGGATATTTTGTGCTGCTCCTGTTTATTTACTTCATATTCGATAAGTCGATTACAAATCGATTAATATAACTTATAAAAAATATCACACTTCTAAGAACTTGAAGAAAACTTTAAATCTGTATTTTATCCAATAATAGTCCTCTAACAACCGATCTTTTAAAAGTAAAATAAATTTTATCTCGCTTAATATTATTTACTTTATCCATTGTTATGAATTTTTTTTCGAATTGCAGTCTTGGCATGACCCATGACGGTACCCCACACAACACTTGTAGACCTCACAGCAACATCATGAGCAACAAGTACCATCCAAGATATCATCCCAAGACCTGGTCAAAATGTAGTAAGACGGATCTTCAAATGTATCTTAAGTAAGTCAAGAATTTGTTATTTGGTACCCTATATGCTAGGTACGATATTCCTATGTATTCTAACTTAGAAATATTTCTAAGCTCTGAAAAATGGTGTATATTTGGCGATCTCACACAAACAGAAGAATAACCAAAGAATAAAGACATTACGTACATCAAATAGGCATATAAAAATAATTAACTGCCAGGGTGCTCTGAATTAGAATCATGGTACAATACTAACTTCATATAATTTGGGCCAGAAGGTGCTTATACAAAGTTAAATACTCGTGAATGGTTACAGTAGACATATAAAATTCGTCACCAATATATTATACGAGTATACATCCCCACTAAAGGGCCCAAGCCTACCCTTAATTAGGGCTATTAGGCCATAGTCAACTATACTGGCCTAGTGCGGGTTCGTTAACGTTCCTTCATTGAAAATCATTGGGAAAACGTACATATGAATATAAAATAAGAAAACATATTGGTTCGAACCACTGCCTTCCGCATGAAATACCCTACGCACCACGCCACCAATGCTTTTTATAAAATTACATTAATATAATTAGCAATAGCAAGAACCAATTTCTTTGACTTATAATTATTTTCAAATATTATTTTTTATTTCAGAAGCAAGAGGGGACGGTGTTTTCGAAAGAGTCACGGCTATTAATATTACTTTAAGTCAACTATGAATTTGCATTTTAAACCTATCTATTTAACATTAGTTTATTATATGTGATTTCTCTTAATTAAAAAATTTTCTTTTATGTAATCAATAAAAATTATTTTCTAAAAGATATATCAAAGAGTGGATAGAATCCACCGACTCTTCATAATCCACCGCTTAGCACATAAAAGAAATGCGCCTGTAAAATTTGAAGAGCAATATATCTTAATAGTGTAATATAACTATTGATGCTGTAGCTTACACATAAGGAGCTAGGCATGAGTCCTTTTTACATTAATAACCACACGAGGACATAACGCTACACCTCGAACCCAGTGTGGGTTGGTCAGTGAAAGCGGATGTAGTAAAAACCGGGACCCACAACCTAATGTCCCTTCCACAGCATGTTGGGACGATACTTCCAAAAAATTTGATTTAAAAAATGTTTTTGTTAAATGCAATGAAGAAATGTGATTTACGAGGAACTCGTTGGCGTAGTGGCTCGAACGCTCTGGTTTCGATTACAAAAACAAAGTCAAAGTCAAAGTTAAAATAGATATATTGCTACCATTCCCGAGTTTTGACATAGAGAACTTAAGATTGGAAACACCATCACATTTCACAAAATTTTACAACAAATCTTTCGAATAGAATAGATCTTTATTGTACATCAGGCAATTCAAAAAGAGAAACACACAAAAAAAAACTTTTAACTAATTTTGTACAAAGGGCGACCTTATCGCTAAAAACGATCTCTTCCAGGTAACCTTAGGATGGACAGGATTCAAGATAAAGTACTTGAGGGAAGTATGTATGTATGTATATATTTAATATTTTTATGTAATAACTTTTATTACGTATGTATTCGTTATATGTCGCCAACATCCCTCATGTACTTTATCTTTAATCCTGTCCATCTTAAGGTTACCTGGGATAGCTTTTAGTGATAAGGTCGCCTTTTGTACAAATTGGCTGGTATACAATAAAGATATATTCTATTCTATTCTATACTACATTACAGACCCTAATTAAAATAGTTGAGATTGAAAAATATAATTATATAACTGAAAAGTATTGATACAAAAACTGTAACTAGAGCTTGTCTCAGGGTGGATCAATCAAATATGTTATATCATCCTTCTTCGTGTTTCAAAAGGCACTTTAAGACATTGTTCCCTGCTTTCACTCAACTACCCGCATTAGGCCAGCGTGATGGTGTAAAGGTCCAACCTCCTCATGTATTTGACCCCTGTAGGAAGTCCTGAGCCCAGCATTGTGATATAAATAGGTTGTTTATGATTGATAATAATAATAATAACTTTAATTATATCTATTATTATGTAACTTATATTTATCTTGATATATGTGTGTGTGTTGTGTGTTAATATAATTATGTATGAATGTACGTTTTGGTCAAATGTTGCAATACAATTTCAAAGCAAAAAAATGATTTTCTGTAAGATAATTACGTAATTTCATCTTAATTTATGTAAATCTAAAGAAAAAGTATATTTTGATTTAAGGAAAATTTTGTTACAACATTTGAATTGAATCTCAGTGCAGCCATTTATAAATTATATAAATTGTGTGTAATGTATTAAATTGACGGGGCTTGATTCAATGTGAATTACTTATGTTTTTGGAGTATTTCAATTAAAATATATTTTTCAAAATGGTTTTTAAATAATATTTTATATAAGCACGTAAAATCACTCCACATTAATTTTCGTACTCGTCATATAAACATCTGCTCGTTCCGGGATTCGAATCCAGAACCTCTGAGTAAGTAGACAGCGCTACTGATCACTACTTGATCAGACGGCCGTCATGATTGATGATAATGGTATAGATATGAGGTAGCTTTGAGTGTCATTTTAAATCATATAATAACAAGAACTGAATAATAACATAATATTTACAATTATTATTTAAATTAACTTAACTTATTTATAACCAGGCCGTGCAGCCATGGCCAGTTCGTCTCTATAACTTTCCCTCGGACAATATCCTCAAATGTGTGCGTCCTACCATGAACAATTCACAATTGTAATAATGCATATAAAATTCGGGCCACGTTTCTAGTCAAGGAGATATAATTGAATGAGGAATGTAAAGAAACAATCGTACCGTAAAAGTCTTTTTACTGTTAAAGTTTAGGTTTGTTAAAATATTTTTTTCAATCCGACTTCCGAACACTAAACTGGCAAAACCCGGCTTAGGAGCTCTGAACACGCTTAATTTCATTTCTGATCTTGCGATCAACGAGAACGTTTCATTTCTCATCGACCAAGTAATCGCAAATAGATTGTCTGAAGTGCGCGAGAGAGAGAGAGCTTACTAATGGTATGATAATACCACCAATAGCTTTCGTACGAATTTTCAATGATTGCATTAATTTTAACCACTGGCTCCAAGCCTAGTTTCATCCGTGATCCATTGAAATTTGACTACCGCATCTTATTTCCACAACTGGAAAGTTCAAAATGGAATACTCAATTTCGATTGTAATTTATATTATTCTATAAAACTGCATATTAGTATTCGCATGTTCAAAATCGAAAGTTTGTTAGTTTCGTGGCGAAAGTGCAGAAATCAAGTGAAATTTTACGTTCGTAAGTACTATGGTAGACTTGATTCTTCTTTTCAGTATAATTTTTAGGAATTCCCTCCACCAACCCATGGTCTTGCTTACCTTGCGGCATACGGACCGAATCACGGGAGAGCGCGAGGTTACTTGCATAGGTCTCTTTCCCCTTAGGCGCTGATCTGTACTCCCTAAAATTATCTTTATCCGTCCCTAATGTTGCCAACTCTCCCCCTTCTGGGCGTGACGACACAATATGTGACTTCTCGTCGGGCTGCTCTGTGTGTTTTACCTGATTCCTCTGATTTGTATTATCGTCTGATGGTGTGCCAGGAGTGCGCAAACTCTTGCAGTGCTTCCTAGCTACCACGTCTGCTGATGAGGTCCTGGTGATACACCGGGCCAGACTCTGGTCTGTGTAAACGTTCCAGCATGTCTTCTCTAGCGTCAGCATACAGTCCACATTCCCATAGAGCATGGTCTCGGCTCTCGTTGATTCCATCCTCTCCACAGGAGCACAGTTCAAATCAACTGAATTTGATAAATAACTCTCGCCAAAAATCGCAGTTTGCTGTGTTTGCATTATAGTGTGAAAAGAATGGTAGAAAATGTAAATTTAGCAAGAGAGAAATTAACTCTATTGTCTCCAGAATGATATTTCTGGTGTAAAAAGGTGATGGTTCCCACTCACCTTAAGGTGAAACTTGGATTGGCTTTCTAATGTAACGTACTTCAACCATCATGGTAAGCTTAAGAGATACTCCAAGTAAATCCAGTAAAGAAGCGAGTCTGCGCTCTATGTTTTTAACGGTAGAGCGCAGGCTCGCTTCTTTATTGATGCGCCTCATATGCGGCTATTTAGTAATTGTATGACTTCCATAAAAATGATGTAACTGACGCTTTTAATTAACTTAGAAACCATTTATTTTCTTAATTACAATCAATATTATTACGTACTTGTTTAATCATAGTTTTTTTATTTCTATGTCGTTGCAACATTTGTGCCCAACAATATCACAATGTGTTCAAATGAAAACATAGGCAAATCACATAATAAGCTTGTTCATCAATCTGCCCGATCATATATTCAAAAATTTGCCAAATCAACTAATGCTAGCATATCTGAATGCCTCTGAAGGTAACGCTATCGTTATATGTATATGCTATCGATGTATGTCGATGTAGTTGTGTTGGGTCTACACCCAACTCAAAGACATCGACATAAAAGCTTCAAATGTGTGATGTCTGTACTTTAACCCAAAAACACCATTGTCCTAATAACCTACAAACTATATGCACACAAAGCCTTATTAATTAACTCGCACACGTTCCAATTAACGTACGTAATGAAAACACAAAAGAGGTTAAACTGTATTCTACATTGGTTCAGTGACCACGGAGAGTTTAGGTCTGAAAAGGTTAAATGTAAAATCGATTTTATTTTTCAAACTCATATATACTACTGGCTGTGAATGATACCTGATAATGAACACTGAAAATATTATTTCTTTGAAACTATTTTGGATTTTTTTGAGATCTACTCGCGAACCTTACTGCTTTGCATACATTGCCTTAATTAAAACTTTAGGATTGAAATAATATAAATCATTATAAGGCACCTTGTACGGTGCTTTGTAATACCTGTTTAGTATCTTAGTTCTTAAGATTTTTTGTTATAAACATCATGGGATCCTTGTTATTTGATTAACAAAATAAAATCTCTACTTTTACGTGATTGCGACACAAAAGAAGGTTAGGTTATTAAGTACACAATTATCCAATCAGCTTTTTACTCATTGACACCAGCTACCTTACTATTTTCAGACTTTAAAAGAGCTATGTTGTATTTTAATGGATACTTACTAATTGATATAAAAAGACTCCTAAATTGATGTAACGACAGTTAATGACTACTGGATTTTCAATTTAGCGAATTATATGACGGCTTGACTAGATGGCAGGAATTATAATTGATTAACTACTTAAGTTAAGGGAGCTCCTTGGTTTTGTATTAATACTTTATTATATATTTCTCTAAAGCGTTAAATTAATATGACATAATAAAACTTAAGACAATTGAGAGCAACGAAACAATTTCCTAAAATTTCAAAAACACGCACGATCTTTTATGAAAGTAGAATTTAACATTTCAAGTTTCAATTTGAATTTCGAAACGCAGCCACACAGTATCAACACCAAGAAGGTGGTGTAAAGAAAATCTCGTGGCATAAAGAATGCACTAGGAAGAGAGAAATATCTCTGCCAGGAGAAAGGCCCGCGAACAATAGGACATACGGACAGATACTGTACGTGTGACATATCGAATGCGATCTATTCAACGCTTGAGGCTACTGGAATAAGTGGAGTCGAACAACTTGGACAAAAAGAAAAATATAAAAGGAAGCTGATAGCTTTTTTATTTTATTTATTTATTTAACAATTTATGTACACACAAAGACAATTAAAAGGACACAACAGAATATCAGAGAATTGTACAAAGGTACTGCTTATTTGTATAAGAATCTCTTCCAGCAGCCCCATATATGGGAAAAGTTTTTTAATATTACACATAATATTTTCAATTTTTTTCTTAATATTTTAACAGCTATGATACGGGAATAAATATTCGTGTTTATCTCACGGCATTCCTAGCATGGTAGCCTGTATGGAGAAGTAGTAACCACTTTGCCAGCTGGTTGTCAATCGCAATGTGCTGTTGGAATCAATTATGAATGCTATGCATTTCCTTAAGATCGGATACGAATTCATGACGTTTCGCAATTCGAGTTACTCAAAGTAGTTTTTACGCAAGTTATTTTTTACCAATAGAATGAAATATAATAAAAAATATTTTTTAACAAATTGTGGTATTCGCTTCACATGAATTTTGCCGATTTTCTACGGATGTCTTTTCGTGGAAGACACAATGTACTAATCAAATCAAATATATAATATAATAAATGTTATAAAAGTATACAGGAATAACGTAACCCCACCTCTAAATATACTAGAAATAAATATACCTATTAGCGGTTGTAAGGACACGTATTATATCATCTTCATATTATATTAAATTTACAATTCAATACTTAAATTAATGTCTAATTCTACTCCACTGCACCGCTGCGCTGCAAATGAGAAGCATTAATCGAAGCAGAACACAGATACAACGCCGGCAATGAGAGCATTTTCACTGGTTTAGTTTGTGCATATTAGTCAGATGGGAAGTAGGTACTGTCAAGAACACTTTAATCTATGCATAATTTTCTTTTATGCGCTTGTAATAAGGGTTAAGTCTAAGCGATCAAAGTTAATATTTTGCGTTTACAGTCTCATACTATATACTTTACGTACCACGATGCTAGTAAGAGGTATTTCTAGAACATCTTCACTTGTTTTCTCATGTCAACCAGCAAGCTTAATCTTTAAAACCAAAAATTAAAACCTCTTTATTTAAATGGACCCAATTTCTCAGTTCTTTGAAATCGTCAAAATCTAACCCTACCACCGACGAATACTATTGGAGAAGCCGCGCAAGAAACTTCAGTTTTTTAATGTTTGTAATGAAATTTACAAATTATTTATGATATTTATGCTATTGCTGGTCAATATTTCATTATAAATACTTCAAGTTATCTTGATAGATAACGTAGTGGCCACAGATATATTTACAGGACCAAATTCTTGTTACTTACTTAACTGAACCCATTCATAAATTTATTTCTTCGTAACAAAGATAACAATATGTCATAATTATGTTACATTGACAATGTGCAGCTTTGTTAACCATACGTATATATATTTATTTCAATAGCATTCTTTATGCATACAGAATATAAAAGAATTACCCAGCCTTAAGCCAATTAAAGAACCTGATTATATTATTTAAAAAGGTAGCATTTACTCAAGAATGTAGCTGTTCAAAATGCATCAATAAATATTTAAATAAATGATAATTGTAGTAATCAAGAACATAACTAAAAAGAGAGAGAGAAAAAAAAACAATAAAACAAAACAAAAGTCAGTCATGGTATGAGAATAGTGTCTTTAGTGTGTGTGTGTGTGTGTATGTGTGTTTATGTGTGCGTGCGTTAGTGTATACACGCGTACCTACTCATGATGTTAACAAATTCTATATATGAAGCGATAAAACTATATATAATATTTGTTATTTAATCATTATTATTTATTAGTATAAAAATATCATTACTGTAACTACTGTTTGTTATAAATTATTATTATGTAATTATCTTTTATCTCTCGTAATATGCCTTATATTTGTATTTATATATGTCCTATATAAAAGTTTCATATACTTAGGTTTTTTATTACTCAATCAATTCATTTGTATTTTATACGCCTTTATACCTCTCTTAGGTCATCTCTATAAAGTATTAAATTATTTGAAAGGTATTAAAACGTCTTGTCTAGATACATTTTAAGATGGGTCAGCATCAAGTAACTAATTTATTTTAGTGTTAATGTTCATTTCAACAGCCAATAAAATTGCCACGACACGGTAAATTGAAAGAAAGGGATATAGAATTCGATAATTTTACTAGCTACAGCATCATGTTTTATTATTTTTAACCAATTTTAAAAAGCCTCCTCGGCTCTTAATTTTTTTGGTATATTTATAAAAAAAAATCTTTTGAACTTTTAAAACCAAAAATCGACTTATATTACGAAAAAATATTTTAAATAGGATACCTTCTTAAATTGAATTATCTGTGGCTTTTTAGAGTTTTGATGTCGATTTTTACTTATTTTTTTACTATTGCAAACATGAAAAATGAACAATTCTTAGAGCGGGAATTAACACCCCGCTCTATGAACTCATCCAAAAAAAACATTGGTGCATATCGCATCCAAATTTCTAGGCATCTCGCAACATATTTCCTATATGTTGAGAAAGGCAGTCGGTATGTACCCTAATAATAAAAAGATAAAAGAAATGGAATAAATACAAATAAAAAATTAATACTCGTAATACTACGCAAATATTAAACAAGAAAGGAAAATTGATAGTGAAAGATAAATACTTCTTTCTGTTGGAGGTTGTATATATATTTGTAATCGTGTTACGACGCATGTCATATTTGAATCTGCTGTCATTATGTAAAATAAATGTATTTTGAAAACATTGTTTTATTGTACTTCGTATATCTTCTGAATGGAGATTTCCAACACTTTCCTCTTCAGTTAATAGTGACATTATTAGGCGAGTCACGGATATCTGCTGGCAACGCGTTTTTTAACCTGACGGCATGAACCGGAATACGAAAAGGTCTTAGAGTTTTGGATTGGAACCTTGTGCGGAGTAACTACGTGAGAACCAGAGACAATATCGATATGTATGTTCTGGATATGAACGCCTCTAAGACTACTCAAAGTGGGGCTTCTAAAAGATAGGCTAGGCCGAGGCTTCCCACTAAAACTCCTCGCTCTAACGCGAAAAGCATTCGCATAATTTCAGGCAACAGTTTCTCTTCCCTATCACTATTTCTGGTTTGCATATTTTCGTACCCTTCAGTAACAATTACGTAACTGTCTCCCATCGTATTCCCAAAATCTCCCAAGCATCCCTCCACTACCTTGTGATTGCATTAGTATATAGTTAAGATTTTTTTTAGATTATAATAAGAAAACGCTGTATTGAGATCCTATGTATAGTTCCTTGGTGGGATCCTTAACATAGAAAGTAAGTTAAGTATAACTTAACTCGTTGAGCAGCAAGATACTCCCGAGAAACTCCAAGACAGTAAAAAACAATTATGTCCAGATTGCACTACTCGATAATTTAATCAACATAATTCAATAACTTAAATAGCTTACACCACCCCGGCATACCAGTCTGTCGATACAATCGCAACACTATAGAAATTACGTTCCGTACAGCGCTGTTGCAAACTACACAGTTGCCGGCTGCAAAACACCGCGAACTGTCGCCTGCGGAAAAGTCCAAACGTGCACTTCCGAAATACAATAGACAATGCCGTGTAAAATAAAAAAATAAACGTTCCATTTTTAAAAATTTTGATGTAGCTAAGATTGTTATAGCTGTATTTAATTTTGTTTTCTTTTTAAATATCTTTTGTTTACAAAAATGTGAATTTAGTTTCTAGTTTTACTATTAATAGTGTACCTATGTAAATATGGTGTTATGGAAAAGAGTGCTTCTGGTGGCGGCCTTTTCGTCTGTATTGGATGTCAATAGTCAAAATTTGTTCGCGGAAAATGTAAGTAATTTTGAGTTAACAATTATAATACAAAAAAATTGGGTATATATTTAACACCGCTTTATAAGTATTATGTGTGTGTGTGTGTGTGTGTGTTTTTATTAACATGTGTACCAGTAAGTATTTAGCTGATTATTACATGTCATTATAAAATACAAAAGTATTTTAAATTTGTGAAATTTTTTTTATGTAAAGTGTGAAAGATGACTAATTAAAATGGTTAATAAATTTTTAATTATAGCCGCGACATCATTTTGTTAACATATTAGTTACATTCAATATTCAAGAGTCAAAAAACCTATTTAAATAATAAATTTGGTAATATAAATTTGAATAAATGGTATGTAAGTAACTAATATAATCCCATACGACCCAAGAAATCATAACTTTCGAAACAAAAACTATTTGCATAGGACATGTGACGTTTTATTTGCGGCTGCTTGTACCCACGTGATCACAATCACTTTTAATAATGTATAATTAATTCGTGAAAGATATAAAGTAGTTTGATTAGTAAATCACCTAATTCATAAACAACAATACAAATATATCCTGAGCTGGAAAGGATACAAAGCTAATCGATAGTCCAAACCAAACAAATTTATTTAGATTTTATAGTGTTGAGCTCCCGCGATAAGGTCCACATTTCTTTTTTATAAAAAAGCTCAGCAAATGACTCGACACCACCTGATGATAAGCAGTAGAACATACATATGTGAAGATAGCTTAGATGGATTGTTTTTAAACTAACGAACTTTTTAAAACATACAAACTATTAAAAAATTGTTTTCAAACATGGATGTCACATGTTACACAGAGTACTCTGCACGTATTCTTGATGTCTACAGGGAAAGTCTCTTAGGTAGACTTTCATTTACAAACGTCTAGGATAACGTTCGCCAATTTAGATAAGAATGCTTACTTGCGACACTTGTTGAATAAAATATCTGTTTAAACCAATTAAAAGCTCTTAATGATGTTTTATATGGGTACTTTTGTCTGCAACTTAATAGACTCCATTCTTAGTTGCACGTCTAAATATAACTTACGTTAAAAGGTTGGCAGAAGAAAAGGAAGAATGTCAAGGTATCACAATACGATTATAACATTTACTGATTTATTAAAAATTATTTTCACTATGATAATCATAGGAACCCTGAGGAAAATGATACTTTCCCCAAAACCGCGTTTTGAATGAACTTGACAAGCAATACTTTCTTAATAATGAAAGGCGCTGATTTCGTATAACTTATCTACAATGTATCTTCTAAAATAAATAGTGCTATTACTTTTCATATCTATTATAGAGACTCCAGCGACAGCTTCATCGAGCATAATAATTATGATGCTTTTAATCAATGTTATTGTTTGACATGATGAGTAATATCTTCAAAAACCTTAAACGTACTGCAGGATACAGTCCCATACACATGGGAGAGAGACAATATAAGCTTTAACCATTAGACCACGCACTAAACCACATTAGACCACACTGGTCTAATGCGGGTTGGATTGGTAGTCTTGGCGGGTTGGTAGTCAAATGCGGATACAATAACAACCAAGAACAAAGGTTCATCAGACCTTCCGAAGCACTAAAGAGTCCAAATACCAAATATAAATTGACCTATCAAGGAAGAACCCATGGAGTAGGTTAAAACCATAACGCTTGTACCAGTACGTGGTGAGTATTCAAATACTAAATTCAGATAACATATGAATGCTACAACCATCCGTCTATTTAATAATCATATAAAGAGCTGTTCATAAAAAAGGATCCGAATTGCAGTCGCCGCTGCGCCTACGCAGGTCAAGGCCCTCGTGATAGTTATAACAATGCTATAACTGTTTAAACAATAAAAGGTATTTGTGTAGTCTTGTTTAATACTTAAATTGTCACTGGCCGCCCATTTCTAGCTGCCTTGACATACGAAAAGAGCACTCAGTTCGAAATGCTTCTTGCGTTGTATTCCTCAGGCATAAGCTCAGAAGGGTCGTGACCTCCATTTTTTAGTCCTTTCATACTATGTTCGGCAGTGTTCAGAGTGGTGTGCGTGGTTTCTTCCCTGGAGTTTGACCAATTAACAATAAGTTTCTCGAGGTTGTCATAATTGTTTCTGATAATATATCGGATACATTTAAGAAAGCTACGAAGACAGATAGTTAACTTATTCAAGATCGTGAAATCCAGCAGGATGACGCGATAGAAAGAACTTAAAGTAAGTGTTCATATCAAAAAATGAGTTGAAGGACATTGACTGCTTTCTTGGTTTTCGAGTAGTGATCGTTTATTATTTTGAGAAATTGTCAACTTACAAACTGCAAAACGCTAAATATTTAACATATACTCATATATATAATAACATAAAAATAAACAGCTTTGACTAACCACGTCAAAGAAATAATAAAACCAATAAAGGTTGTCGCGTGAAAGTCAATAATGATTTGTTCAAATTATATGCAAATAGTGATTAATTTTCACAGTATTTAAAAACCTAGTAGTTTACTATGATGGATTAATATATATATTGCTCTTTCTTTAATATATTTGCAAAAGGAATATTCAGGTGCCGCAGACCAATTTTCGTTAGGTTTCATTAGGTTAGGTAGAAATTTCATTAGAAATCAGCAGTGCCTCTGCATTCAATTCTTTAGTGTAAGTTTTCTTTAAGTAATTTGTTTCTTATATCTCATGGTATCCTTATTAGAGGTTTAACTCTCAATAATACTTAAAGAAACAATAGTATCATCTAATATTTAATCTGTGTATCACAAAAAGGAGAAAGCTCCAATTCCTTTTATCACTAAGCAAAGAATAAATTGGTAAATAACCGCACGTCTCACCACATAATTGAAATGGCCGCGAACAATCCCATAAGATACCTTCAGCTCTTAGGTAAGGATTGCGTGAAAAGGCAGTGCGGTTTACTAATTACCCTCATTTGAGAATATTACAAAAGACTAGGAACGTCACCATCTTTGTTAGATACCAGCTTTGATAAAAATATAAAAGCAAATATAATTTAATGAGCATCACGCGCTGGTTATAATTTAAATTGCATCCACAATTCATTCTAATTAAATCTTTTTATTGAACAGATAGTTTTGTTTCAATCGAAATACATATATAAAATATTTATTGCTAAAGCAAATGGAAATTTGGAAAAAGATTCAAGAAATATAAGAGGCTATTCCGTTAAGAATTCTAAGAGAAAACCGAATTCAGTTCGTCTTGACGTATTATCTCAATTTGTTTCACGTACTATTTTGTCCCTGACATTCCTGATGTTTTAGGAAACTTTGTAATTTTGATAGAAAGGCTCCTCTCATCATCTCTCATCCTGATGTTACAGAAACAAATTTCATTCAAGAAGCAACACTGAACCCCTTTATATTGCAGGCGTATCCATCAGATAAACTTTCAGCTTGTTAACATTCTTCGACTTATAAAAGGCTTCATTTAAATCACCACTTTCATTGACCTTAAAACCTTCCAGGCATGAAGGAAACCCAGCTGTCCGTGAGGCAATGCCATTAAAATAATCAAATATTGCAAATAATATTCGTATCTAGATATTTCAACACAATTCAAGCGCGCTCCGATGGGAAACTTATTCACATTCACACTGTTTTGCTTCACAGCTAATAGCAATTCTGTGTCATTCGAAACTAAACTAAAGATATCTAAACGAAACCTCCCTTTCATTTTATTTGGATAAAAATCTTATTTATTTTCAGAATTAAATTATTAATACACAATAAGATTTTGGGGTAAATTCTTAAAGACACATGGTCGTGTGGTATTGAAAATATAACAGCAGCCGCCATCTTTATTTTTATTGAATTTAATAACTTAGATCATTTGCGACAAGAACAAAGAAATTTAATTCTCTTTTTAGCAGTTTCCAGCATTTTAGTCATAATGTGCTTTGCATTACAGACAATTTTAACATCTGCTATCTTAAAAATTATTTCTTCAACATCGCTGTGTTACCTAAGTGTTCAATAATATTACAGTTCTCTTGTATTCTAAAACATTTAAACGATTATTTTTAACATGTAAAAGGTGGAACCAACCAACCTAAGAACAAGCCCATTCGATAGAATTACGAACGGGTGGTTTAGTAATGAGAATGGTCTTGAATAAGCGAACAAAAGTTTTTTGTACATCATAGCAACTCAAGTAAAAGTCCCAGGCTTAATGGCAATGAAGTCTTGATATCCAAATTATACCAAATAATTCACCCGCTGCATCATTAACGAATTTTGTCGACAATATTCCGTATTTTGACAAAAAAATGGCCTCATTTTCGTGTGCACCGTGGTCGTGACAATGAATTTAATACCATTTTAAGGCACTTCGCGTACACTACGACATTTGTCAGCAATTTCAAACAATTTTCTAGTCAAGAAGTGCACATTCGTGATTTCCAATGGTTAGCTGGCTACGAAGATTAATTTGAACTCCTGCGCATAATTTATGTGGGTATCAGCTTGGAAATTGTATACCGTTTCTGTGCTTGTGATTTTTGCTGGAATTAAAGTGTTTAAATGCCGTTTTTGATGCTTGTAGTTTAATTTTTTTGCGGAAATAATTACTACATAGTAACTATATAAACAATATCTAACAATACCTTGATTTAACCAAAAAAAACTGAATTTATAATACTTATATCTAATTACTAGTTCTTTTATATATCCTATTTTTGTATCTACTTAATCATTAATTTTTATCAATGAAGCATTTTCATAAAATTATTTGACTTTAAAAATAAATAAATTATTAATCGTTACTACTTTCGAAACTCTTTTTTAAGCTTAGTAAAATATCTAAATTTGTATTTCATAATCAAAGACATTCACGCAATCGTTTATTAATAATATTGTTCATTATAACGTTTAATGAATTTCTATTTATATTTCTGCTTCACGCGCTTAATTTATCTTGAGAATTAAGTTAGGTCTGCCTGTTGGAATAAATAAGCAATAAAATAAATTACTACTTAGCTTGCTTGCAGCTAATTCGTAAAAAATATGCCATATAACAGAAATGAGTAAGATCAGAAACTGATCTTTCTTTTCATGGTTTCTTGATATTGAATCCAAAAGCATTTTGCTGTCACATTTTATATGGTATTAAAACCAAAACCAAAAAATAAGGATCTTTACCTTCTTAGAAATATTCACCATAAGAGTGGGAATGTTCTTATTCGATAATCTTCATTACATACATTTAAGTTAAGTACTCATTATGTTTACATTACAGGGATCATAGGCGATTGTAGCCGTATTTAGGGAGGCGCTTCCTACAGCCATTTTAAGACTTTTTAAGGTCGAAAATTTAATACACGGTTCTTAATGTCGTGTCATGCCGGTTGTACTTTATTTATTTATTCTTTGGGAAACATTCATTTATTATAACACTTAAAATTACAATATAAAATTGATACGTTCCTATCAAATTTTAAATAAAGATTAATTGGAATAACACATATATATTTGATTAAATAAAATTCTATTAAGAAGATGGAAGATGCAAAACATTAGTGAAAAAAGTGTAATTCAAAATCAAGTCCACTATTTTTTCAAAACAAAGGGTATACTATGAGTATGCCAAAGTATGTAAAACAAAACTATTTTATTACAACATTACCTTCTGCGTTTTGGTTAGTACGTATACCTTTTATTTTGTTTGTTAATGGGCACGGAACTTTCCCACAATAAAGCATTTTTTTCTATGTACATTATTTTTAAGAGTAATTAGTAGTATTTTCAACTCCATTTTCGAGCGATGTATAGATGAGCTATATATATATTATATCTAGTTTATTTTATACCAGATAATGTCCAGGAACCAGATAGTGTACCATCAGTTGGTAACCATAGCCTCTACACACCAGCCATATCAAGGAATTACTAAATACTATCGGTGCGTTGACATTTTATAAAAAAGGTGTTAATCTCTTTACTGCTCTGTGCAAAGAACAGAATTACGGTTGAAATAGAAAAGGCGGAATAAAGAAGAAGGTTCTATGTCCCTCCGTAAGTATTTTTATGTATGTTTCCTATTTATATATCAACTGTAAAAAGTTTCTAAATATTTTTTTTATTCAGAAGTATGTACTCCTCGGATAATCCCATTGTCACCAAGTCAAGATCTGATGATGGAAACATTAACCAAATTCCATGACCACCTATTACGTCTTCCATATTCATTGCGTGTTTTCTTTTTGTATTACTCATTCCAAATCATACGTTACACATTAAACAAGCAAGTGATATAAACACTATATCACAATTTAGTTTATTTTGATTTTTTATTATTTTTTTTATTACCGCTATAGTATAGATTTCTGTGTTGTGGAAAATTTTAATTTAAAATTATAAAAGTAATTGTGATCTTTAATCTTGACTTTGATTAGACCGAATAAATTAATTTTGACTTTGACTTTGATTAGGCAGTTGAAATGGAGTTCGTCCATCTAGAGTCTACCTGCTATAGCCGTTTTGCCATTAATAGCGTTGTTGCGGACTGGCTGGTTTTATAAAACTTTATGTTATATAATTTTTTAATTTATATTTTCATATGCGCTATTGTTTTTCTATCAGTTGTTCAATATACACGTCGTAAGCGACACATGGTGTTTCATTCTCAACAAGCGTTTTCTTCTAAGCCCGCGAACATCTTTTAAAGCCAGTAAACTCATTCTTATACGTTAGTCAAATAATTTATTCGCATACATCAACGCGCATTCCACTTTATAGACTCAGAACTGTATTCAAGTGATGTCGTGATATAAAGTAAAACCTTCACATTTTATGCTCAACTCAGGAATTCAAATACGCGATTAACTTGAACTAATTTTAAAAGGATTGTATTGACTGATCTGCGTGTGCGTTATCCTAATCTTACCTAACCTTTAAACTTCACGAAGAACGTTTCTGAAGGACTTCTAAATTTAAATATAGTACATTCATTCAAAAATAATACGAAAAGGACAGCAATTTGAAAGGTATGTTCAAACTGTAATAAAAATAATTTGTAATTTAATAAATGTAAGTCTTGGTGACACCTACATAAGTTTCAATATTGTTTATGATTTTATTTACCTTTAAGCTGTCTTTATATTAGGTAATAAACACCGGGGTGCATCGAGTCAATTTATACACGTAATAAAACTGTAGAAATCAAGTGTCTGTATATATTGAATATATTCACTAAATTTTGAGCCAGGACATCTAAAAAAGAGTGAGAGAGCATGAGAATCATATTTCTATAATCTTTTTTTGTTTGAAAGCGATAATCACTGACTGCATCTCTGAAGATATTGTTGCAGTTTTGACTAGTAGATACAGTTTTGCTCAGAGCAACATCTAAGCTTTGATTCGTAAAAATCGGATATCGGAAAAGTTATCGTCTTTTAGCAATAATGCTATTAAGGAATTCGTTAGAAGCTTTAGTAATGTGGAAAAGTTATTTAAACATGTGCAAACGTATAACAAGATATGGTTCTTGATACTTAAAAAAAAAATGTATTATTACTGGTTTTCGAAGAAGCAGTGTTCTTTGTAATGTATAAATACAGATAACCTGTTGCGTTATTTACATACACTGTTTTAAAAGATTAACATTCTAAAATTAGTAGATGGCTGTCTTCAATTTAATCAAAATTTAAAATTCTGGCTGATATATCAACACACATCCTAGGAGATCGAATGTGTACCAGGTGTTTGTATTAACTACGAAAGGTATTTCGTAATTCCACCCCTAAGAGGGTAAGATGGAGGGTCGAGTTTACTGTTAGATTATTCACTGGTGGATTGAATTAAATTTTCGCGGCATTTTTATACATTTGGTAATAATACATTGCCGTTTATAACAGAAGAAGAATACTTAAATTTTGGTCCATATAGTCATCAATTTTAACCTTTCAAACTTGTCAACGATATGTTATTTAAAAATCAATTTTAACTCTTCCCAGTCCCTCGACAGCTCGAGGGACAGGAGAATACCCCTCGTCAGAGAAGGCCAGATGGCCGAGGGTCAGGACGACAGAGCGAGGAATCGGCGGACAATTCTGGCGTTATCAAGCAAGACTGCCCGCTGGAGCCTCGCAATCATTGGTCCATCACCCAGTCCCAATCTCTTCAGATGGTGGCGAAGAGAAATTGGGACGAGACCATTGGTTGAGACTACGACTGGTATGATCTCAGTGGATATCACCCTCCACATATAGTAACCTAACCTCGTGTGCCAGGTTCAGATACTTGATCTTTTTATCTGATTTCACGAGTCAAGGATATTATTATTAATAATTAAAATAATAATAAAATGTATCATAGTTTTCATAAAATCATCCCCAGACAGAGTCAAATAGTACTCCGAATATTTAGCTTTAATAGACACGTTTAAGGTAGGATTTAAGGCGTTTCAGTAATAAAAATTTAATCGAAGTCTGCTTTAGTGTAAGCTTACGCAGCTGTCTGGTGAATCTAGCACATCTTCTCTCATGCGCTTTAAGAAAAGCCATATAAGGGACTCTCATTCCAGATGTCAGTTAAGTTTTTAATGTTATGATTGAATTACTAACGTTTTAAGAACTAATGTAGCTGTCGTAACCCAAAGAATTGCGATTGGCGAATAGGCGCTGGCGAGCAGCGCAAGAGCGATCAGTTTAAAGGATCTTGGGGGAGCTCTATGTATACTCTATGTATGTCTTTGCCTCCCCGCTGATATGATTATTATTATTTCTATACTCGATTGAGAGAGTGTGAATATGATTATTAAAAATAAGTTTATTTTTGAATTTAAAAGGGCGGAAACTATGCATTTGATCTGGATCTATTGGATGCAATACCTGCTGGTGTGCCTTGACACAATAAACAGCAATATAAAATAAAAACAGATGAAATTGTTACACGTGCTCTAGATTGTAATAAATCTCAGAGCGTCACTAATTGCTCGCGCGCATTGTCGCAATGTCAACGCACGCAGCTGTGTCTAATCGTCGCGGGAAAACTTCACGGGAAAACCATCCCAATTCCCTTCGGCATAAAGGAAATATTTTCTTTTTAAGAGCTAAATAAATGTTACAGTTTAGAAGAGTTAACGGTTTCGAAAATTCAGAAAGGTATACTGTTACCGTAATTTTTTGATATATACTTGCCCAAACTATTTCAAGGCAGTTCGTATGGAAAAGATTTGTACTACTAAACTATTTGCTCAGTCAAATTAAATTTTATGCATTTTACTGCGGAAGATGGCCGAGTTTCAAAAGAAATTTATTAAATAAACATTATTAGATTTATTGTCTGTTGAATAATGAATTATTTTGAAATTTTTATAGTATTCTATTATCTACTAGAAACTGAATCGAAACAAATAATGGAATTTTAAAAAAGAAACAATTCAGATTAAGAAATTATGCAATATAACATTTTTGTTCGGAGTCAGTGCTTGACTGTCTGCTGCTACTGTTAATTTTTAATATTGAATTTTTTGTGTTTCAAATTTGTTTTCAGTTTTTTTCACAATTTTAAATGGTAAGTTCTTGAGGTCAGCGTTAGATGGGTGACAGTCAGTAATGTCAACTTGCCTGTGTGTCGTTGGGTAAAATATTCGAATAGCTTTAATTAAATGTGCAACATGTAATATGTACCATTAAAATTTGGAAGTTGCTCTCGATATCCCACGGCTCCCGTCATCAGATCCTGACTAGATGACAAAGGCATCACGTCAGGAGTATAATCTTTCGTTTTACCATTCACAGAAAAATCGGTGAACATATATACAAAACAATACATACACGGAAACATAGAACTTCCTCCTTTTTTAAGTATGATAAAAACGGTCCAGCAGTTCTTGAGTTATTAATTATTCATTCGTTCATTTACTGCATTGTTAATATGTAATTTGAATAATCCCTCAAATACGCAGGAGTCGCTGAGACGGTACCGCGGCCGGTTCTGTGTGACATGGTCCATTAGAAGCTCGGTCATTACCAAATCCCTGGTCTTGGTCCGTTCTCGCTATCGAAGTGATCAGCGCTTAAATGAACAGGGAAATAAGTCAGTCAAACTTTCTACGGGTCTCAAGCAGAAGGAGGTACATGCTATCACGGCATCTCATCTCATCAGTGGGAACCGTTGCGTATCGTCGAAAGTGCCGTAAGCGGAATTTCTAATTTTTCTCATGAGTTAATTCCTTGTTAGCATAAGTTAGTCATTTATAATAATAACATAAAAGTGAGTTTATTTTCACTTGTTTTTGGCATACATAAATCATAACGTGGTCATTGCAATAGCTTTCATTTTCAACAAAACTTCAAAAAAGGAGAGCTTTCTCAATTCGACTGAAGTTTTTTTGTATGACTGAGATATTTTCAAAAATTTTTATTTATTCGATAGTGTTGCTTCTGGGCTGGTTACATTGTCACTGAGTCAGGATCTGTTGATGGGATTCCAGGTAAAACGAGGGCAACATTTCATTTTAACACTTCACTCTTATTGTTCTAAAAATATCAAATGAAATTCAACCGTATTATGTTTGTAAAGCATTATGGCCCACTTTTAACCTGATGTTAGAGCTTGTATGCCCATTTATTGAACTCAATCATGAAGTTGCATTATCTATTTGACATTAATACTCAACAGATTGCACTTATTGGCTGATACAATATTACACTGACCCTAAACAAGTTTCTGTTACTCAACTTTATTCCGTAAGCATATTTAGACCTTCCTATGCTTGTTTTCCATACGTATTTAACCGACTGCAAAAAAAGAGGAGTTTGTCTTTTTATTGTATGCATTTTCACCAATTTGTCTGTCAGTGTTGAAAAAATAATTCCCCTAAGTAAGACAAATAAAAGTACAGATATTTTATTCGTGTCTCATTAATCTGTCAAGCCATACAGTCCGGGCACTATTATCTTTTATTAACTGAACCGTTGTCGTCGTAGTCTTTCACGTGAGACGCAGCAGGTCAAACCACGCCACGTACCAATATATTTGCAAGTTTTGAATTCATATGTACATTTATTCAGCGCTTTAACAGTAAAGGAAAACCTCGTGAGGAAACCTGCACACGCCTATGAAGAAATTCTTAGGTTTTGTATCAAGTCCAACCCGCACTTGATCAACGTCGTGGACATACCTAATCACCCTAATCCGCTTCTAGAAGCATTCGCCATTTTATAACAACTCAATCATTTCTAATTCTATACCATATTATTTTATTATCTTACGTAACTATCTGTAAGGAGGTTTATATCTTTTTTAAATAGAACATGAGAAGGATAGATATAAAATGACGTTTCTCAATCAAGTTGTCTTTAAAATGCAATTCACTACATTTTGCCGTATTATAATTCGCCACATGTAGAAATATGCCGACTTTTCTGGGCGCTAACTATAAAACTAATAACAAGAATTGGTTCCCTGCCTATCCTAACTTCACGTTCTTAAATTCATTATATACTTTTCATATAGTATTTAAATAAATGAGAGGCGCTGAACTTAGGCACAAAAGGTGTTTAAAGAACCTTCAACGGAACCAATGTTGCGGTTGCAGGCGGAAAAGATTACGTAACTGTCAGTTAAATAGCTCTGTTTAGTTATAATAAGTATTGTGATTGTATCTAGACTACTTTTTGTTGCTGAAGTCTTTTTGTGTTGCATTGGTAAAAAATAATTCTTCGTCCATTTAAAATATTCCATTCCAAGCATACTAGTGTACAAACAAAATCTCTGTAGTCGAAATAATAGGAAGAAAACGTTCCCAAATGTGTTTAATGAGAACAATTTATAAATGAAACAAAGACGTAATTTCGTTTCTCTGTAAATACAAAAGCTTTATTTAAGATAATTTTTGTACAACATGAAAATCAAATTAAGACAAAAGCAACTGCATTTAAAGCCTTTATTCTAGGGCTCTCATCTTATTACATTTTACAAATATTTATTGCTTTGAATAATTCTTTATATTATTAGTAAATTTCCAATCAATTAATTAATACATGGCAACTGTCAGTTTAGACAGTACGCCGCACAGAACGCAACCAGTACTAAACTAAGAAAAGAGGTTTCATATCAATAATTTAAATATTTTAAGTATTAAAAAAATCTATTCAAATAAACGTTATCTGTACACCTTAAACAAACATTTTTGCCGCAAAATTTAATTCCTATATAAAATACCATTGCATAAAAAAAAGTATGATTTTGCCTCCCCACATTAAAATAATAGAAGCAAGCTGAAAGAATCGATAGCTTTGTTGTGACGTTGTTAACGTCGGATGCCAACGGTCAAATAGCCGTAGATGCTCCGATGCACGGCCGATGAACTTAGCTTGCACAAGTATAAACCGGTGTGTTCATTGGGCTATGCAATAAGTTATTTTTCTTATAAATCTAGACAGGAGAGTATCGATTCATTATTATAAACTAGAGAAGTACTTGCTTTGTTTTTTTTTCATAAAAAAGCAATGAAATTGAAGATTCGTATCGATGGCGGATTTTTCTTTGTCCTTTTAAACACAACTTCGTGCTTAGGGTTTAAGGGTTTTAGGTAAATGGAAAGTACCCTATAGGTTCTATTCATGGTGTGGTCATGTCGTATGATTCAAAAGTTTTATTTATTAACAGCTTTAAAGAATTGTAGTTTTCTGAGCGTTCCTTACAGATAACTTCTAAAATTATGGAATGAAATTCCAAAAGTAGAGATAGCAGTGTATAATTCGACAAGCCAAAAAGATGTGACATAATAATCGAATACAATATTATTAAAAAAAATATATGTCATAAACGATGCAGCCAGGATGTTGTATATTATAGTTACATTTGAAAAAAAGGTTTAGTCGAACAATAACGAAGTTATCTTATAAGGGTTTCTTTCTTCCTTTTGTGGACAACAAAACATATATAAATGTTTAGGTTGTAAAGAAACATCTATTTGGACATTCTATGTATGTATCTTAATTCTTTATTGACATTTTTTTCCCTTCAAATTTTAGCTTGACATACTTAAGGGGTAATTGTATTCCTATTTAGATTAGCTTTTATACTGAACTGTTTTAGCTTTCTTTACGCTGATTATGTGTTGTACTGCTTATACATTTTTTTTCAAAATAGCAATTTAATTCGTCAAAAATTGTTCACTATTGTTTCAAAGACTTTTAAAATATTTACTTAAATAAATTATAGGCTTGTATATTATATATATATGGCCCTGTTTCGTTTTACTAATTGAAAATTTAATAAGATGTCATATTTTTTTCCATTATTTAAAGTGATGTTCTCACAAACCTTTAAGAATCGGAAATCGGAACATTCTTTAGCCGTTTCCCCACTACACATCCGCTACGTAAAATCGACGCTCGCACGCGACATAATATCGATACATTACACGCAACAATCGATGCTAATGCGAATTTTATATCTCGTTCTCACGATATCATCATCTCACATACTAATTGATCAAAAGAAATTGAATCACATGTCTTTGAAGATAGAGTATGGATTTGTCATGTTTCAGGTGCAATGGTGATATTTAATATAAATAGCTAGCAATGAGCAAAAATACACATATTGCATTTATTGCCGATAAAAAACATAAGTAGCTAACCTGACGGTGACCTATCAATATTGGTATTCTAAACATCGGAGAAGCTAATTATACTTAATTTTAATTTGATCTACAATGAGCCAACCCAATTCATACTTAATTTTTACCTTTCAATATTCTAGATTACTAAATTCTATGTTCTTAATCAATCAAACATGAACATCTAGCGTCAACGCATTAAGACGGGGTTGCCTCACTAAGTGAGTTTCAGTGGCAGCTCTCTTGAGGAAATCCCCGCAATGCTCTTAGTTTAGTTTTGTGTTGTAGATTGTATAAAATTAAGGAATCTGAGTATTATTCGTATTGTTGAGATGCTGCAGATCCACCACATCATTAGCGAAAAAGGAAGACCTTCCATTGAGCTATTATTTACTAATGAACCACGACCCGACTGTAACACGTCAGACTTTGTCTATACTCCGATGTGACTTGTAAACATTGTAAGCGTGATTCAGGCTTTTTATTACGTATTGTGACGTTTCAATGTCTTGTCTCGGCTGAGTGGTAACATTACAGTACTTTTTATTGATCAACCATTTCTGGATTACTACATACCTATTCGTTAATATAGCGCTATGATGTAGCCGCTCCAGTATCAATTTTAGTAATAAGTGTCATTTAGAAAATCATTGCTTCATAACTAACGAATCAAGAAAGTTTTAAATTTGATTTTAAGGTATTTATATCATATTATTTTATTGATTTCACACCTTTATTGTATAGCTTAGGGACTATGCAACACATGCTTTTTCTTAACAAACTAATTTTAGTTATGTTTACTGTAAGTTTCTTACTTTGTAAATAACAAATTCAAAACAATTCAAGTCCCACAAAAGCTGTTCTCAACCTTGGATCTCTTTTAATTAATTTCAATTTCGTAAGACATTTCTCGTAGGTTATTTACAAACGATACATCAAATCCCATTAACTAAGAATATGACATGTAACGTGACACATTGCCACAACACATGTGATGAAATTATTTTCTCACTAAGCATGGGGGTATTCATGATAATGATTTTAATTATCATCTACCTACTTAGCAGCCTTAATACCACCTTTGAGAGATTGTCATCCAACGTCTGATGTAAGACAGATAATTAGGGGCCAATTACTGCATGTTGCGGAACAAGACCGGCAACAATCACGTGACAAATGGCACACGGGACAAATTTCGCTCAACGGGACACTGGCTGTTAGGTTGCAGCATCACTTAGATTGAGCGTTGCGCGTCATGTTGGTGGATATTAATAGTATAGTGACATTAATGACCCGGATAAACATATGGCACATAGAAGCCTCCGATACATTAGGGTCAATTACTGTGTTGAGACACTCGCAACAACCACGTGAAATGTAACGAGACAAATTTCGAGGAATATTTTGCAGGTAATACTAGTCAATGCTTAGAGAAATGTCACCCGAAGAGTTTTTGGCGATTATTAAGTGCTCCGTGCACACTTATTTATGTAGAGAAACGTAAGCTACAGAGGTAGCGAATGGTAGATTTCTTAGTAGCTACACCGAGAAACTAGAATCAATATTTTAAATGATCATACCTTCTATAGCCAAACAGGAAACAAAACTATGGAGCGCTTTTAGCTCTCAAATCTGTCTTGCCATTTCATACACTTTCCGAGTATCAAATGATTGCAACTTACAATAAGAACTGATTGAATTAGCCGTCTTAGCATAAACATCCCACGAGTCAATTTCCTTTATTTCGATAATCACGGTTTGAAGTATCCCAAATTTAAGACTATAATGACTAGGGACACGTGCGCTTACTCTGATCGGGAGCAACGTCACGTCATGTTGGGGGATATTTTTGACCCCTAATGTATCTGGCTTGATACATCTTCTGTAATGAGCAAATATATAATAGTTTTCAGTGTTGTTAATTTAAAATGTATCAACGTAGTCGTGGCATTGTCTTTCGCGACATCATGCTTAGCGGAAACCTTTTAGTTCATTAGTTTAGTTTTAAATTTGATTCAAGTTTGAACGTGTTTTCATTTGAACAAACTTTTGCTTCTTTTGAACTTTTGTTTCTATTATCTTGATAACTTATACAGTATCTACAAATTATAAAATTAAATACTACACAGTTTATTAATCCAATATCATGTGAATGGTTGCTTCTTCACATAATTAAATACAATTCTCATTTTATTTAACACTTTTAGAGAAAATATTTTAATCACAGAGGAAAAAGATCTTAAGTTGGGACCATAACTACTAGCACATCGCCGTTCAACCCCTTGAGATCATAATTGCCTCCTAAGCTTTAACTGCCAAGACAAAAGCACTTGCTGGAATAAAGGTATTCAATGACCTACCAATATATATTAAGTCATTTATATATTACAAAAAAGCTTTTACAATTTAAATGAGTACTATAATTGGAATTATCTTTAAAAATTGTAATGTTAATATTGTACGCCCGAAAATGGCAATCTGTTGTGACTCATGCATGCGATTGTAAGATATATATTGTACACAGAATCACAATAAAATTTATCTTATCTTAACTGTTAACTAGCTGCCGTAATTTTTACTAAGTCTCTGGGTGAAGAGAGACAATATTAAGCATGCTTGTAATATAAATTAAAGCATCACTTGTTGTCCTCCGAATAAACATCGAACGCGGAAGTGTATGCTGACAGCTCAGAACACAAAGCCCCCACTAAAATCCTCTTAGCTCTTACAAAAAATGACAAATGTAAATAATCTGAAACTTATAATAAAAACTAATCTCTCTTCCTATTTAGGGACATAGGCATTTATATGCTAGCTAACAATAACATTTATATTGATATTCCAACCACCTGCATAACATTCACTACTGTATTTAAATTACTCTGCCTTAAATTATGTTTGCCACATAATACCTTATCGTTTTTATAACCTTTATCGCTAGAGTAAATAATATGCACCGAATTAATAAATTTGTAATAAAGAAAATTAACGTTAAGATGCGAAGTAGAAATTGTTTTAACAGACGATTTTCTTAGTAGGTATATAACTAAATTCGTCATCGCATTTCTTCGCCTCATTTTTATCTCGACTTCAGATTACGAAACTGCATCTAAAGCGTACGCAGGAAGCATGGGAGAAACACATGACTACTTTGGTCCATAACATCACCACGTTGGCCCAATAGAGGTTGGTGGGAAAAGCAATTGTCATAACAACCGGGATCGACGGGACGGTTGTCCAAAGCACAGAGGAGCTGGAGATGACATATTTCAATGATATAATTGATTGGTTGAATATCTGTTGCGGAATGGCTAGTAATTTTACGATTCTATATGTGTATTTTATTTATTTTTTTATTTTACAAACATACATTTTGTTTTTCTATCAGCTTACAAAACATATGCTCTCGAAGCTGACCGACAGTTTCATTCTCAAAACCCTCTAAGGACCAAACATGGCGAAAATTGCTTTGTTGTGCTCAAAAACTGCTAACGAGCTTTTTATATAATTTAGTTAAGTACAGCAGTAACATCTGCAATAAACTTTAGAGTAAGTCTCTTGTAATGTATCGCTCTTCCATTTGGTATCTAAGAGATAGCAAGATACAGAAGACAGGTGAAGAAATGGGAGCATGATCTACTGCAAGGGATTGCATTAGAACCTAGTGGTGGTAAAATATGGAGAAGGCCAGTAGACTAAAGTTCACTTAATTCAACTATGAAGTCATTCCCCTCCATTATTAGTTATCTCAAAATACATCTTTTTCTCAGTTATATCATCATTCACACATTCTATCAATATTTTTCTTTAGTATCCCTCTTCCTTGATCGCAATCTAAATTCCTACCAGAGTTAGGTACGTAACACTAGCAGTGAAGATAAGGCTTTTAATCTAAAATGATCGTTTAAAATTGAACTAGATTTCGTAGTTAACAAACTATGCGTTAATACCATCAATCACCTTACTCAATCACCTTCACCTCATTGCCATGTTAAAATTTAGAAACAAGCATTTGTCTCAGCAGCATTTGTTATCTGAATGATTTTGTTTACTTCCGACATTTGACATATTGTTTTTATGGCAACGCCAAAACGACTTCATTAAGCTAATAAAGAATGACAGGTTTTATATTTCAAAAGCTACTGTTGTAATCAAATATTAACCACCACGATTAATGTTTTGTTCAGGTTCTATTGAAGATGCAGGTTATATGAACTTGAAAATCGGATACTAAAAATAATCGTTTAACTTTTTCGATAATTAAAGCAAATATAAGCTTATTCACCCTTCTTCCGGGGAATAAGGAGTCCTCTACCTACGGACTTACCAGCCACTGTTTAGTCGTCGGGCGTGTAAACGATTCGCTCAACACCTGATTCGTTAAGATTACATATAGTTAATAGAAATCTACGAATAATTATAGTTTAGTAATCTACTCGTTCAATGTATGACTGCAAAGTTATTTTGCAAGCTTTAACTTTTATTTATTTTGTCAGCTAAACCAAATTATAGCCACTGGCTAAGCGACGGGCGTGTATGAAGCTCACACAGTTCCACATAAATTTGGACCTGGGAATAAACTAAACTAAACTGGTAACACGGGGGCTACTCGGTTTCTGCCGAAGCAATTCACCTAGTCGCCCCCAGATCGGCAAAAACCTTACAATCCCAAAAATTTCCCAACTTGAGTTCTTTCAAAAGATGTGATAAGGTACTTTTTAGGCCGAAAATGTGGCAATATACCAAGAGCTGCACTAGCTATCTTCATATATGGACTCCTCTACTGTTTACCAACAGATGGTGTCGAGTCTTTTGCTGTGCTTTTTATAAAATGAAATATAAATCTTGTAATTTTACTGAGTAACACGAGTAACTGAATAAAAATGGTGTGAAGGCCGGCTGGCCAAAAGTGCCCTTGCTATAGACAGAACTGAGAGCTCCAACAGTGTCAAAACCAGGGATGAGGACTAACTTCAAAAAAAAATTGTAATCAAATTGTGTACGTAAGACGTAGGTAAGTAAGCTTGTGGTTGTTTAATTGCGTATTGACGAAAGAACTAAGGTTGACACTAGTTCCATCAATTTTCCCGTCCAACAATAAAAAATATTACAATTTAAAAGTGAAAGGCTACACAAAAAACATTGTACCATTAACACATGATGGAAAGTGTCGAAACTGTAGCGGAACGATAGACAGACACAACACAGTTAATATTCATGAGTATACACAATGTGCTCGCCATAACACACCGCTCTATATTGTCTGAATTGATACACTTTATGGTTGCGTCTTATTAGCCAACTTTTTATTAATGAATCTCGATTAATGAATACATGGGGGCATTTTTCCTATACGAACGTTGTAACCCAACGTTGTGTGGGTAACACAACAGAAACGAGTTACAACATTCGTTCTTTTTTCAAAAATTTTATAGCCAACATTTCTACGTTCCTATGATTTCTTTTTTTTTTCATAAATACATTATTAATAGTTCATAATATTTCAATCAGTAAAAAGTAAACCTTTGTAGTGTTCTGATCCAGCAAAAAAAAAACTTGATATTTGTATTTAAAAATCCCTCACGGTAAATTATAATATAAACGTTAGTTAATGCTCAGGAATACTCAAGAGCTGGATCTTGCACATACCGTTTTTTTTTATTTTACACAGCCACATTTTTGAGTAATTTAAAAAATTTACGTTTAAAAATTATCATAATTATTGATGTCTATAAGTATTTTATTTAGTTACTAAACTGTTACCATTCAATACTTGTTCGACATCAGGTAGAGCATCAACTTTAATTTAAAAAATTGACTTTAAAAGTTTTTAACCTAATGGACAATAATAAGAACAAAGCTTATGTTAAATACTTATATGCAGTGTGTGTCATACATATTTATGTTGTCGTAAAAGTGAAGGCACAGTAGTATTTATATTGTTTCGAGCTATTTATTCTAGAGGAAAGTACAAACTGTTTTCCCCTCGCTAGAGAGGGGTATCTTTTACCGTGGCGACCGGTTCTAAGGTCGACGTTATTGAACCTGGAATTCTAGCCATAGTGTAAATAATGTTTAGAATAGTTTTTGCAGGTCTCTACCATTTCAAAAGTGGCCCAATATAGTAATTATTACGGTACCAGTTTGATTAAATTTGTAGAATAGTATCACAAAATTCATTTTATTAAATATAATTGCATTATCTAGTTAGCTAGATCTAAATGCAGGGAATTCTCGCTGGTCACACGTTTACTGTACGTATATCATTACATACAATTACCGTTAAGGCATGTATATAGCTCTGATAATATAGTATAGTAAATATTCATATTCAGTATTTGAATACGACTATATTGGTCCTCAAGTAGCGGTCATATATCAGGTCAGAAGATGGGAGTCAGTAGGCCTCCAACGAGGTGGACCGAAGCGAAAGTGGAAGTGGAAGATAGCTAGTAAAGCATGCGACATACTGCCCTAACCACCCTCATTTTGCCGGCCCAAAAAAGTACTATTTCACGCCTCTTTTAATGGAACCGGTGTTGTATGAAGGAGGGAATACGTGTGCTGGTAAGGAATTCCTTTAACGTCGGTAATATCACAGGTGAACTGTGATAACTCGTTCCCGGAAACGAAAAGGTAAATCATCTATTCCAGTAGAATGTATTTGCAGAAAAGCTAGGCAAGAATAACTAGTTTTTAACTATCTGCTGTGCACTTGTTCGACGTGTAAAAAGATATTTATTATAGCAATTACTTTGCTCGCCTGTCGCGCTGATGATAATTAGTTTTACAGTTTGGTTTTTAGAACTTTTAGGTTTAAAAAATAATATAACTAAATCTATATTTTGGCATATGCGTTGAAATCAATCAGAACAAAATACTTTAATGTAACTTATCAGCTTGATAGATTGTCATTGGTAAGAAAACTTGAATACCTTTAGAAATAAAATTTAAAGGTTGATATCTTGGCGGCGATAGAATAATCTCAGGAGTACACTCCATCGAATTTTGCTATCGGTTTACAATTGACAGAGAAATTTCGTATCAAATATACAATAATAATATACAATTTTTAGAACAGAAAAGCTTGAATGAATCCCACTGTAATTACTTCGTACGACAAATTAGTAACTAATTCACAGTCCCACTACATCGCACACTTGTCTCAATTTCAAAATCCTCGGTTACAACTGATCTGATTACTAAAAAGTCCACAGCACAGTTACAAACATGTACCTTCTTAATTAGAGCATCATGCGTGATTATTGTCAATGAGAACGCAGTAAGTCAAATGCCACGCAATGAACAGCATTAACATCCTTTCTACCTTTAAAATCAAAGCACTCGCTCGATAAAATATAAAACTATGGATACCCATATTAGATATCAAAACCCATTATTTAGACTAGGCATTTAAAATCCAGCTATCCCTAGTGGATATAGAAGACCTTGTTCTTGAGAAACTAAGTAATGATAAGCTTTCGTATTAGGGTTCTATAAAGTAGCAAGTGCAACCTTCGGCGATGTCAGAGTGAAATATAATGGTAATAAATATGATCAATTTTGTCATTGTAGTTTGAGGAATATAAAATTATATAACATCAGCTAGAATGTCTAGTGTATCAGACACAATATTTTGTGCAAAATAGATCCCTCAAAACTAAAGCACCCTGGAGACTAACCGACAGCGGAGCACTTTCTCTACAGGTAATGACTAAAGATTAGAACAAAGGTGAATTGCCCCTATGACTTGATAACTCAACCTGTTCGTAAAGCCTCCATAAAACTTCAGTACATAAAACTGTGAAAGCATCTGCAGCCAACTGAAATAGTGGGATCCAATTTAAACTGAATTCTGATTAGTATCTATACAAAAGTTTACTTATTAAAGAAATACTTCACCACCATGCTAGTTTAATGAGAACTGTGTACAAATAGCTTAATAAGCAAATCATACTTACATTCAAAACATACCTTCCAAAGCACTTAGTAGCCTGAAATTGCATGTTTTGAGTGTACTCACTCAGTTCAATTATGATGAAAGTTTGGTCTTGCCTTTGTCTTCATAATCGAAACTACATTACGAAACCACCATCAACTAGACTTGCTAGAAGTTCCAATGATACGCATACAATAAAAGTGAACTCTTCGCCAAATTTTAATATCAATTACTTATTTTATTGGCCTGTATCAATGATCATAATTTTTTTCTTACTATATCTATGTCTAGTATCGTTAAAATCCGAGGTACTGCCATTGCTATGCTGTGGAAGCACAATGCAATCGATGTAATTGTTGAAAGCAGAGCGTTTCGTTACGAATCACAGAGTAAGGGCAATTAACCAGACTGCTTGAAGGCGGACGCATAGGTAGGACGAATGGCCGCTTGTTACAATGTTAATAATGCTAAAATTTATAAAAGTTGTGTCTTAATTCAAAGAAATATCTTAAGAAATAAAGAATAGGGTTGCAAATTATATTTACTTCTAAAGCACAAATAAAATGAGGAACAGTTTTAAACCAAACTAAAAATTAACTTCGAAACATTTAAGTAAGTTATCAAATGTAAAATTATACTTAGGCACCACTGCTTTACTTTTTGTTATTCCTGGAAACAACTTAGCACCAACTTCATAAAATAATTTCATATTGGTCTGAAGTTTTTTTTTCTTGATTTTTTAAATCTTTTTGTGTTGTGAAGTCAGTTTTTAGTTTTTATTCAAAACTTTTTTTTACAATTTTGAGTAGCAAGTTTCTAAGGTCAAAGTCTCTCTGGTCTGACAAATAAAGGTCTGCCCATCTATTTAACATTGGTTAAAGATACTCGATAAGCTTTAGAAAAAAAATTTGTAACAATACGTGCCATTAAAAATGTAAGGTTGATGACCTTCGAATCCTATCAACAGATCCTGACTTGATGAGTAGTGGTTGACTAATGAGTGGTCCTAACCACTTCAGAATACTGAATCGAATCGAATACAGAAATAATTTTGAAAATCGCTTCAAAATTGACAGAGAAATCGGTGAACATACATCCATAAAACCTCTTTCTTTTTTGAAGTCGGTTAAAAGCAGCATAATGCATGGTAAACCATCATGAAGGCTTGGGACGTATGGGTATTGCGGCTCAGAAGCAGTTCGCTCATTTACTGAGTTTTGGTGTAAGGTAGCCAGTGCAAAAGGCATGGATAGGGTTTTTATCTCTTGTCTCTGTAATAACAACCACTGCTATTGCAAATACATTAATGACCTTAATAAATGCAATCTTTACTATTAACCATAAGACAGCTTATATCTGTTTGGTAAACTTAAGTCATCTGTAGAACCTATTTAAAGGAAAGGAATATCTAGCAACCTCAAGATGTAAATAGATCGATTACATAAAACGTAATCCATAACTTACAGCGTTAAGAAAACTGCTTTTTTTCGTATTCTTGAGATTGACGACTTTTAGTAAGCTGTCGAATTAGATACTTATCGCTATTGGCACATGGTTATTGTAACAGTGATAATTTTAGCAACAATGGATGCCACATTGAAAACGATTGCAAAGGTAAAATCATAAATCAAATAGAGGTTTCGATATTTATATCGGTATCTAAATATATTTTTTTCTTTTGTTAAGCAAAGCATTATACTGTCGAATTTAATAGCCAAGTATACAAAACGTTGCTAAATAAAATACATGCTAACAAGAACAAGACACAGTGTGTTCTTGCCAACACCCAAGAATATTTCAAGTAGCGAACTTTCCTCGACTGTGTAGTCGAGCAAAGATCGTTATCAGATTAAGATTTTTATCTCACAGTTTTATTAACATCAACGCCCACGATCGTGCGGTTCAACTTAGAATAATCGTGGTTGATTTTGATCAGAGTTAAAAAAAAAATGATATAAATCCCGGTTCTGAAAATATTACGAAAACAAAAAACATCTGGCGAATTTTGTATTGCAAATAACAAGAGAGGCTGCGCTGGGTGAGATTATTCGTCAAGGAACTACTGAGTTATTTAAAACATTTGAACTACATGGAGTTTTGCAGACCGGAAAACAGGGTGACATATCATACTTTCGTCCCTAACATATTTTATATACTTATGGATTATTCACATATATAGGTACAGTATCAAACTTATCTCGATCTGCCTCATCTGATCTCATGTAGACAGTAAAAGAAATTATTGAGTAATCATTAGTTTCTTACGAGAAGAGTATTACCTCAGTAGAAATGTAACTAGAATTTCCACTTTCATTATTTAACAGTTACACCCGTGTGCTGACTATACATACAAGTGTTTGCTTTCTAACTTATTACAAAGCATCAGAATCTAGTTTTGCTCAATTGACCATATTCGATCTTTGTAAAAATGATTCCTGAGACACGTTTCCAGTTATACCTGCATTTATTTTTCTTTTAGTACAAATAGATAAGTAAATTATAAAATCATACAAATCCATTCCCCCAACGTACATAGATTTCCTTTTGCAGTGATTTTGTTACGTTGACTCAAACTCAGATAAAAGACATTTTTGGAGACAGAAGATAAATATTGCGATTGTTAAGAAAAATTTTAAGCAGGCGATTACAAATTCACTATATTGTAAAGTAGATTAATTCCAACTTAATCTTATCACTTGTGTTGTGTCACCCTGGTGTATCACTTTTTTACATATATATATAACTACTTATTAACTGTTGGGAAAATCCTAAAGTAATTTAAGTGAGAAGGCAGAGAAATCGCAATCTAATAATATTAGGATTTATCAGTACATTCAACTTTATGGGTACAATTCTGCGCTAAATAGATTTTCTCTGTAGCCGGTTTCCGCCGATTCTGATATAAATAATGTATGCGATGAATATAATGAGCAATATATAGTTCTCTTAATAGTACCTACTTGATAATTGTGTAAGTACCTTACACTTTACTAAAATTATCTTACAGATCTTAATAACGCTCACAATCTACGTAGTATATTTTAGAGGAAAAGAGTTTAGTTAAGACGAGGATTGAACCTATGACCTGTCACAATGACATTAAATTTTCTAAGTAAATTTTACAGGTTCAACCAAATAATATCACTAAGTATAATTTTACACAAGACTAAATCTTGATTGATCTATATAGCAAATCGTCAACAGAACAAAGTTCCACAATTCTTTGGTTGGAATGTCACCTTCTGTTACTTCTACGGGCGTTGTGCTCAAATGTCGGTTTTTTTTGTATCACAATCAGATACAATATGGATTTTTTATACATTTTCTATTATGCGTGACATAATGGAAACGACGAATTGTACGGGTATTTTGACCAAAAAATGACTTTTTAAGTTAAGTAAAAGCCGTTTGCAAAATCGTTACGTTTACACTTACGTTTTACCTTGGTTCTCGACGGAGATAACTAATGAGGAGGTTAAATTGTATCTTGCACCCGCAGCTGTGCCCACGTGTAGTTTAGTTTCACAAAAATGTTATTTAGCATAGACTAAAGAATAAAAGAGAAGAAGGTTATAGAACCTTCCCTAATATATCGAACATCCAACACAAAAAGAATTTTTCAAATCCAACCAGTAGTTCTAGACATTACCCGCTATTACCTCACAAACTTTACCTCTTTAGAATAATAGTATAATTAAAAATAAGAATCATCATGACTGTCTTGTCCAAAGGTAGTCAAGTAATATTTGTGCCCATTACTTGAATTCTGAACAGATTAATAAGATTAAATTCTAAGTAATATTGCAGTTGCGTTTCAGCCCTTACCAGCTCACAAGCATCTCGGAAATAAGGGTCAAATTAAATCAGTAAAATTACAATCGCAAGACTTAAACAAAAAAACAAATAATACAAATATCATATTATATAATATACTATACATTTTTTTCCCAAAACTTTTATATAATGAAGCATTATCAAAGAAAGATTGTGTTCCCATAAAATATTTGTTAGCGACTGGCTGGCATCCATAAACCTTTTTAAAAAATTTTGTATTTTATTATGTTTTTTGACGTTGACTTAAATTAGACGTAAATTGATAGTGCCAAGTGTGTTGATCTGTTTATTTATTCTGTTTTAATATTAATTATACTTGGTTTTACCGTTTGCCTCGTGTTTCCTTACTCACATAATACAGTCCACAAAACGGGTAGCTATCAATATTGCTGTAAATTCTTGTGAGAGAAATCTACGCCGTAATTGTTTTGATGAAAATTCCTCTCAAAAACCTTCTGTTAAAGAATTAAAATGTTCAACAGCAGAAGCCGTTTCACAACTAATCTTTTTATCTATAATCTAATCCGCTTAATGATTGATCTCGACATGCCCTGATCGTGCTTTGAATACAATTAAGCAGCAAATGATTTCGCAACTTGTGATAGTTGAGATATATTGTCAATGTCGACCAATGTATTGTTATTGTTTATATCAATATAATACTTGACCTGCAACACCTTGGTTCATGCATCTGGTACGGGAATGATCTGCTGGAAGCATATATCGAAATAGGAAGGAAGGACACGAAATAAGAAATAAGAGAAGAGTATATATATATACTTGATGTGTGACTACATTGGATATAATTCTTTTGTTAAATTTTTTCAAGCGTAATAGAGTAGACTATAATATATTTTTATTGAACTAAAAAATAAATATACAGGGAATAGTTTACCTATTTTGTGTATGGGAGAACTTATCGCTAGAAGCGATCTCTTCCGGGAAACTTTAGGATAGATAGGTTTGATAAAGTTTTGATTAGTAACTCTCTCACTTCTGAAACTCTACACCTTAGTAAAAGTACGTAGCTTGGTCATTTTGCTATATTACGTAATGGCGTATGTGCATGTCGGCGTAAGGAGAAATATGTATTCATTGTTACTTCTCTATTAGACTTTTCTTGTCTTTTCTTGTAGTAACGACAGTCAACCTACATCATATTTTTCCAAGATGTAAAATTTGTGAAGTTGAGTCTTGTATAGATAGAGCCTGTACAGCTAGAAGCTTGACTCTACATAGGAACTAGTAACTTTTGACAGTGAAAGATATATCATCTCGTCTAAACATTTTACACGCAAATGTTAATGGTGAAATTCATTACTTGTAAGTTACTTATCAAAATATTATTTAATTTTGTTTAAGAGTTCCAAGTTTAAGAAATTTTCGTTCTTGCTTAAATACCAAATATCAGCTTTCTAGTACTTCAGGAAATCCCTAAAAATTTCTGTCTGTTTTACGGGAGTGACCTTGGTGGGGTGTAATCTGCGGTTTTTTATATATCAATAAAATTTTAAGTATATAGGATCTGCAATTGAAACTATATATGTTTAATAAGTTCACTATTAACATTTTTTACTTTATCTGGTATAATGTTTTGTAAACTCAAAAGAGCACAGGTTTCGACGTAACACAAGTTGAGTTTGGATATGGATTAGGGTTCAAAAAATGACGAAGCGCTTCGAGAAATGGTAGGTAATGCCTTTGCGTTTTGCTTGACTCGTCTTGGCAGGGCATATCACCATCATATCGAAATACGAATAAAACTTAATATATTAGAATCACTCTTCGAGAATTCTAGTCTTTTATAGTGCATGTAAATTTACAGTGGAACTTTCCACGAGTCTGTCGTGGAAAGTTTGAAGTGACTTCGCTGTCGAAAAAATTGACTTTAAACTCAACACGTAGGCGGAATATTACGGAAGCTGATATATAACTAACACCCACAATACTGTAATGATGTAATTTAAAGAAACGTAATGTAACTAGCAAAGGAACAATGACCTAAAGACTGCTGTTGCTGTGGTAACAATATGAGATTCTGCGAGCCCACACAATCTCTGATTTCGCAATTTTTAAAAAAAGTATTGGTTTAAATCTATAGTAAAAATTGTAATTGAAAATAGTTGCTGTTGGCTTGTTCGCTAACTCATTTTGACAATTAATGTGATAACTACACAACATTATAAAGCGTTACAAGGCAAGTACAATTATGAAAATACAAAACAAATATTGCTTATTCCACGCAAACACTACAAGAAGACGTATACATACAATAGGCGGCCTTATTGCTTATAATTAATCTCTTCTAGTCAACTTCGGGTGAGAAATTAAATAAATAAATGATAACAAATTGGCTGCAAGAATACGAAGAGATAGAAAAGTATACGCTACATACTAAAAATAATTATAAAAATTATTTATTAGATAAGAACTACTTAATAGAAGAACTAGGGATGAAAGTGAAGATAGTTATACATAGTCTAGCTTTTAAGGGACTCCAGACTATGAACTATCTAGATATATTCAGGCAAGTAGTTCCAGAGCCGCACAGCGTGCGCAAGAGGAATATGAGATGAAAACGTATCTACGAGGAGGAACTGGAAATGTTGGTAGACGAACGTTATGAAAGGTGATAAATGCATACATTTTTCAAACGCTTAGCCCATCAAGGAGTTGACGTAAAAGTAATAGAGCTTATCAAAATAACTACATAATACGTAGATATCACGTTAGCTGACAAAATAATAGAAGAATTGGTCGCCAGATCCAGTTTTGAATATTTTAGACCGTAATGAACTTAATTCTATTGTAAAGATAAGATATGTTACAGTATTTATATAGTATGTTTACGATAGACCCACACAACAGCAGAAAAGCTAATTTCGACAAATCATGAATCGTACCTTAAGCCTTTTCTCGTGAAGAGGTTTATAACTGGTTAACTAAATACTTACTGAAAATAAATCATAAACCGTTACTTTTGATGCGTGGTCGACAGTATCAGTCACTTTCGGATCGGGTCACGAGTAAATACTAAATCATTCAATTAAAAGTGATGATACTAAAATTACATTTTTTTTATGAGAAGATATTAAAACAAACGTGCAAGCCTGATGGTAAACATGTGCCATAGTAACAGTATTATTATTTTTTATGGTACCACTACCGTAAAAATAATAATACATATTATAAAATATATTTTTTATTATTGCTTAGCAAAAATCAGACATAACTTAAGTTTAAACCTGTGCTTTTAGAGTTTACAGAAAAAGAAATATGAGAATCCGAAGGTTATTTACTTATAATTACACTTTATAACCAAAAATTTAGCATTTTGATTTTAATTTTATTTGGATAAACTTCAACAAGTTCAAAAATACTGTCGTTTTGCATGCGAGAAAGTGCAAAAAACTGTTTATTTAAGCATTTAGTGAATTTATTGTATTACTGTATAAAAAATATAATCCCTGAAAACATTTTATTCAGTTAATTTTAGAAATATATAAAAAATAATCAAATCATAAGGCGGTTAAGTATTCAACTTTCGTGGCAATTTAGTACACTTAATAGCTAGTACCCACAAAGTTGCTTGACCTAGATAAACCAGATTAGCTTTCAACGACATGCTATCGCTCTAAACTTAACTTTAGGTTCCATTGTCAGTTTAAAGTTTGAACGACTAAGCAATAAGCTCAGAATTACTGTATTTTATTAATTGATTAGTAATATACAACATTTTACAGTATCTGAGAAAAATATTCTATGAGAATTTCCAAAGAAATAATTCAGCAGATAATTTTTTTTATTTCACCCACTAATCCATGTTTGGTCAGCTAAATACACATCATGTGTTTCTACCAATTTAAGAAAGCCTGTGCCAAGAATGAGGCTGTTGAAAAGGATAACCTATTTAGATAAAGTTGTCTTACACACTTAATAAACCCACCATTAGGTGGTTTATTTGGTGGTACCTTTGGGTGGTACTTTTTGGTACCTAAAGATGTGCGACGTGAGTTTATGAGAAATATGTTTTTACTATATCAACACCAGCAATCAGATATTGTCAGAAATTACCTTACCTAAAATAAATGCTCAAAACAATACAATTGCAGTGATTCTTATTTTAGATTGTCGATATGTATGTATACATATTATATGATTATCTCCGTAGTTTTTCAGCACCGAAGGCCGCACCTTGACTAACCATCAGATAACGTACACAGATGACCAGCAGCTAAGCGAACTTGTCACGAAAATAATGTTACAGTAACGAGAACTACAGGGTTGACAACGTGGGCTTGAAGAACTAGTAATTAGTTATTAATATTTATATTGAATCTTATATTGAACGAAACAAAACGAAAATTTTCAAGTACATTATATTTTACGTGCCATGTAAAATTAAAGTTTACATCATTTGAGAAGAATTTACTCATTTTAAATAAGTACTATATAATATAGCACAAATTTGAATAATTTTCTTTTTAATTTGTATCATTTATTTATATTTCCAGTGAATCGTTATTTAATAAGCCTGGCGACAGTATATTTTGGATGTCTCACCGTTATTTCATTATAGAGTTAAATGAGTATTTTTGCATTGTCTAAAATCTGAAAAACTCCGAAAACTAGCTGTATTTATTTACGAGGCGCGGATATTCCATCGGCTATATTTTGATGAATGCGTTGAGTATTGATGGCTCCGCTAAATATCTACTCGATGCTTTGAATTAGGTGGTCTTAGGTTGCAGCGATCCGCATTATCGGCAGAGGTTACTTACCATCTTGAACTTCTACAGTTGCGTCGTGATATTTCATCACTTAACGCTTTCTATCGTCTATACCATGGAGTGAGTTCTGAGAAGCTTTTTCTCTTATCCCCCTTCCCCCTTCCATCTAAGGTCTACGCGTGCCTGCCTACGGTGTCACTGGCAAACTGTGATGACAATTCCTACACGCACAAAGAAGTTTGGTAACTCATTTCTTTTTCGCAGAATCAAGAAATGAAATTTTTATCTTGCTTCCTTTTTATTTGCACTCCACTTCTGCTTACCATCAGGTGGAATAACTGCAGTCATTTGGTTGATCTTTCTATAAAAAAAATCCTAAATATATTTTCTTTTCCGCTTTTTTTAAATCAAAATAAGTATCATTAGTCCCAGCTAAATGACATTATTTTATTCAATCAACGTACAATTTGTCTTGTAAAATATAAAAGGTATTATATGAAGAACACCCCTAACAGGTGAGCAGTAAATAGCGGTAAATGGCGCCCGCTCAACTACACATGCGTGTTCGCAACGACATTTTGATTCTGGCTCTGTAGAAAAGGACGGAACAAATCAGTAAACTATATTCATCGTGAGACGCTAAGATTGAATATTAAGTAATAAAGTTTATTTTCAGCATCTCTTGATTTACTGATAATACTCCAAATGACATTGTGTGAGTGTAAATCTCACATTGCAAATTAGCTTAGTTTTTTATTTATTAGTTTGACCTATAATGCAAAACCTATGAATACTGAAGAGCTTTTTGGTTATTGCTTGTAACCTCTTTTACTCTCGCATACACACACAAACACACTCCACTCCACAGACATATTATACACACACCCTTACACTTATGCTAGTGACAAATTTTTTGGCTATTTATGTTTGTCAAATGTGAAAACTTTTTGTTTATTAGTACTAGAACTTTGTCTTCTTTCTCTAGAGGCGGTCGTGAATGTCTGTGACACAGTTTTATTTTCAACTAATGTAGACATTTAGCGTTGGACTCGTTTTTTTATGAATGTGACAAAACAATTGTTCTAATAAATACATTTTTAAATACTAAATACGGTTACTAATGTATTGTTTAGTATTTTTGTCTGCCGACGTAAAGTTTGTCACAAAAGACGACTCAGTCTCAAAAGTTCTCAGACTTATGAAGCAACATCATAGACACAAAGAAATTATTTAGCAAAGTGTATATGGTTCCACCACGTGTTGCCTTTGAGGGGGAAGCTGAAAAGCTCTTTGTGACGCTGTGCTACACACGTTCCTCGCATACCGAGGTACTTGTGTTTACGTTTTAATTATATTTTTTGTGAACGTTGTTTATTCAATTCTTTATTTTGCGTTCCATAGTTACATAATTTTTTATTTATTTATTTATCTCAACACTGTTTCAACAGCAGTTTTCTACACACACAGAATATAATGCAATAACCAAGACACAAGCCAATTAAAGAAACACGTTATTTTTCCAAAAAATCATCAGGAAGCCAAGAAGGCAGCCGCCCAAAATACATCAAGACACATTCAAACAAATGACAATTAACTATAAAATAACTAAAGAGAGAGAAAAAAACAAACAAAACAAAAATAAAAAACAAAAGCAAAAACAAAATAAAATAAAAAAAAACCATAAAACAAAACGAAATTCAGTCATCGCATGTGAAAGGTGTGTTTGTGTGTGAGTGTAGTTGTGTTAATAATAATATGCAGATCTTAAGACTATTATTGACACTATGGACCCTGTCGGGCACAACAAAATTTTAGGATATACAAGAGAAAGGTAGATTACAAAAGGTAGGTTTAAGTTAATTGTTTATCTCGTTGATACGTGTTTGTGGAAGAACAAATAAACTTTGTATAAATCACTGGTCCTTACATAGATTTCACGATTAATATATTGTAATTTCTTTGAACAATTAGACTACCGTTCAAATCTTGACCTTTGCATAACTGAGGTCACTTAAAACAATCAAAACCTACATAAGAAATAGTCAGATTTGACGGTTAACGATCCATCCGCCCAATACTTTGGCGTCTGGTCAGAAAATCTATTGTTCTTTATATTTTCAACTACTTATACTTCGTGGGAATTTGGACAATATTAATATTTGATGCTTTGTTGATTTAAAACTTAGTAATTTCTTGTTAATTTAAGCTTTATAACTGCTTGTGCTTATTTTGTTACAAAACTATTAATACCATAAGGTAAAAAACTTACACACGTCGCTGAAAAGATATAGAAAATCCCGCTCAGAATATATTTTTTCTAATTTGGATATTAATTTAACGTCATTAGTAATTGTCAAAGTTAAAATTAAGCACGCAGGTATCTCTTATTTGACTACCTTCCTTTTGATTATTTTGTAATGTTCTTTTGCATGATTTAGCTACATCTTGTAAATCATCATTAATTAGTTTTTGATCATTCTATTGATTCAGAACCAACACAACCTTAACATTAGTTCTACCTATGCTTGTAACATTACAATTTATTATCTTATCTCTTTGATTAACAGTACATAAATTTGCATATACCCGGAAATTTTATATTTTCTTCAGTTGTACGCGTGTCTTAACGTTCTTTGTTTGGCTGAGGTCTGTACGCATGAGATCTTGCATTTTTCGTGCCGCATCGATAATCCCATAATTGTTGCTAACAAAGGCGTGTTGTTTGTACAAGCAGTTTGTTTTTGCGATATCGTTCTTGTGGTTAGTATAAGAATACTTAAAGAAAAAGTTCCCATTATCAATCACTAAGGATAATGTTCGGTCTATGGAATTACTTTATCAAATAATATGTTACGTGTTTTGTATTCTGAATAAATATCTTCATATACAGTATATCTATTTGACGGCCGTCTGATCGAGTGGTCAGTAGTGTCCGGTCCGGTTTCGAATCCCAGTAGAGGCAGATATTTGTATGATGGGTATGAATATTTGTGTACGATTCTTCGATACTTTTTTTGGGATGGCTCCGCTCAGTGCCTTCTCGATGCTCTGGACAGATTGCAGCGCGCAATTCGTATTATAGGCGATGAGGAGATCCTTTAAAAGAGCCGTGCAAAAGCACTTTTTGGGCTGGTAAGGTGAGGTTGGCTAGGGCAGTATGTCGCATGCTTCACTAGCTATCGTCGCATTCAGTCATTTGCTGAACTTTTTATAAAAAAGAAACTGACACTTATTATCTAGCCTTAACTAAGCATCACATCCTGTGTTATAGATACTAGATAACGGAGTAATATATATATATATATTTCAGATATATACTAAATGAACATACTTTTAATTTTTAAATTACATACATTATATACCTTTTTTTAAATTCTACTTTGTTAAATTTCCTTGGTTAGCATTGACTAGATTTCAGTAGAAATCTAGTAACAAAGCTTTGAATGCCACACTCAGTACGTATTGATACACGAATTATCTAGGACGTCTGGCGACGTCTGTACGACTGGATAGTCGTGAATGCCGGGCATGCGGCGTAAGCGCAAGTATCAAGGTAAGAACTGGCTTAATGTCAATGCAATGTTGATGGTAAATTATACGAAGACAAACACATCAAATCACGATGCCCTATTTAATCGAAGTTAAGGTGTAAGTATACTGGGCTCCTCTAAGGCAATAAGGATAATTATCTTAATGACATTTCTTTGATTATTAACACTAGATATACCAGCGATTTGAATATATGTCAACAACAAAAAATATATTTGTTACTAATGTATATAAAATAACATTAAGTTTATAAAACGTACTCTCTAATTATAGCTACAAAAGTCATAACATCATTTCTGAAAAAAAAATGTGTAATATAGTAGGAATTTTGAATTGAAATTGCACGACCAGTCTAAATGACTGGTCTGGTTAATCTAGTGTTAACAAGATCGGTTATGAAATTTTTTATTCGCTACCTAAAGAATTTCGAATATCGAATGGTTTAATTTAAAATCAAACGAAAGACATGTGAAAAGATATAACGTTTCTATTACAATGATTAAATTGTGATACTAAAGCGCGCTGGCGGAGTGGTGTGAGACTATAATTATAATTACAATTGCCACCATAGTCGATCCCGTGTAGATCAATTGCAATTTACAGCTATTACCGTTTTTTAAGTACAAACACAGACATCTAATTACATCAAAAAGTTTGGATCAAACGGCATTAACGGCCACGCTGAGCGCTTCCGTTCTGCAAATGTCGATTTCAAGGATAAGCACCATAGACAAACCAAGACCAATGCTAATTACATTGAATCGGAGGTTATTATGGAAGGTGTTAATTCAAACCGATCTGATGTTCGTGCTTCTTTGAGAAAATGTTACGATAATACTGATAAATTAATTATTTCTCCTAAAATTAAATCCAATAATAGATATAAGAATGCTTTTTAAAAAAGAGCTTTCTATGCAGTTCTTAAATGTAGATAATTTAAAATAATGATAATAAAAATTAAATACAATACTGTAATTATTAGCTTTTCAAGGAACCAAATAACTTATAACTTAGAAGTTGAATTATTTATTTAACATAAAAAGAAATCTTTAAAAAACATTTAACACGAGAATGGAAAAATAATACAAGGAACTTATTTTCGTAAGATATGAAGATGTTACTAGAAAAGTCATAACCAAGTTTAAATAAGACATTAAACAATAGTGAATACATAAGCGTTTTCTTACAAAATTTCGAGTTTTAAATTACTAAGTTATTTTAAAACTATATCGTTTTAAAATAACTTAGTCACAAAGGAATGCAGTTTAAACAGGCCATGGATTGACCTGTTTAAACATAATCAGAATAATATGTAAGTGAGACAGTTGAAGCGACATATTCAGATACAAAATTCAATAGTAAAACAGGAGATTACGCGACTTGAGACTTAATTTTCAAAAACTTGATATTATAATAACTTTAATTCATTAACAATAAACAAGCCAGTTCATACTATTTTTTATGTAATAGCTAGCAAGTGTATTTTTGTAAATTTACGATTCACTGTACTTTCAAAACAGAAAATATTAATTTAATTAGATAAAACGGGAACGAATCTTAAGACCTTGTATGAGGAGTTGCATTTAAACAACAATAAATAACTTAATTACGTTGCTAACATACGAATTTACCTTAACAGAAAAATTTGTCCTATCAATTTGAATAAAATCTGATTACATCAAATTCATCGCATGGTAAATGTGACATGATCTACAAATTCTTTGTATTTACCACTTACCGTATTTGTAATGTTCTAGAACAAATCTAGTACAATATAGTAAAATATAAAGCGTAAAAATTATATGTTTGTTATTAAATTTAATTCAAAGCTTTCTAACGACATAAGACAACTAGACTCACTAAATGTTGTTTAAATATTTTAAACAAAAATTGGCAAGAAATGGAGGAGACTTGTAAAAACTTGTACAATGCATGATCATTAAATTTATATTTTATTTTTATATTTAATTAATATTGTTAATTTATTACTATGATAAGAATGACATATTTATGCCTTCTGGCGATATTGTTTTTTCTTCTATTATTGTATTTCGTTCTGTGTGTGTTCTGCTGCTATGGGCAGCACCAAATATAAAGTTTTATATATTTTTACACTGCCTATTATTTATTTAACATAGGCATTTGTAGTCCTTCGAGCCGGATATGAACCAGCGACCTATGGAACTATAGTCCAATTTTAATCTTATTAAAATATGAAAACGAAAGCTATTATTTTTATCATCAAAATGTAACGGAATCAATAACAGATTATTACAACACCGCTTGCGCAAGTGAACTGCACGGCTCGTGGCAAATCTCATCATTGTATTCAAAATACAAGATGTTCCATCCGGAACCATAGTGCACAGACAGTTCTAAAACTTATATTTTAATACCTCCTTGTTCCATACAGATACATCTAATTTGGAAATTGTAAAGGAGAATGAAATTGAAATACTGATGATTATTTACTTACATTAAAATGAAAAGTACAGTGGGTGTTCCTTGTCCGTTCGATAATGTTTATTAACAACAAGTAAGGGATCACTTAAACTCTAAAAGTTTTATCAATGAGTTCTCTATTTAAACGTTTTCATTCCGGCCACAAGAAACTGTAAAATTAAAACAGTTTTCAGACCTCAAAACACTATACACGCAAAAAGCTAATTTAAAAGTATTCTTATAGATGGAGCTTCAGTTTCTATTGTTTCTGGAAACAGCTTAGCAACTGCAAAAAATACTTTTAAATCGGATAACTTCTTAAATTGAATTATTTTTGCATTTTTTATGTCTTTAAGTCGGTTATTAATTTTGTTTAAAAAATTTGTCGCAATTTTGAGTGTTTTGTTTCCTAAAGTCAGACTTAGAGGAGTGATAGCACCCGGGTCATTTTCACTTGATATAGCTCGTGATTTTAAGGCCGATGGTGGTAATTACAAGGATTAGATGAGCCACCTATATGCTGGCTTCTCAACATCAAAAGGATACTTTTCTTTCAAAATAAATATTATTTTAAAAAAGGTCTACTGCTACATATTTTACTGTATAAAAACGATTCTACACTTTCGCCCTCTCTACAGGTCGACTAAAAAATTGGTCAATTGGTAAGAAAGCATAAATTAAACTACGCAATAGGGTAAAAGTTAATGACTTAGCTGTTTTCTTTACAATTCAGAAATAGTTCGCGATATAATTAGTTGGTGGAAGTACCATTTTTGAGCACTTTCATTTGATGACTCATGACTTAATTATTAGAAAATATAGAAACATGTCTACGGATATGAATTGTAATAAAAGTACACTTACATTTTAGGCAATGTACGACAGATTGAGGTTTGTGCTTTAGAAAATTACTAACTTTAGGGACAAGAAAATGTTATTTCGGTTATATCATAGGTAAGAAGTTTTAAGAAGATAATATACCTTACACTCGACACAAACATTAAGTATCGCGATATCTTAAAAGATGTCTACATTAATATATTTAATTATTAATAAAGCAAAACCTATAATTAGCTATGTTTCTGCAAGTAACACGCGAAGGCGAGAATTTTTTTTTTCACGTAATATTAAAAACGTATTTTTATCCTGAAAAATTTTTTTTTTTCACGTAATATTAAAAACGTATTTTATCCTGAAAATTTCGTTGATTTTGGTTATTTCCTTTAGAATCTTATATCAGTGTCAGGCCAATGGTTTTCTATATTTAACTGCCGCATGAGTAGAGAAAAATGGTTGAAGCGCTTTAGTTTCGATAACGAAAACAAAGCAACTTTCCCTATGGTTAGTCCCTAGATGGGTCAATCAAACTAATTATAGGAGTATTTTTGTTATTGTAACCTTCTCCGTTGTAATGACACGTTAAGCCATTGCTTCCAGTTGTACCCGCTCTAACCCAAATTGCACCAACGTTTTGGTGGTAACCTTTTTTTATGAGGAATCCTTGTATGGACCTACTCGTCACTGGCTAAGCGGCAGGCGTGTGTAGGGCTCACGCAGTTCCACATAAAATTGAACCTGGGAACCCCACTGGTACCCACTAAAACTCCCCAGTAACTTCATGACCTAAACTCTTCAAGTGTTTCCGCCATGTAGCAAGGTTTGTTCCCAACAGTGGGATGTATGTAGGTAATTGATGATCATGATAAGACGGTACCAATCAGTCAGAGCAGCCCGACGCGAAGTCATATATTGTGTCGTCACGCCCCAGAAGGAGGAGAGTTGGCAACAGAAGGGACGCATAAATATAACTGTAGGCAGCACAGATCAGCGCTGAAGGGGAAAGAGCCCTATGCAAGTACCCTCGCGCTCTCCTGTGATTCGGTCCGTATGCCGCAAGGTAGGCAGGACCATTGGTGGAGGGTACCAATCAGTCACTAGAATCTGATGTTTCAGTTATTTTAATGTGATTTCCCTATTTGTACCTAATTAAGATGTCAAAAATCCCCGCAATTCAAATTTGAACAACTTCAAGTAATTATAAAGTTCTACGTTACAAACGATAAGATCTTTTAACTTAGTCACCTATAAAGTTTCGATTAATCACAACTCCCGTGCGAAACTTATCCATTGTCAAAATTATAGTGTCGAGGCTACTTCTCATAATACCAATGACACTTCAGACAATTGTTTTACTACTTGTAATTAGACGGCGTCAAGGTTAACGAAAATACAGCCTCACGACTTCCTTGCTCGTTAGTTTGGAGGAGAGGTTTTGTTTCCCGGTATATGAAAAAACATGGTTTATAGTTTTAAATTAAAACTAATACACTAAGTATTAGAATGTCATAGCAGTTTGCCATTTTTGTGAAAGTGGTCAATATATAAATATCGTTCTTTCATTTGTTTCAGGAACACACAAAACAGCTGTTGGATCATCTCACAGACTCAGAAAAGATATTCCTTTTTGGTGCCAACCCTAATGGTAATTTATAGATTCTACATATTTATCTACCCATTTATCAATATTGGTCTCAAAGTTATAGGTTTTATTTCTTCCTTATGTAAGATAAAATCCTATATCATATTATAATAAATTAAGCTAGAAAGCATTGAATGTCTACGTTTTTTCCTTGCATACAGTTGTGGTTTCATCGTGCGATATTAATTTTCATTTTGTTTTTTCTCAAACCACCAAAGCATAATTAGGGAATACTACAACCAATGTACTCATTTAGTTAAAATATTCAATTTATTTTAATACTCAACAGAAGCACAATTCGAGATTGCTCACATGAAGCTGCCAAAACGTAGAAAGAGATCGTTGTATCACGAAGACCAAGATTTGGTCATGCTCAAGAAACATTTGAACGTACAGCTGACTCCAAGGAACAGCTTCCTAGACCCACAGTTCCTACTGATGAGAAGGTGGTCCAACAGCACAGAGGCGGTGTTAGATCAACACACTGATGAGGAACTGGACCAATGTTACTATAAAAGCGATAATGCAGCACTTTACGCTTGCGGAGAAGTGGTAAGTCTCAATTACATCAAAATCAAAAATTTTAATAGTTTATTTCGAAGCATCTATAGAATTAGTTGACAACTCAACATAATAATTCATAATATATTTTTCAGCGAGGTTTAGTCAAGGCAACAGACAGTTACTATTTTATACACCCCCTGCCAGAGAGATTTCACATAGATGAATCAAAAGTACATGTAATAGTTAAACGTAAAATATCTGATTTAAATAATGAAGACAAAGATACAGAAGATACTTGTGTCCAAAAAGAAGACAGCAATACCTCTGTCTCTCCTCGTATTGATCGAACTTGGACCAATCATAGAAGAAAAAGAGAAGTCATATCAGAAACAGCAAGTAGCAAAAATAGCTTAGATGCTTTTAAATTTAATTTAGATCACAGGAATAAAACAATTGGTGCTTTTATACAAAAATTAGTAACAGATACTAAAAGACAAAAAAGAGCTGTACTCCCCGCCGTGTTTGTTGAGACGGCAGTATTTGTAGATAGAGATCTCTATAAGCATATGACAGTAAATTTTCCTAAGGACACAGAAAGAGAATTGGTGAGGTTTGTTTTAGCTATGATCAATGCAGTACAATTATTATATCACGACCAATCACTTGGGAGACCAGTGAATTTTATTCTAAAACGATTGGAAATACTTCACGAGGATCCAGTAAATTTAAAGAGGCCGCATGATATTGATAGGTTTCTGAGTAATTTCTGTACTTGGCAAAGGTTAGAGAATCCTCCCGGCGACAACGATCCATTACATTGGGATCATGCCCTGATATTGACTGGGCTAGATTTATATGTGGTGAACAAGAATGGTAAAGTTAGCAGTCAAGTTGTTGGTAAGTTGGAGTCGTTAATATTAATCTCATCTCACCCTCAGATAACTCTTATCTAAACTTATACATTTTAAAGTTGATGTAGAAAACTGTGACAAAAATTATTCCCTAGATAAAAAATATCTGAGAATTGTAAAATCTGTCATAAGACGTTCATAAATACATCTTAAGTCGAAAAAGACATCAAATACGTATAAGATGTAAACCCAAGATCTTTGACAATCTGAGTGACTATTGTAAAAGCTGTAATTTTCCTATAAAATTCCTTTATTGTACATTAGCCATTTTAAGAAGAGAAATACACAAAAAACATTTAACTATTTTTGGACAAAGGGCGACCTTATCGCTAAAAGCGATCTCTTCCAGGTAACCTAAAAGGTTATAAGCATAACCAGCATAACCATAATATAACCAGGTTCCAAGAATATACATGTTTAGTTCCGTTTAGTTTACTTACGAATGTATATTAATGTGGTACATGTTTCAATTCTTTTGCGTACATTATTATTATTTTTAATTAAAACCACTGATTTAGTTTTACAGAGACAAAGTAAACATTAATCTGTGTATCCATTGTGTCTAAATTAAAAGTTTAATGAGCCTACCAGTATACAGCTATCATACTCATTTATCGTTCCTTTTCGCTCTATCTCAATTACTATAGAAAACTTAGTTTGAAATTCGTACAATCTCTTTTACAGTGTACTAAGATCAACAGAGTGTAAAATATTCTAAGTCTGTGAATTTATAAGATTGTGTAAAAATTCGACTTTGCGCAATCACTGCTTAATGATGTCTAGAGCCACAGTTTATTTCAAATGTATAAAAATGATGCATACTTGATAATAATTCTTATAAGAAAAAGTCATTAAATACAATAATGATAATAATAATACAAATTGATGGTATATTTTATTTACACTTGATCGATGAAAGTCATCGAGATCAACAAAAAGTAACGTGTAAAATGGACAATCGCCTTAAAACAAGGGACAATTTTGATAGGAATTATATACACGACAATGCTCAGCAAATAACTCGCCACCACCTGATGGTAAACAGCAGATTAGTCGATATTTAAAAAATAAATGAATAAGGAAAAATTATATACATACGAGGAAAGTAATAAAATATACTATAGGAAAATATAGAAATAGGATCGACTACTGATATGCGGTTAATGTTGACCACGTAGAACACCAATATGCAAAAGAACTCCATTAAAAAGAGGTTATAGACATAAGATAAGTAACTAGGTCCTTCTAGAAAACTTACAATTGGATACGTAACACCTTCACATATTATTTCTTGATTGGCTTAATCACTTTCGCGTTATTTCCAGGATTAGCTCCGGTAGCCGGCATGTGTACAGTAACAAGCAGTTGTACAGTAAATGAAGGAAGGCATTTCGAAAGTGTTTACGTCGTCGCTCACGAAATAGGACATAAGTATGTTAAATAAATATTCTAGTACTGATTCATATGGCCCACCCTATATAGGACATAAATTATAATTTAGTCATATTATGTTTAACTGCAACAGTGAGGTATTACATATACGCCATATGATTAAATAGTATCATATTTTGGAACAGTTTAGGCATGCGCCATGACGGACCACAAGCAGATAACGGCTGCGATCCAAGCGCCTACATCATGAGTCCAACTTTGGGCAGTGGCAAAATCACCTGGTCGCAGTGCAGCAGAAACTATCTTCAGAAGTTTCTTGAGTAAGCTCAATTGTTAAAGCAATTAGTAAATTATCCTTGAATGACTGTTAAGCAAAAAATATGCTATTTTATTTCCAGCACAATACAATCCCGATGCTTACTTGATCATGGCAACTCCGCCGGTCAGTTGGATCATAGTGCTGAAGGAATATTACCTGGAGAGAGATTTGACGCTGACCAACAATGTAAGTCGTTTATTGTGGTAGATGGTAGCTTACATCTCGTCAGACGGGAAGCTTATTGCCTTATATGAATGTTTCAGGCATGTTAAAATACGGCAGAGGAAGCCGACACTCCACTGCGCAAAACTTAGAAGATATATGCCGCGATCTCCACTGCCAAAGGGAACGGTACACTTGGACATCACATCCAGCTCTTGAAGGGACTAAATGTGGAGACGACATGGTAAGTTAGATGTCCGACAGGTTTTTTACATAAACAGCTTACGTACAACCCTCGGTTCTAAATTACCACCACCTCATTGTTAACATGCAGTTACATGCCCATAACATTCAAATTGATGCTTTATGATAAACTTACCTTTTGCCACAGCTGGAACCAAATACACATTGCGTGTGCTATAAAATTTTTAAAGGATGTATACTGAAACACAATTTCCGTTAGCTACTCGTATCACTCGGTCTCAATCTAGAGCGAGCGTAAAATTCTTATATTTGATAAAAATTATCACCTATTCTCCTGCTTCCAACACAACGTTTTGCAGACGACTTTTCCTACCAAAGGGAGCAGGAATACCCAAAAACAATGAGAGCTCCATTTCACGGCTTTCGTCTGTAATGACCATAAGATTTCAGAGTTTCAAGTAGAGTTTATTTATCTCAAAATTTTTAATGTTTCTATTGTATATTTAGCTTTTCTAAATCATAAAATATATTTTGTCTTTGATGTCTGCAACTTAACATTCAACCCTTATTTTCAAAGTCATTCTGTTCTAGTACTGCCGTGGTGGGGAATGCGTAGAACGTGCAGGTTCTACTATAGTGCGCGGATCTTGGGGCCGTTGGTCTGGCTGGTCAGAGTGCGCATCTGCCTGTCTCCTGGACGACACGCATGCACCTGCCGCAGCTGGTGTCGCCGTCGCTACTAGGAAATGCAACAGGCCAAGGTATTACCTTGCCTTCTATACTAGGATTATTTTAGGCATTTCCTGGACAGCTAACTACATTGTCAAAACCTACTTAAAGGATTACACTACATTCATTTTATCCTAATTCTGACAACGCGTATTTCTGCAGGTTACCCTTACTTTCCAAATACTGATTAATAATCTTTTTCCAGACACGATAATGGGAATAACTATTGCCCTGGACACGACAAGAAGTACCAATCCTGTCATGCTCAACAGGTAATTGTCATACGAATATATATTAGCAATATCTGTTTAACATCTAATCAGTTTACCGTTTCTTGTAGTGCAACAATGTACCTCGGATGACCGTCAGGCAATTTGCTGATCAGATTTGTCTGCGAGCAAGAGACGTGGATCCTGATCTCATAGGCACTGGTCTACAACGAATCGACTCTGACGGTAACCAATGGTTTCATCATTCTCTTTTCCACCATAGATTCGTCCACTAACATAATACAAAAGAAGGGAAAATATTTGCTGTGAACGGTATTCTTATTTGAACAGAATTTCTTATTTTTCTTCAATATTATGGCTTAAGTTTATTTAATATGGACACCAGCGGGCACATGCATATATCGAATTCTGCCAATCACATGTCAATCATTGAAATGTCACTAATAATAACTGGGGTTCCAAGAATAAGCTATATAAATAGGCGAAATAAAAAAACTGAAGTTTAAGATTCTACTCATATTTGTACTCATAGGGAAATTAGAGATTTAGTGACTCCTTTCTCTGTCGTACAACTAGAGCATGGAATTCCTTACCAGCACACGTATTCCCTCCTTCTTATAACACGGGTTCCTTTAAAAGAGACGTGAAAAAGCACATTTTGGGCCGGCAAGGTGAGGGTGGCTAGGGCAGTATGTCACATGCTTCACTAGCTATCTTCACATATGGACTCCTCTACTGCTTATAATCAGGTGGTGTCGAGTCATATGCTGTGCTTTATATATTTTAAAAAAATCTAACCTTTTACCAACCAATAGTACCTTATCCAAAATTCTCTATTCTAGATGTAAGCAGCGCTTGCGCAGTATGGTGCGACACGCGAGGAGGGGGATACAAATCCAGGGGATGGACGCTGCCTGATGGCACTGCCTGTTCTAAACTGTCACCGATGTTTTGTATCTCGGGAGTTTGTCAGGTAAAAAATCAAGCACGAAATTTAGATTCTAATCAAAAACATATACTACAATATATATTGTCCCTGATAAATTTCAGTAAAGCTTTGTAAAAACTATCCTAAATGCTAGCAATTAGAATTGCAATTATTTCAATCGTGTTCTTCTACCAATTGGATATTCAAAAAGAAAATTGAATGAACCTACTGAATTTAAATCTACCAACACAGGCAGACAAATACAATCGAGTTTATGGTAGTAAAGTTATATATATATTCTACGGGTGGACAGAATCTCCACAAATGATTCCAGAAAGTGCATTAAAGTAATAAATTACCACACCCTATATAACTGGTTTCATTTTACGAAATGTTTAAAAGCTGACTGTTTAAATGTTTTAAGGAAGAAAGTCTTCAAATATTTCCAAGATTACCGACGTCACCATTTCGAGCAACAATTTGATGGAAGTAGAGACGGCTTCTTGTTTAATCTGATTATCCTTTGGTTCCACCCAATTGTCCTAGGACATTATTTGAAGGTAACTCACCAGAATGTGTATCGTAAATTTCAGAAGTTTACATGCACTGGCAGTACGGACAACGAGTTCTCCCTTCGGCCTGGTGACTGCGAGTGGGAAGCGCTTCAGCTGCAAACTGCTGCACCACAAACACAGTAAGATTTTAGTTATACTCTCATATACCACCACCACCACACTAAACCACATGGCTTTCTACAGGTCCAAGGCATTGGCTATATTTCATGACCATTAAACAGTAATTTTAATTGATATTAATTGATAAAGCCACACGGCTTATGATGCTGAAATTTCTAGAAGATTGACAATCTAATATTGTTCATATGAAAGGGTAATTATATGGCATTCCTCCGAGATTTTGCAAGGAAAATCTTTAGAAGATTTTTTAATATTTAGAAGATACAAAACAAGCACACAATGGACCGATTTTTTTTTTATAATGAAGTGTTATCTTCCACATGGACAGACTATATCTTTGGAGATATTTCATGAGTTTCGTCTGTTTGTCTTATGTCCTTTGACGTACCTAACCATTAATTAAGATCGGTAATAATAAAATGTGTCTGATGAATGTAATAGTGTTTGCCTTGTCGGTTGTATCAATAAATAAATTATAATGAATCCATTGTAGAACCAAATCGTCGGGCACCTGGCGCCGCGCAGTGGGCTCCCAGTGGCGCGCCACCAGCGGCTGCCACTACCACTGCATCACGCCCGGCGCCGGCGTCCGCCTCGTGCGCTCCTCCAGCACCACCTCCATACAGCTGTGCCGCCCCGACCAGCGCCCGCAGCAGGTCACTACTGAACTACTAGCACTGCCAGCACTGGCCACACCAAAAACTACCCTAAAGGAATTCAATTGTTAAACCACTTAGAACGACTCGATTCTGATTATATCATCATCATCTCTATTAGAAGTCTTTATATAGAAGTCAAATAATGTACTTTGTTTTCACACTTGGCGCTTTAAAAAATCTAACAACAAAAGTAAACAAAATTCAAACCCACTATGTTTCTTTTATACCTCCACATTTGGGGCTAAATTCAGGCTTTTTGTCTGTGAGTGTATTTTACAGAAAATTGCCTACATTAAAATCTGACACGACCGGTCTTTCTTCAGGGTTGCACGCAACGCAAGACTCCATATCAGTACGCAACGATGGTGTGCACTAAATACAAGGAGAGAGTACGAAGACTGTCTGGCTTGGGGATGCAAATATCCCCAGTGCAAGGTACGAATAATAGAAAAAATCTCAATTCTACTAAAACTGTAAAAAGTCTGAGATAGTAAATGTTCTTCTGTTCTTACTCACGCAGGCATATGATTGAAAGATTCATTTGACGAATTTTATAAGAGTGCAATAAAAGGAGCTCATAGACGTTGGCAGCGTCTCAAAATCGAAAAACAAAGCAATTTTCACCATGGTTTGACCTCGAGGGTCAAAAAATTTTTGTTATCTTGAGCTTTGAAAGGCACTTTGGTCGCGGTTGTTACACAATCGCTTTCACCCACTAAGCCGCATTGATGCAACATGGTGATGCTGGCCCAAGAAACTCACGTGTTTCTCCTATGTAAGATAACTTGTACCCAGCAGTGGGGCTTATATATGCTATTGATGATGACGATTATGTAAGATTCGAATACGAATATGTACAAAATACTCTTCCAGAAGCTATTTCCTTGAATATGAGGCAAATACGATCAGCTAGCTAATTTCTTAAGATTGACTTATCCAGAAGGAGCGTAATTTTTTTCGCGTAATGTATCTGTGTAGGTTTGTGTCTGTTCCATATGAACCTGCATTCTTAACGACTTGAAACGTTTCGAAGAGAAAGGTATTATTCTATTTATATTCGAATCCACTAGTACATTGTAAGTTATAACAAAAGAATGCCAAATAACTTAGCGGTGTTTCTACATGAAATGCCTAAATCCGTTGGCGAACAAGCCTACATTGTACAAACAGTGTAAGTCTCAACTGCATCGAAATGTTTTGATCATATTTGCTTTTCGACAAACGCATAATATAAAATGTACTTTCCAATACTCACAGAAGAGATTCTGCTGTAGTTTTTATACTATTTGACGACAAGCACGATCGAGACTGCATCCTGGTCGGAACAGATATTAGTATAATTCTGATATTCATATATGTTTCTGTTACATAGTATCGATAATACAAGCCCTAGTAATGGCTAATTTGAACTAGATAATGTGTGAGTGTGACAAATATTATTATTAATACAATAATTATCCAAGTACTTTATCATAACCAGAGGAACCAGATCGTCCGTGCCGCATCGCGTGTCAGGACGAGCGCGTTTCGCACAGGTTCTACTTAGTTAACGGACATGAGGGTTGGTTCCCGTTGGGAACTGCATGCGGGAAGAGGAACACTTCATACTGTGTCAGCGGGAAGTGCTTAGTAAGTATGACATGGACATTGTGATTAAAAATGAGATATCAAGCAATAAATCATCAAAAATTATCATGTTCTATAAATTGTTCAAGTAATCTCGAGTATAGATGAACCCATTCTTCCAATAACTATAATATGTTGCATTATATTTCGGCAGCTACCCTCAAAAAGCTTTTTAGGGGTAATTCTCAATAGTGTAGTTTTGTTATTTTTCCGAATTTCTATTTTACACGCCTATCTTATGTGTCATTTTCGTAAGACGTTTGCGTTTTAATACTGAACTCAATATCTAAATTTGTGTACAGTACTTATAACTCTGCCCCTATATAGCGATTTCTAGATACATGGTTTTAACATAAAAATTAGTATTAAAAGCAGGATGAAATTGCAGGTACTCACAAAAACTACTAAACACTACATGTTAAATATCCCATTTTTAATTATAATTTACTAGAGTAAACTTAATATAAGTGAAAAGTTGAGTTTTTAAATAGCATCCTTACGTGGTTTGGATGTCGTTTGTCCTTTGTCAAAGGTCTACTTTTCTTACATTCAGTTAAAATTAGATACCTATTGGTAATGACTTACATATTACCAGGAATTTGGTCCAGACAACACGCCGCTGTCAGAGTTGGTGTTCACTCTCCCGCTCCTCCCGCGGGATACTGTGAAAAGACACCGCATGAGGAGAAGCCTGAACCGCAGTAGAGTGACCGTTAAAGCCACTCTCGATCACCACCACTTGGAGGATATTATATCCAGACTGAATTTTACTCGTAAGTGCTCCTCCCAATATTGGACATAGGGATTCACGTGAGACAAACACAGAAGCGATTTTAGGCACTACACATCGCCCTGTAATAAATAAATTTTGTATTTATCCTCTTTTTGACAATATTTAAGATACGTCATTGAATAATCATCCTAAAGAATAATATAATATGAATACCTACAAATCCATTTGTAAGAGACGCTTCATAACCGTTTGAGTGCTAATTTTTGTAAAAATCTATTGAAAAGTGCTATGCATATTTTGATTACTCTAAAGGAAAAAATTATAGTGTCATATAAAACGCTCTCATTTAGACAACTATCAATTTAATAATTCTTTTTGGGTTAAGATAAAATGGTTCATTAACATGAATTTGAAGAATTAAACATAAATTATCAATATTATTATATTTTTATTTAGTTTTGAAAATAAAAATTGTAAAAAACGTACTGAAACTCGCGGCGATTTTGCGCTGCGTCGCACTTTTCGATACAGATCGTCGCAGCGCAAAATCGCTGCTTTGCACTCTAACGGTTAATTATCTTTAATCATATCCTGTCATGTGTCAACCCCTCATGTGTTCCCTCATGGAATTAAGAAGGGCTATACCCAACAGAGGGACGAATATAGGCAGTAATGATGATAATGATATATTTAATTTACTGCAATAGGAAATATGTATAGTATATACATTATGCATTTTAATTTGATTTAAAAAAATAGTAAAACGAATAAAATTTAAAACATTAAATTCCCATATTTTTTTCATTACAGACAACAATGTCAACGATAACATATACTACGACGCTATACCTGAAAACATAGAAGTGGACTTTAACAACCCCATCCATATAGCGCCAGAAGATACTCTACTGAGGAAGAAGCCAAGGCCCACTTGGGATTGAGTCATAAGTATAGAAGGTACACATAATGTCGAAGCAGTCATTAAGTCACAAAAACCAGCATAACAATCAAAAAAGCATAGCAAAGATAATCGCTACGTCACTTTGCAGACCACGACAATAGCTACGTAACTTTGAATCAAAATAAATCGCTAAGTTACTTTGCAGTTAGAGACATTCGCTACGTAAGTTTGCAGTCAAAGACAATAACTACGTAACTTAGCAGATAGACTTCGTAACTGTGGAGTCAAAGAGAATCGCTACGTTACTTTGCAGAGTCAATCGCTACGTTACTTTGCAGTATAATAATAATAAGCCTGATTCAGAAGTACACACACTAATCTAAAAGTAACAGCTATTAAATCTCGTAAATTTTTGACCAAATTGATTGAAGCATATCCTGACATGCCTTTTAAAATAGTCTGTGGTTATTAAAACTGTCCCATTTGATGTTATTTAAGATTTCCTATATTTCCTATCCTGAATTAACTAAACTTAGGTTCAGAGTGTGCCAAAACCAGACTTACTAAACGCAAAATTATATTATAAACAGTAACGCAAGCATAGGCTGATATATGACTTCTTAAAAAGTTCAGCGTTATACAAAATGTTATTAATTCCAAAACCGACCTTATCAAATTACACATAAGGACGGTTCTTAGATGAACGAACTGAAGAGTACATTGAATAATGAGAATCCATGAGATAGCTAACTGCGATTAGTCTACATGGAAATGCAGTAATGAATCAATGCAGTGCGTGACAGTGCAGTCACTGCACTGTGGCGATATGCAAGAGCAGACCGGGAGCAAGATTGTTTGTAATGTTCGAGTTACTATCGACCATGTCACATAGAAACCTGCCGCGGTATCGCTACTACAAAGAGTATGTGTAGCGAGCTGTTTTCTTAAGAATGGAACGCCATTCAAGATATAGTTACTTATACTAGAAATTATAATTTTTGGTGTTCACCGGCAATTGTCTATAGAAAAAAAGGTTCTTTATTTCTTGTATTTTTTATTTTTTCAAGACTAAGATCTGAAAGGCTCTCTATTTTAATGTATTTGTTTTATGACAAAGATTAAGTCGTCCCCTGCAAAACGCACGGGTATAGCTAGTCAGTTACAGACACGTTAAGAAAATTCGATAAAAAAAAAAGTTCCTTATTTAAAAAAATCAAGCCCCGCCCATGTGTTTTGCCGGAGGAGAAATAAAAACGTTTAATCAATTATAATTTAATATAGAGATATAGTATGATGTAAAATCGATTTTCTAATCGATTAATACTTAAAAAAGATATTCTAATCGATTTTAAATACTGTGTGAACGCAGTCAAATGACTTGTTTCTTTCGGTATAAAATAACAAAGGAAATCTTTTTTGAGTATTAGAATTTCGAATTTGAATAAATTTGTATAGAAAAACCTCAAATTTGACATCACTATTTTGAGTAGTTTTAGTATTCGACACATCATTCAATCGAATAAATTTATTCTGATTTTAGTGAGCGTCATTCTGAACACTAATAACGTAAATCTAAATTTAAGTTCAGTTTTAATAAGAAGCACTGCTTAGACAGCATTTAATGAAAGATTTATATGGCATATAGTTTATTTTTAAATTTTATGACTTCTCAAGGCAAATGTTTGTAGGAATGTAGATCGAAAAATAAATACTTTTATTTAAACTGAACTAGATAGAAGAAAACAAAATGAGCTTAAATTTAGATCTCATACGTGACGTTTCAATGTCAGAACTCAGTGTGAATATTTCAGAATCGACCCTTTATTGACAAAAGAAATTGTGATCAAATTAGTATTTATTTTAGTGAATTTTTATACTTTGTTAAATATTGTACACGGTATTGAACATAATAATTAAAGATATTTTAAATATGTAAAATTGTTTTATTCAGAATACACCGAGCTTTATAAATTGTTAATAACTTTATTTCAGTTAAAAATATTTTTCTTCTTTTATTATCAATTGAGGTAGTTAGAACATTTTAAAAGAATTGGTCATTGGAAAATGGCTTAAGATCTAACTTAAAAGTACTTATAAATATGTAATTTTATAATTATAAATAAAAACTATAAATAATGCTTTCCTTGAACTCCCTTTAGAACAGCGGCCATTTTGTTGGGATCGGTGAGAAAATACTGCCAAAGCTTTCTTAGGTGATGCTTGTCGCCATTCTAAAATATATAAAAATGTTTTAAAGCACTTTAAACTCTTACTCATAATAATGCTCATTTAACTTCTTAACCGACTTCGAAAACGGGAGCTTCTATGTTCCACTATATGTATTTTTTGCATGTTTGTCTGTCAATTGTGAATCGATTTTCAATATTAGTTCTTTATTCGATAGAGCATACTCCTGAAGCGGTGCGGTGTCACATTGACATCAAGTCAAGGGTAGCCTTCAAATTTTATAGGCACGAATTACGACTGTAATATTTTTGGCTATTCGAGTATTTTGTACCAACGACAAACAGACATGCAACTGACGATCTCCCATCTCACTTTGACCTTAGAAACTAACCACTCAAAGACTAAATCACTAAAATATTTTAAAAGTTGTCCAATTCTAAATTATTTTTTGGAGTTCATGCTTAGTTTTCAAAAAAATAAAAAGTGAAGATCCGACTCCACAAAGTAATTTTAAATTTAATAACTTTTTAAATAATGTATTAAATTATAACTCTCTCTTCTCTCACTTAAATATCATTCTTGTAACATTTTCCTTAATAACTGTTGAGAATCAACCGAATAGAAATTTGTAGTACATGGTTTAATAATTCAGTAAATTTTACACTCAATCTTTCATCAATCGATTAATAATTCTAGATACAATTAAACAATCTACTCTTTATAATAAACTGCTTATACTGCTACAGACTTAATGATACATAAATAATGAAAATTATATATTGTTTAATATATTTGCTCAAAAAGTAGACTGTCATATGAGTTTGCGTGCGGTAAAATTATTCTTTTGCTTTTGTGCTTTTGGCTTTCCTCCTTTATATAACAATGCTAAAGATTTTTAATCAAAAAGGTTTCTATACAAAAGTTTTATATGAAATGACTATTTTTAATTTATTATTATATTCAATTGGTCCATCAAAATTTTTAACTAAATAATAGAACAAACTGTAATATAAATTATTACCTATCCAAGGATTAAGCTGTTATTGATAGATTTTCTTTCTTTGTTTTATTTTTTTCGCAATTGTATTTATTAAAAAAAACCTCGTTCTTGCACTTGCGAAATTTCCAGTTCCCCTCGTCCCTATTGTTGGCCCGCACCTTCGTGTTGCGTCAACCGGGACTCGAGAAATGACATATTTTCCGCACTTGTATCAAAATATACTAACCTTGACGCTAGTGAATGATCCGCTGGCCTGCAACACCCTTTTGTCCGTGTCATCTATAAGCTGTCTTAGCGAGTGCGAGAGGGATGACACGATCTGGTTCCAGCAGTTAGGCTTTTTCGTACTACCGTCGAATACATAAGTACGAATAGGCTCTGCGGTTTTTTTACTGGAAAGTACATAAAACTTTTATTAGATCATATCTATATTACATTCACTTTATATAAAAGACGTCCTTTATAGAATCCGTGCAGGATTCTATAAAGGACAGACCGGCGAAGTCATGCGACGGTTTAAAAATAGTGATTTAAAGCATTTATAAATATCTTCATCATCTGGCCACTGGCCTTGCTGGACTGGTTAGAAAAAAATTATGAGTTTGGGCCTTAATACCACCTCACTGCCCCAACGAGGGTTTGTGGGTAAAATTGTTTGTCGTTACAACCAGAAACAGCGGCTTATTAATGCTTTCCGAAAGAACGGAGGAGCTTGGGAAAACAAATTTGATTGACCCATCCAAGGACCAACCATGGAGAACGCTGCTATCGAAACCAGAGCGTACACCAACGACCTCACCTATGTAAAAATATGACGATTAAAATATGTGACTTGACGTTTCCAAAAGACATTCTATCCCTTTCTTATTGAAGTCGGATGAAAGGGGAGCAGAAAATTTTTAGATTTAACAAATTTCGACAGAATTGAATAAAATTACAGTTCTACTCACTTCTTACTTTGCGACTAGAAAAGGACAGATAGCTATATATTTATTAAACAAGTGATATGTCTGATTTAAATGCTAAAATCTTATACATTAAGATTCTGGGAACAGGAACGTACAAAAAGTATATTAAAGAAGTCGAAGTGCACTGTGACGTTTGGCATTAAGATAAACCCACTTATTCACAACTGCTGGATCGTAGATTTTTGTGGATTGTAGTCCGAATTGTGAATAACAGTGCAACTTTTAGTAAATAAATAGATGTGTATATAATATTAAAAATTACTTACAAATCATACATGGCCCTTTCCTTATTTCCAAATCCGTCAGTAATGGCTTCTTTCAAATCTGCGATGGTACTTCTCAAAACGGTGTATGCCTTAGCCAGTACTGCGACGTCGCTATTACTTGGCAAATCTATTATTTTGCATAGTGTGTCTATGAGACCGTCCGATGCTTGAAGTTTAGCTTCGCATATTTGTTGCTCGGAGCATATTTGTTTCATTGATTCCTGGTTACAAATATTGTGAAGTTAATAAAGAGAAAAACCGTTTTTCCTGTACGTACCACTGCTGAGCATTTGGAGATTGTCATACAACCACCACTTTTTTTTCGTCAGAAAGCTTTGAGAACTTCCTAGTTGTGTTAGGGCCACAATTGTAGTCTACCGACTAAAACTGACGGTATTCTTCTCAGTGTATTCTTTACAGCCATACGAAAAACTTAGTAGCCGTTGGGATATCCCCTTCAGCGCCTGAAGACGAGCCCCATTCAACGCCGATACCACTTTCCAATTGGACAGTCTCGATCGTGTATTTCGTCAGCTAAATTGTATGCCAACGAAAGTAGCGTCTCTTTTGTGTAGTATTGGAAACTACTTTTTATAATATGCAATTGTAGAGCTGAACGCAACTGTGATCGAAACGTCTAAATATGATTGAAACTTACACTAGATACACCATCTAGTGACGTTTCTGTCGTATCTGGGCGTAGAACAGAGATCGCAAATAAAAATATATTGTATCAATCAAAAATTTCAGACCTGTTTTATGACCCAAATTGTAATAAATAAAAATTATTGCAATGAGTAATTGGACAATTTAATTTAGGCATGTAACTGGAAATATTTTATTGTACGCCATTCGAATGTTTCTTAAGTTCTCCTCAATACAAGGAAGGCAAAGGGAACTGCAGCCTGTAGAGCCATTTCACAAGTAGTTATACAGGAATAAGTATTGTAGAAGTATTCTACTGGCAATGTTTATATTATATTACTGATTAATTAATTACTGAATGAAAAACTTACAATTCTACTATGGACCGCTTCGTTTTCTGTATTGACGTACTGTCTGAGATGAGCGGCGAACTGAACCGACTCTTGCATCGTCCGCAGCTCGTGACGTAAGGCACAGTACAATAAACGGTCGAGGGCTAACGCTTGCTGCGTATTATCAAGCAAATAACTGATGTCTTTGTGAAGTTGGCTGTGGTAACAAATGATAACAAAATATAACGAAACGAAAGCAATAACATCGAAAAGAAAAGAGAGAAAAAAAAATGAAATGTCATCAATTACTTTGTTGATATTCGTCTATTCTGCTGATGTCTAATATAGTTTTATTATTTCTGCAGTTTGCGGTTTGATTCTTCTGCATTTTGTAGTTGAAATCAGGCGCAAAATATTCGATTTAACGTAAACATTTAGGTTTTCCAATCAGAAAGAGACAGTATTACAAATTAAGTTTGGCCTTCAATATTTCAATTAATTTTTCAAACTTAAGTATTCTACCCGCCCGTCGGAGCTGATATTAATTATAAATTTTATTAAATATAATATGAATAAAAGATACCAATTAAAGTGATAAATAACAACTATACAAACTAAACCAAACATGACTAATCAATTTATACAAAATAAGTGAAAGAGGAAGAGAGAAAATAGAACAGAGGCACTTGCAAAATCAGAGCTAAGATTTTCGAACATGTCTGGCTATAAATGGTTGAGATTTATGAACAAGATCCCAATTAGATTTACGGCCTTTTGTCTAATCACCCCTACTCGTTAAATTCAAAAGAAAAGAAAAAAACTTTTGTAAGAGATACTTGATAATGGGCCAGAATAGATATAAATTTAACTCACTCTCTGATAGCCAATGCGGCTTTCGATGTGGTATCCATCGCCAATTTCGTTCTAGAGTCCACGACTTCTTTAACGGAAGACTGTATTTGTTGGTCTAATATCGATTCTTCTTGCTCGAGCAGATCTAAAGCGCTTTGAGCTTCCAGTAATGAGGCACTGTGGTAGATATGTTTTAAATTAACAATGGGCTTAATTTAGATATTTGGAATATTTGCATAAGGCTGTCGACCTTGAGTGTCAGTGTTATTACAACTACTTTGATAATTTGTACCTTAGTGTGTATCTAGAAGTTATAATAATAAAAATCTTATTTTATACAACACAATAAACTGAACTAAATTTGTCTCGACATCATGGTTCAGCCGACTGACAAAACATAAGTGTACAAAGTAAGAAAAATTAATTAAAAATTACTTACCAAACATTTGTTATTCATATTTAGTATAGAATAAATGAGCTTATTATTAGTAAATAACATGCAATTATAAAATTTACTTAATATCCAAATACTTTTTTTTCTTTTCAACAAATCTTACTAAAAATTAGTGGTCGCTTAAATTTCGACAAATTTAAGTGACCATTTAATTATTTTGGTAATTTATTAGGAATATGTTAGATTTTCTAACTTAACTACCTTTTAACACATTGAATGACCAATAAAAATGCCCATATTTGCACTGTGGCGCAATATTTGCAATATTTTTAATAATTTTATTAATTATTTTTTCCAATAAAACATTAACTATTTCGCAACATTGAAATGCCGACGTTGACTCCCTGTGTGTCATAAACATCAAACTATAATCGATTTAAGAACAAATCCAACAGCGCTACCTATATTTTGTAAGTTAGTAAACCCTTCATTACAGTGTGAACACGGGAGCCGTGTCATTCGCGTCTAAGGAAAATATAGTACGACACGACTACCGTGTCCTTAGCGTGGAGTGTGTTGTTACTTACGCAATTTGGCTGGGATGGACCACACTGTAATTAGATACAAGGGCTACTTTTGCTTGCTCGCCAGCTAACTCCGCTTTGGATTCTATGAACGCCAACATGGCATTGGTTAACCTGAAATTGATCCAACAAAAATACTTTGAAAAGTTATTTTATTCAGAAATTCCCACTTTACTAAAATTATACTTTAATGACGCTTTCACAACAGAAATAGATCATCTCTTTTCATTTGTTGCTCACCATATTCTGTGTCCTACTCAGTACGTCATGCTTGACTTGTATGAGACATTAATAAAAGTTTATTTAACATAAGATTTATGATTATCATCAACAACCTATATTATCCCACTGCTAGGCACAGGCTTCTTGGGACAAACCCTAGAGGAGCATTTTTTGGCCATAACACTACCACACAAGCCCAATAATAGCTTGGTAAGTGCAGCGAATAACATCTACCAGGCCCATCGGTCTAACGTGCCTTACACAACACTAAGCACGCAGGAGCTTGAGATAGCTATTTTGATTAACATTATTAAAATTACTACGCCAAAAACTCCTTAATATATTATTCGACACATTTTAGCAATAGAAGAATATCATAGATATGAACTGACCCTATTATTTACCATCTGGTACTTAGGATGCTGCGGAGGAAGTAAGAGAATATCAAACTCAATCTCGAGACTTCCCATTCAAAAATACTTAAATGAGCAAAGAAACTAAAGTATTGAAGATAGTTTACTAGGCATCACTAACCTCTCTTCCATACCCTTCGCTTCAACCAAAGCTACATGCAAGCTTTCATTGGTCACATTATCCTGACGGCCAAACTTTTTACTTACATACAGGTCAAAGTGAGACCGAAATAATGCTTGTGTATGTCTATACGCATCATATGGACCAAATGTGAAGAAGTTTCTTGACATTTCCTGTTAGAAGAATAAATCATGATAAAATTCAATGTATAGGCACATTAATTAATCTGCACACTGGGTTTATCTAACTATGAGAGCCATTAAAATAGGGTTTACAGAGCTCAATGATTAAACTTAATGTTTTGCTTATTTGGTATTTATACTATGGCGACAATTTCTCTGCATATAATTTAAAAGTATAAATTAATATATGCTTAATTACAAGAAAAGACATACAAGACTAAGAGAAGAAACAGAAACAATAAAACACATTTGTGGTAGTATTAAGTAATTTCTACCATTGATGTTAATGATTGAATGAAGTGAATTGAAATAAATCAGAAGGAAAGAAAGAAAATGGCTGGTAGGAAATGTGATATAATATTGTTAGTTAAAATTACTCTCAAAATTAAGTCAAATTCTATTTTACCTTATCACCATTAGAATCACTATATAGATCCAATATGTCAGCAACAACAGTTATAACTTCATCTGTAATGTTCTCTACTTTGTCAGCCAATTGAAGACACTCTTCAGATAAAGTAGCCTCATCTTCAATACATTGTTGTTCAGCTGAATGTAGTTTACACACTTCTTTGTTCAATTCTTCTTTAGTAAGTCTGCAAAAACATATATTAGAAATAATTATTAACTGTAACAAAATATGAGGTATCTTTAATATAACATTCATAGCTCATTAAAGATATCTAGCACCCGACCTGCACAACCTTGCTACTGCCAATAGCTATCAGCCTACTCTGGTGGACAATTAAATTTATACCTAATCATTGATCAAATACTGTTTGTTGAGGACAACCAAGTTCACTGTGGAACAACAAGGCAATGCTAGTTAGAAGGCTCTAAAGGGCTATGACTTTTGATAGTTTATTTAAGTTATTAGCAAATATATTAGTAATTTATTTGCAAAGATTTAGAAGATCAAACCATAGAATACAAGTGTGAGAGATTCCCTTTCCCAAAACTGTGTCTTAGCAGTGCTTAAAAATGATAAAAGCAAAAATTTCCATATATGTACAAAAACCAAGCTATTTGACACTTTTATCTCACTTGTCTTAATGTATGGTTTGGCTACCATCCAAACATAGGCATCAACAAAAAATGTGACAGACAAACTTGCACCAGTCCTCCATGGAAAAAAGCATATTATGCATCAAAAGATCAGTTGGAAAAAATCAATGTCAAGAGGAATACCAAAGTTCAAGACATCAAATAAAAAGGCCTAAATGGAAATGGTCATTACATATGATGAGGGGAAATAAAAAATGTAGCAAAAGAGTTATTCGTTAGAACTAAAGAGAGGAAAGAAGAAAAAGAGAAAGATCAAACAAGAAGATATGATGATGATATAAGAAAAGTAGCTGGGACCACCTGGAGCAGAATAACAATCGATAAACAGTAGTGGCGAACACTGGAGGTAGATATAGAATAAGATTAAATGACAAATAATAGACTATTAAATAATAATATAAATGAAATTGAAATGGAAAGAATATTACATGGATCAACCAATGTTACATGATTACTTTTCATTATGTTTTTTGTATAATGTGATGAAACAGTTATTGATTTTAATAATAAAATAGTACATATGATGAACTATTAATAACTGTTTAAGGAAATAAACAAATAACTTATTTTTTAAAATTTTAAACAAAGATCTTTTTTCATTGTGAATAAAATTGTTTAATTAGAAAATATTATTCTTATCAGAACTGAGATCCTTTAGTAGGACACAAGGCATATATGCCTTGTAGTTTAGTAAAATCAGAATAAAACTTACTCATTCTGTTTCAGTAACTCATTTAATATTTCCTCTTGCTTTTGTAGCATGTGCAATCTTTCTTTTTGTATGTTGATATCAAAATGAATATCATCTGCTGATTCCTTATCTCCTGGTAGACAAAGCCCCTCATATTCATTTTGTAAGTCAGCTATAGTGGTTTCTAGATCCTCCAGGGACAAAAGACTTTGATTCTTTTTTATTTCTAAATATCTGAAAAAAATTACACTAATACACTGAAACTACTCATAAGAAATTAAAGCATAATAACTGAAACATTCAAAATAAAATAAAAATATTGAACAGTAACACAATTTCATTGGTTTAAACATGCTTCTTAAAATTTTATCTAAAATACTTTAATATGTTGGATCAGCCTTAATTTAATAAATTTTCCTTTTTTTTATAACTAGGTTTAATTAAGCTTTCAAGTGAGTTGACTTTTTTACTTGAATGCCATAAACAGAATATTGTGCCATGGTATGTTTCAAAAGATGTTTGTAGGAGGAAATAAATTAAGGAATTACCTAAATTCTTCTCTTGCCGTTAAAGCATTACTGTGGTCCAGATTTTGGTACAACCACCTCAAAACACCGGAAAAAGCTTGGTCATTCAACATCCACTCAAATGATTTTTTATACGTTTCGACGCCAAGACTTTGAAAAAAAGGAATAAATTCGTCGTCACTAATTTCATCTAATACATTCATGATTAAAATCGGATTATATTGAATGCTTCAAACTGAAATAAAATGAGGAATCAACAACTTTTGAACTAAAAAGACACAACGCAGCAACAGTAACCGTTGACATTTTGAGTTTGACATTTGTGATTCTTCCCTCTTCCCCCCCTCATTATTTGGCCTGGTAACTAAGACCTTTCAGCCATATTTTTCATTAATATAGTTTTTATCTTTATTTATAGCCATTTACCCCATGGAGTTTATGGCGACTAATGTTAGACCTCGTTTTTTTTTAATGTCTTACGAGAATTTTTTTGAAAATGTAATGCAATGTAATTATTATAACAATTACGACGAAATTATAAGTAAAGGTGAATGAAATCATAAAATGTTGTAATGATGTATTCCATATATTGCACGATTTAACTATCCTTTTTGTCATAAAACTACACCAATTTCGTGACAAAAACAATACTACAACACAATATATGAAATAGAATATACAGCACCCAACCGACCACGCCATTACGTGCCAAAAAAACAACATTTGTGATTTGTTTTGACAGTTCTTGGCCAGAGATGTTATACCCATCTTTAATATTTTTTGCAATACTATATAGAGGATACACATTATTTTAAAAAAAATTAACTCGCCGAGGGCCTAGACGTTTGCAATTATCGAAATACATCTTGCATTTCGATAATTGCAAATATAAAAAATAGTAGTCGAGCATTATTTAAAATCCTATACATTTTCAATTAGCGACTCTATTGCAGTATCAAAATTAATAAGTTCTAGGTCCTCAAGTTCACAAAAAAGCATCCAGATACTAATCTATAGACGCTTGCTTGTAATTTATACCATTCTTACACTGAAAATCTTGTGTAATCGATGAAAGATTACTTGTTAATTAACTTATAAAAATATCAAATAGTAAAAAAATATCCTAATATCGATATATATAAAAATGCTCAGACAACACTAGAAATAGGTTTTAAGTTCCTACCAAAACAGGGTAAGCAAAGAAAATCAAAACCCATACAGCCATGTATTATTTAGTAATTTATTATTTATTGCGTTGTAATACTAGTAATACATATCCCTTTACCCCATGATGTCATTAACAACTATTGAATAGCACCGCCATCTTGAAATTTCACATGAACACACTATACGGAATATAATATACAGAAGCCTCAATTTCCTAGTCATTGTAACCAATCTTACTTCACGCTGGTAGTCACGGCATTTAGCAACTTTATTCGCAAAAAAATATTTTTCCTATATTCTAAATTGTTGTATAATTTTTGTATTCACGTCCTTACTTACATTTTCCTTCTTATAACTGAACTACCTGTCTGATTTCATAACTATAATCTGAAGTGCAGATCTTACGAACTATCTACATTTATATTTTATTTTATAATCAAAATCTACTTAAATTTTTTAAATTTTATATTTACATGGAAGTAGTCGTCTTAAATAATCATAACAAGTTTATAAATAAATATTACGACATCTGAAGGGAAATGCCTATTTAGTTATTACCTAATTCTATGCTCCCCTTTCGGTACATCCTCGCTCTTGAACGGTGCAAGTTCATGGTCGACTCAGTTTGGTTTATTTGGACGATCTCTCTCGTACAATCCAATGTCCACGAAGGGGAGTTAGGTAACCATAATAGGCAGATACTGAGGAGACACATATTTTGTCCCAAACATGTTAAGATTCTTTAAAACAATTTTTAATGACATTGTATCCACCTCAATCTATTTATTCTGTAATGCCAAACCGCAGATTCCGGAATGCTGTATATAATTTTCCGTGGGACATTTTATAAGTAAGTTCCAAAATTCACCGGAGCAGAAAAAAATCACATAGCTCTCACTACATTGCAAAAACACACCGACAGTGGCTCCCACACAAGATATATTTGTAACACTAAAAAATCATAAAATTATCAAAGTAAAATTAAAAGGTTTTAACAATACTATTGCAAATATGTCTGTGTTATATACATTCGTTTTCTAAGTAGGTAGAGTGAACCAATCCAAAATAATTCCAAAATATATACTTTAAATCAGAGAATAAAATTAGCGAGTACGCAGTTAATGACAATTATCAACATATAAAAATTACTTAAAATGTATTAAAAAGTTCAGAAATCGGCTTTAAAAGAGTTCGATTATTACAATATTTACCTCTTTATCTGTGAACCTCTTTACTTTATACTAAATCACTCGTCACTACTATGGTCACTACTTTTATACAAAACTATCTTACACACCTACTGAGGCACTGCAACATAGATTATATAAGTGTCTAGTAGCTTTCTTAAGGGTAAGGTTTCACTATGGATGTCACATGCAAAACGGTCGAGTATCTTATCGATCTCTATAGTCTTAACTTTGAAACGCTGCTGTACGGTTTCACGAATCCATTGTTTCCTTCAACACGAAAATTTAATGATATCGGTGTTAACAAGAGTGATGATGATGATTTATTAATTTTAACATATTTTTTAACCTTTTCAGCATGTATCTGTCTGGAGATGTTCTCGCTTGTCTGGAGGATAAAAGAAATTGTATGTTTGGAATATAAATAACACGTTTACATTTAAGATTTGCACGATAATAAGTGATATAGCTACGAAACAGTGTCGCAGCTATTAAAGTTCACCTTCGGTTTGTAAGCATACACCAATGGCCGGTTTCTGAATTGAGAATTTGAAGCTAAGTACATCTCGATCTGTACTGAATGAAGATATTTTATATAAAATGTCACATTAACTATATTATTTGATGTATATTTGAGACTACTTAGATTCAAATCTCAACTCAGAAACCGGTCAGTGTTATTTTTAATTTTAAAATAAGTATTATTTTAAAATTAAAACTAACAATTTATTTAGTACATATTGAAATACTATAACTGGGACAATTAGTAAATGCCCGGTTGATACCCAGTAAAATTATGAGTATTGCCTTTATAATTATATTTATTTATTTTCTTTTACATATTCCCTGTTGTGACGATTTAAAAGAGCTTAGTAAATAAGTCTATTTAAATAAAGTTATTTTTGACTTTTTGACTTTGACTTTGGTCGTATAACTGTGATATTAACTAAGTATAGTATATAACAGTTCGTTCATGGAAATAAAACATGATTTTACTTTTAATACATGGAAGGTTCTTTAAGTTCTGGCTAAAGCTAAGCAACTAGCACGTTTGCACGTATACCAGTCTGAAGACACATCTGGATAGGTATAGCAACGCTTTTTAATTCGGTTGTGGAACAGTGTTCGCCAATGAAATTCCAAGTTAAATTGTGACACACACTTTATATTACAATAACAAAACATCAATCATTGTAAATCTACGTGTCATGTACAAAGCGGGAGAGTGGACCGTGTTGCTTCAACCGAGAGAAGAGAGATACTCTCTAATCTGTGGAAGAGAGTGCCTCTAGGAAGGAAGTGGAAAGTTGTTGCCGTATGTTGGCGGCTCGTATCAGTTGGGAGCCAATCATGCGCGAAGATCAAGCCGACAACCTAACAACTTAGTAAATGTGTGTACAATCTCCAATGCACTTTTCAACGCTCCAATATCCCGCCAAATGGGAGGGATAAGGTCAAAGAGATCTCCATATAATATTCTAAATGAAGTTTTATGTTTGTGAATATTTCGTTTCATACAATGGAAACAGTTATTGATCGAACATCGAGTGTAGGAAGTCGGTGACGTCGAGGGCTCTCAGCCACTGCATTGTCATGAATAGAAAAACAATGGAACAGGCATGCACAGCCTCTTTTAACGACAAACCTCTGTATCAACAACAAAGTAATCATTGGACTCTATTTCCAAAGTTTAGAGCTGCAATTTGATCCAGCAATTCGTAAAAAAATACACATTAACTTTGCTAAGAGAAAGGTCCTTATCGTTGGTATGAAACTCTTCACATCTTTGCATTTGATGTTGGTCTGGTACTTTCTATAGGTATGCGGAAGGCTTTTGTATGATAGGTATCGTGCTTTCGTATTTATATTATACCTTAGGTTTTGTTAATAAGAGTCAATTTAAAAGTGACTCCCTTGTATCGAAGTATATTCCACTGGCTATACCTCGTCTTTCTAAATCTAAATACAAGCGTTTGGTTTTACTTTGCGATATTTTTAACTGCATCCACCCTTTATTAATCTTGTCAGTCAATATTTAATCTTAAGAACATGGAAATGTTATTAAATTTACACAGTCGTAAAAATAGTTTCCAACGGAACCACCAAAAGGTTTATAGAGCTTCTATTTCGGTGGATGACATTGTTTGACTACTCGTGTCAGTCTGTGCGTTTGTCTAGGTGCCCACGCGCCGACTGTCGACTAAATATAGCGCAAGCGAAGAAGTTTAAAGTTAAGAGTTAAAAGTTTAGTTGTTTTTCATTTCCCTGTCGTCAAATACTATTGACATTACCTACTTGACATTTTATCCAATTGACATATTAGAATAAAAATAAAAAACAATACAATATAATTAATTCTAATTATTTATTATTAATATTACTGACATCCAAACAATTGAAAATCAAAAATTCTATAAAATCTATTTCTTACATTTAAAAACGCACTGACTTAAATTCCGAACAATCCCAAGATAATTATTATTTTGAATGCATATATTTGAATTGGACTATTACACAAATTTAAACACTTAAGTTAAACCTACTTTTTGTAATCTACCTTTCTCCTGTATATCCTAAAATTTTGTTGCGCCCGACAGGGTCCATAGTGTCATTAATAGTCTTAAGATCTACATATTATGTAACTATGGAACGCAAAATACAGAATTGAATTGAAACACTTCAAATGGATTTTTGTCTAGTTGAGTGACTACTTGGGCAGAGGTTCAAATCCCGGTTTAAAGTCATGGATGTTTGTATATTTATATAGATGTAACTTTCTATAGTTATATAATGAATGTCTCGATATCGTAGTATGCTTAAGTTTAGCTAGATGACAGGTGTCTGTGTGTCCAATATTATTGTATTATATTATTATTTATCGCACATCTTGCTAGTCAGCAGGATGTTCGATAAAAAAACTATTTAATGCAATCTTCGTATTAAATTACTTCTAATGTAGTTTCGATATAGAATTACGGTTTGTAGGGAAATGTTATCACAAAAATAATATAATGAAACTTCTACTTGAAGCTTTGACAGTTAATCATGTTAAGATTTGTATAAACTGGATATTTAATTGGAATTGATATAGTTTTAATTAATAGGTTTTCGAATAGATTAATATATAAAGATTTTAATAAATGGGGATTTAAAATCAAATCTTAAAGCTAATTTAATCTTAAATCTTATTTAAATGGAATCGATTACTAAGTTCTTTTAAATCGTCAAAATTTTACCCTACCACCGCTTTGTCAAATACTTTAGTTGTCATGCTTTTGTGGTTATTTTTATTGAACTAAAGGAACGTATAAAAGTGTCCCTAATAACTTATTTTGTACTAATTAGTGCAATTGAGATCAAATGAGCGTAACAGATGTTTGCAAACAAGATCGTTGGCCTTTGGTGTGTGACGAAACACTGCTAAAATAATCTAGACTAATTTAAAACAATGTTTACATTACGAGATAGTGAAATCAGTCATATCGATTTGTTTATTAGGGTAACATACAGTGAAACTGCTCGCTATTGCAAACATTAATCGTAAGTCTATTTATAGTATAATTGTTTCAAAACCTGTAAAAATTTTAGGAAGGTATATATTCTATGATCCGAGATCTTCTCATTTGAAATTTCTAAAATATTTATTTAAAAACTTCCCGAATTGGGTACCTTAATAAACCTTATTGCACATGCAGATTTTTTCAACTGTAAGTAATGTCTGTTGCGTCAATTTCACAAAAAACTATATTGCAATGCCAAGTTTGTAATATTTACTTGCATAACATATCCTCAAATAACTGCTTCTTCAAATAACTTTTGGAATATTGATTCATTGTTCCAAATTTAAATATTAGGCATGTGCTTATATTTAAATTTAAAAAAAAATTCATTAAAGTAAAATATTATCAAATTTAACTCTCGATAACATACTTACTCAGAAGGGGACAGAAATTGATTTTCTTTGAATCCTTACGCATGTTTTCATAAATTAATCACCTGCAAGTCGGTTCCCTGGTGAACCTGCATGACTCAATGGGATAATACAATATTGTATTACTCATAGGGCTTCCCATTATTATTTAAAGTAAGTTATAAGCTCTAATACAAAGCAATTAGGTCGAAATTACTTAGAAGTGACCCTTCGAATGCCACCGTTGGAAAAAGATTGCATGACATAAAAATGTGGAAAAAAGGTTGTTTACGAGCTTTTCTTTGTTCGATGTTAATTTACATAAAAAACACCGACATTTGGTAACGGCCAGTTTTAAACTATTGTTGTTGTGTTTATTCTATATCTTGGTGGTTAAATAACAGGTTACAACTAACTGTAATCTGTATTGAAGTAATTAAGTAAGAAAAAAGAGGTTTGAAAAGTGGTTGGTGTCTTGTATAGCTCTGATCCCCGCCGCTGGTTCTGGATCCTGCCGCGTTCGTTGCGTTTCTGTTCACGCACTCCCTGATGGCTCGAGCACCCTGGAGACTCTATGAGACAACGGAACACCTACCCTGGAGGTGATGCCTGTTGATTAGAAATTCTCCAGAGATGAATCGCCCCTTAAGGCTTAACAAGGACTCTCCAAGGTTCTCGCTTCCTTAAAACCCCGGTAACGCTGTAAAGGTCATCTGCGGCCAACAGCATAAAAAAATAGGTATACGCAACACCTATCAAGATAGTATTTTGTAAAGCTTGTCTAAAGAGGTCATTCCTTGCATAAAAGTAATCCTCAAAATCAAAATTATTTTAATAAGAAAAACCTTTCTTGCACGTGTAAAAGAAATCTAATAATAAATTGCATGCATCTAAATAATACCTTTTATTTTCTCAGTAACATAACTCACACTCTCGGCTACTTTCGAAAGGAATTTTTAGAAAACTAGCACCGTTTCCCCGTGTGAATGCATAACTTCCATTAATTGGTCCATCCTGACGTGTATACAGGCAGTTTGTTTTGCAGGGGTCCGGAAAAATGACCATAAATCATAATAAACGCAATGGAACTGACGTAGTGATGAGTTATCGCTGGAAATAATATTGTTTACGGTGGAAAAGACCGCGCGGCAACAAAGTGTTACTTTCATTGATTACTTAGTAATAATTACAGGGTTTATACTACCCTACTACTATACGTTAGGTTTGTTTAAATATCCTTTCCTCTAAGACAGTTTTAGTATGAACGTGCTCGATTCCAAGCAATCTGCTTGTAGCTTTCATGGTAAGATTATGTTATCTTTATAAACTATACAGTACTTTAAATCCGTCTGTATCATAGCCAATACCAGAAATCAATCACCCAGCTGTTATAAATCACCTTTGTCTTTTGAGAATGGTCAAAGCTCAAAAGATCAAATCATGCGCATTTACACAATGTTTCTGGGCTGCTGGAACTCTTATCAGTAATATACGTTTGATGTAACCGCTCTGTTACAGTATTATATGTAGATGATAATAAATTGATTATTGTTAATTAAATAGAAATTAGAGATTCATTTGCTAATAAAGGCACGAACGTTGCGCCTCTAATTGGCAGATTGAATACTCATGATGGATATTTTGAGTTTAACGTATCATTATTGTTACTTACAGTCATCGCGGAACTAACTTTTTTACTTTAGTTAGAGACGACTGCGTAACAATTTCAACATTCTAAAAACTATTCGAAATTTAAATTATTCGTTTTAGAGATTATTTACCCCTGTAGCAGTATGATAACTGAACTCCTAAGACTAGTATAATTCCTAATGATTAATTTCGGTCTCATATTGTATACACAGCACGAGGCCATTATTTTCTTTTTTTATTTGGAATTACTAACAGTTATACAATGAAATTGACAGTAAATATGCTAATACGTAACTCTCAGCTTAAACTCTGAACGAGTAAGAGTACATAATATATTAAGCAAGTTAATTTTCGACTCGATTTCAAATAAAAATAAACTTACATGTATCGGCTTAACGTCACATACAGATATACAATCATACATACTGAAATCGGAAATGTTTTGATTTGATTTTGTTTTGATAATATCCAGATACATGCTTGATAATTATAAATTCTGAGAGCTTATACTCAGAGGACTTAAGCATGGGAAATCGTCAAAAATTATGGTTTAAAAGAGTACAGTGATGCTGTTAAACGTTATCATCATATCAACAAACCATCATCATCACATACATCGCACAGCTGGGAGAACCAACGGTTTCCTCTTATATATCAAAAATAGTAAAACTTTTTGGACGCCTGTGACTGCGCTATGGAAAAAATGCTTGTATTTTTTTGTATGCAACTACGGTACCCCTAATGGGAGTTTCAATTGAATTGAATCTTTATCATGTTTGTCGTCAGCTGTGAAATTGTATGGAAGCGACAGGAGCGCCTCTATCGTGACTGACGTATTGCAAACGATTTTTTATATATGCAATAATCGGAACTACAATTGAAACGTCTCGATACGATTGAAACTGGCACTCGATCGCTAGCCATTCTAATAACATTAAAAAATAACTAGACACCGTACCCACGGTATCAGCATCGTACGTTCTTGTATTGTGTACGCCCTTTCATTCTCTGCGTTTGCTCTTTACAATCATGTCAAGGCTTAAAGCCCTAGAGAATAACTGCATGTCTAATTCAGTGTCAGTAGATAAATATCATACGAAAATTTTATTGTTCTTTCAAACAAACTGTTAAATTTGGTTTTTCATTTTCTTCTTATTGTCAATATTTCAGCGGATACACTCTTCGAATTTCTACTAGTATTTCTGATTTTGCTTTATAATTAAGCAAATGATACCTCACGAGCCAAAATTATATCAAGATTAATAGAAAGTTTAACATAATAAATATATATGTGGTGTGAGGTTTACTCCTTTTTTCCTATCTGAAATTTTTAATTAATTATTATTCAGAAAATCCTACGTCATAATTTTTCATGTTATCTGTCTATGAATATTTGTTTTTTTATTTTATTTTATTTATCCTAAAACCAGTTTATATAAAAGGTCTCAAGACGTGACAATAGATGTCAGTATTTAGAACAAAGTATCTTTTGTTTTCTTCCTTCTGTTGTGCCTAATTTTTCTATAATTAAATCTGTATGAACGTAGCTATAAAGGCAAGTATTAACTAACTCGTCCGGCAGAAGTAGTTAAAAGTTTTATTAGTGAATTCGAATGACTTCGAATACCACCCCTGCCCTACAGCGAGTAATGATAGATATTACCCAACGATCAACTAAGGGCTATTACGAACGATTACCAAAATAAGGATGTGGGGTTCGTTCTCGTGTGATATGCACTTATCGTAAACGGACAATTTGTAGTTGTTTCTTTTGTTTTAACTTTATTGGATACGAAAATGCTTTATGTAACTTCTCTAACGCCTTCTACAATACCGAATGTACTAATATAACAGTTGTTTTTCAAAAATAACTCTTATAGTGAATATACTTAAATTAGTTTTATAAAGATGCAAGTTCTAATGTTTGATGTGCCATCAATTGTGATACTAGGATGGATATTCTTTTCGCATTTTGTGATATTTCTGAGACAAAGGAGCATCTACCTGAGATGAACTGAAATCAAACTTTATACGTCAGTTCAGTTGAAAACGATTCCTATTACCTTGTAATAAGATCACAAATCAGTTTATATTTTTATGAGTTGGCCTATTTTTTTTTACCAAAGAATCTCAAGTAGTAATCATCGTCTAAAGACACATACATTTATATCAAGATAATACGCTTGCTTATGACTAAGATTTTATAGATGTTATTGGCTAAATTTCCCTACATATCAAAAGAGATAACAAACTGCTTAAAGCTGTAATGGGAAAGGTTTTGACCCACTGATACCTTCACAGACTATTCAGACTCAATTGTGAAGGTATCCCTTTGTATTATATCTGTGCAGCAGATCCGAATATTTTTTTTTTAAATAATCAGGGGCTGAACCCACTGAGGTACCAAGAGCCTTTATGTAATGCCACAGTCACTGCACTATACCGTCACATAGATCATCGGGCAGTTTCTATGTGACATTGTCCACAGTTACACCGACATTAACGAACTTCCAGCTCTCAATACACCTTCATTGGGTTCAGCGCTTGAAAGTTGATTTTTAGTTTGTAAGTACACTATCTTTATTGCAATAACGTATATATTTGCTTGAGTCTAAAGATATTTCAATTTACAAGCCGTTAAAAGTGTCATATGTACCGACGAAGCATATTATTTTATTTTGAAACCTCTCCTCAAAACTTAATGAATAGCTAACTGGACAATGGTTATTGAGAGGAGCTACCATTACGTTGAATTTGCGAAAAAGATCGATTTTACTATCTGTAACTGCTATATTTATAAATTGAAGTTTCAATTTATTCGTGATCTAAGATATGGAATCAGAATAAGCTATACTTTCATGGCCCACTGTTAATAATAATAATAATATGTAAAAAAGTCAATGTGTATGTCAATTAAAAGTTTCTCAAGAAGAAACTTCAATACACAGTTTATTAAAATACTAAATTAACAGCAATAATAATCGAAGTTTTCTCGCTATATGTTATAAAATTAAATCGTTGACTACTTAACTATTTAAATCTAGCAATTAGATGTCTACTCAATACTTTCACAGCGATTGTCGATTGAGTGTAACACTATGTATGCGGGCATTTTCCAGCCAGATGTATCGTCTCATTGTATCGGCAGGTAGACAGATAGGGAACCGCTGACGGTAGGTATCGCACGGCCCCCCACTCGTTTGACACCACGCTTTTACAAGTTTACCGCGCCCTACCGCTAGGCGCGACGAAACGAGTTTACATGTCTCCCGCAAGTTACTATAAAAAGGTGTATGACGAGTTAACTAGTTTCCCACAAAAGATGTGGTAATATACCATAGCTAAAGGTACCTTACGTAGTCAATGGTTGATAGAGAATTTAACAGAAAAGCTTATTGTAATAATACATTATCATTTATTTGTTTCATCGTTGGCATAAAAAATAATATTAAAGTTTTAATTTACAATTATAACGCGCACAGTCTATTTCATTATTTACATCGTAAGTTTATACAAAAATAATTCAATCATTCAGTCCTAAATATCTTAATATACACAATATTCTAAATATCTTCAATAAATTAATAATATAAACAGTATACACGAATGTTAACGATTAGAAAAACTTCAATTCACAGTTCATTGTATTATGATGTCTATATTTACAGGAATAATAGATAAAATTCTTTAGTGATATGTTTTAAAATTAAATAATATTTTCGATATATTAGGTACAACTAGTTATAGTTGTACCTAATATATATATAAAGTATAATTGCTAAAGATATCCAACATTATCAATATTTATTTAAATAAAAGCGTATGATTGTTTTCATATATTGCAACTTTATATAAAATTAATGATTCTATTTTGTACATTAAATGCATATATTTCGGGTTACATATGTACCTGATTTTTCATTATTTATTACCTGATATCATAAAATAAACGCCTTATAGTATATTCCATATGTTAACATGAGCAACAATTAGTTAATACTCAATATTTTAATATGACCACGCATTTAAATAATTATTTGGTTTCTTTATCTATCTATATCTTTTATTATCAACTTAGAAAAATATTAGCTACTAGTTTTTCTAGCTTAGGCTAAGAGAAAATAATACTTGAAGTAATTTTTATAATAATTTATCTATTGTTTCTAGTACTAAGTACAAGGTTTATATATGTGATGTCTCTATTTAATTTTATAAACAAAAATGAGACAGAGTCAGTTTTAAACCAATTTCAACTAATACCTCTTTCTTGTGGTTGGTCATTTAGGCTACAGTGACTGGCAGCCTCGATCAAGTAGGTATAAGTGTACAACTGAGCTAGATGAAATGAATAATTTACTTAATTTGTTAATAATGGCGAAATTGATATCTAAACTGCATATAATTAATTTTGTTACCAAAAAAATACAGACTAGAACAGCAATTATATGTATCTATATTCGAAATAAAATATTGATTAAAAAATGGATATCCTTTAGTTTTTTTTTCAATTATTTGGCCTGGTAACTGAGACCTTTAAGCCATATCTTCATTAATGTAGTTTTTATCTTTATTAATGGCTCCAGGATACTGGTGCAATGTAGCCCTTTGCCTCATGGAGTTTTTGGCGACTTATGGTAGGCCCCGCTATTTTGTTAATGACTTACGAGAAAATTTTTGAAAATGGAATGCAATGTAAGTGATTATGCTAAAATGATACGAAAATGGAATTTTATGACAATGATAAGTAAATGAGAATGAAATCATATAAAGTTTTTAAATAAATGAACTTACTCTACAAATGAATGAATGGAAATGAAACACTGAAAAATCTCACGTAAGTCACTAATCAACGCTGAATGATGTATTCCATATATTGCATGAATTAACGATCCTTTTTGCCATAAAACTACACCAATTTTATGACAAAAAAAACACTACAACACAATATATGAAATATAACACACAGCACCAAACCGCCCCCCGACATTACGCGCCAAAAACTCCATCCTTTAGTTTTATTACAAATCTCCTCAGACTCAACCAATGGGCGCAATACCAAATAGTCCTATACACATTGTTTTCTGTTTATCTATAACTGTGTTCAAATCTCAAGTGCACGAAGGAACCTTCGAGCTTCAAGGAGTAGACGAATCGTTCGTATACAAAAGTCTTTTAACTGATCGTTCTAATCGAGAATGTTCCTCCTGTGGTGAAGTGAATCGCTTGCTGAGCACGGCCGCCTGGAAATGTATACACAATTAGCAAAGCATGCTTAATTTACAGCTATACAGCTTACAGAGCTTTTTATGTATTCAACATAGCAGTAGTCCGGGGAATCTGGGGGATTATTCCCTCTACAATTTAAATATCGAAATTAGTTTAAAATAGATCGCCGTATTCATACTTTAACCCTGCTATTTATTGAAATCTAAAATTTCAATTAAAATATTTAATTAAATCTTCAATTAAATCTCAAATTATTCATAGTTAGATATAACCTTTACTATTTTAAGAACTTTGTAATGTACTGAAATACGAATATTATTTATAGTAACTGTTAACACTTTTTCATTTGGGGGATTTCCCGTGATTATATACCATTATTAGTTTTTTTTTGTGTTTATAAGCATATCGAAGGGTAATTACATTCTATTGTATCAATTAAAGAGAGTAGATATTTAATTAATTTGCTAATAAAATAAAATGTAATAGTGTGATATAGTTATTCAGAATTTTTGCAGATGTATATTTATATATACATATAATTTTTAATTAAATTCATGTATATGATAAAATTGATGAATCAACTAACCGAATAAAAAGCAGTGGTAACACCGATGATGAAGCCGACGAGGACGTCCCACCAGTGGTGGCGATGATCAGTGATCCTGGTGAGAGCAGCGGTCGTGGCGAAGGTAAAGCCTAAGAGTTGCACCATAGGGACGACGAGCACGGTACGGTGGCGCCAATCGAACGCACGGATTTGGAGATACCACTGTGGGAACATTAAACAATATTAAACATGTTTCATATTGTTCAACTTTGGTAAATTTTAGGAGACTAGCTTACTACAGCCGTGTATGTTATTTATGGTCATAATATAAAAATACGATAGAGATTGTATATAATGGTCCAATATAATCCTAATTTTTGAGGTCCTGTAATAAATTAAGTAAAAAGTACATTCTATATAATTTTTCAAGGAATATAAATGAAATACAATGCAAGTTAAGTCTCTATTATAACTTTAACGTCGTGAGTTTTATTTCCAATTTATAAAAAAGCACAATGTTAGGCATAATAGTAAGAAAGGTTACTAGAAATGAGTTTTACATAAAAATAATCAGGTATATTGAAAAAAAAAACCTAAAAATAAATCCTCTTTCCCTTTGATATTGATATAAAGATAAGAAGACTATAACGTACCGCGACAAATATTGCGCAGTGTACTGCCAGGGAAGTATGTCCAGACGGGAAGCTGTGGTATGAATCCTGTTGGATCCAAGCGCTGTATTTCGTCGAGGTGCACGTGAAAGAGCTCACGAACTCAGAACTGTAAATTAAAATAGTTTTTGATAAGGAAACAAGGCTTACTTGTAATGCTGTTAACATTACCACCTAAATAATGATTTCCTTATTTACTGACGTTGAGTGAAGTGTTATTAATTATTGCTCATTTCATCCTTATATACGTCTTATATACTATCAAGCAGTTCATCGCCATAAAATAATTATTTTGTTCCTCATAATTTGCTCCCCAAATTCTCTACACTAATTTATACAAAAAAATCTTTGTATGAACAAAGATTTTGAATGAACAATGCTTTATGATTTTTTCCTTGCATTTGATTAGACAACTAAATTTTTCTTTGTTTTTGTAAATGAGATGCAAATAGTGGTTATTATAATATAATCAGATCAGGACTTCTAAGAAACATTGACGGAGTTCAACACAGGCGTTATACAACAAAGTCAAAGTCAAAATCTTTATTTGTTCATTGACTAAATTCTTTTAAATCGTCATAACAGGGAATATGCTCATTGGATTAAATGATAAGAAAAACACTTACCCATTACAAGTCTTCGCTTTATCTGGTTCGCATAAGTCGAAGAATGTAGGTCTGGGGCTTCCAGTGATAATCTTCATGATCTCCACAATGACTAAGTTGAAGCTCACTCCGTAGATATAATTGCGGTATAATAGGAGCATCTTCCTTAGAGACGCAGTAAACTTGCCAAACAAATACTCTTCTTCAGCGAATATTATTTCAGTGGGTAATATCTGAAAGTATTTTCATTTTGTTACCCATATAAATTAAATGCTAATCACAGTTTTAAATTTTAAAGGCGTCTTTGAGTATTCATAAGAATATTGCCATTCCCAATATATGAAATTATACAGGCTTGTGTAATGATACTAATGATATTGAAAGGTATAAGCGTATAGTACTTTCAAATTAAGGAGTTTGATTTCATAAACAAAACTTTAGACGTTGTAAAGCTTTTAAATTTTTGCGAAAGCTCTATTTGTCCGAATTTGGTTTTTTAAATTTGCAAGAGCATTCGTGAAGTTTAAATAAAAAAAGCGTTTCTTGATTTTAGGTCTACTTTTAGATCACAAATGTTGAATAAATGTAAATTTGTTTCAAGTCAACTGTACTTACAACCTTAGTAAATGTAGAATAAAGTTCAATTAGCGAAATCATCATTCCGTCCATTGTTGTTTTGTTACTCACCACTATAAGAGGTATCAGGAATATCCCTGTAACCAGCGTGGCTGCAGTGACGGTGTCTCCGTTGAAGGGAAAGGAGAGTGCAGGGTCGCCGCAGTAGAACCCGCCCTGGTAGTTCGGCAAAAAACCCAACTCCATCAGCCCGATAAAGACCAAAACTAAGGACAAGACAAGATTTATTATTTACGACGTGTAATAGCTAATCCTCAGAGACCAATATAATAAATTTGTAGGGTTTCTGATTACACTTAGGGATACAGTGAGGTCTACGCTCAAAGATTTGGGGAAATTCACATTCCCGTTGCTTATAACAGTAAAGTTAGTTTGCATAATTTAAGGTAGTTACATCCACTCAGAAGTGGATGACTTCTGAGTCGAAAAAATGTATTTTTGCTTGCTCAGTACAAATTGCAATGATGTATATATTAAATTTATCTTGCACGAAAACAGCACCGAAAACCTCCTTTTCATATATATTGTTTGACTCAATTTTACTTAAGTAGTATTTTTATTGATATTTTATTCCGTACCTCATTGGCAATCTAAGGCAAGATTCCCATAATGCACAATAACGATGCCCTTCATATGTGTGTTTAGGTACTTTCAAGTGTGAGCGTAGAATCAATGAAATATGAGTTTTAATGGAGACTTATGTTTCGAATAAATTAAAGGCTTTAGGTATGAACATGTTTTTTTAAATCCCAAATAAGAGACGCGTTGAAATTTATGATCATCAGAGTGATATGGATTGATGATACTATTTAATTTTGAGCACGAATCAGTCACATTAAATGACAAGTTGAAGGAGCGCGCAAGTAGATAAGTAACAACTTCCCAATCTTGCAAATAACATGGGGCTAGCAGACTGAAGACTTGGACCTTATTGGCGTAGGGTTTCGATAAATAAATAAAGCAACTTTGAGATGGTTTGACTCTAGATGGGTCAAACAAAGTTTGTTATCTCGAGCTGTTCCGGGCTTCAGAAGGCACGTTAAGACTTTAATGTTAGTGCCGATTGTTGAGTCAGCCGATTTCACGCAGCTACCCGCATTGGGCCAATGTGGTAGTATTATGGCCCCAAGACCTCATGTTTCTCCGATTGATGATGATGACACTCACGCCTATTATTTAGTCCAATTTTAGCAATATTAAGAGCGGTGTTAAGTAATCTAATAAATAAAAATTCTGGGCGGGAGGATGATTCTATAGCTAATCCTCTCCGGCGTAGACGAGTCGGTGCGAGATGTTCCACGGAGGAGTGGTTCTGGGTCTTTCTACGTCCTAAGCGTGGCCGCGTGTATGGGTGGCTCCCATGAACACATTGCACAGGCCGCCTTGTCTGGCATTGCTCGAGGAGCTCTGGGGAATCTCCATTAGCGCAAAGCCCAGCCCTAAGGCTGGGTTGCCTGGGAGTGGCCTGGTGGATTTGCTTCGGCAGAACTCAGGTCACCCGCTTAAAGGGCAAAGACCTAAGTAAAGAAGATACTGACCGGGTGGCCATACGGCCAACAAAAATGTTATGAAACCTGGATTACATTGGATATGACTTCAAATAGTGTTGGTACTCATTTTGGCTTCTTCATTAATACTTTACAAGACAACATATCAGAATTATAATAAACCAGCTGTGGATTTCAAGCAGCGATTTCCTAATCGCGAATTGAAACAACAAAAATCGCTCGTCTGCAAACCTTTAACATTGAAATGGACATTGCCACAGCAGGGGTCGACCAATTTGCTAACCAAATCCCTACTTCCGTCACTTTGGCAAGTTCAAAGTCAATGTCGCAATCGCGAGGGAACGGTCGAATTACCATCTGACAGGTCGCAGTCGCAATTCGTAAATTATAGCGACAGACGTCAGAGGCTGCCGTGAATAACAGGCTGTAAACGTTGTAATATATTGTCTTGATAGAGTGGAAACTCTATCTAGACAAAAAGGATATTGATAAATGCTAAAACGCTTCTTTAGAGAAGTATTGTATTGTAGTTGGAAAATAACTCTTGTCACGAGGTTTTAAGTACCATAGGTTATTTATGATAATTAAAATCAAATGAAATTGAAGTACCTACTATAAAGTGTTTTGCTTTTTCACTCATATGCAAAGTGTGTTTAGTGGCGAAAGCGATATCTAACCTGAAATGGTTTTTGTCTAACCCATCCTAGATAAACCACGACTAATTTTATTTTTTATTTTATTAATTTAATTCAACATTGTTTCAACAGCATTTTTATATATCCAGAATATAATGGAATTACCCAGACATAAGCCAATTAAAGTAACACATTATACTTTTTAAAAAGGTGAAAATCAATAAGTCAAGAAGGTAGTTGCTCAAAATATATCAATACATAATTAACAATGAAATAATTGCCAATCATCAACATAACTAAAAAGAGAATGAAAAAACAAAAAACAATAAAATAAAACAAAAGTCAGTCATCGCAAGTGAATGGTGTCTTTAATGTGTGGGTGTATGTGTGTTTGAAGAACTTATGAAGCTTTGTTCACATAATCAAACTTCTTAGTTTAAAATAACTTTTTTACACTACAATATCATTATACAACCATCTTACAGTTTTATAAAGTGACGCGCAGGCGCAGCTACGCACTATCGCATCCTCTATTTCATAAATCAATTTATCAGCTAATACGAGTCACTTTGAGTCGTGGCTTCCACCACGTTGGAAACCACGTGCGATAGAAGCGTGGACTGGACATACGTCGCGAATTAGAAGAATCTTAGGCTATTCAATTGAAGTCACATGCAGTCACTATATAATACATGCACAGGCTCGCTCACACACTCAATCACCGTCACACACACACATCATTTTGTCTTAGATAAATTATTTAAATTTTAATGCAAATGCTCTAAATGAATCTAAATGACAAATATTGTTTTCCTTTAGTTATCTTGAGATTTTTTCTTTAATATTTTTTATGCCTTTGAACTTATATGAACTTAGTTGATAATTTTTTTACAATGAACGACGTAAGACAATGTAAGATGACCAATCAAGTAGGGCGTTCTTACATTCGATAATTTAAACAGATTGTGATTTCACAGTTTCAATTCGAGAGATTATAATCTACCGAAAAATAATGCCTTAAATTGTAAGCGGTATACGGTTCAAAATCTTACGACAGTTTACAATTCCAATAGGGGACAAGTCTCTTAGCTTATTAGGATAAATGAAAGGAAATGCAAGCATCGAAAAAATGGTTTAAAGTAGATATAAACCCTTTCGCAATAAGATATTAAATGCTGTCAAACTGTGTGCATCATATAACACTACAAATAGGATATCGTCGCTCCTTAGTATTTTTTATTCTTACTAGTGCCGACGTGCACTAAAGTTTTAGTATTTATAGTCCATTAATTTACCTTACTAAGGTAAATTAATTACTAAGGTAAGGTAAATTAATGGGTTTTTATGGAAAAGTCAGTATGTGTTTGTATTTTGTATGGAAAAGTCAGTATGTGTAATTTATTTTATTTTGGTTAAAAACGCCTTTGTAAAGTAACCTGAGAGATAACAATGTTCGGTTAAAGATTATATTAAATTTGTGGGTAGGTAAAATATTTCGTACAGTAATTAACAGAATTTATATATTATTCAATACGTGCTCACTAAAAATTTTATCCAAAAAATGGAACGACCATTGTTTTTCAAAATTATAATGATTACTTAATCTATAATTTTCACTACATGAAATGCTTATATTTAATAAAGTTATTTATTTATTTATTTGATATAAATTATGTGATGGAATGATACTATAAAAAACAACATTAATATTAGTTATGCTACTCACAACAAGATGGCGCTAGCAGCCACTAATATTAAAAAACGTAGGTTCCTATTACTGTGACTGCGTATAACCATAATGGGTGAAACTGTTATAATGTTTTGTTAATGTTTTGTTTAAGAGCTCTAATGTTTAAATGGTTTTACTTTCTTTAATAATTATTAATAAATACATTAAGTAAATTTTCACACAAACACCAAAACATGTTGTTTGAAAAATATGACTAGTTAATTACGAAACATAACTATATTATGAAAAGTACAAAAATGATAACAGGATATAATAAAATAAAAATGTTGATCAATTAAAACAAATAAAAAACTATTTATTACGTGAAACAGTGAAAGTTTTCGAAAGATTAAATTGAGTATAAAATTACTCCATTTATATTCATATTCATGCATCCTCCAACCACAAAGCAGCAATTATTAATGTTACGGGTACAGATAATTAATAATGCAGTTAATAACCATAGATTATGATGGAAACACTTTAATGGTACTCCATAGGGAACATCCATTAAAATACTCGTACCGATCTGTAGTGATAGCGTAAAGAGGTGCCGGTTTTCCTATTTTAGGTAATTAAATAAATAGGGTAAATGAGCCAGAGACTGCTTCTTGTCATATTCATATTTTAATCCATACAGATGACCATGTATATAGATGTTAAAATAGTAAGATGAAAATACACTATATTTTGCACAAGAGAACAATTATAACAAATATGTAATATTGACAAAAGTATGAAATATATCTTTATGAAAAAATCATAACAAATAGCATTTGCTTTTTTAGATTCTTTGCGTTATTATTATTTATCTTACTTGTTACTGTAAAACAAAACATATTATTTGTCATGTATGTTAATAATAGGGACTACAATTAAGAAAGAGGTTATAATGATTTAAATCACGATCTAATATTTATCACCAAAAATACATTGTTATAATAGTTATTATTATACCAAACAAGACGTCGTAATTTTCAATGCAATATCTTTTCCAAAGTTCAATAAACTTTAATCGGCAATCGGCTTAGACTTGTTTCTTATACGGCTTGCCGAATTCTGATTGTATAAAAAGAGGTGTGTGAGTTTTATTGATGACGTGACTTGAATATTATGAACCTATAAGCGCGTGGTTGCGATGAATCTCAGTTTGTGGTTGTTTGGATATTTTCGAAAATATTAAAATTGTGTGTTTCCTTCTTGCTGCATTATTATAATTAAATGGGTTATTTACATGAAAAATCCTTTTGATAACTGCACCATAATTAAGATACTGTATGTAATTTTACTGAAAACATTACACGCATATTGCACGCATGCATCTGTGAAACTGACAATTTGGAATTGGAAACATTTCTGTTTTTTTTTGTAGTAATGTAAACATTTGTAGCACACAAACATTAGTTGACACTCACCGAACCGTACATGTGATACTAATTTGCAGACGCATGTAAATAATTATAACTTAAAACCACGTTACCAATCTAACTGTCAGGATTATCATTCATTAATGAGAAGACCCCAACTAAAGTCTTATGTTGATGCAAAAATAAATCAGAGCCATTTTTTGATTGTACCTTGTTTATTCAGTGAATGTTTCTCGTCAACAAAATAATATAATATCTACGCATACTATAAGATTTTTCATATTAACATAAAAGCTTTCAAAGACACATTTAGGGGACAGTAACTGGTGTGTTTACCCTACTCAGCGTGGATAAATAATATTATTTTTACTATGGTAATGAGCAGAAATTGTGTGAGAATGATTGCTTATGATAACCGTGGTAATTTTACTTTCATGTGATTCTAAATTGTTAATCATATTAAAGCACGCTTTGATTAAACTAAATACCTAAGTGGTACGGTCGGAATATGATTTAACAACTTTATCTAATTAAAATAACAAAAAATACGACAGTCATTGAAATGTTTTCGTTTGCTAATAAAATGTGAGAAATATTAGTCTTAACTTCAAAATACATCTATACTTATATAAATCTGAAGAGTTCGTTTGAACGCATTTATCTCAGAAACTACTGGTTGGAATTGAAAAATAAGATTATTTTGGTATGGTTATAGGCTATTATTTAATTTTAAAATAAGTATTATTTTAAAATTTATTTAGCGATTAGTTTCTTGGATCCTTTATAATCGCTAACGAAAATGAATTTTGACAAATCGTAATAAAAATTTCACATCACACATTGCGCGCAAAGAACTGTCATGTTTTTTTTTAAATCTCCACGCACAGACTGCGATTGCGTGCATTATGCCATATGTGGCAACACGTGTGCGGCATAAAAACTTTTTGTTACCTATTTTTATGACGTTTGTAAACATCTGATGAGTATTAATTAACTGTTGCATCGTTTATTTTATCAAGCTAGTACTTTTTTATTTTTTAGTAAAGTAAGTATTTTATATTGGATAATAATTGTATTCCAACAAATTAAGGAGATGTATGCAAAGACAATAGGACTGCTTTTTAAATTTAACGGGTTAGTGCTTAGCATTCGTCTCATCTGTGGTAAGTATTGATAAAGCCCGAAGGACAAAAGGCTGAAGATGGAAACCAGTTACACCCAGCGTCCTCAACCAGAAAGGAACTGGCTATATTAACTCCAATTGCCGGAACGCAACAATGCAACACTATTATTAAGTTACATCGTTGTAGCTAGCCAGGTTAATTTAGAAAAACCCTACCGCTAATCTTACTGAGCATTGAACCTTGCTTTTATGTTTCTTGTATTGAACAATTTTATTATCAACTCGAATCCTTAGTACCTTGAAATCTGTTACTAAAAAAATGACGATGATAGCATCCTCGTTCGTTCATTAGATTTAATTAAAAATTAAAAAAAATATATATTACCACGAAGATTATTTACATGTTCAAATATTTAACACAGTCATTTAAAATTTATTTTCAGTTATTTTGTTGAGTACTTAATTATCTTTGTGTATACATAAATTGATATAATTAAGAAGCAAAGTTGTCAACGTTGTCAAATACATTATACCATTGAAGAACATTTACTTAAAACTATTATTTCTGACGATTACACGTATATTTGGAAATACTTACTTATTAAAAATAGTGGAAGATCAACAAGTGCAGCCCACCATATGCTGTGACGTCTAGAGTTGCCATTTCGGGTAGCTTGTCCCTCTACGTCTCGTCTCTGTGAAAAAAAAAAGATAATAGATTTTTTAATTTGTAACTTTCAGATTTATTTAAGCATTTGTACATAACATTGTCACAACATACTAGTAATACAAATACATTAAATATCATTATTACGAATATTTTATATTACATGTTAAAATTTTATATCTCAACATAAGTAGGAAGTTATTTACAACACCTTGTGTTGGTACAAATTATTTTATATTTATTTATTATCACTTATATAATCTATAAGCGCTTATTAAAATTTAACCTATGAACAAAATATAAAGAACTGAGAACCTGAAATATTAATACCGTACTGAAAGTACCTTAATTGGGTATTTACCGGATAAATCGGTATAACGGATACACAGGGCAGGCAAAAGTTATAACAAAAATGGCCGGTGAATAAATAATACATACAATTACAAATAGATATAGATAAATAATATTTGTAATTATTATTATTATTTATATCCAGTATTTCTAAGCTTATAGTTAGCGTTTGGAAATATGTTACGAGCGACAAATAAAAATTATTATTACTTATTAAATAATTCATTGATTACTAAAAGGTACCGCCTAATTAATACGTCTTAATTAATAATCAAATAAATTGAACTGTTGTTTCAAGTGATAAAAATATCTTTTGTTTCGTTGAAAGCTTTTTTCTCAATTTTGAATGTGATGTTTCTAAGGTTTAGTTAAAAGAAGTTGATGGTTCGAAAGAAGTGAAAGTTAGATGGTGTCGTCACTTGCACTTAAGATTCAATACTTATATGTTATACTTAATATAAAGTATCTCTAATAACTTTTATTAAAGGTCATTCAAATAAAAACATTAAGACATTTCGCGTCTGTTTAGTTGAGTGGTCAGTCAGGTCCATGGGCGTCGATTTGCGAAGACGGAAAGAAGAAAAAGAAGAACGAATTATGGTGTTCGTTATAGAAACTAGAACACCCGAGCCAAATGCCAACGAGCTTCCCAAATATATAATGATTTAAGTCTTAAAAAATAAAATTGTTTATTGTAACTGTCAGCAATTGCTTACCCGCCATTATGGACCATAGGCAATGACTACTAAAGTGCACAATATTCTGATCTTATACAAATTACATCTTGGCACTAACTTATGCTCGCCAAACTTTACCCCTCAGACAAGCCAAGGTCATGGTCCTCAAAGTCGTTAACGAAGGTCACAGATGAAGGTCTTGACCTTGGAGATTGGATCGATACTAACGATGGAAGCCTTAATGGACCGACATTGAAGTATTGGTTGATGTTTTACTTCAATAAAAGTTTAATTCGCGGGCCGTTCGGTAATTTACTAGGTTCCTTTTATAATGGAAACTTGATTGATCTACCTACTTTTGGCAGTAACCCTATCCAACCAACCCCACCCTCCGTACTGTTTGTTCATGCAAAGATATTGTCTGTTCCCTTCAACATCCCTTTACTTTCAGAACCCCAGTACCTCTAACGCAGAGAAACATAGTTTATGTGTTGTAGCTAAAAGCGATTGCTTTTGGTCAACCTTAGAGAAGAAACGACCATTTTACTTTGACATTTTCAATCAGTACCACTAGTGTACGTTATAATTAAATAAAGACGAATTGGATCGTAGTTTGCGTTTAGCTGAGAAAAGTCATTTCGAATACTTTACAACTACGCCGACATACGATTTGACTTCAGATGTCAAAAAAGCGAAAAGGTTCAATCTTTTTGAAACTCTCACTAAGAATTCAGAGCAGTTATCCTGATTGTGAGAGGCCGCGGCCTAGAACGTGATTTGTTTGGTTCAACCGTCATTCGATATTTTATAATAAAGTTTATTAAAGTAGATTTTCTTGGCAAGTCAGACAATACCTCCGATGTTGTTATGCACGAACAACAATTAAATTATTGACAGTACGACTTGTAAACCCGATTATGAACGTCGTTTGCAGGGAAATCTCTGCCATTTTCAGCTTTTTCTAACTAACAAAAGATACAAAGAAAAAATTATGTAACAAATGTTTCATGAATTTATTAAGAAAAATAACACTATTATCTCTTTTACCAATAATGATTAAAGATTAAACGAAAAATATATCAACATATACAACTACGTGGTATGTAAACTTCTTCTTTAGTGAAATCTTCACTGGTTTGTTACTGTTTCGTCTATCGGATCTGGAAAATCGTGCGCTATATGATAGGTACAAAGTCGAGGAAACACTCAAAATAGGTACCTATCGAAATCTAAATGCTATGCGTAAACGATTAAACGGACAACCAACTCCAATGAGTCTTTCAAATACTCTTGCTAAAACGAGAGATCCGATCACAGAGTGACAGTGTGCGAAGAATTCCAAACGACATAATACTGTGAAAATAACTGAAGTAAACATTTCTAGAATATCGACATCTGTAAGCATTTTAACAGCATATGCTGTGGATTGAGTTTTCTTGATATTTTATAAATATGTGGAACCCATTGCAATTAAGCATTCAACATTATCCAACCGTAGCGCAACTTTGTTTTCGATATCGAAATAAGAGCTCTTGAATAACTACGCCAACGCTCCAATAGCTCCTCAATCCAAAATATGTAGAATTGCCAAAATTTATAAAGCTTATCTCTGACTAGCCTCTAAGCATTTTATCTATAGTTTGTTCAGCGTCACCGTGAAATGCATAACTCATCGCGGTTTTAAGTGAAGAAATACCAAACGAAGTAAATATGAATTTTACCAAACAAAAATTATGTTCACTTGTTTTGGACTGACTAATACTGTTGGCCGCAGATGGCCTTTACAGCGTTACCGGGGTAACAGCGTTACCGGGTTGTATCCGGGTGTTCACTTGTATCACCATAGCTTGATGAAAATAGGTTATCTGGGGAATTTTGACAAGGTTTCCCTCCAAAATCAAGGCGCGAATACACCGGTATCGAAGCATTGCTTGTCAGTTCAAATAGAAAAATGAAAGCGACTTATTTGAGAAGCCCTTTTATTCCGAAGATGATTGTTAATTATTTGTTAAAAATAATAATTTCTCAGAATAATATAAAGATTGTCTGTAAAAATAATAAAGACTGACTGTAAAAGTATGGAAATTCTAAGAAATAATATTTCCGTTGTGTCAGCCTTTTAAAAATTTAAGTGTCTCGTTAAATGCTGTAAGTCTCTCTGCCTTAGTTACCTTTCTTACAAAAAAGTTGTAAAGCTAAAAATTCAGTTTAAAAGACTAATATCAGACGAAACAAATGAACTTTTGTAATCATAACTTCCAGGACAGCTCATTCAACATTGAATTATTTTTGTTCAATATTTTCTTTCACAATTCCATTAAAGTCCATACAGAAAAAACAATTTACCGAACACTTATTGAACTTCAAACGCCATTTGTTTGTAAATCTACCGGGGGGTCTGTCCTGAGAAGAACAGGCAAGAAACTCAGCAAATCTTGTTCATTCCTTCACACGTCATTGGGAATTGTTTGAAAAATGTTAAAATATACAGTCAACAATATATTCTATATATATCTTTCCGAAATATTTGTAATCCTTATAATTTTCTATCTTCATCGTCAATTTAAGTGGTTCATCTAGCTTGCTACCTCCACATTACCACATAGGTTACAGTTCCAGATAATCTTTTAAAACTATACTAAGTTACTCAAAACAAAAAAAAACTATTAAATCATATTTACCGTTGATAACACAGGCCTATTGTAGGAGTTCATATCCACTAACTTGACACTCAAAAACACAAAATTTTAATGTGATTAAAAATAAATATTAAAATATCAAGAAACAGGTAATAGTGATTAACAGACGACGCGAATCACACTAATATTTTGCACCAATAAATATCACACGTGAATCGTTCTTCAGCTTATCGGGTCGAGTATTTTATATCTTGTAAAAATTGGCCAAGACCTCACTAAATGAATAGTACTGATAAGTAGGAAAATGGTATTTTATATACGAAATAATTATATATAACTTCACTCTATTATAGATTGCTTTTTATAAATGCATGTAGTAGTTACGGAGTATTTGTTTGTTACACGAAAGATCTTGTTTTCATTAAATTATGTTAAATGTGATTAATTTTATTACTCATATCTACATTCACATAAAGATATCGAACATAGAAGTCTATCTGTTATTATTTATATATTTAATTAAAAATATGGAAATGTGCCTCCTCTATCATATCAGCAACTTCTGACTGTACAATCCATTTATGGATTTTGTTCATATTTTCAATGTAAGATTCGGAAGATTTAAGGCTATTTTATTATGATATGAACAAAAGAAGCGACGAAAAGGGTTCTAGAGAAGCATGGCGTAGTTGCTCTACATTTACAAGTTCTTCTGACTCTTACTGGCTACATCTTATAAAAAAGTATATAAGTTTAAAATGCCTATATATCTCTACTTCATATGTTTGAAACAAAGTAACAATATTCATATTTCAAATCAAATCGAATTTATTGTTAAACATAATTAATAATCTGCATTCTGTTTACAATGTCAGCGTGCAAATATTGTATGAGAAAAGTTACTTTGTTCCTTAACACACACGTAGTATAAAGTAATGGCTTTGTTGTACTTAATGAACTAATTAATTAATATTAACTCGTTTTTAAAGTATTGGTCATGTAAAGATTTTTAAACTTCGAATCGCTTCTAATGTCACCGCCGTTTTAAATTAAAAAAAATATATATGTAACAAATAACAATGGAACGAAGCTTGGCATTTTTTTAAATTTCGTATTCTTTAGCCGTTTCGTCTGATATGATAACGGTTAGATTACCCACCTTTTATTATAAACCCATATCAGCTTATTCACATCTTTTCCGTGTAATAAATTACGAATTCTAATGTAATCAATATACTATCGTAAAGCCCACGGTGTCATGACAATTCGTTAATAATTATCAAATAACCATGACTGTCAACTTCTAATCTCAAACAAAATAGTTTTATAATTTACAACTAATAAGATTGGCAAGTATTAGCTACTTACGATGTTATTGTTAATTATTTCAGATAAATGTATACACCTAAGTCTGTTTTTACACGGTCTTTTTGTACACGGTTTTGATATAACACGGTTTGAAAATTGAATATTTTTAATTTTTTTACACGATTTTATTCCATTTAGCACGATTTGAAATTATATAATATTCAATTTTCAAACCGTGTTATATCAAAACCGTGTACAAAAAGACCGTGTAAAAACAGACTTAGGTGTATTATATAGATCATCATAATCATCTCCAACAGCTTATATACGTCCCCACTGCTGGGCGTAGACTTGTCTACTTGAAACACAAAACACATGATAAGTTTGGATAATAATACCATACGAATTGATGGGTGGAAGCGGTTAATGTAACGATCGGGACCATATTTTTTTATATTTAATACATAGATGCTAAATTAAGTAAAATTTAATTTATTAATGTAAACAAAATAGATCATAGCTAATAATAAAAGTGACATTTGAATGAGAAATTGCAATATACCTGACTATTTCTCAATTTTTTCTGTAAAAATGTATCGCGAGCGTATTATGTGACGTCACAGTACATGTTGATCTCCTTGTCTAGCAAGAGACAAGTGTTTTTAAATCGGGTATATATATATATATATATATATATACACATATATATATATATATGTATATATATATATATATAGTGTATAATTATAATATAGTGTGTAATTCTTTTGTTTACTTAATAAATGCAGTGTTTCAACAAACTGCCAAAACTAAGCTTTTGTTTACGACGTGTTAAGTTTTGACATGTTATGGAATATTTCAATTTTAAAGCCTCATAACCAAAACCATTCATTGGTAACTAATTGGATGCTGCGTTTCAATATATAATATAAATTAATAAATAAAGAAAACAATTGAAACATTTTAGGCAATTGATAAAAAGCTATTTCTACAGGCAAATTTAGTTTAAATAGCTCATAAATTTGTAAACATTTTTTTTATAAAAAGCTCGGCCAATGACTCGACCTCAGCTATGCAATGGAGGATTCTATTTGTGAAAATAGCTAATGCAGCATGCGACATACTGCCCTAGCCACCCTCACCTTGCCGTCCAAAAAGTGCTTTTTCATGCCACTTTTAAAGGACCCATGTTTCCAATAATGCTTACTTTGGGCTTGATAATGGTGTGAGTTTGAAAAATATTATATTATTACTTTTACTATTATTAATAAGCTTGCACTGAGAGGTCTTGACAGATCAGAACTCATATTAATAGCTTGTAGATTTTTATATTTATATGGTCGATAAACACATTATCTTCGCGTCAGAAGTTAATATTATCACAGTTGTCAACGTCATTCACAATCATTGTTAATTAATTAGAATTTGACATGCACTTACTTATTGGCACAGATTAAAATATCTTTCAAAATCATAGTTCCGACGTCTATTGTGATATTAAGATTATACGTTGTAACTATTGCAAGATGTTATTAATTTTATTTGGGGCTGATTTTCATAGATGTATTTTTTGAATTATCCTAGCAATTTTTGTCTATTTAAAAATTATCTGTACTAGCCTGCTATATCGAATATCTTCCCCAAAAACCTAATTATATTTAATTTACTAAATGCCAAAAGTTGATTGACTGTACTGACTGACTGCACTGACTGACTGTAGTGACTGACTCTAATCCTGTACTGTCTGTACTGACACAATACAGTCAGTACAGTCAGTTACTAATTTACTTATTCATTAGGATAAGTAAATAAAAGTTAACAACTAATATTTGCTATATAGTTATTATGTTCATTATCAACTTGTCAAATTTATTTCTCTACATAAGTATTACCCAGCAAATAAGTGTTAAGAGCACTTTACCATAGTTTTGACATTATTAACATATAGGAAAAAGAAATTGACATAATACATAAGGCTTGAAATATAATGAGGCCAATAAATAAAGGCATGAAGAGGCCAAACGACTTTACGTAATTAAGTTTTTACTTTAATTTAACGTCTAATTTCATATTTAGAACACCTGATCCTTATAACTGCAAAAGAGTTATTGTATGAGGCGTGAGTACGATATTATCTCATTAAACTATGTGCAAACGTTACTTACACGGAAAAATATATATGTTAAATTATGAGTATACAATTCTAAAGGAGCTGGTGGATTTCTTAATTCAAAGCATTTTACTTTGCTCATGATAACCTAAATAAAAATTATTATATTTTTTGAACTTTAAAATGTCCTTCAACGAAAACAACCGAAATCTATTAAGAATAGGTTTCCAATAAAGTGCTTCATCCCGAAACCCGTACTTAAAAAAAGAATAGATTTTGAAGTCACAGGAATATTCAGCAACTTTCAGATGTCTCTAGGTCGACCAATCAATCTAGCTTGTTTTAAATTTTCGCCTGCGTGACTAAACCGTATTAAAGTCTTCTGTTATTTCCATACCTCTTTCCTCATTGAAGATATTCTTCTTGTACTCAAAGCGAATCGTTTTATCTCTTCCAAACTAGTCCTTACGGCTACGCTTTGTTGCACCATTTTCCCAAATTTCAACTTTGGTAAATAACACAAACGTTCAACACAGTTGCTACGAATCAAATAACTGGGTTTGTACAAGAATTAAAGGTTTTAAATAGAGTATTTAGTGACTAATATTTTAGGGATAATCATCCATATTTCTCGTTTGACGTCAGACGGGTCTTAACCTATTTTACCGGACAATTAACAGCACATGAATTCATAGCAGTTGCAGTACGTAACCGCGACAATGACGACAAAAAAGGTTAAACTATAATGCTTTATGAGACGTAAAAAGTACATTTTATAGTTAAACTAAGCTTAATTTCAATGTAGCAATAAGTAGGTCAGTTTTTTTTGAAGAAATGACGTATAAGAGTTTTTAAGAAAGTCTTCTATACGTAATGTTATTAGGTATTTTTTTAAATTATAGGTTATGATGGATTTTATTAGGTGTAGGTATATAAGGTTGTTAAACTAACACAGTTAACAGAATTCAGTAAAAGTATTTTTATTGAGTGGCAAAAAACCTCTTTAAAGAGTTACCTACATACTCCAGTCGTCCTTGTCGGTTCCGTTATTCCTGCTCCTACGGTCCAATTAAAAAAAGGTTGAATTACAGCAAATTATGACGTCATAGTCATTAAATTTACATGACTTTAATGACTTAACATGTGGTTTCTCTAATGTATTTAAATTCATTTATAAAAATGTTTTTTAAACTTGAATATTACGTTTTATTATTCCTAATAAAAATATGTAGGGTAAATATTAATTTACTCTACATATTACTCATTTATATAATTTATTTTGTCTTTTTAATATTGTTATTTCATATTCGATTCACATTATTTTGTATTGAATTGTTTTTGATTCTGATTGTTAGAACGACAGAAAACATTACAACAATCAAAAATAATAATCAAGTAAGGTTTTTAAATTATTAGAGGCCCGTTTTTTGATTAATGATATTTTGTAAAACTAGTTTTTAATTTTTATTTATTTACAATACTAAACTAAACACTAGTTACAAAATAAAATAATTTGTGTCGAGGCTTCATAAGTTACAGCTGTAAGCTGGCCCTCCGATAATAATTCTAAACAGCATGTACAAATAGTTTAGACAACATAATAGATAAAACTATATTAAATTACTACGCAAGCTACGGGGCTTAAGTGACCACCACTTTAGCACCAATAGCATGCTGTTCAAGATGAAACTTGTTGGATGGCCTCTATGTAGGGCCTGTGGGGAGCACACCAAATAAATGGAACACATCCTATGTGACTGTGATGCTCTTGCTAGAAAAAGAATGGGTCTCTTTGGACTGGGCTATCCCAGTCCTGAAGATATAAGGCTGCTGTCTCCGGGTGTACTTAGTAAGTACATCTTGGAGGTATTCCAGGACAGCGGTCATTAGGATTGGGGAAGCACAAAAGATCCCATTGGGTCGACGTGCTCCGGGAGTAATACTGGCCATACATAAGATAAGATAGGGTAAGGTTCACTCCTGCGATATGGTGTTCTACTTTGGAGTAACTCATATCATGTCTCACGGGTATTCATATCTCATTAGCAGTACAATTAAGAGCAAAAAGGACGCCTTAACATCTTGTAGATCGCTTTTTAGAGAGCTCAAACTGCTAACAGTTCTGTGTTTATACATATAAGAGGTTTCCATTTTTGTTAAAAGTCACCCTCAATAATTTTTTATAAAGAAGAATCATTTTCACAACTTTATACGATAGAAATGCGCAATGTATGGCTATAAAATTGAAGAACTGGTTGGTTGGAAGAATTGTTTGTATTCTTTTGACGAATATTTTAAACATTTCGGATCCCGTTTGCTGTGACCTTGAAATTTCTTTCATTTTTTTGTTCTGGTTTATTTTGATGAATAACCAGATAATTTGATTTGTGTGAAACCAACATTTATGTAATACTTTTTTTATCACTTTTCTAGCAAAATAAATTATAATCATTATTATTATAAGCCAATAAGATTTTTTTTCCTCTGCCTGTTAATGATTAGGAAAAATTGATTTATTATTATTTAACTATTTGATTGCGATTATCAAAATGCATCTTGTCTCTATGCTCTCTATCTCCACGTTAAATTTAATTCAAACAGGTAGAGTATTTGGTCGTGAAAATGTAACAAACTCACAATTGTATTTATGATATTAGTTAGTTTTGATATGCAAAGAATTTCAAAGTGAGTCAACTAATAAACTTCAAACACAAACACTTTATTATTTAACACTCTGATAAGCATTAAAATAGTTACTTTTTGTTCCCCTTTTTAACCCTAAGCGTACCACGTGGGATATTTTGTTACAGTACTACTATTGTTAGCCGTTGATGAACATAACTTTTATTTATTAAGTTTTCTAATGAATATTTGAGTACAACAATTCTTATAAAAAGAATGAACTTCTGTACTATGATCTCTTTACCACAATTACGGTTAACGGGGTTTTAAGAAGGCGAGAGAAAACCATGGTGACCCATTAAGATTTAGGGGCGAATCGCCTCTGCCGGATTTCTAATCGACAGACATCACCTCCAAGGGAGGAGACCCTTATCGCAATCGAATTGAATAGATTCGCTCAAGCCATGTTTTATCTCACGATACAACATGCTGTGTAACCTGGGGTTTCTTATTTATTATTTACGAGTATATTTTATAAATGTATAGTACATATCTATTTTTGGATAATCTTCTACAATTATATATAAAAATAACTTGCTGTTTGTTAGTCTCGCTCAAATAGAAAGATTTCCATGATTTAGTTTTTTTTATAATTCAGGGAACGTTTAAAAATAATGGAATATTCTAAACAAAAACTAAAAAATTATATAATAAAAATTTGTTAGCATAAAAAACCTCTAAATTATGTGCACCTTTTCAAAACCGCCATTTCTTGACCCCCTACTTCGGTTTACTTTTGATAGATTGAGTTAGTAGCAGTTAGCAGGAGATATAAAGTTCATTAAGCCAACTAGTATTACAATAAATATAATCATAAATAACACGATTTTAACACAACAAGACGATCATCAGAAGTCTCCATATAGAGACCAGTCATATGGAGATCCTGGGTGGTTAAGCTTATAGCTTATTCGATAGACGAAGTTCTGGCCCATGGCTTTTTAAGGCCTAACGCATTTTTCGCGTCTAGCTTCTGTATAAGCTTCTCCATCAGTTATTCACTGACGTTCAGCAGTTTACCAACAACGACACTACAAGTAAAACTTCATAATGAGTTGCGAGTTAAATCGATTTATTTTCCGGGGTCTAATATACCCCACCAAGTATATGCAAGGTTAAACCGATTAAGCTTTAGGCGTCCCCGTACGATGAAGCTCTGCGGTTAAATAATATCATACGAGTGAACATGATTCACTGCTTTAATTGTTATAATACCACTACTATCTGAGGTATATATTAATAAATTAGTAATACACATAAATATATGCAGTCTGTATGACAATACGAAATCGATATTCAACAATTTTTAGAAAGGTACTAGAGTTGATACTTCACCCATTAATTTTTACCGGGGGTCACCTGGGTTCTGCACGAGCAATTCACCAGGTCACCTCCAGGCAGCCCAGCCTTACAACTGGGCTTCGCGCCAATGGAGATTGCCCAGAGTTACTTGGGCAATCCCAGACGTGGCGGCCTATGCAATGCGTGCGTGGGGGTGGCTCCCACGCACACACGCAGCCGCAGGTTCCTACTACCCTAAGACCACGAGGACTAGAAGATCATGGACTTCTAAAAACATTTTACGAATCTTCATTAAATATATAATAAACTAAAACAGAAGTACAAAATATTTAATTAAATCTACCGCAGCGTTTATTTCGGTGAGGGAATTACCAGAAATTGAAATAGGTATATTCTTATGTGATGCAATATATTCGCTAATATGACTAAATAACTGATTTTTATTTATTTATTTAGCAATTAGTTATGATTGTGGTTTGTTATTCATATGATACTTTAAAAGTAATTTGTTTAATGATGTAAATGAATGCGTTACTGTTTTCGAATAATTCTTAAGGATCGAAGTGCGAGAATTTGTCATTATCCCATGATAATAAAACGAAATGAAATGATATGAAGATAAGATAAAATGAAAACTTGAAAATGATTTGCCATCAGACGAGATGGTACCTACAGGTAGGACTAAATTAGAATTATTTTCTTTAATTTATTTAAGCAATTTATTGTTTATTTTCTGTTTATTACAATTACGAGTGCTATATACACTGTGACAAAATAAATTACATCCGTACTATTCCGTCCAATCATATCTCATGGATACCCGCCATTTATATCAATAACAAATAATCACAAAATGGCCACCTCGTCCTTTACAAATAGTTCTAATATTTTACACTCAGTCTATAAATAAATGAGTTGTAAATAAACGAGGTACCTACCTTGTTGGTCAGAGGGTATGGAGGTTATCACAGGGACGGTATATTAAAAAAAGAACCAAAAACGCTTACTTTTCACTGGCATAAAATATAGAGGGTAATATGACTATTTTGATAACGTTTGCAGAATCTCTGACAAGTTTTCAAATAACTACTGTTGATATTTATAGTTAGTATATATTTATTGTTTAATAGGGATAGTGCAAATAATTGTTATCGTTGACGGAGTTTTTTATGCCCAGCAGTGTAAAAGCTCCAAATTAATTAAGAATAATTATGATTAAAATATGAAATATTTTATCATAAGGGGGAATACTTACTGCATAAGCATTTCCAGCTTGTCACATAATTTAAAGCCAGAGGTGTTGGATAACCGTAACGTCAGAGGAAATTATGGTCGAACCACACGGACGCATGCGCAGTAAATAATTTTACTAGGCATTCGTAATGAATTTATAAATATTACCAACATTTATATAATTCATTTATTAATAATTATAATAGATACTCTTCTGAATATGACTAAATACTAAATCTTCAATTCTTAGAGCCCTTACATAAGGTGCATTTCTTAACACGTTAATCGCCACGATAATATCAGAAAAATTTTTCATGGCCCATGGTAACTTTATTAGATAATTTCTAATAAATCGTGTACGTCAGTCATATATGTCTGACATGACTCATGTAGAACTTCTTAGCGTCAGACACATACGACTGACATGGCGATTAACATGTTAATATCGCAATCAAATTGAATCGATATGACAGCGTAATTGTCAAATCACATGCATATTTTTTTTGTTTTTTTTTATTTCAGTTAGATTCTATTGCGAATATCGATCGACTCTTAAGTAAATTTAAACCCAAAGCATAACTTACAATTAGACAGATCTATGGAAATCTAGATAGATAATACAAAATTAATAATTTGTTGCAATGACATATCTACAGTCACATTTTTTGCTCACAGGATATAATTTAAGCAAACAATTGGACTTTTATATTCATTTCGCAGATTTGATAAGTCAATAAAAAGGCATTTGTACTATTTTTATTAGAATCATAATTAACATACATTTCGACATCATACAACGAAATTCGCGATAGTTTACTAGGAAAGGTATACAAAGTATAGAATGTAATGTTCACTTTAATTATCTACCACACGATAATATTTTTTTAATGTGAATAAATTTTTAAGCGAATGGCATTTATTTGATAGTTGTACATTTCTATAATATTGTTAACATTGTTTTGTCATGATGTGTACATACAATAACAAATACCTAGTACATGAAAAAATAGACTTACTTTAAAGTGCTTAAATAACGCCATCTATTGTTGAGTAGTATAACTACTTGCCTACCAGGTCACTACAGTATCTATGCAGCTGTAGCAGTGCGAAAAGGTCGTATTTTAAAACCACATAGTTAAGAATAAAACTAAACACCAAAGAAAATAACTTTGGTTTCTTCCTGGAAAGCGGCAGGAACTTAAACAAAGTTATATTTATTTGAAAAAGTTATATTTGAATTTCAAAATCCATACATTTCAAATAAGATATGTAAACCATTCGATGTTAATTTACTCCATCTGCAATAGCATGTATCTATGTGTTTAACAATTTATTTTTACCAAAAATGAATCATTTACATAATAAACATGTGTTATCATGATATAATCATTTTGAGCAAGTTACCGTGAATTTGCAATATTTTGTGTCACTCTCCTAGACTTTTAATGATACCAGCCTACCATTGATAGCGTAAAAGATAAAGATCATGTGATAAAATGTATGATTCAGACATCTCATTAGAAAAATATTTATAATATATAACATAAGAGTATATAATGTACCTAAACTGAATAAATGTATTTTAACTTTGACTTTGACTTTGACGTTTTTAAAAGTTAAGTGCGAGTTTGTTTTAACGCTTATATAAGCCGCTGAACTAATTTATTTTAAATTTAACGTAAAATTTCTATACAAGTTTACCTTCCTAGCCTACCTATGGCATATTATATTAAAAAATGAATCCTAGGGAACATTATTAAACATGTGGGCCCATTCACCAACTAATTTTGTCAGTCGAAGAGCTAGAGCATCATCTATTTAACCAACGCGTACGCGGAAGAAAAATTTAGGCGCAGATAATAATTTAGTTCTAATAAAGATATCCTGGTGGGACAGCGACTCATTGAGCACGCTCATAAATACGTCAACGCGAGGTCTCTTGTGAATAGACGTCATTTTAAATTTGAAATGGGAAAGGACATCAGAAAGTATTATATATAATTATGTATTACATAGTGTATACATGTTATCATTAATTAAGTACGTATGTATGTATTTTGTATACGTTATACGTCGCCAACCTGGAAGAGATTGCTATTAGCGATAAGATCGCCTTTTGTACAAAATTAGTTAAATGTTTTTTGTGTATTTCACTTCTTGATATGACTGATGTACAATAAAGATATATTCTATTCTATTCTATTAAAAGGACGACATGAGATCTGTATAAAATATTTTAAACAATTTTTAGTAAATTTTGTAATCAAATCAAAATGTACTAGTGTATGCCTTTATTGATTGATCGAAGAAATTGTAGTAGCTAGTTTGTATTTTATAGCTCTTTCTTTCTACATACGTTTTAATGTTATTTATTTATGTACACATCTATTCTTATAATGAAATCAACCTAAAACAATTGAGTATAAAGGTTCTGTTTACTTCAAGTTGAATTCCTACTAGCAGTTATTAATCGTCGAAGTCATGTCTTCTTTCCCAGTTTGGCTCTTCCGCTAATTACGGAAATAATCTCAGGCTATTGTCTATTTTTAGAGTAAACTCATGCAAGTAACACTTATTAACGTAATCTATAATTTTTGTACACTTGAAACTAAAAAAAGACCGTGGTTGAAGGAAAGATATCTTTAATATTGCTGATGACCAATTTGAATCATTGTGTTATTTTAACAATAATTAAAATATCATTTAAGGATTAGAAGAAATAACCGGTAAAATGTGGAAATGAAAACTGTCTGTATTTTATGATACCAAACAAAAGTCACTTTTTAAAAGGATCAGGTATATTGTACAATATAATGTAAAAAGATAACAAGATAATTTATTAACGAGCCGATCGTGTAAATTTCATGTAACTAATTATTTTACAGTTCATTCAAGATCATTAACACATTAAAAGTTTAAAGTGCTGCGAACAGTTCATCGCCACTAAAATTGAGACCAATTAAAATATTCGGATCATATTAGAAAGAGCAAAACGGCCGAGTACAGTCAGGAAAGACCAATATCGTTAACACAACTTTCACACACATTTATTTTTATTCACACTAGGAATAAAAGTGATACTTATAGCCGTTACTATTTTAACTATTTTACGTAACTAGCTAAGAAGAATATTGGTTAAATAACCATAAAATCCTAGCGGGTTTTTATTAAAATATTCGTAAGAGGTGCTAAAGAATCACCCCTTATTTGTAAATGAATAATGAATCTGAGTAGGTGTCGATATTTTTATTATAACTTCAATTATTGTCAAAGTCAAAGTCAAAATATCTTTATTTAAATAGACTCATTTACTAAGTTATTTTATGTCGTCATAACAGGCAATATGTATGAGAAAAAATAAATTAAACGAATTTAATTATGTTTTAAATAAATTATTTTTTAATTAAAACTAACATTAGTATGCATATTCCCAATTAACCCTACTACCGCTTCTATGATTTAGTAGCTGCAGAGAAGAAACGGCGTAAGAAACTCTCAGCCTTTAATATTTATAATGACATTGTATTAATAAATCGTCATTGAGAAGCTAACTCCCGCACTTTAGTAACAGAAGATAATCGTTCATTTTATTTTAAGCTGTTCTTACACAGTTTCGCTTATATTGTTGTTTTAAATTTGTTAACATTATAGTTTGATATAAAACTGAAACTCAGAACATCAAATGTTATAAACTTGAGTCATATTTCTCACAACTGTGCCAGTGTACCGTCCACCATTATCATAACATATTAGATGGACTTAATAACATACAGTGTGTCATTTTTCAATCTGATGGTCAGTCAAAAATCAACTCAATAGGTCGCGGAACTAAAAATAGACAATGTTGGCGATTCTGCTGAATTTCACTTTAACTAAAATTCAGTTATTTGTTTCTCTTTCACTTCAAGTTAGTTGACGCTAATCTGTCATGTTAGTATACTTTTGACTTATTTTAAATGGAATAGTAACCTATTTTCCCGCTAAACTATTTTAACGACACCGTAAATTTCAATTTTTGTAAAGAACAAAATACAATAAGGCAAAGGTGCATACGAGTAAGTTTAGGTTTAATTAAACAACTTTTGTCTATTTTGGTTCGATTTTAACGAAAGAGTTGTACTTAACATAAATTTTATTGTAGACCTAGCACAACGGATTTTGAAACCAAAGGAAGCCGACTTAACTTTAAGTTCCTGAAATAGCAACTTTTAAGCATATTTTCCTTAATTTAACATTCATTGTAAAACATGCCGATTAAAATAAGTCAAATTTATATGGTTAGTTAATTAGTAAATCTATTTCTCATATATTGAATTAGAATTAAAGAGGCATAAGTAACTCAATTTACGTAGCATAATCGACACCAATACTTAGTTTCTCACCATGTTCAGGCAGAGACATTTCCAGCAGAGCACGTCAGTTGAAAAATAACTGTTATTACGACGGATTACAGTACCACAAATGTCATAGTTCAATTTACTGTGACAGGCGTACCATTTTTCGCGGCATTTGCGATAATGATATTAAATATACTGTTTGTTTACAAACAAATGAAATTGTAAAATGACGTAAACAAAATGTTTCTTTTCTTATTAAAAATTTATAAGCAAACTTTCTTAAATTATATTTTTAATTCCATTTGTTTTTGAACTTACTTCGTTTAATCAAAGTTTTTATTTATTTAGCAAAAATAACATGTGTGTATTTAACTTAGGAGCTGTTTTTATGTCAAACTGAATGAAAAAACAGTACACATATATTCAACAATATTTAATTTACTTTTGCAAATGTAGGTTGATGTACAATAAAGATATATTCTATTCTATTCTATGTTTACAGGCTCCAAAATTGGTCAGAGAACCTGATTATAAAACAAGTCCTGTGAATTTCCTTAGAAGTCAGGAGCTAACATTAATTATGCGATAAACAAGATATCTATAGAGTATTTATTAATTTATTTTAAGGGGCAGTCAACATAAATATGTACTAACAAAAAGTAATTAATAATAGCTCATTAAAATTAAAAAACGTACAGCTTTTAATTAAAGATAGCGATGGCATACGGTGAGTATAATAAGTATTTTACCTGTTACAGTTCTTAATGAAGTTAATTTTGGACAGATATTAAAGATACAATAATCTGCACTTAAATACAGTGGGCGCCAGAAATAGCTTAACACTTTAGCTTTATGATGGTAACAATTACTGTTACTTAATTGTTGGTATGACATGGTACTAAAGTGTAAAAGCTACTTCTGAGACCTTTTGCATCTACCATATACAAAATAGGGGTAAAAAAATGCAATAATTATTTATTAAATTAAATTAAATACAAATTAATCTTACCTTTTCATACAACGTTGAATTTGAAGACATGTTTATTGAGAATACTTCAGTACTTTCTGTGGTTTGCATTTTGCCTGTAGAGACACAGTCCAAGGCGCCCATTTTGCGTTAACTTAATATTGTTTACACTTCATAAACACTGATTTAAATTTAAAAATTAACGCCGTTACTAAAAAGTATACAAATGGCACCAAACTGACAGTAAAATACGAACCGAAATTCCGTTCACTTTGACAAATTGCTCGGGTTTAAGCTTTGAATCTAACTTTAAAGCTAAATCTTGCTTATTTGGCTTACACATATAAAGACGTTGCTGTAGTCTACAGAAAGGTTCCAAACTTGAATGTCAAGTGTTCGTGTGAGTGTTATTATTCTACAACTGGCGGTCGGCTGCGCAAGCGCTGACGTTTGTATCGCACGAACATAGATGTGTGAAACAGATCTCTAGATATGACAATTCGATTTTACACAAATAAACTTATTGAGTGGTTTTTGCAAGGTAAGAGCCTATTAGGAAGAAATAGTTGTTGTACAAATTCAATGTATAAATGAAGTTCACCGTATGAGGTCAATATAAAATGGTTTATAATATTTACAATGGAGTTGCTACTGTCATTTTCATAACATAAAATAGCTGCACGCAAGCACAATAGTAACGTTTAAGAAAAGTTAAATTAACTAGATTATCATAACTCTACCTACGTAGAGCATAGCTTTGAGCAATATATAGTATAATATAATGTATATTATAGGCAAAATATAAAAGCTTACAGATTCTTTGAATAAATACTAAACTATTATAATAGTCATATAAAATATAACAACTGCAGCGAACAGCTTAACGAGTGCTCTGACGCACAAAGGAGCTCGAGTCGATCCATCCGTGGACTAACCATGGCGAAAATTGCTTTTTTTTGTTCTCGAAACTAGAGCGCTACCAATCAACTTCCTAGCACCAATCAAAATACCCAATGAGTCAAGTTTTTAATAATATTCATGATTTAATTTTAAAGCAGGTTAGTTGACTAGTACACCACTATAGTTTTAGATACAAAATTGCCACATCCAGTTATCAATTATCATGTAACTCTACATCTTTACCCACTCAAATCTCGTATGAATCACACACGTGAGCAGTCAACCTGCAAGCGATCAGTGTGTGTAAATACATTACATATGTGTATATAATATGGATATGTAGTGTTGTGACACGCGCCGTTGCTCTTTTATGGGTCATTGTTAATGGCTTTTGCTAACCGGATATTGTAAGTTCATCAGTACTGAGACACGGTAAGCAAATACATTTCTAAAAAATTTGAATTTTGCGGTCATTTAATTATCATAACTTATAATATTAAACTAAAAAAAAACAATTACATTGAAATAATATGATCTAATTGATTATGAACTAATTGACCAGGTCAAGCTGTCACAACTCCATCTACCAAAAGTTATCAGAATCAGAGATATTAGAAATTACAGTTTTGACGATTTTCCATATTAAATATAGAAGTATTAGCAGTTTTTGGGGTTTTCCTTTTTTTATTTTTAAACGACCCCTAAAATAAAACCTAACAAAACAATTATTCTAATCGATCTTGAGTTATAGCAAAACAAACAAACATCACTACATTTCTATATATAAGAAGAAAGAAAAGAAGAGCCTATAATTATTATAGAAATATTTCAGAAGCACCATTATATCAGCAACCAATACTACATATATATTATATGAAGTGGCATTTGAGGAGTTTGTACAAATGTTCCAAACACGCTTAATTTATAATTATACAGTTAGAGACGTTTCCATTTCGCAATCGCTACCAACATGTATGGGCGTATGCACAAAATTAATGACATCTTTGTTATTTAGGTGTTGTACGCGTCGTTGGCATCATGAAAATTAAGGAATAAATAATACTTTGTAAATATTAAGGAATACACCTCCATATTATAGGTAGTAACAGCTTCAACTTCAAACAAATATAAAGACAAATTTGTACTCTACAAATTTACAGATACAAACTTCTTTTCAATCGATTCCTAAATATAATAGTATAGTTAAAATAAATCATGGCATAAGATTAATTTAAAGTACTCTTACTCTTGTAATAATGATTGATACAATGCATTTAACTGACCAGTCAATCAATTAGTCATTTTTGAGTCAGTATTGTTAGCATGATATATTTGTATTCAATTAAGTTATCACCAGAAAACCATATTATATTATGATTTTTATGAGCTGTCAGTAATTAGATGACAATATTGAAGATGTGACCGCAATATGTAAGTATATTATTAGGAATCCATATCTCTCATACCTTAGATAATTCGGTAGACCTCAGAACAGTGGTTAAGGACGCCTAGTATTTTTTATAAAAAGTTTAGCAAATGACGACACCACCTGATGATATGCAGTAAATGAGTTCATATGTGACGATAGCTAGTGCAGCATGCGACAAACAGCCCTAGCCACCTCCACCTTGCCGGGCCAAAGGTTTGACACACTTAAAATCTTTATTACAAGGCTACCATGGCAAACGCACTGAAGAGCCGATAAAGCTAAGCAAGAGTAACATGGGTGCACTAATAAACACTTTGCATAGGTATACAGACATTTATTCAATGTGCAGTTAACTGGTTCTGATGCACTTACAAGTGCTGTGAAGAGAAGCGTGAACAATGCACCTGCTATGTAATTTTGAACTCCTAATCCATACGTTTATGGATATATATGGGAGCCTTCATTTGGGGAGACACACAATCGACCCAAATGAAATCAAAACCCTCGAAGCTGGAAAATTGTTTGGGTAAAAAAGTTTTTGGACAACAGGTCAAGGAATTATTTTAACCTACAGGCGGCAAGTCACAAAAGAACTTTTAGTTAAAGTGATATAGCAGTTCGAAAGGACTAAATAGCCCAAAACCACAATAATCTCTATACACGCTAAAATTTTTAAACTTAGATTTTTTTTCTGCGAAAATGGGATTCTAAAATAATTTAAAGCCAAGCTTTTAAACCTTATTTGTAACTTTGCACCTTCATAAACAAAATTAAATGGTTTCCGAGAATTTTGTATCCCATATTCATTGGTCGGGACTCTATTTCCCAGAATTATTTCATCATTTAGAGTGATGAGTGATGAGAGACATTAGAATGAGAGATGAGTTAAAATAATACACAGGTAGACCGATCATTAAATTGAACCAAAGACTGGTAGACATTCTCAACGGTGTCTCAAATAATTTTCATAGAATACCGATATATTCAACTTAGTAAAAGGCTTTTAAAAAATCTAAAGGCAAAGTTAGTTTCTTCACTGTATCATCTTAGCACTGTACTGTTGCATCGTTGCACTTAGAAGTTACTCTCTACATGAACCAACTAAGGCATGCTTAATCCGCAGCATATTTATATTCATTTGAGCAAATTAAAAGTTTCATTGTATGCGAAATATCGGATATTTACAGGACATATTTGTCCAAACATTATTTTATTTATCTGTGTTACTGTTCTTGCAAAAGAGCTATATGCAAGAACTATAATAGAAAGCCCTATCTTTGCATGAGATGGATTTTTCTTATAACTTACCGAGTTATGAATGTTTGTTTGTTTAGTTAGAATATATCTGATATTTTTATACGTATTACTAACTATATTTCTACGTTATCTAATATACATAGCACTAGTTCTTAGTGATGCTTACTTTGAGTCATTTTACGTGCTCTTATAAAATATCATTTAAATACCATTTTGAAAAATATGTTTTAATTGAAATACACCAAAAGCAAAGAGATTCAATTATAAAGTTGTAAAAATTTATGCTTAAATTAAAATATACTTTTTTTTAGATTTGTATAAATCAAGATCAAATTACGTAATTATCTTATTTGAGCAAAACGTACAATCATACATAATTATATTAACATGCATATATATATATATATATATATATATTTAAGACGTCTGATGAATCATTCTTTTATCGTGGATAAGCAGATAATTTTACAAATCACACATCGGTTACTTGAACGGCTCAAAGATCACATCTAGACCAAAATAAAATATCATCATCGTCAGCCTAGACTTGGGTTCTGCCTAAGAAATTCACCAGGTCGAGGGCATAGACCTACTTACATGGAAAAAAACATAAGGAGTTTGGTGACATAACGCCACCACGCAACGGGTCAATGGGTTGCCGTAAAAACCAGGACCAGCAGTTTAACGTCCCATCCCGAGCACGTCCGAGCTTGCGATAACATATTTTGTGTGACCCATCCCAGGACCAAGCATGCCGGAGAGTGCTTCGTTTTCGTAATCGAAACCCGATAATAAAATAAACACTGTGTTGATGAAAAATACCTCCAATGGAAGCCTTTCGTGACTCATACAATGTGTGGTAGACATTATGTATTTACTTTCGCTTCGATGACGCATACAATGTCAAGACGTCCGTTGAATAACTGTATAATATGAAGTATTTCTATATTTAATGTTGTTATGACATTGCGTTATCAGAAACACTTATAAAAAACCAAATAAACCAAAATTTTTGAAGGTTACTTGGATAGTATACCTTTAAACTCCAAGTCCGAGGTTGCTCAATAATAACAGTGTCACAGATTGCGAATGAAGTGTTAATGGCGTATCATTCAGTACGTTTGTTTTGTATAAATTTATCGCGAATGGCGATAAATATATTCGTAAAATGGAACGCAGTCTATGAATCTTTCGGTTGGTAAATAAACCTAAGAATATGAGAGACCAAGTGAGTCACGGAAGCGGCAGTTGTGAGTGATAAGAGAGTGATGAAGTGATCGGGATAACACGAAGAGAGTGCCTAATGGAACTTAGTTTCAACCTTAGAATCCAATTATGATATATACAACAACACTTGTGTGGTAAGAATAATTGGAAACTGTGTGAGTTTCTTACAATGTTGAAATAGTGGAACAGGGTGGCTATGAGCGAGGCAAAAAGAGGCCACTTGAGGAAACATGGTTCCCGTACTAAAAGATCAGCTGTTGTCTGATGGTTTTATTGGAAACTAACCATTTCAGTATGTGATGCATCCCTTCTATATAAAAACACGACACACATGAACATATATGTATGTAAAATCATTTCCTACATTTTATTGTCATTATTATTAACTTAATCTTTGTATCTCAGGCTAGATATTTTTTAGCTGTAATTTTGCAAGTCTTCTCATCGTTTTTATTCTCCAATTCGTCTAGGGGACTTTCTTGCTTATCATTTGTCATTCCTCCAGTCTTTAACCTATTGCATTGTATTTATTTTCTATAGAATTGTGTTACAGTTTAACGGCCAACATGGTTGACCTTCCACTCAAGTACTTGAGTTTTATGTTTCACGATTGTTTTTGTGTTCAGCAAGTGATTTTAGTTACATTCCAAATATTTGTCACTTTATCAAGATTTTGACATCTTGGTGATAAAAGATATCTAAACGCCACACTAAATAACAGGATTTCTAACAAGTAGGTTAATCATTACAGTTTGTCTAAAGGGTTTCTATTCCAATTTATTTAAAGATTCATCGTTTCTAATTAATACTTTAATATTGTCTTTTTTGTATAAATTTTATCTGAACAATTTACACATCACAAGGTATTTCAAACGGAAATTCCACAGCATTCCAAGATTATTCGCTTGCTTGTAACTGTGTAATCTATTAATGGAAATCTCGAGTTCGTGACTTTAGATTTAGTTTAAAAAATATAGCAATTAATAAAACAAATTGGGATGCCTTGGTAAGGAAGGTACAGTAAACTACAAATTAAAGTGCATTTTTTAATGTTGATAGTATAAGATCTATGGTTGATAGAGTAACAAAGCAAGCACAGATATCTAAACCTTATTGTTTTTTGTAAAGTTTCGATTAACTTTTCCGTACTTGTCGCTAAACTCATAAAATCGGCTTTTGCGTAACTTGCTGCTACATTTGCCCAAAAAATGAATGAAATTTTAAGTCGAAATAAAACTTATGAAACATCATTAGTTTTATATGAAATGAAATTGTTGCATTGCGACACTGGAAGATCTATTCCATATATAGTTCTTTTTCAGTAAAGTATTTATTTGCATTAAAAAATTTATTCTCATTTAACTCATCATTTTTAATTAACCTATAAGTTATTTATTTTAAAATAAATAACAACTCAATTTTCAGAAACCTTTTTTGTGCTATTAATTTTGCAGTTGACATAACTATCTTGACATTAACATTAACATTATTGAATATAGGGGCAATAACAAAAAGCATTTTACCAATTACCTTTACGTAAACAAATTATTTAAAAATGAATATTCCAGATATAGCGTTATATGAAGAACAAGCCATCGATACAGTGGTTTCAGTTTTGAACAGAGCCAAAGAAAAACTGGGAGAAAGACAGACTCTCATACAATTGGCAAGTAAATAATATTTTATTTTATTTCAGTGAAAATAACACTTATTCCATATATAGACATTATGTTACTCTCTTTTAAAGGTCATATTGGCCTTACAGACCTCATCAAGGTAAAACTAATAACCTAGTGGGAATATAATAAAGGATATTTATTACAAGCGCTGTGGTTTTGACCACGTGCTTCGAAGACACGTTACGTAGTCGGTCTCAGATGTTAGGACCACTTTAACCCACATTCCCACATCGGGCCATCGTGGTTGTGTTGCCAAAACTTCTCAAGTTTGCCCCATGTAGGAAAGCCTGTTGCCAAATTGGTTATTCAACGACTTTAACCTTATTTTAGAAACAGACCAAAAAAGCTATCAGTCATCCATATCTAGCTACTTATAAGAGATTCGACTTAAAAATTTCATTCTGTGCGTGATTTTGCTTTCTTAAAATAAAATACAATTTTAGTACAGTGCATATTCTTCTTTACTATGGATAGAGAAATGATAAAGTCAAAGTGAAAATACTTTTAATCAGTCTATATTACATACTCTTATGAAAGTCAAGATTGAAGAATATAATTATAATTCTGAATAGTATTGAGTTATTAGCTTAGTATTAATAGCAACAGTTAAAATTAAACAATTCGAAAATATACAGCTAATTGTACTATACTTAGCGGTTAATTAAGTTTAAATTTTATATATATATTATCCTATACACTTATTATTATAAGGAAAGGCAAGGAAAGTGAAATTTTGCAGCCACTAGATTTATTTTCATTAATACAGTTCATAGAAATTTCTTTTTACAAATGTACGGTAGAAGACGAAGGTCACTAGGTATTTCTCAAATCCTTTTCACAGCAACCCGCGAACAACTATCAGCCCAAGCCAAGGTACAGCTAACGAAACTTGGTAATCCCCTGGTATTAACATGTATGGATCTGATCAAGGATACGATAGAGAAGAAATGGAAACTGACAGAAACCGTCATGTATACCCTGAACTATAACGGTGGATCGCAGGATGAATGCTCCCAGTATTATTATTTTGAGGTGAGATTTTTCTAAGCTATAAAAACGTTTACCTGTCCTTAGTTAGGTAATTTAAAAAATTGTAAAATCCGCAATGGGTTCCGCTCCATTGTAAAAATGTTCAGATTATTTAAATATAAATGTCACCGTAAAATTGTAAATACCGTTATCTCTCGAGGTTGTAAACTGTCAATTAATTGTGGACTGTAGCATACTGCTTACAATTTAATGCATTATTTTTCGGTACATTATAACAAATCGAAATGAAATAATTAAATTACATCAATAAACTGACTGGTCGGTGTTACAGCACATTGAAAATATTATCAAATGAGATCACATAGGATCACTAGCATAAAACGAATTAAAATAGGGAAAATGAATGTAACCTAAGGTACGTTCGGAAACTAACACTAACTTATTCATCACACAAAATCATAGATTCTTTTTAATTCCACAACATTTTCATATAACCAATTGTAAAGTTTTGAGTTATTTTAAACCCAAAATCAATTTACAATCACCAAAACACTGTTTATTTACATTCGACTATAAACGAATTAACAAACAAATATGGCGGCGCGGGACGTATGACGTTGAACCAATCAACGCGCAAGGTGCGTTCCGTGTCATGCCATTTCACAATTAAACGGTTTCACTTCGACAGATTATATTCTAACAAAAAATTATGCGTTCAAATGAAAGCAGTATGTATTACGCGAGATAGATTATAATCTATCGGTATTTACAAATTTTTGGGGACAGAAATACAGGATAAGCACTAGAATATTCCGAGATAATATTATTATGCTTATCCTGACAATAAATGACTAAGTATAGATTTTAAAGGACTTTTTGTACAAAAACTCAATGTTCTTAACGTAGAGGTTTTGGTCCACGTGTAGATAAAATGTAGGTCCGTCTTATTTTCACAGTTTCAGAGATGTCTGTTATCCTGTGATAACAAGACTAATGTTATCAGTTGAACTAAGGCATCAGCACAATAAGGTTTAAAGATTGCAAAGCCAGCGTAGTAATTCGCTCTTTTTCAAGAATTAAAAGACGTAGTTATCTTGACAAGTTTTTAATAAAGCTTCGCAAGAAAGAAGTCTTTAATTTACATTATGTTTCTATATCAACAGGCAATATTCAGTCAACCTACGTTAGCATATCCCATCCCCCAAGCCACTGTATCAGTCTTTTTTAGACTTGAAGATAAGCAGTTGGAGCCTTTGAAATTAAGACCAGCTCAATTGGTAAGTCTCAACAAATCTCAGACTTCAATTTATCGTAAATTGTAAATCAATTAAAAATAGTATCGTAACATTAGATATGTAATTAGAAGTGTACCCACAGATATACAGACGCTTAATGTTTTTTGATTCATTACTGTGGTCACAATTTAGTTATTAAAGCTTTATATTGTGCATTGAAACTTGCATCTTTTATTATTTTTAGCTCACGTTCAGAATCGAAGGGCACCACTCTGAGTTCGATGTCCGCTACGTCATACTAACAGTTGACTGGATCCTCTCCGTCATGCAAATGAAAATCAACCTCTTTAAGAGAATCGAAGAGATAAAACTTTTCTGACACAAAATTTTGCTTAGGGTTTTTTACTAATCAATTATTTGTATAACAGTTTGAAAAATTAATGAATATATTTTATTATCTGATTTTACTATGACTTCATAAATAACGGCCGATGTAAATGAATATTTCTAAAACAACCATTTTGATAGTGAGTTCAAATCTAAAGGTCTAAAAATTTCAATACCAATTTTTTTCGACCCCGGTCTTCAAACGCTATTCAAATTGATGTTTGTGATTGACTAACAAAAGTTATTTAACAATCATCTGACCTCCAATCGGGTTGCTTGGAAACTGATTTGACAATAGAATCATTTTGATTAACGTGTGAGGAACCGGATGCCAATCTCTTTTATTTGCCAATTAATACATTTCTTAAAATATAGTATGACCATGTAAATTAAACAAAAAGTTAATGACAAACTGTATTGCTTTAGAGTAAAGTGGCTCCAGTCCTGGTCCTTGTACAAATACTTTCACTGCATCATAATGTCTCATTTGTTATGCAAATCTATGTTGACACTCGATAGCTCAGTATGCACTGATGGTAGATAGGTAATTTACTTTCATTTGTGTATAACAAGATGTTCCGTTTAATTTTATAACTGGACATAAAATATATCGCCGAGTAAATCAAACGCTTTTGTTTGTTCAATACCTAATTTTATAGGAACCATTATAGTCTCGTCATTTGCATGTCACAGTTATTTGCTCAGTTATTTTTGAATCTAATGAGAATTGCCAGAAATTTCGCTGTCAATCAAAAATTATATCAAAATATATTCCAAAGTTAGGTGATATATTAACGTTTCATCCTAAATAATTTGTTGCTCAATCGACTTAAAAATTTGTTTCAAATTCCAATAAAATAAATGGGTCAGAAAATGTTTAAATTTTTTAATAAAATTTATATGTATAGTAATTTAGATTAATTTAAACAACATACACATAGAACTCTTTGTACTAGAAATATATAAACTTCTATGTGATTACACTTCCAAGCTTCCTCATCATTACTTTCGAAACTAAAACGAATGCCTTCCTATTGTCTATTGTACTGCGCAGGTTCTTACAAAAATAGACTTAGCTGTTTGAATACTAGGCATGTCAAGGAGTAAAAATACGTACATTCACTTTCGAATTTGGTGTGTTAGCGTGACTCACTCCGTGCGAGATTGTTGTGAGATTCTCAGTACAGAATTTTAATAATACCAATTTTATTAGTACGAACTGAAATAAAAAGTTAATCAAGGTCAGTACCGGTCAATTAAGTAACCGGATTTACATGATAATGCAACTGAATACCTCGAAGTCGGTATATCCACATTAGACTGGAACCGGATTTGAATCCTATTGAGCACGTGTGGAATGAACTGAAGAGGAAGGTTCCAGAAATTCTGCTCCTTCAACTTTGAGCTGAAATAGGCTACGATGAAGGAGAAGGAAGGAATCCTGCCAGAATCGATGAGAAGCTGATCAGGTCAATTAAGAATCGACTTCGAGCAGTTATTAGGGCTTGCGGAGGGAACAAAAAATAATGAAACTTATTTTAATACCAAAAACAGGATTGTGGTCTTTATTCATTATTTTTTAAATATATCTTTGTTTTTCTAACACCTTCACTTAGTCCAGGATAGCTCGTTAAATACTGCTGTGATTGAAATGAATTCGGTATCAAGTTAAAGTTAACGGTTTAACCTTTAAAATGGTGCCATTTTTATTATCCCTTACTAGATATTTAGTGCCCAAGATCGCGCTGAATCTTAATAATTATTATCAGTGTTTAAATATATCCGAGAATAAATGTAAATCCGAGTTAGTGTTGCCATACTTTTGCTCGCGAGTGTAGTTTCAAAATATTTACTTTTATTTTAAGAAGTATTTCATCAATGTCAGCTAAGAACGTACACTTTTACGACTAGTTTTATTTAGCAAACGCACTACTGCAGCAGACAGTCCCCACTACGTGTGACGTTATTCACGCTAATGACGTCACGATGCGAGACCAAGCATAATCTCAAAATCTCGAAAGCAGGGGTAGCTGAGTCACCGTGTTGCCGTAAACCACCCATGACCACCTCGGCGTAATGACCGAAACCTGTCATTCGATCGCGCTTACCTTGCGCGCGCGCACGTGAAACAACTATCGAGTGTCGATATTCGCACGCTTGGTATTTGAGTGGAAAAATGAACTAGGATTCGTTTCTTGAATTAAAAAGTGTGTAACAATCGGTATTTGAGTTGCAAAAGTGGTTAAGTGTTCAATTTTAGCGGCAGTAAAGTGTTATTTTCATCATGGTTCGTAGTTACAAAGTGATTCGCTGCTTTAGGTTGCCCAAACGTGGCTCTAAAGTAGTTCCAACGCAGACTAGCACTGGAGTCTTCACGATCGACATGTCATCAACATCTACTTTAGATATCGCTGTAAGTTGTAGACTATTTTACGACTTATTAATTGATAACCTTACAGAAATTTGTAAACAGCTGTCTACGGATTGTTTAAACTCTTATTGCAAAGATATAAAGTTGAGATTCCTACATCACTTAATCACTATACAGTTGGTGTTATTTTCAAGGTTCATTACCTACAGCTATAAATTAAACATTAATAAATGTTTAAGTAAAGGCAAGAAATATTCTAATACTTACATATTAGCATATTATCACTGATTAGTGACCAAAGATTGTTGGTCACCAAATAATGATTATTATACTTAACTATGTAATTCATCGATACTCCCTTATCACTATTTGACTTGAGAAAGAACTGTCTCGTAATTAGCTTTTACCATAAACACTTGTACCTTATGTTTTATTTATTACTTAATTATATTTTAAGCTCATTTAAGGAGAAAATCACCTTCTGTCAATTTTCTATTTAAAGAACTGTTCTCGTAGTGGCCGAGCGACAAAATATGAAACCAATTTTTTTTTAATGGCCAGTTATAACGTCAATTTTCACTTATGGATGTTACTAACTAAACATGCTACTAACGCAAAGGTTCCTTAAAAGATTGTTTAAAAATTTGCTGAGTCGACATAACGCATAAACTCCAAAAACGAACCCGGCAAAAGAAATGTCGTATTAGACTTTCCAGAAATTTACTACAAAAACTACGTTGTAACACTGTAACTCAACATAACTGTGATTTCCTATCCAATATTAAAATAAAAGAAACCTATGCCATCTTTGCAAGCCTTATAAAAAATTATCAGGTCAAAAAATGAGTCTATCTTCAGAAACAAGTTACCTATTGACTTACGAAAAAAATGATACCACAGTCTATATTGATCTTGCAGTCAGCCAACAGACATGTGTAGATAGAGCAATCGTGTGGTGTTCGCGAGACGAGAGGGGCGCGGTAGCTAGCCCCCGCTGCCACATTCCACGCCAGTCAGGAGTTTTATTAATTATTTGATTTCATAGTAGTTATATTAATTAATGATTTTATTGATGTTACCAATTGCATGTGCTATAAGGGACTGCATGTCATTATCTCGCATAAATAAAAATACAAACAATTGTCACGATTTCCGCGATTTTTTTAATATTCTTTCTTCCAATATAATATCATAAAACGAACGAAATGTTGAAAACCCTTTTCATTTTCGCATTTGTACGTTTCATTAGCATATGAGAGATACTTTTCAGTTATTGAACTTCGCATTATCTCCGACTCGTCATTTTATTTTGCTAACAAGACTGTATTTATATACTTATGTTTCTTTTTATATTGTTTTCTTGATACATGTATTCCCAATAAGAATATTTAAAATGAATTTTATAAAAAATGTGACAACCCTGCGGCATTGATGAATATCTGGGTTGTCTAATCCTGATACGGTCCAGGGCCTACCCAAATAACTTAAGAGAACTGGAAGGCCACATAATAACACTATCAAAAACTTCAACATATAAATTGTTAGCAGATTGGTTGATGCCAGATGCAGTGCGTGTATGTGTATTTAAACTGACAAGACCTACATGTAGATTTTAAATAAATTCGTAGTTGATCCGCGCTTTCACAAAGAGATTTTTTTTTGGGACTGACTAATACTGTTGGCCGCAGATGGCCTTTACAGCGTTACCGGGGTTTTAAGGAGGCTCACAAAGAGATACTACCCATCATTGATCCCTTTTGAAGCCAAGATTTGTTAGTTTAGAGAAACGCTTGCCAAGGAGCTGAAAAAATTAACTTCCACATTCTGTGCTAATAAATAAATATTGTAAGAGGAAATAATTTTGCATTTGCGCTAGATCAAAATACGTTGGGTGCCTCACAAATATAAGCGGCGAGCCGTGCTTTGGACAGCCCTGATCTAGGCTAAACAGGCATCTACGGAAATATCCTTGTCCCACTGTAAGTTTTTATGCTGTGGTGATACTATGCTAAAACGGTAGCGACGTCGAACCATATTAAACAATATTTTTAAAATCAGAATTTCGTATTCAAAGTAAAATATGTTTTACCACAAGTTATGGAGCTTGTGAAATCTGATCCGAAACTTTTAGGTCTAATTGTAAAATATGATAGGATGTCACGGCTCTTAGAGACATGGTGTTCGATTATATCCTAGTTTGTAACCTTTATAATACACGTAGATAATATGAAGAATGCGTGTTTTTACTCGAGATATTTGTTTTACTCATTAACTTTTTATTTACTCAGTCAGTTAGTACAGCCTATAATGAACCTTGATTCAAAACGGCGTCTTCAAAATATTTGTCTCAATTTATATTAAATATAATATAAATTTAATCATTTGAATAGATCGCTGTTCCATAATTTAACATAATTTTACTTGATTATCTTTAACAATTCAAAACGGATTCTCACTCAGAATTTAATAAAATATTCGTTGGATTTTAAAGTGTACAATCTTCGCATCGATATTACTTTGCTTACGAAATCTTACGAAATTTAACTTTGAGCCCATCTAAATTCTTGAAATGACTACTAAAATCTAATCGGAACACTGAAAATTATTGTTATACACATACTTAAATAATAGTGTTTAAATAACTTAAAGGACAAAAGCTGGGCTAACCAACCAACTTTCCTATTTCATTCAGTACAGACAGCAGATAAAAATGATTTTTTCTAGTTATTATTTATTTATGTTATTGACGTTAATTAATGGCAAATATGGAAAGCATCAGGCTTAAACCATTTAACTTTAGACGTTTTGGTATAGGGTGGATTGCTCGCTGGTAACATTTGATTGATTATTATTATTATACAATCAGTTTAATGAAATATTAATTTAATATCTAATTACAAACCTATTGTGTTATAATGTTTTTATCTTTACTTACTAAATTACTTAATTATGATGTTTTGTTCAGTTTAAGTAGCCACTGGTTTACATAATACGGCACTGCCTACTGGCCAATACATATTTATATGTACTTAAGGAAAACATGTGACATATTCTCGCATCTGCGACACATTTAGAGTTCTCATTCAAGAATTTGGATGGGCTCAAAATTAGATTAATAATTGTCATGCCTTGTCACATCAGCTTTCGGTTGGTATATATGGACATGTTATATATACTAACTTCTAAGTTGAACTAAGTTAAAATGTCAAATGTAAAAAAAAATATCTGAGGATAGCAAAATCTACCCTTGAGTAGGTTGTTCTATTTCTGAGACTGGTGAATTGCTTTGGCAGAACCCAGGTCACCCTCTCCAAGGGCAATGGAGTTACCGGGCAATTTTAGTGGGTATTCCCAGTGCTCAGGTACTCGAGTCAAACACACGTCCACTGCTTAGCCAGTGATGGATATTCCTCCTCGATAAAAAAAGATTAATCTATCTATCGTATCGATTTTTTAAAAATTTTATCTGTATTTGAAATAAAGAAGAATATTATCATCGAAATATTTTTTCGTTAGAAACAACCAGTACCTTTGTACTCAATCGTTTTAAAACAGTTTAATCATAACTATTTGTGTACATAAATAAATAAATAAAGTTAAAGAACTCCAAAATATCATTGTAGGAGATGTAGAAGATACCTTTTAACTTTTTATTAACAAACGAAACAACAATAACACGAAATCCTTACAAGGATACTTCTAAAGTTGTGAAAACAAAAGCTAAACAGACTTACACCTTATTCCCTCGCAATAAGAGGTATATGCAACTTATTCTATAGTTTGGTATGCTTCAATTGTACCACGTGATCCTTAAAATCTACAGTTGTGATAACGTTCACACGTTTATCATCCTCAACACAAAAAAGTTCCTTTTCTACCTGTCATACTCATGAAGTTATCTCGCAATTGGCCGGGTAATACTACCTGATAATTTTGAGGATTTTGAACCTTGAATTTAGGTAGCTACGGTGTGGTATTTAACAGCATGGCAAAGTCGTAAGGAATTCTTTGCGTGACTGTGCTGGGAAATTCCTTTGTGGCTGTATCGTACAACATTACGAATTCTTAGTGCTCAAGTTGTGGTAAGGCTTAGCGGGAATATTTAGATAGAATTTTCATAAAGGAAATCTTGGAGCTGGTTAAATGATTACAAAGGGGATTGGAATGCAGGCGAACGTTTAGAAATATTTATTTCTTAATTATATTATTACCTTATTTAAGCATGATTGGCATGTTATATATTTATGTAGATATAATACATAATGTAAAAAATAGAAGTACATTTGAGTCGAGTAAGTAGTATTGATGCTATGTATGGAACTGCTTAACATTTCGATGTTGGTTCCAAAGAGACTGTTATTCAGTTTGATTAATTCAACCTCTTTTAAAAATTACTGCTAGTTTTTTTTAGTAATCTATATACAAATCATGGTAAATTAATAAAGTCATAGTCGTATTTATTCTTTTTCTCTTACACAGATATCTTGATTAAATTATGTAACATTAAATATAGAAAGGCTCGAAAACATTTATGTTAGATATAAACTCGTCGTTTTATGTTTCCTTCATACGTACGTTTATTTTGTTGTTTGTTGTGTGCATACAAGATCAAAGTATTTAAATGCAGTATATAGATAAGATTTTTTATCTCTAAATAATTGTAGGAACGAATCACTTGTAGATATATCATACAAGCATACTTTTAATAAACATTTCGTAAAAAAGGCTTTGCAAGTCACTACTAAAGAATTGTATTTTTAAATAAAACTATTGTTTTGTAACTTAATACCTTAAGTCAACACTTAAGGTATAAAGTCATTTGGCAGAATGATCTTTTTTTTTAATTTTATATAAAGCACAGCAAATGACGACACCACCTGATGATAAGCAGTAGGGTCCATATGTGAAGATAGCTAGTGAAGCATGCGACATACTGCCCTAGCCACCCTCACCTTGCCGGCCCAAAAAGTGCTTTTTCATGCCACTTTTAAATGAACACATGTTTTCAATTATGCTTACTTTGGGCTTGATAATGGTCTGAGTTTGAAAAATATTATATTATTATTATTACTTTTATTAATAAGCTTGCACTGAGAGGTCTTGACAGATCAGAACTCATATTAATGAGTGTAGATTTTTATATTTATATATCGTCGATATAAACAACATTACTGAAGTCCGCTGGATGAAGGAAAACTTGCTATACACATTAACCGGTATACAATCCATTAATGCTCTGAGGTTTTACACAGAGAGTTTCAAATCTGTGAGCTAGCTTCTGAAACGCATTACCTTATCTGTAAAATAGGTACACAGAGATAACTGATACCAAGGAGGATGGAGGATTATAAATGGCGAGATGTTGGCGGCGAAAATAATCTCCGCAAACTTTAATTTAGGATTCATGAAATTGTTTTTAAAGCGGTGAATAAATAGAAAAAAAGTTGATCTCCAAAGCTTCTAATTTTAACGTATTTAATAATATAGGAACGAAATTCATTAGTACCCGGTATCTATAATCGGTAATTAATACAGGTATTCATCGACTAATGCTTAGTTTCAATGCCAAACAATTTTTTTCATTTAGACATTTTTTCGCATACATTAAAATCAAAATTCAACGCCTCGTAATCAGTTGGAAACTAATTGAAACGCAGCATGAGGTAAAAGCTGCATGCGTTACATCAACAGCTCATATTTGGGCCCACCGAACTGCTCGAGCCTAATCTAAATTACGGCGATTAGGCCCTAGTCAAACATTCTGGCCAATTGCGGGTTGATCGGCATTACGCACAACCTTAGAATTTTTGCACGTTTCCTCACGACGTTTTTCTTTCACCAACTACTTGCTAGGTAACGGCTTACCAACAGAAAAGCAGGGTCTGTCCATCTCTATCTACATTTCAAAATACAAAAATTGCGCAGAGCATGAGAGGTACCCTTAACTATCTTCTTTGATATTACTGCGCTCCACAGGCTGAGGATCACGTACTATATATCTGTCCTTACCTAACCATGATTTGAACTTGGAAGAGCTGACTACCCTAATTAATTAATAACTTAACGGGTTGAATACTCGAATGCTTGTTCCACCCGCTGTCAAAAGCTGTCACATCGTGAAGCAACACCAAAAGGTGGGTCATCGTGATTTCCTGTCATTCATACGTTAGTAATTGTGGGCATCGTGCCCACGATCTTGTTGGCATATTCACGATTTTTAATTTGCAAGTAATTTAAATAAATAAAACCTTTATGGGCAAGTCCAAGTTCCAAAAAGTGGACTAAACGATGCCGTATTATTTACATTTATTTACTAAAATAAAACGGGCTTAGTTTAAAACTACCTTTAAGAAGTTCTCGATTTAAAACCGGCCGGAAGGGTATAAATATAATTAATACCATATTGGCATATTTTGAACAAGTCCCTCCAGAACGTTTATAATTATAGAGAAAAAATGCAACTGATTAAAATTCTATAAATAGTATTTTTCCATTTGGTTATTTCACAATCTAAAGATACAGTCAGTAATCCAAGGCGTTTGACAGAGCAATCGAATTGTGGTTTTAATATTTATTTTCCTACTTTGTACTAACAAACCTTGTCGTTTTTGAATTCATGAAAGGTTGTGTCTTCTTTTTCACAAATAAAAAGGCGATTGCTAATTGCATGCAGGCATTTTTTAAATTTTGTTAATACATAATATGTATAAAATATCAACAAAGCTTTTCCATATTTTTTCTTACACTTTGTTGTAAAGCCAAACACAAAGTCAGTAAAGTCATAGTAAAAGTAGGTCGACTTCATACAAACGCATCGATAGAGGCTGGACCCACAAAATTTATCAGTGCTAAAAGTGCGCGAAGCACGATTGCATGCACAATACACGCTCCGTGATCTTATCGTTGGCCGCCTGCCGTTCTAATTTAAATACATATATATTTATTTATTAATGTAGCTCAAAATTTGTTACATATCGATAAAGAAAATATTTGTGTTGTTAAATTGAAAAACAACGGTACGCAAACAACTAATTGCGTTATGAAATTAGCAAAACTTTTTTTCTTTTTTTTCTTCTTTTTTTAGTATTTAATATTTTTTTTCTTCAGATAAATTAAATGATGGTCTGTATTAATGTCTAGAATGTTCATATCATTAATAAATAAACACAAAAAGTATTTTCTACTAATGGGTATACGATGCGCCGCGCGCGTTGTTGCATTTACTCCGCATCATCTAAAAATCTAAAGCGACATCCCTACATTAGTAGGCTATTATCGCCCTATACGGTATGTCATCTGATTCGACTTACTTTGTTACTTTTACTTTAAAAGTTAGTTTAATATCTGTGATATCACGCTGATAACTCCAGCCTATTTTTACTTTGATTATTTCATTGCATCGGATAATACGCAATACTTACATACTTAATAAAAAAAAACCTCTAAAGGTTAGTAATGCTTTTAATCGATTTTTTTCATTTTCCTTGTAAGATTCATGTTAAGTATCGTAGATAAAATATCAAGCAATAACGTGACCACAATATTACCAAGGAATGATAAATAAGATACTTAAATGGACACGTCACACGATACATTAATAACTAAATCGTTTAAAACGTGCTGTTACGCTCTACAGACGAGTTAGTGATAATTATAGATATTCACGTTTCTAGAAGTAGCAGCCCACCAATTCTACCATTAAAATTTAAACAATAAACATTCACATGGTAGTTAAAGAAGCGCAGGCGCAGGCGCGGTTTTTACGAAGCAGTAACAACGATTAGTTGAGTGCAATTTACGTTTTATAATTACGGGGTATTTTATTTGATAGAATATAATAGAATAGAATATATCTTTATCTTTATCTATAAACACTCAAAAAAACTTTTAACTAATTTTGTACAAAATAATAACAATAAGTTTGACTTAATTAAGTTACTACAAATTTTTCATTACAATTCAACTAAAAAAATTACCGGTGACGTCATTTGATGTTTCTTGAATGTCGAATGCACAGAATTCGACATTCAAGAAACATCTAAGTGTCAACTGATTTGACGTTCTCTGTCCTTTTCACATTGAATTGGAATAAACGAGAGGCAATTAAGTCAAGTTTAAGTGAATGCCACCAGAATCGCCACCGATGTTCCAAAAAGTTCGTATAAATACAGTTTGTAATGAACCAAATTTAAAAGTACCTATCAAAATTTTTGACCAACAAAATTTATTATTTCAAGCTGATTCGTGCTTCAGAAGGTTCGTTGAGGATTTTGCTGCTAAATCCTGATTTATCACCGACTGACCTCATTGGCGTCGTAAGTATTCTTCAAACATTTCGTGTGTTTTCCCCCTTTCGCCAGGGAAAAGATATAAGACCTTTGGTCAGCAGTGACGCGTACCTTCATATTTCGTATTTATGGTAAAACCACTAAAACAAATAAATTTAAGTAAGTAAAGGTATTTCTGGAGTAAGCGTTTCTCTCTCATTTGTTTTTCGAAATAATCTTGCTACTAATCAAAAGTACGTTCAAGTTAAGGAATTAATTAGTACTCAGAGTGAACCTCTTTTTGTGTTTTAGTGTTTGAAGTCGGTCTAGCAATACTTCGGTTAAATTTTTGATGTCAAAGAAAGATAAGAAGGAAACTGTCAGCATTATCTAATTTTATGTCTCTCAGACACTGGTTTCAGTCAAACGAAGAAATTTCTCGTTGCTTAAAAGTCGACAAAAATTTACATGCCGACTGTACTAATAAAACAATATACAATTGAATGCATGCTTTATCGTTATGTAATTATCTCACGAGAAATTTACCCAGCTGTTTATTTATTTAGATGTTGACTTGAACAATATTGAATTTTTCATTTAGTTTTAATTAAATGCTTCCCTTCAAATATAAATAACGAGATTATCGACTAAAATAACGATAAACAGATACTTTGGTATTTATATTTTGTACCAAAACCAAATAATTAAAAGTTCTAAAGTCAAACGTACGAAAAGTTACTTTGTTGTACGTATATCGTATTAATTTTTAGTAAGCTCTATACGTCCCTTTTTAGACATAAGTACCTACTTTTTTACATGCACACTTATGCTGAAATAGCTGCCCTAAATATATATATAAGATCATTTTATAAGTGCAAATAAATATATTGATATATGTTTTTATTTACACAAAAACACAGACTTCTTAAAAATAATACATAAAAAACAGTAGGTAAATAAAATATAGCTTAAATCATGAATTTTATATAATGTATTTCGGGCTACGTATTAGTCAGCGAATTTTAACAGAGAATATCGAATAAATAGGAATCAGGAAACGGGAATCAGTTTTCGCGACCCTGATCATGTAGGTCAGGGTCACGGAATCCTTAATTCTTGCTTGAATTGAAGGGAGAGGTTTTTTGATAATGGACATTAAGCTAATAAAATTATCTCGATGACAGGCCTTGAATGAATATGAGTACCTCCTCAGCTTCCATTCTACATGGTAATCACAAATTTTCCAAAAAAACCTATAAACGCAAACTAAATAAATTGAAATTTCCAATCCAACTTCGTTTGTTAAGTCAAGTCGACCTTACTTAGTTGGGACGGAATAGGGGATTAATCCGTTATCTCTAAATTAAAAAAACGGACCTATTTACAACCTTAACTACTTACTGATAAAGAAGATATTGGTCGTATTATTTTAATCATCAGTTACTCGTTCAAACTAAGTAGTTGGACTTGGCGGCCATGATAAATACCAGTTTCTGCGAAGCCTTTAGACTATAAAAGATGCAGACGACGCGTGTATTCAAAGAATTCTTATGACTAATAAATATCATCAAACATTCTCACACAAAATTCTGTTATTGTCTTTGTAATTCAAAATAATCGATATTTTTTTGTAATAAATTCGTTAATGTTTCACTGCTAAAACACAACTAACAGATGGAATAAAAACACCTGGAATTAGAGCTATATTGCAAATAAATCTTAAGAAAGCTGTCTACTTCTTCGGCTATTCAATATTAAGTGAGCCTAGGGTTACCAATCGTACTATAATATATAATATTGTACTATATTTCGGGTCTATGTATTATATATTACTGGAGAAATATATAAAAGGCAAAAATACTAACCTCTTTTGGAAAATACTATAATTCACCGATAGAATGTTGCCAACCCTAGGTGAGCCTGATATTGATGGTGAGCACATTATTTGATATTGACTTTTTTTATAAAGAATTAAGTTACGCTTAAATGTTAAACGTATCGCAGATGTCGTAGACAATACCGTAGTCGTCTTTTCTATTTTTTAAAAATATGTACTATAGCCTAACTTCCATGTCTTATCTATACCTTAAACACATTATAGCGTAAACACTAACATAACGTAAAGAATAACCAAGCTTAATAATACTAGCGCCATCTAGAGTCGCGTAGAAACATTATTTATACAGCGACATCTAACCTCGAGTAGCTGAACTAAAAGTTGCCGTTTTTTGTAATATTACTTAGAAAACGTAGTTTTTAGATATACTTTTTAAGTGTTTTTATTTTAACGTAATTAATGTTTCAATGTTTCAAATGTACTTTTACTCACAACCTTTGTGTTTAGTTTTTCGTGTGTAATTGTAAAAACAATGCGGTAAATAGTGAGTGATGTGCCCTTTTCTATTTCATTTCTCCACTGTTTATAAACATTGATAAATATCAATATCCGTTGCACAGCGTGCGGGTGTACCGGAGATGGGTACCTCCAATTTTTTCATCATTCCCGAATCGGAGTCCGCAGTGCCAAGTACGTTCGAGTACATTGTGCGTTGCGGTAGCCAGTTGTTCAGTTCTCGAGTGCATATCGTGTAGAACGAACGCGGATGTCCCGCTCTCATTCAACGACCGAACGTACGAAGATCGAAACTTATTAGACAGTGTTTTGATTTCTTAAACAATTTCATTTTGTTTTAATAATATAAATAAATTGTGTCAGTGGAGTGAGATTTTGCATATTTGAGATATTATGGACGTATTCAGTGACAATTTTCGGAAAATGCATCAGTGTTTATTCCAAAGCCGGCAGTAAAAACTTTTTGGTGAGTAATTTAAAAAATCGAACGTTTTAAGAATTATTTTATTGTTAATTGCAGTGATGTGAAATATGTATACTTTTTGAGAATAGGGGTTTAATCCGTGTTTTTAATGAATCTGTGTTTTTAACTCTTAACAAACTTATCGCTAATAATAATATGTCGCCACGATAATATTAATTCAATATCTAATAAAAAAAAGTCATTACGTAGAATCATAGTTAGTAATTGTAAGCATTATCGGAATAACTAAAATGTATATATAATGGTTTATTTTGTACATAATTAGGTAGTAAACGATTTTGTGTTATAAATGTTAATTGTTATCGTTGGTCTAAGTTTGTGTGCAAAGTTCGATTTAACTAAACACTTAAATTCATGGTTACTTCTGGAGTCTAATGCACTCAAAATAATTATTAGGTAAATATTAAGACTATACGTCACTGGGTATATTTCTCGTTAGTTTACGTCAGTATTGCTATAATATATTACAATGAGAAAGTAAGAGTATTTTCTAAAAGTAATTTTTTAGTACTTGTCATTAAAATTAATAAAAATTCAAAAAGCAATTTTTGGCTTAAAAGTTTTGAAAAGAATCAACTAAATAACTAAAACAATAATATAAGTATTGAAATAATAAGATACTAAAAAAATATATAGCGAATAGGCTGTTAAGAATATATTCTACTGAATTACTATCTTTGAGTTTTGCAATCTAAACTTTCAAAATAAAGTTTTGGTATTTCAAATGGTTTAAATTATTCCTCTAGAAAGATTTCTAAACGCCAAACTGTCAGTTACTGGGCGATTACATTATTATTTAAAAAAAAACACAAAGACCCACTTAAAAAGTTTCAATTGTGGAACACTTGAAAATGTCACAGATAATTTTCTTCTGTTGTCGCTTGTTTATTTTGCCGGCATTTTATCGTGCGTGCCTTGACCTGGCCAACACTCACTAAGATAATATTTTGACTGATAACATAGCATACTTAGTTATTCCGCTAATGGTGTGATGTGAAGTTCAAATGAGCAAAAGTCAAATACACATTAATAAAAAATAACAAACTTGAATACTGTGGTAAGCATAAATCGATAAAAATTGCTATAAACATGACAGTGAAATACTTAGTCTAAATAAGTAAAGATGAGTATGAATTTACGTATGACGGTAATTGTTAATTATTTATTGACGAATTAATTTAGAAAATCAAAACATATTTGACTGCCTTGAAAAAAAGTATATTTTTAAAATTAAGTTTAAAACCAACACTCCGAGCCAACTATCTAATGAAGCCTCTCTCCAAAATCGGGTGTCGCTTAGACTACTGGACGAAACATTCATTAACGTCAATTGATACATACGCGGGCTAAAAACATAACACTCTTTCTAGTCAGCAGTAAATAGGAGCCTTTGTTTAGATTATAACAAGAGAACTGTGCCCGTAAGCAGTCCCGGATTGCCCAATCAAATCTTGTAATCCCATATCTTCGATTCAGATAGCACGTTACGCCGTTCTTGGTTGTGGCGGCAACCGCTTTACGCTGTTTACGGCGTAATCACCCAATCTTGTATTTCTCCAGCCTTTCCGTTTCGCACATTCATTTTTAATTTTCATAATTTGTTAATAAATTTTGTTCTACGCCCATTTGATTGGTTTTCGAGTTTTTTTATTAAAAAGAAATTTGAAGTACCTGGGCCCAAACAAATTGCCATTTTAAGGGTCCATAAATGTTTTACGACCACTTGTATATCAATAGATAGTTCTCACCTATATATTAACATTCATGAGCTATTTATATTCAAATAAAATCGAATTTCCAGACATTAATATTTTATTACGACTTTTACCAAATGCCCAAAATGATTTCAGGTATCAAACGCAGACATAAAATGGGTTTTGTGTTACATACTTTTACAGTCGAATCTCGAATCGATTTATCCAACTGTACACAAGTTAATTTACAGTTGGATGAAGAAATACACTAACTTTAAATACTCAAAGGTCGGTTTCTGAATTTGTATGAAATTGAAATTTGCTTTTAATTGCCAATTCAGAAACTGACCATCAGGACAATTTCAAGAAAATTATCTTTTCCATAAAACATGACGTTCCGCTGCTGTCACCGCTTCAAACGAAAACTTTTTTAGAATTTTTGAATAATTGTCACACAAAAATAAAAAATAAAGGTTTCTATGAGATTTGTTATATATTGTCTTTATATGCTGTTGGAGGTGCAAGAAATCGTCTTTTTTTTATTAAATGGTACACTAACAAAAAATTTTAAATTATGTAATTATGAAACCGCTAAAATAAATAACCGTTAAAAAATCAATTAATAAAAAGCTCTGTATATGTCTCGACACCTCCTGATAGTAAGAAATAGAGGATCTTTTATCTAAAGATAAGAAAATTCGTGAAAACGTCTTCACTTAGCTATATTGTTTATGTACAATGTTCAATAATAAGAGTGTATCAGATATCACAGTGATAAAACAATTAAAATCCAATATTGTATCGAAAACACGTGTCGCGGAAGTATTCCAGTGTATTTTATCGTTTTAGCCATATTATAAAACGTGGCGACTCACGTTTATATCATTGATAGCGAGCTCAGGAAATAATATCGTAAACTTATCGTTTTATGTTTAGGAAAGAATGTTTTTCGTTATGATATTGTTAAATTATTTCCGCATTTAAACTTTATTTTTACGATTCATATATACGTTTTTTATATCTAAGTTCCTTTTAAGTTTTAAGGCGTTGTTAAATCTAAGGATTTGTTGAAAACCTTTAAAAATTAGGTCCAATTAACTGACATTACTTAAATTAAGTTATTTTGTAATATAAGTGGATATATTAGATGTTCTATTGAACGGTAACTCAAGAGAACAGCATTTTTGAAGCAGAAAATTGGTTAGTGACGAATATTCTGGGCTAAAACTTAAATTTATCTGTAAGGTACCGATCTAGTCAAACAACCTCGCATCTTTAGAACCGGGGTTCTAAAGTAATTTATGTTAGGTACTTAGTTTATAATTTTATAAGTAAGTATTATGTAAATTAAGTACCGCAGATATAAACAACCCTAACAAGATGCTTCCTGTGTTTGTTCACTTCTTAAACAAGACAAACCAGTTTAAACAAACAAATGTGTCTTCAAACAAAATTTGACACGGTATAAAATGGCGTTGACGAAGTTGATGCAGCCTCAACTAGTGCTATCGAAGTGATGATAATAATAATACACTGTAATGTGTAAATTAATTGTTTGTCTTACGGTGTAAAATTCTCACAAGCTTCATACACTTAAGACCTTCTATAGCTTCCGTTAAATTTTGTCAAAGACAAAATAAATTATGAGCAAACGTCAGAAGAGCAGAAGTCAAATTGAACACTACCTGACATTTATTACAGCCAATAATTGTCTTATTTTGTGATATTTTCACTTTTAATAAGCATATTTTTGGTTAAGATTTGATTCCTTTACCACACTTTAGACAAGTAGTCGACTGCTATCGATATAACACTTTTATACAAAACGATGTTAAAGTGCGTCCAGTCCGCTATAACTGCACAGCAAAAGATTCGAAACTACCTAATAGTTTGTACTACTAGAAGAAGATTATGAAAGATAGCTAATACAGCATGCGGCATACTTTGTCAGCTATCAGGCAAATATATGCTTCCATAAAAGAACAAAGCAGCTCTTGTGCTGGGTTTTATAATCGCTCTGCAATTAGTTTTTCTAACGAGGTGTTGAATTTTGATATTTTTCACGTAACACGTATATTATGCCAACATTCAACGCTATGTAAGCAATTTAATCAGAACATTGATATTAAACATAATTATCATTTGTAGAAAATATTGAAGCTTTTGTTGTAATCAAAATTTTCTTTACGGAAATCTGGACATTGACCACTTCGGAAAATTTTACAAATATTGCTCATGTCACACACCAGACGGACGCCATTAAAATGCCAGAGACAAGTTCGAAGCACTTAACGCCTCTATCAGCTGAGCCAATGAGAATTAACACTAATTGGGTCATTTTATAAGTGCATTACGTATAATCTGGCTGCTCACATCGTGCACATTGAATTTAAAGACATATTATTAGCCATGGAACCTTTTTGTTTGAAAGAGATTTTGTTTTAAAAAAAAATCTATGCAGTGACGAATCAAATTTATTTTACTCACTATGGGTTTCTTTGCAGACTTTCAGATCCACTTCGTACTTTATTGAATGAAGCATAGAAATTAAAGTTACATAATCATAAGATCGCAACGTATAATAACGTAACTTTGTACTTGCAGAAGCAAATCTATAAGTTTGTAACTTCTTGCCACGTCCAATGTTCTAATTTAAAAATGAAAATTACCAATAATATTTTATTTATTTATTTAACAATTTATGTACACAAAGATAATTAAAAGGACACAACAGAATATAAGAGAATTGTACAAAGGTACTGCTTATTTCTATAAGAAATCTCTTCCAGCAGCCCCATATATGGGAAAAGTGACATCGAAAGGTAGAGGGGCGTGTACCAATACTAATATCATTAAATACATAAAAATTAATATATATCATATTTACCCTAATATATATATATTATAAGTGTTTGTATTTAATTTTTCTAATTATTCCCGATTTTATTAGATAAGTGTTATCTGTGGGACATTAATTTGGCCAAGGTGATTTGAAAGTTATGATAAGAAATTTTATATATCGAAAATTGACTTAAATCCGTAGGTGGTTGAAAAACTCTAAATATGCCAAAAATACCCATAATTTTATATGACTTCAATTCATCCTGTCGCGTTTTGTTTCTGTTAAATCTTTAATAAATAAATCTTTGACTTTATCATTATATATACTTGGTATAATATTATCACTAATATAGGATGTAAGTCACTAATATAGCACGTATATTCGCAATTTTCAAATGACAAATGCTAATGAAGGCTTTAATTATTTTAACGGGAGTCTGTCGGTTCTATTATTAGTACCATTACTCCACTATCGATATTGTAATTTGACTGTAATCGCATCTTAGGGCGATATTAATCACTCTAATGCGACTTACAGTTTTATATCGGCTTTAATTTCAAGTTAACACTTTGGTATGTTTCCCAGTACTTTTAAAACAGTGTTATTAAACTGAGTTCCTAAATTGTAAGCTATTATATTTATAATTATCAATTGTTCAATGTTCTCATAGTAATGTAAAGTAGAATATGACTATTGATAATACTGATATATGTGGGAATGTTTTGTGTGAAAAGTACTGTAATAACTCGACACAGTCTCAGGCTGTACTCTAAGGTAAGCACTAGGAGAGTTCCATAAACGAAAATAGCTAGTACGGTGGCATGATTATGATTGATGATAAAATGTACAAGGAACAGCACGTCAATTGTGCAAGTTAAACCGGTTTTATTATTCAGGAACTATTGAATTTAAATCGAGAAATTTCGTATTTTATTTTATGATAGTATGTATACAATCGATTCACGTTTCAATGCAATTGAGAATACAAAATATTTTTTGATTGGAATTTATTTTTTGTTTCATTAAATTCAATTCGTGATGAAAGATAAGTATAAAATATCGTCGCACGTTGTGTTTGAATATGAACAAGGCTTCGAGGGCTCTCAAAACAGCGTTTGTTATAATTTATATTATTTAATACTTTATACATGCAACATCACACATAAAAGAGTTTTTATATAATAGACAATATTTGTACAATGCTAAATTAAACATTGTATTAAATATAAATAACGGCGGCATGTAAAATACTTATTGCAGTTATTTTGATAGGATTTTTTTGTTTACAAATTTGATTTCAGAACAGTTTTTCTATTACCACAATTTATTTTTATTAACATGAAATCGTTCCACTATTCCATATTTTTAAGGGCAAAAGAACAATACAACTTCTAATTCTAAGTCTGAACAGTTAATGTAAATCAATTAATAAATATAAAAACAAAGTGATTTATCAACCCGCCCATCTTAAGTCACACCCGAAAGTTCATTTCACAGATACAACATTTAATGTATTGCATTTGTCAAAATCAAAAGGTCATTAACTCGGCTACGTGTCAAAGAATCACCTCCCCTAACGCCTTGTTAGGGCAAAGAATAAATTAACTTCCAGAACGTACACATTACACTAGTCTTCAAGATCTAATTTTAAATAGATTGTTTACAATTCTGCTTGCATTCACTTAAACTGAAATTAAGTAATTTGCCTCTCTTACGTTACAATTAAATATGGAAAGGATAGGATGACTTTTAGGAACGTCAAGTTAGTTGACACTTGAACAATCCATACACTTTATTTTAATCTATGGGAGTCGCTATTTTAGAAACGTCAAATGTCATCTGTCACTTTTGGTTGGAATTAATTGAAACAGTAGTAAAGACTTAAATGTAATTTTATTTGTGTACAGCGGAATGGCGGCCAATGATAGTACTATTTGGTTTTTCAATAAGACTGGAAACTAATAAAAAATAAATATTGTTATTTGTTTTAAAACAAGATTTACTAGGTAATAAAATGTTTACAAAATTTACAAGAAGCATTTTGAGTGTGCTGATAACACATGTATCATGTATAATACTTTTTAAGGTAATGGTAAAAAAATATAACTAATTTTGATTTTAAAAAATCTATTCTTTTTTTAAACTTTGACAATATTTTATTACTCATAATACAAATACGGTGAATATAAATTGACTGTTTGTTGACCTTTTTTGTGGAGTGTAGTTCGACAGTGGTGCGATGCTATTCTTATTTTAAACGCCTAGTCCAGGCATGACCAATTTGGAATTTAAATTTCGAACGTGAATAAAACAGCAAATCGTCATCCAAACAGACGCGGTCGCGGTGGTGGTTAATACAATAGCCTCGCTCTGTTAAAATATTAACTTTCATATATGTGCGGCTGGTATACATTTTACTGAAATTACAAATGGCCTGCAAATTTGAAAAGGTTGGTCATGCCTGGCATGTCTTTTATATTAAAAATTGAAGACATATTTTTTCTTATTTACCGTCTGCAACTTAACTATTTAATTATAGAACCTGTTACGTCTGTCATCTTATGCAGTGCTGTAGATTCAACCCTGTTTCTCGGCGGCGCACAATATGACAGAGGCGGACTTAGGCCGAAAACTATTTGATTTTAATTGCTTTTTTTAAATACATTCATAATATTTAAAAAAAATCTGAGTACATTTAATAGGAACATGATACTTTCTAGACAAACAATTACTTGTTAAGGAAATTTGATATTTCGCATGTAATTATTGTCATACAAAATCGAAGGTTTTCAGCTTTACAACCAATGTTGTTTTTTGCCTGCTGCTAAATTAAGTCTGTGTATATAGTAGTTAAAACAAATTACACATGGAGGTTACCATGGCCAAAGTAACCGTTTTACTAGTTTAAACTTTATTTAGGTAAAAATAAAATAAAGATTCATATTTTGTACAAAAAAACTTATACAATTTTTTTTCAAAAGTTGCTTTTATATGCAACTTTTGAAAAAAAATTATGTTATTTAACGTCCAAAAACTACAAGCACTTTATCATATTGTACGAGAAGTATTCCATTTTTAAAAATAAGTGTATCTGGGTACTCTACATACACATTTATATGTTTGTTTGGCATTCTTATTGTAAAAAACTATGTCGTGACGCAGAAATGTATCTAAAACATATATAAAAGAATAAAAGAACACTTAGTAAAGTAGGCCATATAGATATCTTTTATCAATCTGTTTCATGGAATATCTGAGATTTGTACACGTGAAAGATAATAATTAACATTTGAAATCATATCATGAAGTTTTTTTTGTAATAAAATCGCAAAGCGTAAAAATTTATGCTTTCCGAACGAGTGGTTGTTGACTCTGCAAACAGGTTCATTGTCATTGTATTTTTGATATGAATTCGATAAAACTGATATAACATCATAACAATTTCAATAAGGTATTCTAGCACACGAAAATTAGGCGTTGATACACAATACTTACAATTAATTTAATAGTACACGAACAAACGAATTAATTTTAAGTTCAGTACAATACAACAAAAAAAAATACTTTACCGGTGACGTCATTTGACGTTTCCAAAATGGCGACTCTTGAGTGTTTTTGCCTTATTATAATGCGCATCGTAAAACATGCCGATTAAAATAAGTCAAAAGAGTCTAAACGTCTAAGTGTCAACTAACTTGACATTACATAAAGTTATTCTGTCCCTTCTTAATGAATCGGTTTGAAAGAGATGCGAAAACTTAAATTTAATTTAGTCCGTGTACAACGGAATTGGGGCAATGTCAGATATTTAGCATTACACATAAGATATGTATGAATATATCTATTTATCTGTGATTTTGATAAACTGCAGCACTTCATTGTTAATTATGATAACGCGCTATTTAAATCAAGTTCGAGGGTGCAGTGACTGATTAGATATCTAAAGGTGTTTTTATTACAATGTACGGTCGACAGCATGTGTGACATCACAGTTAAACTACAAACGCCGTTTTTTCCACGACCTTGCAGTCGCTGTTAGCTCTGTATTCTAAAAACGATTATTATTAATTTATTTTTAAGGCAGAAGCGTGTTGTTATGGCCACCGATAAAAAAAACTATTATACTTCTGTCTGTTGTGATCATTAATATATTTCAGGTATAACTTTTATGATACGACAAAACAGTCCTGCATCGAGCTATGAGCATGATATATTGTAGTACCTGTAAGATAGATTCTCACGTGAAATGTCCAGTTCATTAGTTCTCATATCTCATATTTATTTGTCGATTGTTTCTTTTAAACGTTATTATTATTGTCCGATTATCGCTAAATCACTGTAAATTGTAATATGTTAGTGAATCAATATAATCTGAAACGACTTAAATTTTTTTCTCACTTATTATTTTAGCTGTTAAGTATATTAGCTTAAGTAGCATGTTATTTTGCTGTCCATAGCATGACGTCTTTTATAGTAGGTATTAAGTCGTAGACGAATGTTCAGTATAGCTGTCACCTGTCAGTCATCATCGGAATTTTCAGAAAGCCTTCCTAACAAACATTATTTCAATTAAGGAATACAAATAGCGAGTAAACGTTTTGAAATTGATTGTCAGGTACCTTGTTCATTACTCAAAAAATTCTTAACAAGAGTTTCCTTTACAATATAACCTTTTTCTTTATATACATGCTTTATGTTATCGGTTACTGGTAGATTTGTATAAAACCTGTTTGCTTGTCTTTTTACTTTTTAATATATTTTGTTACTAAATTGTTTTTCTGTTTTGAATTTATCTCTATACCGTTGTAGATCCAAGACGTAGTTTCCTTCCTAATGCTTCTCTCCCAAAATACAGTCCACACCACAAGCTCCCCAGGCTAGCTAGCGCAACACTAGTTGTCACACTCTTTCTCACTCTAGTTTGCTATTCTTAATACTGGCCCCAATTCTGTTGTGCACGAACTAAATTAAATTTAAGTTATTCGCGTCTCTTTCATGCAAATTCAATAAGAAAGGATAGAATGACTATAATGACTATAATTTTAACTTATTTCAATCGCCATATTTAAGATAAAAATGCTTAAGAGTTACCATTTTGACGTCACTGATCATTTGTTTTTTGTTGTACTTTTCTAAAAGAATTGCTACACTTAATTTTAATTTAGTTAGTACATAATGGTTTCAAGGTACATGTAAAACTGACATAAAATTTAAATTAAAAAAAGAATGGTTTTAAAAACCATAATCACCATTAAAGGTGTAATTGGGCACCTCTATCATAATCACACTCACGGTGTTAGAAAGCAACGCAGATAGTCGATTGAAAACATAATTTCTACTTGTAGCAGTAGTTTTACTGGGCCTATTTCTGAGATTGGACCGGAACCTGATAGTCCTGGAGCTAGTAAGCATTTTCGTGGAATAAGCTAATGAGTAAATAAAGTAGGAAAAATACAATCAAATAAAGAAAACTGACAGAAATATTCACGTGTTTTATTTCTTTCACCAACGAGATATAAAGGAAGTAATATAAGTAAAAACTTATATCTGTATTGAATCCTACGTATAGGTTTAATAAAGTGCATATTGACAATTCTCTTTTGATATTAAAGCTATAAATTTTAATACTCTCATACTACGATTATAATACTTCATAATGTTTTTAAATTAGGACTATTTACGTAAAGTATTTGAAGTAATAATTAATACTGTTAATTGATATTTTCATATCACTATATGTTTTAAAATCCATTCGCAACGCGATATTAGTTTTATGACGTAATACGTAATTTGCTGATCTTTGAAGTAACCCGCACTTCAGCCGCCCGCCTTATTATAATTGACATTAAAACGTCAAGTTGAGTTCACTTGAATGAGTTTCTATATACATTCTGTTTTCTATAACAATAGACTAAGAGAACAAGAAATAGAATCTACAGCACAATAACTAATAAATATATAAGTAATAAAATTGGTTTTGTTATTGAGAACTATATAGAGAGCAACCTACAAAGATGGCGTTGGATTGAACACCTTAGATGTAAACAGAAAGACGGCATTTCATCCGCACTGTTAAAAGCTAGTACGACTGTAACAGAACTACAAACCAACTGCATCACGACACAGACTGCGTGCATAGGTAGACTTTAGAACTGATTGATTTCTCTTAGGTTCTTTTGACATAAGAAAGATGAAGAAAAAAAATTAAAAAGTATTAAAACACCAATTCCATAAAATGTTTTGCATTCCGAAAACTAGATGGCATTACTTTTCACTATTCATTGATATCTGGATACGTTTATTGCATTACATGAAGCTAAAACTATAAAATTCAATAAACCAAAGAACTAACCCAAAACAACCATAACCCAACCCGCTTGTTCATTAGAACCTCAAGGTACCAATGAAGGCTGTGTGCGTAGTGATGCAATAGAACTGCACGTCGTCCGTGCAGCTAGCTTAGATGCAGTTTTTGGAACTGCAGACCGACTACAATCAAACTGCACGGCTGGTTTGCAGTTCTGTTGCATACGTACTAGCGTACCATACATACATTAAAAAATATAAATAACAACAACATATCAACTTTTAATATTTTCTTTACTATATTGTGTACAGCTCTCAGTCTATTTCTTATATTAAATTTCGAGATTGAGTAAGAATTTGTAGTCTAATCCGATATTAGATTTGTAAATGGAAGACTGACTCTACTTGATCTGATAATTTAGTAGATAACTTGATTGTTAATTATCTAATAAAATTGTCGGAATTTTTGCAAAAACAACTAGTATTTTGTGTAGTAATCTAAGTAAACTAAATCAAATAAAAAGTATTTATAGCACGATGTTGGAAAGCGATATTATTACACTAATGAACTAATATTTAGACTCCTTTATTAACAAATCAGAAGGCTTGATTATATCCTCAAAATTTTCCACAAATATAATTATTTATTTATAGATTTGTGAATGTGTTTTATGCTTTGAATAAACGTAACTTACCTTTTATTAGTACGGCCTAAAAACCTGTAGCAGGTAGGGTTTTATTCTTCTAGGGCATTGCCATAAACGGAGTAGTACAAATCGCGTCTAACTATTAAAGTGCAATAAACAACAAGGTTAACTGAATTGTACAGCTATGAATTTGTAAGCAGCAACCAAAGAAATGGGTTTATGTCGTACATTACTACCTTTTTTAAATAAAAAACACAGCAAATACACACGCAACACTGCTTAATGTTCACCAGTTGGTCCTCCTAGCCAACCACCACCTTGCTGGCCTATAATGCGCTTTTTAACGCCTCTTGAAGGAACCCATGATCTATGAAAGAGAGAATACGTATGCCGGTAAGTCAGAGAGTTTGACGCTTTGGCTGTGCAACAAAGAAAGTAGTAACCAATTCTCTTTGTGCTTAAAGCTGAGGTAGAAGCAGTGACTCCGTTGACCAGCTGGAAAGGAATCCTTTTCAGCTCAAAAGCACGCGGGAGTGATAAGGCCACCTCTTCGGACCACCTAGTAGTAGAATATAGATACTATAACCTATAATTAATGTGTCTGATTTGGGTATTATTTATTTTTCTATTAATTTTTATCAATTTGTATTGAGAAGATACTGTCAATATTTACTTTTAATGATGACTGTACTATTCAGTAATACTCTTGCATTACAATCCAACCAAAAAAAGCCTGATGACGTCATTTGACGTTTCTAAAATGGCAACTCTTACGCATATTCGCTTTATTTTAACGTGCAACATTTCAATGAAAATGTATGGCTCGTCTAAGCTTCAATTAACTTTTCTAATAATCATTATGATCATCAGAAAGAGAGGCAAAAAGCTAAAATTTTCTTAAATTAATGCCAGTAGAATCGCAGCCGTGAATAAACTATCGAAGTAAAAGTATTATATTATCATTACTAATGTACGAAATATCTCTGAAATCCTCTCAGTAGTTTCAATTTCTCCTTTTTTACTTTTAAAATCCAATTTAGTCGGGATGATATAAAATATTATCTTGAATAGGAGTAAAAAATGTAGAATACAGATTTTGATAAGCTCAAAAACATTAAATAGTACAAGTGCCTTCAAATTAACTTTTAAGAAGTGATTTTATCTTCAAGTGTCTTTGTATCTTTATGAGACACTAGTTAAACTCTATAAGTTGAATTTTTGTAGAATATTTTTTTTTATTTGTATTTTTGTTTTTTTGTATCTTGATAAGACACAAAAAAACAAAAATTCAAATAAAAAAAAACTGATATAAGAAATGATTACAACATATCTTAGTTAACAAGAGTCAGATAGAGATAGAATTAGGGGTCAGTTAAGTACGCGACACTTGATCCCATTGAGGAACGTCAAATACTAATACTAAATACTTACTAATACTAATAGCATTATATAGAAGTGTTAATTATTAATTATAATAATATCATTTCTTTCTACTAGTCGATGGGTCACCTATCTAAGCAAATAATAAAATTGTAACAGGTCGATGTCTGTATATTATAATATCGATAAAAAAAACTAAAATGGGGTGCCGTAAGGGCAACTGAAGCCAAAATAACAGTTTTTACAATTATAATGTAGCAATACATTTTTATGCAATTCGTAAAAATGTATTGCTAAAGATATAATATAAATACTTAAAATTCTATAGATACTTACTATAGATTCTTTTTCTTAAATTCCACGCGTGCGAAGTCGTGAGTAAAATCTTGTTTCGTTAAAGTTATAATTTATATTCCTACGAATCATAATTATTATATACCTGGTAGCTAAATTTTTAGTTTTTAAATCCGGCCCTGTTAAATACTACATCGATTAGAGATATCTGTACACAAGTATACATACGCACACATATAACTAGGAGGAATATAAAATTATTATGTTTGACATCTGTATGTGCGCCTGTCACTCGTTGAGTAACACGTCAGAGCCTAATGGCTTCATTATTGATTTTTCACGTGTTTGTTTTAGGTAATTAAGTTTTTGGTATCTAAAGGATCACAATAAATATGTTTTTAATTTTCAATGTCCAATTAATCCAAAGTATTAAATATTTAATCATATAGTTCAAAGTGTCACGATTCTCTAAAACTCCCTATAATTTGGGAAAATACCCATAAATAGGGGAGAATTATATGTATGATATTCCCAGTTCTAACATACCTCGTTAGCAGTATAGTTATGTCATAGAAAACTACGTAGGTAGATGCTTAGTTTAGCCAACGCACAGTGTACTTAAATATTAGAAAATCAATTCCGTTCAGAATCATGTATATATAACCGTTATTTTAAATTGCGCACAGGATTTTCCTTTAGGGTTCCTTTACACACTGTATATTATTATAAGTGTTATCGATCGCTAGTCAAATATCGATAGCAACATATTAGCACTAACAACACTATCGATGCCTGATCAGCGATGATCAGTACTCCTAGTGTAAACTTAAATCGAATTGAACCGTCTCGTTCTTTGGTAAAAAAGCAAAATTGTATGTAAACGTCAGGAGCACCTCTCTTTTGACGTATTGGAAACGACTTTTTATAAATGCGATTGTCAGCTGAACGCAACTACGATTGATGGTGATTTTCTAATTAAACCGTTCATCATTTCAATATAATATTAGTTATCGACTTATCGTAATTCATCAACAGATCGAAAATCAATTCAGCTCGTCACATAATTTTCAAAGACCTACACAATACACAAACTAATATTACAGTTTGTTAGATTGTAGGGGATAATCTCTGGAACTGATGGTTGGAATTGAAAATTTCTTTCACTATTGTATAATCCATTTACCGGCAAAGATTATAAGCTATATGACATTTGTAAAAGACCGAACTCTTCGCGGGCGCAGTCACGGGCGGAAGCTAGTATCAAATAATTTAATAAACTGGAGGTCATAACACAATTGAAAAATTAACGTCGCTCTGTTTTCTTTTTATTCATCGTCATAACGATGGAAACTCTTTGGACAATTCGCGGCTTCGTTACAACATAGTTTTCAATACTTGTATGTCAAGTTAGTTCTTTTTTGTGCGCTTAGTGTGGAAATAAATAAAATTTATATAGCTCCAGTTACTACTCGAGTAGGTCGCTCTAAATTCCCGCCAAATGGTCACTACGCCCTACCTCTAAGGCGTAATTTTTCATCGTTTCGACATAGAATTATTATTCCACGAATATCGATAATTATTTCTGTTATCTATGAATTAAGTGTATAGAATGCAGCGGTACCTCATTTACATTCAAATAGCTAAAATCAATTAATACTTGTATGAGGTTTGGAAGCTCCAAATCGAATTCAAATTTATTAAAAAGGGCTTTACATTATTAGGTACAGTTCACAAGAAAGTTGCCATGTTTGTTGGCTCGTAGTCCTTATCGACATTGGAATAAGTGCGACGAATTACGGACAATCTTTGCAGCAAAATCTTACTTATGATAATGAAATATTAATATTATTTGATTGTATCTTGTTTGACTTAACGTCGTTTCTCTTTTGTTATTACTATATTTTGAAACTTTGTTTATCATCCTAATGGTGAATCTCATTATTATACACTCATATACCTATTTTTATCCCTTCGTATCGTAAGTCGTTGGTGAGTAACAAATGGATTTAGATTCGATTTAACTGAGATTCATTAGCAAACGCACTGAGGCAAAAATAACTATTCTGGTTATGTTAAGCCTAGAAGACTTGAATCGGAAATATCGGTGTTGAACACTTTAATAGATATTGGATGATAATGTAACTGGAATATTTTATGTATACATAGGAGTACTTATTCTAGAAGAGTAAAGAAGGTGGTAATCGTAATTTTAAAACTTACATTTAATTTTAATTTTGTATAACATATGAGATAATAATTACAGGTTTTTTTAAACTACGGACATTTCTTTAAAATGCGTTTTTAATTAACTTTTGGTTTTAAAAACGCATATATCATCAGTATATAGGAAATTTCGATCAGTGCACATAAAAAACAACACATAAAAAGTATCAATAGGCCTATAGGCTACAAGTCACTTTAAAACTGAATCCTATTACGAACAACTAAGGCCTCTTTAGCGATGAACTGGTATTATCTGTAATCTTAACGAACTATTGTTCGGAATTTCGGATTAACGTTCATTTTCGCATTAAAACCATTGTAACGAGAGAACGTTACTGAATAACCCGATTCCAGGCTTCACTATTTTATTGGTTCCCTGCTAACTGTTAAATATAACTCGCAGCTATTATTCGTGAAATAGCTTTAACAATAACGTTCTTAAAAGCGTTATGTAACAACGATAACGAAAGTGCAACTGTTATGTAAATACGCTATTGTAAATTTTTTTTGTACCAATTTCTTGTAATGTCTTAGAAATGGCGCTGATAAAGATTTTAAAGGATTAATAAAACTGCGTAAATGTTTTTTAATTTACGAAAGATCATTAAAAATATCACTCACTTGACAAATTACAACAATTTTGTTGTTAGATTTTTTTTGATAATAAATTATGAGTTTATTTTTCGGTTAAACTTGTTAGAAAGCTATACGCGGTCGAAATCTAAATTGTATCTGTAAAGTAAGAAACATACACAAACTTAGCGACATACTATATCTGCCTAGTATTATAAGCCTTGAAAATATTCACGGTTGACAGAAAAAAACAAATTAATTAAAAAAACAGTATCAGAGCGTAATGAACCAATAAAATAAAAATATCTAGTTAATAATAAAAGTTTCCTATTATTACAGAACATTCCGCCATTTGTAAATATCCGTAACAACACGCACCAGCTGTCCGCCTATTAATTATAAAGTAACGTACAAACAAACAGTCGTACATGCAATTACTATTAAACGATCCTTGTATTGTTGTATCAGATGCTCACTCACCGCAGTTGAGTGTAGCAGGTAATTGAAAGAATATAATCTTGGATCTCTTGTTGTGAAAGGGCAGTAACTATACAACTGTACAACCGGTAGTTCGGAGTTGATATCTAAAGTGGTAATTAAAATTATATGTACGCAGGTATGTATATATGTAATAATGCGTAATGCAACGTATATTTTGTAAATAGAACTTGAAATTTTTTTTCTGCGATTGATATTGAAAGTGGAACTTTTCTTATCATCTGTAACATTGTCTTCTGTTATTCAAACTGGCTACTAATAACAATTTTAGCTAAATAAGCCTTTCGTTGTTTAGACACTTTTGAGTTTTTCAAAAACTATATAGTTTGGATATGTTTTAAACATAAAAAACCAAATTAAATGGAGTTGTCTAAGTTAGCTCTTGTCATAACAAAAAGATCTGTATATAGTATTATTACTTTTAATTGCACACGTTCTGTTTGACTTGAACCCCTAAATATAATATTAAATACACATTACATTAGTATATGCCATAAATGTTACTAGTAAAGCTGGTGTAACGGCAGCCTTAACGTCTTAACGGCTCTATTTACGAGCGAGCAACACAAATTGTGTAAAATACAGTATATCGTTTCGCGTTTGTAAATAATGCAAAACGAAATGACATTTGTCAAAGGTGATGTTTAACATAGATTAGAAATAAATGTGGCAGTCATCCAGGGTGGTGAACATGTGTGACCGTCCAATTCGTAGAGGACCTTGTGATGTGCGGATTGACCTTAAACAGAACCACTAATGGTCAAAATCGGTAATCCTCCTTTGCCTCTGAATAATTAAAATATTTAATTTATTATTTTAAGCGTTTAGTTACTTGTACATGTAATGTTATCACAGAACAAAACAAAACGAAAAAAACTAATGGTTTTCTAACGAGTATCTGAATACAGCTCTTTCCCCCGCCCTCCATTGCCATAAATCATCACAGGTGCGCAGGAGTTGCTTTCCATACAACTTAATTGTACTACTACGCTCACCCGTTTATCGCCTGCATGCTCATTATTAATGTTTAGTATAATCAAATTAACTCGTAAAACTTTAATGATTGTCCGATGATAGCATTTCAGCTTATCCTATAAAACTATCTTATCGATATTAAAATAATGTAGCGATAAAACTTTAGTTTACTAGACATATTTATTATCTTAATTAACATTTAACTTTTACTAATATTTGTGATTTGTGGCTATTCAGTCTTTTCAGTCTGCAAGTTAAGAAACCTATTATGACTTACTACCAATGGTTACTCTATTAGTAGCTACTTGATTTGTAGCGCTTTATATAAGCTTTAGGACCGTCCCAGATTCCAGGCTTTTAATTTCATATGGTTCAATTATGTCTCCCCGCATGTAGGCGTCGTTTGTGGACGAGAGGTCCACATATAGGATATACCCAATGTCTGCTTACTTTGCAGAGTCCTGTTAAAGTTAACCACATACACATAGTATAGCCAACCCACATTGCTCCTGCCGAGCTTTAAAAATCTTCAATGCGTTTGCACAGTAGCCTTGTATTAGAGACTTTTAGTGTCATCTGATAGTATTTTGATTTCAAAAGAAAAGAAGAACGCTTGGCTTATTGAGACTATCCTCAGAAGTATCTATATTAACAATTAAGTAGTATGTAATATCAACTCTTTGACTCCTATATATGGTTACAATAATTACAGTATACTTAAAGGTGAATTTGATATTGTTCCGTACGTTTATATTGTTATTAGTCGTAGTTAAGTTTACTAAAGTGTTCAGATGAAAGTTAGAGTCATTCGGAGTAACCGAGCGCGGTGGGTAAGTGATCGCACTGTATCGACGTGAGATGTTTGTTGGGCCAATTGGAAGCGCTGATGTGACTAGACAGTAGCGATATATCAAAGCTCTGTACTCGCTTCGTGGTCTAAGAATTGGTTAAAGACGATCATTAGATGACAAAATTGAAACTTTTTGGAGTTTAATTTAAATCATGGTCTACTAGCAGATTAATGTTTATAAAGCATATAATATATATTTTACTTGGTAGTAAATAAGTATCCTTATTGTTATAAAAATCTAGCCTTAGTACAACTGAAATTCTAGAATACTAAAGAAGAAAACTCTAGTGTTACTAAATTAAAACAGTCGCTTAAGCATCAACATGCGCCGGCGCCGATAGAAAAGGTTGCTTATTTCAAAGGTTCCAAAAACACTATTCTTCTATCTTATCCATCTCCATTACTTAAATAGATAAACTATCGAATAATTTACATAAAAGTCAGAATATTTAAACAAATCGATAAAGAAATAATTTGCTTCAATATAAATTGGAATGGACTACGCTTACTTTATGGGCGATATTAACTCGAATGTCGCCGAGACAAGCTTTTTATTTGCCTATTGGGAAACCGCCAGTTTCATATCGGATGGAAAAGAAAATTAAGTGAATATATTTGAATTCGGAACATCTAAAGGCTGGTGAATTGTTGACTTTAGTACGAAGTGGTACGATTTCTTGCCGGTGAAAATGAGGAGACAGCAAATAAACGTTCTATATACAATAATTGTACATCGCGTACTGTACTCTGTCTGTGGGAAATGGAACTCGTGTGAAACGTATGAACTAACGTAGTTCACTGATAGTGAGATGTTGGAACCATTTTAGTTCTGTGGTAAATACCAGATACCACGTAAGTCGGTGTCGGATTTGAATGATTAAAAACTAAGTACCTTTATACCACTAACGTGGCAACCAAGGCCATCAGGATTGCGGTTATCGTAGTCTATTGACGCTTAGAACACCAACGCTTATTACTCACACGTTGCCAACATCTGTAGGGAAAACGTCAGCATTTTGTTCATTCCACAAATTAAGCGTTCGCGTAAGTAAGTTTCTCTCAAACTGTAAGCGACTAAAATAGTCGCTTACAGTTTGAGAGAGTTCCAATGTTTGAAGTTGAACTCCATGCCGGTGGCGAGCGGTGTGGTGGTAGATGGTAGCCATTGGCAACATATTAAACTACTCATAATACCCTCATACAAGCGGGATATACCTCTATGATCTTTTGTGGTAAAGACAGCATCCATAATTATTATATTATATTTTCGTTTTGTCCGAGAAGGGTTTTATTAAGATAAAAACTTGGAAGAAGTGCATGGAGACGTGGCGAGACATTTGTATGGGACTGCCACATGCCAATAGCTTCAAACCCCATGACAGTTACATTGTGAAGTAAAAAGACCACATTATTTAAATCAGTAACAACTTATACAAATATTTTTTGATTAAACCAAATTAATAATTTTGAGCAATATTAATTGTCGATTACCTAAATTGATTTATTGAACATCAATACATTAAAACAGTTAATCGAAAGCGGTTTTGCGTTCCTTCTAATTGAACAGTAATTAAGTGCAAATTATATTAAGTATAGTATCGGATACATGCTGTAATTAGTAAAATGAATAAATCATTCAATTGAGCTTATATTATTATTATAATTAGTTTATTACTAGGAGGAAATAATGTTTCATAATACGTATTCGATATAATTAAGATTAGAAGAATTAATAAAATAATGTTTTTTTTGTTTTACAGGTAAGTAACAATAATGTTGAAAGTGTGAAAAATAAGAGCTGTCGTAAATAATTAAACATATACTAGGTACAAGTGGGCGTGACGTAAATTCTTCTTAAATTTTTTTTTATAAATTTAATACGTGTTAAAACATTGTGATCAAACCTCTATCACGCTACTACAAAAATAAAGAAGATCCATTTCTCTGAGTAGCTGAGGAGGAAGATAATTTATAGATACCTAAAGAAACCTATAGAAGTTTTAGGTTATTTAGCGTACTGTCTGTAGAAGTGATCATCATCATCTAGAGCCTATAAAATTTAATTAAAACTGTTGGTTATAAATAAATCCGTCTATATTGTACGACTTCTTTATTACAACTAAACAATAGAATATATAAAAATATATAAATACATAATTATATTAACACTCACACACGCACGCGCATAAACACACATACACACACGCACAAATGAGTATGCGTAGAAACAGTGAAAATGCAATTTTAGGGATACATCTAGAAACAAAATTTATTTATTCTTGATTGCACAAATGAACAATTGGCGGATTTAATCCCTAAGAGATTTTCTACAAGTCAACCAGTAGAAACAGTACAAAAAGTATATTGTGATTAAAAGGTAACATTTTTTAATATATTATATATATATCTTATATATATAACATATAAGTCTAAATATAAATATATAACAGATAATACATTCTTCAGACTTTAAATAATATTCACGAAATTCAATACATTTTAAAAAAGCTGTTAAAAGCATCCCAATTCATTTCGCTCCAATTAACTCGCAAATTACTTTAAATTGGAACTCTGCAATTGAGTTATTTATAGATTTTATTCAATCGTTAGTATTGCGAAGAATCTACACAATTCAAAAGGCCATTCCAATTTTACCTGGTAAGGTTCACTGTCTCAAAGTTTTTGTAAAAATAATTAATAAATAAGTTAACATGGTTAGTATTAATAGAAACTGGCGTTTTTACTTAATTCAAACTAAGAAAAATAATTCATAATGAATAGAAATAATATTAATATATAAATTTATTTTCTTAATTATCAGAAAAATGATTTTTTCTTTACTTAAAGTACTTGATATTGATATTTTTCTATACGTGTCCTAATTAGGTTTACATTTTACGAATTAAGTTTATATTTTGTTTTACTTCTCATGTTTGCTTTAAAATAATTATAGTTCACAATTTTCCGAGATACAACTGTGTGAAACAGCTATTGGGATTAAATATTAGTCCCTAATGTCATTCATAAATTTCACTTTTAAACAAAACAACATGACAGGTGTCATAATCTTTTCTGCGTGTGGGACGCTTTTACTGACAATCTGACAGCTTGAAGTTTTATAGTGGATACTAAATCTTTGCAAGACAAACATAAATTATGGTGAGGCTACTAATTCTATTTGTGTATTATAATAATGTAAACAGAAGCTAAAGTTTATAGCATTTAAGAAGTTTAACTGAGATAAGTAAGCGACATTTTCCATACAGATTGTGAGGTGAATCAAGTGAATCCAATTTAGATTCAGTGTATCCCATTCTTCAATTATGTAAAGAAAAAGGATAGGAAAAAAGAACTACTACGCGATGTGAGAAATGGTTTATAAAATTAATTCAATATTTTTTGTATTTTTTAATTTTAAATTCTAAATGCAATATATACCAAAAAAAACAAGTTAAAAAAAAAATTAAACGTTGAAAACGTAATTTTTTTATTTTAATTGAATTGTTTATGTTTTAATTTTTTTACTGTGTTACTTACTAAGCAAGTCAATATATAAGTCCACAAAAATTCAACCAAATCAAACCTATAAAATGGAAAAAGATTTTATTAAAAGTATTTAAATGCAAATAGAAAAAAAAGTATTTTGCATTTCAAAAAGCGTTATTTTTAAAATCATCGCTGCGGTAAAAATTGAACAAACTGCTCTTAATATCATGTGATGTGACTGTCCATTTTTCGTATTGTACTTGTGGTAGCTAATGTTTACTTTGCATCGCTGTGGTACAGTTCATTTACCAGATTAGGGATTAAAATAATACCAGATTTAACAACAACCGATTTTAGTGATATTATATATAATCATAGATGTGATCGTGGAATCAGGGTGTAGTTTGCTTCCATCTTCAGTCTTATCTTCACTGCACTAACCCCGTCAAAATTAAAAAAAGATGGCAACCTCTTCGATGTAAACTCTACCTTGCACCATCATCCCTCCCAGAACATTGAAAGAAACTAAAGCAGAAACAAAACGCCGAATGCCTAGAGGTTAATCATTGGCTGGCCTTGAGGAAATGACAGCTGTTTTAGATAATCACTTAAGTAATAAACGCGATTGTATGGCGCCTGCCGGCTTATCAAATGAGTAGTTATTACGGGATAGTGGTAAATTGGTATTTCCTGGACCTATTTTTACTGATTGTCTTCATATTTATAAGCTTCTAAAGTACCAAAAAACATACCAATGACAATAAAGACCACCTATCGTTTTGTTTCTGTCCCGTAAAGTTTTCTGTATTAGTGATTTTGTCCACTTAATGACTTTCAGAACAATTAGGACTGACTCTTCAAGCTTATTGTACTCAAATCACTCCATCTTATAAGTTAGAGACGCTGGTAAAGAGATATAGAGTAAAGATACTCATGGCGGCCAAAAAATTGACTGAAAGCAGAACTCGAAGCGAACGCCATAATATATCAGAACATTTGATAGGCAGTTAATGAGTAAATAGTAATGAGATTCTATAACAAAGCTACGTTACAAGGAATCGGAACAAAAACGTCATATAACAGTACTCGACGCGTCATTTATAAATTAAGGTACGTAGAGTAAAATTACACTGGCGATGACGTGAATGAATGAGTTTCGTAGCAGTCATGGTACTGACTAGAACTTGTGTTGTCATATTTATTTATTTTTCAGTAAAAGTACAACTTGTTTTACACAATGGAGATGTTTCTAATATAGAGCAAGCCAAAAACAGATTTACACGTATAGAAATAGAGTATATAACTTAAAACACTATTACGCTGCACCAATTATTACTATTATATAGAGGTTATAAGAGGCCACTCAATACGTTGAGTATTGTCCCATTTTATTACTATCATTTTAGAAAAACACATTTTAAAAGAACAAGTCTATTGTATAGCTTTAATATATACTATTTCCATTATATAATAACTTGATAACTCATCAGAATTTCTAAATCAAAAAGAGTTCGAGATTCATTCAAAAAGAGTTAACAATGTCATCCATTTTTGTTTCTTTCACATTAACTGCACGTTTGTTTGAAGGTATTGTGACCATGGTATCATGGAAAATAGACAGCACTTCAACCGAATTCCATTGCCTATATGTATTAGGTGAAATATAAAGAACTATTTCTATTTAATGTGATCTAATTATTTCTCAATGCAATTAATAGATGCACGTCGTACTTTTTCAAGTCAAGTTGTCAAGGTATTTTTTCCTCTATTCTGTTTGAATATGTAATAAAATTTGCCTTTATTCATTGAACCGTTAGTGAACTTACGACAGGATTACTAAAGTAGGAAATACTGCAGGTTTCCCCATGTAATTGAATTACGTCAAGTCGCCATTTGTAAAGTTATATCCGAGTGCTCATGTTGCATGCGCGGGACTAACAATTGATCGACATAAACAATCAATTAAATCAATGTATCTAAGTTATTCAAGTCTCTTTTCAAAACTTGTGAAATATGGATCAATGGATTGAGTTTTGGTAACTTTTGTAGTGGTGTATGTTCCGTCTAACAGTGAGTACAGTGATTTCATTATATGATTTGAATAATTTCAATATCCTGTGGAAGAAGCAAAGACGATCTTCACAATGATCTTGAGTTTAGCGTCATCCACATTTTCTCTACGCTCATCGACTCAGCCAGTGCCAATGGGATGGACTTTGTCGTGCTAAATTTTGTGTCTGTCTTTTGATTTTTATTTGTATGATTATGACAATTACTGATTGTTGACATCCTTAAAGATATCAGTAACAGGCAAGTTGTTAGCAATAGCTACAGGCTACTCATACCAGGGTTATGGCCTCAGGTTCAAATTCCCAGTATATTTATACATACCTAAATATATTTTTTGTCATCTTGTATATATAACAAAAAAACTTATGATGCTTGCTTTCTGCTGTATATTATTTGGAAGTATAAGAATATTCCTAATGTTATACTGAGCTTGATATAAATACTAAAGTATTATCAAAAAACAAAATTATCAAATCAGTTTTGTAATCTAATTATACTACCTATACTACCTACCTATACATTAAGGTCTTAAAAATGATCACTACGCACACAAATGAGCCCAGTCAAGCACGACAACATTAATTATGAATAATTATTGTTTAATGTTTCCTAACAAAATTAACAAAAATATCATATAACAAGCAGTCAATAATCACAATATGCTTCTTACATTTTGCTTAAAATGTAAGAACGACAAAATTAATGAATGGCAAAAATATTCATATGTAGAAATTCGAAATACAGTTTTCGATTCTTAATTTTTGAAAACATTAAAGACTATATTATGTAGTGTCTTCCTAAGTATCTTTCCTGTTTAATTTACGTTTGTGTTTTAAATGTCAATCAAGAATAATATAACTATATTCACATATCTGATTCCAAACAAAACTGTAAATAAAAACATACATATCCAGATTCACTCCCAATATTTTCATCTTATCCGCCATTAAGATACGCAATAAATAATCTATTATTCAACATAGCATTCCCTAATCTAACATTGTCTGCCCTAATAAGCTTCGTCGGTCATTACGCTCAAGACTGACATCAAAGTGAAGTTATCTGTTTAATATAAATAACGGTAGGTCGCCAGTTCAAACTAGCAACAATAATTTAATTGTAAGATTACGTTACGAAACAGCCAGATGTCTGAAATATTTATTTGAAGCATGATTTTTGGGAGATTGATCTCGATTTATTGATTTAACAATGGATTGAATATTTCAATGTCGTTTTGTACATCAAAGTCGAAATATTTTATTCAACTTTGGTACATATATAAACACTTATAAGTTATATGGTCGTGAATCTACCGGGGATGTTGCACTGAGAAGAACAGGCAAGAAGCACAGCTAGATTTATCCCTCCCTTTACAGGTAATTGAAATTAATTGGAATAAATGGAAAGAAAACTGTCTATAATAAAACTGTGAACGTCAAAAACATATGAAATGATTGTGAGTCACTTTCAACATAAATGTCAATGTTATTGTCATAACATAAATGTAAAATAAAATAAAATCAATATCGACAAATAATTGTTCAGTTTATTGGAAAATTTACAATAAAAGGTGCCAATAAATATGAATAAAATAATAAATATATATAATATAAATATGAATAAATCAACACCAATTAGATCCAAATAATTAAATGACATTGGGAAGGGATTAATTAATGTTTATTTGCAGTAGTGATTCTTCTCACAATGCTTGTATTATAATCGTATGATGGGACTGGCATACCCTGAGTGGTAAAAGCCCCTAACAAATCAATAAACAAAAATAAATAAATAATAAACATAATTATCACGTAATATATACTCGTCCATTTATTTTGTGATTTAAAAATAGAAAACTTTATATAACATCATTAAAGTTCAATTCACATCTACGGATTGTAATGTATGGAACTTCTACTAGAGGTTGGATCAACTTTTGAACCGACTATTATACATATATTTATTAGTAGTTTAACTCTCGTGTAGTTATAATTGAAAGCTCAAAAGCTGGGCGTGGAATATTTAGTAGGAATACGATTTTAATGGTCGCTTTGATGTACACCCGAAGCGTCGCCATGACAAATTAAGTAGGTTTGAGTACAAGGAAACGGAAGGCGATCCTTTTTGAGACTAATCTTGACATGATTAGGTGCTACATAATTTAATACAGTTGCCAGCACAATATTTATTTTTATAGGAAATATGGACCTAACTAAAACCTTTGATAATCAGAGCTCTTGCTTGAAGAAAGTTTTCTTTTTTCTTTCTGATTTCCATAGTGCAGGACTTTTTTTAACTAATAGTTTGTATAAGGTCTCATTTTCACATTAAAGTAGCATGCTATTGGAAATTATATGGACCGACTATTGCGAATTTATGGTAAAATAAAAAATGTTCACACTAAAATATACTTCAAAGTGTATTTTTGCACATGTGAGTCTAAAATGGCATTAAAAAAATAATATAACTACACATGGTTGTTATAATGAAGATTATTTATTGAACGAAGGCATATTTTAGAAAAATATCATAATTATTTAACTACAAAAGTAACAAATATAAAAAAAATACATTAACATTAATCAAAAATAATTGTAAATAATTAACTGTAAGCTAAAACGTATATGTAACACAAAATACTATGACTATCTCCAGCCACGCTAAGAATCTAAGGTTGCCTGAAAAAAATCGCTCTTAGAACGCCACCCATTGTGCATTTTACTATAAATGTTTGTACTGTATTTTTATATAACTGTGTTGATATCCAATGAAGTATAAAAGTATTCTATTCTAATATAAATTTAACAGTATAAAATTGATACCAAAAAACTAATCGTCAGTCACGAGCTTCAATCGGAGCGAGCGTAAACATGATCGAAAATCCGAATATTAAACATGGACATTGACTACATGTTAAAATTATGGTTTTTCACATTTGTTTAAAATACACAAGAGATTCCTTAATTACGTAGTGTAGAAATTTTCAAAAAATGTTTTTATCGAATTGCTTAAAATAAATATTAAGTAATTCCCAAAAAACTTATGGGTAAATTGTTAGTTTACCCACATTAAACGCAACTAATTTTACTATCCCTACTATTCATGTAATCGCATAAATAACAAAGATATCATCAATTTTGTCAATATGTACATTCATATAGTAGCTCCTTTCGTGTAATGTCACCAGAAACGAGTATTTTAACGATAGAGCTCGCTTTGGACGATTTGTAATAGATCTAGCAAACTATCTAGCAAATATTAATTGCAAATAAACTGTTGCTTCTACTGCTTATGTCTTTATTATTGACATACTATTAATTAGATACGGAAAGAAAAAAGATGTGAAATATATTCTATTCTTCCTATTACTGGCCGCATTTCCGTTGTGCACGGACTAAATGTAATTCAAGTTATTCGCACCTGTTTCATTCCAATTCAATAGAAAAGGATAGAATGACTTTTAAGAACGTCAATTTAATATCACTTATGATAAATTTAATCGGCATGTTTTATGATTCGCGTTAAAATAAGTTCATAATGTCACCATTTTAGTAACTCGTTATGACGCCATCACTCATATGTCCTTTTCAGTGAAAAAGCAGCACGGAATAATGTTCAACAAAGCGTAAAAGAAGTTAAATAGCGTTTAACTTTAAATAAAAAGTAAATCTCCTATGAGTCGTGTATATAAGGAGCTTATGAACTATTAATGCTTATTGATATGCTAAGATTACTTAAACGATTCCAGTCAATAAATCTTTAGCTGACGCCAGATACATCTATTAGACACAGAACTCGTTGCATCCATGTCTTTGAAAAAAGGTTTAGCACCCCTTTATTCAGAACCTAGCAAAACTAGATACCAGTTGCCTATTGTATCTTAGAAAGTGAACTTCATTGTCCCCGACCACGACCACCTCGAAAGTGCAACGTCAATCGTTACTGTGAGAAAGGCAGATTGCTAGCAGTTTTATTTTGTGTAATTGCTGGGAAACTTTCACATAATTCTAAGGCATTTTCCCGACTTCAACTTGGGAATTATTATGACCTTTTGTAATAGGTATAGAAACCATAAATTCTTTTTAAAATTATTATGGACCTGTTAGGCATAGCAGAATATTTTAGATATATTCTGGAACATAGAAAACGATAGATACTTTTGAAATACATATAACCCATCTTGGGTTCCTTTAAAAGAATCGTGAAAAAGCACTTTTTGGGCCGGCAAGGTGAGGGTGGCTAGGGCAATATGTCACATGCTTCACTAGCTATCTTCACATATGGACCCCTCTACCGCTTATCATCAGGTAGTGTCGAGTCATTTGCTGTGCTTTATATATATATAAAAAAAATATGGAGCATTCCAATTGATAATAATTCGATTTCCCATGATAAGTAGCTTATCACAAAATATACTCGCATATACTCGCTGATTGCACTGAGTGATCATCGACATTTAATACCACTACGTTTTTATTTGAGATTCAACTCTGATATTCCTGAAACTAGTTTTTGTTTTGATACTAACTTAAACAAAATCACAAACTCATGGTAGCTTCGTGCTAATATCATAAAGCGATCTATAAATGGAGGGAGTCTGTCGCGATCCACCGTCAGTTACTTACGCCTAAACTCATCTGCTCCTTATCTCTTTGAACTGTTTTATATAATATAGTGTTTTCTAGTTGTTTACTCTTTTCAGACAAATTTAAACATTATTTGACCACCGCAAAACTGCATTAGACGCAAGAAAAGATTCCACGTAGACCGCAAGCGCTAAAACCCCCGTTCAACTTATTTGCAACGCAGTTCCGCAACTGGTCAATGACAGTTTGACACTACTATGTTTGGTCTGACAGCTGTCATCGTCCATATATATATATACATCATTGCCGTCACCTGTCCTATTGTAATTCCGTGTGAGCTCACACTACGTGCTAGAGAATAATATTTTTCAAATAGACTTATAAAACAATGACGATTAGCAAATTCTTCGCCAATTTTATACTTGATTATGATTTGTATTAAAAATTATCACGTGCGAATTTTTGGTTGTATTTAATTGTCTCGCCATAAACGTTTGTATACGGACGTAGTGCTTTATCAATTTTAATTGATGTTTTCCTAATTACTAATTGAAACCAACATCTCAGGCATTAAGGGTATGAGGACTAATGTGTATATTAATATTTTTTTGTTGGCCTCTATTACATTTCCTCGTTTGACACAATAGAATTCATGGATAAATCAAATAAATTAGTCAATGTAATACGAATTAGATTGTTTGTAAATAGAATAGAATAGAATATATCTTTATTGTACATCAACCAATTCAAGAAGAAAAATACACAAAAAAAACTTTTAACTAATTTTGTACAAAGGGCGACCTTAATACTATCACAATAGAAAATAAGTTGCTAAGAAGTTGTGTAAAAATATTAAATACAATTAAATTTCTACAATTAAAAAATATAGAGCTAGTTAACAAAAATTTTGAGATTTTTTTAAATAGAAAAAAATATATTTTACTTGTAATTAGTAACAACACTTAGTAACGGCACCGTATAGGTTATTACCGCATTTCCACACTATGTGAGACATAATAATTCTCTTCCGGCTTACGTTCTTTACAATAAGAATCATTTTTCTTCTTTCGCAACTGGTTTGAAAACATTTTTTTTTGTTAACTTAGATACGAACCCTCACGACTTGATTTAGATTAATTAGACTCTAACTTCCACTCACCTACAACTGATCTTAGCGAGTACATATCCCAATAGCGCTCACACATTCTCATTTTTATTAACGAAAAAATCTTTTCTTTTAAAATGTTTATGATTAGTTTTGTTTTAAACGTTGGCAAAAGTGTACTGAAGCCACAAGATGCTTTGAAATTCGCTTTGTCGTTCGCGTATTTAAGCATTACACGATTGTGTAAATGCAGCATAACAGTTCACAAATGATTAACGCGACAATTTCTATGTGTAAGGATTACTAAGCTCCCAGTGGAGACGTTCGCAGAAATAATTGCGAAAACCCATTTTATAATCGACATGCGCTGGTTTTCCGATTAAATATACCGGCCGTTAAATAGCGGTAGCTTTTTACCGTTATATTAACATGTGAAATGTTTAAACGGGAACATGTTAAAATTTCGAGGGGAGTGCTATGAGAGACAGATGAGAGTTTTAATGACATTTAACAATAAAATATATTAACCACTTAAACAATTAATAGCAAATATTTTTAATTGAAATATTATATTCTAAATCCCTATACAAGTACGAATAATATTTATGCGTTTATATCTACATTTATAGACTAAAATAATGCTACTATTCAAACAGCAAAATTTAACCTAATCGAGTACCACAAGTAAATGCAATATATTTGAACCTTGTGACGTGGAATTACGATTGATTATGGCAAGTTATATTAATAACAGATTATTTATACTTTTAAAGGATGAATGATTAAATCCATAGATATCCTTATATATATATAATAACCTTGACATGTTTACAGTTAAATAAAAATAATTAATTCATCCATGGATAAATTTCGCTGGATAAATTTTATGTGGAGAGAAAATACAACCCTTTCGATAGGTATCTGGTGGATCACCTAGGAATAAAATAATAACATTAATTTGCAGTGTGATAACTCACGCTCTACGCCATCCATGTTAATTAGTTTCATATTTAAATCGGTATAGTGAAGCGGCGTGGTTACGCTACGCGGTGACGAAAAGAAACATGACTGATGACGTGTGATTGTTCTAACACGGCATTGCCTATAATTGCTCGCAAATGTTACACTTTTCAACTCTTATTCATTGTTAATGCAGTAAAAGTCAAAATATCTTTATTTAAATAGCTTCATTAACTAAGTTCTTTTAAATCGTCATAACAGGGAATATGTATGAGAAAAAATAAACAAATGTAATTAAAGGTAATAGTGATAACTTTAAGTGGGTATTTACAAATTATCCCAGTTATAGAATTTAAAGATGTATTAAATCTAGTATGCATATTCCCAATTACCCCTTCTATCGCTTCGACGAATTAGTAGCTGCAGAGAAGAAACGGCGCAAGAAACTCTCAGCCTTTAGTATTTATAATGACATTTACAATTACATATGTCATTATGTATTAGTATTTTAAACATATATGTCTTGTTTGTGCAATCAAAAATTTATTTTTTAATATTGCTTAATATAATCGTATAATTTTCTTTAGATTGTAAACGATCTAAAGAAAATTATTATATTATACTATTTAAACAAAAGTATAATTTAAATAGGTTTAATCAATCGTGTAGTAAATTATTTATTGAAATTAACTATGAACCTAAAGAGATCACTTCATAAAATGTTTTGTATAATATAATTAAACTCTATTCCTACAGTTATGATAACGTGATTACGAATTATGTACAATTCGTTAGTTAGACGAATCGATCGACTGTCGATTCTAGACGATCTTTAGTTTAATGAGGCAATTTATGTCAGCGACCAGAAGTGTATATCAAGATAAAAACTTCCTTTGCATGCATTAGAAAGGAAGTACACAAATAGTCAAATTACAGATATTTTTATTATTATATATATTATAATTATTTATTATAGACGAAAACATGAAAAATAACATATAAAACTAAATAATTTATAAGTTTAAAGTAAAAATCAGCGTTAAATATATATTTATTACTTATATTGAAAATTTAATTGAATTTATATTTTTGTTTGTTTAACTTTAATACAGGGATGGTGTAAATAAAAATCAATAGGGAAAATCACAAAAAAAAAGATAAAATCATTATAATTTAATATAGGTGATTGAGTAAGTTACTGGCGTGATATTAAAAACTGTCATATTGTCTATCTACACTTCAGATTACTTTTTTAATTGAAGATTTTCAGGTGATACAAAGTCTACCATATCAACTAGTTTTTGTATTTAAATGAGTACACTTTAGCATATTTATATATTTTATAGACGACCTCCTGCAAATATAACATGTTATTATATTCGTAAGCAAATGCAGCCTTACATAACCATTCGTTATCCACCCCTTCCTAAGTTCTTTAATCGTTGTTTTTTAAATCATAGGTAAATTCCTACCTTCGATGTTCTATAAGTGTAACTGCTTAAAAGCGACTCCATCAGTTCAATTAAGGGTGTTAGAAGTAAGTATGAATGGTCCACAATTTAAAAGTCCTTCAACGATCTATGAAAGGGCTGTGCTCAGAGTTTCTTTGAAACATCTAATTCTAAGTGAGGCGATCCAACAGATAACTAAATAGTTCGGGCGGCAATGTCATCCACATAACAGACGAACGTAGGAAAAACCGAATACTTGAGTGGATTCCGCTCGGCAAACGCATTGTATAACCTCAGAGAAAAGGAGAGAGGGAGGGAGAAGGAGAGAGTATAGTAGAGATCTTCACAGATTAGATGGTGACTGGATAGGGTAAGCTGGGGATCACGTGGACTGTTACGGGCTGATGATAATAACGATGAGTTACAACTTGTCATGCTCTATCACTATGGCGCCACTGCTGACGTTATACACCAGACATTAACCCCGGCGGCCTAGTGTTAACTATCAATAGTCCCGTTAGATCGACTTATATGGGTGTGGTACAAAAACAATTGAATTAGAGTCTTCAAATTATAACGCAAACAATAAATCAAAATACTTGTCAACATGAAACAATTGATATTGATTAGGGATAGCGTATTAAAATGGTCGATAGATAATTATAATTAACAGTTTTTATAGCTAGCTACGTTAAATTGTGAGGAATACAAAAGGTTCCACTAAGAACCCAGCGTCGAAGCCTACATATTTTGTCATAGAGCTTAGAAGCAACGACTTTGCTTACATTGTTAAATGCTACCAGCTACGTTAAACAACTGTTTAGGTACGATATAATTTATTTCACGATTTAATTTCTTTCATTATGTTGACTCAAACCGTACTATTTATTGTATACTAACAATTATTGTCTCAGTAAAGTAACTTAGCCTTTTTAAAACATATTTGACTTTACCATAAAAGAAAATTGAACAATGGATGAATTAAATTCTAGTTTGGTTATCGAATTTATATAATTAAAACCCAAGCTAATTATACTATATAAGTATAATTAGGGCAACGGTAGCTTTATGAGGTAGTTTTAAATATTATTATTAGAAACTAAAGGCGCCAATTACTGTGTTATTTATATTGTTTATTATTGCACATAAAAACAATAAGAAAACGCAAAAAACGAGCTTACTTTAAATTCAATTTAGGTGTAGCTGTGTGGTTTCCGTTATAAATAAATTTGAAATTCATTTATTCAGTTAGCTGTGTTGTTACGTTAAATTGTGAATGAAAAATTATCGATTTTATATTCAAATGAAAAAAACTTGGATTGACACTACGGAAATCGAATCAAAATCGTTCGCTCGTATTTCATTGCAATCTATTCGAAACTACTTTTTACAATGTTCATGTTGCGTTCGTGCGTTCTTGTGTCAATGAATTTTTATCGTAAAATCAAATCTTTCTTTTGTGATACGAAGGTTCTTATCGTTGAAGATTTGTATTGTTTATGGTTGAGCTTGTAAATTCTCTTGGGAGGATTAGCATACATTCTTATGATGGCGACACATTTCCATGTATTTTTTATGCCATTACAAAAGTGTAATGGCATAAAATATATATATATTGCTGGCATTATGTAAAGACATAATGCCAGCAATCATGTACGACTTGAAGTTTGTGTTCTGTACATAGAGAGACAATATAAACTACTAATACACAGATAATATTACAGATGCTACACTATAGATGAGATTGATGTTCCAGTCAATCTATTTCATTTTGTGAACGTCAATTTGTATATACTCCAAGTCAAAGCACTAGTAGTTCCACCTATTGAAGAGTTGGTCTGTGAATTAGGTGACGAAACACTTACAACGTGTCACACTTGCTTTTGAATATTCTAAATACTAAACTTGACTAACAACTGTACTGTTTTTATAATAAAAAGTTTAGGTGTTAGTTCCTCAGAATCAAATCAATCAACTGCTAATTAAAACTAATTCACAGGTTCATTCGCAAGCATCTTCTAGATTTCTACTTAGTTCAATAACACCCACAGAATCAGTCATAATAAGTATGGCTCTGTTGTTTGAGCACTATAATTTATTATATAAATACCTCACTAGCGGGACATACACCCACAAGTTGTCTTCGATAAAATTACTGATCAGTTGATTGAGCTAGAAGTTGATGCAAATATAAATAATGAAATATTAAATCTTGGGAAGAAATAATGAAGCTGCTCTTTTTTGAAATCGATTTAAAAGTGTCTCAAAAATAACAGACAAATATCAAATTTGTTTTTTTAACAAAATTTATTTTAATCATTGTTTTAATAATAAAATACTCGAAATTTATTGGAAGATTTGCAGATTGCCCTCGATTTCCTTGGGATCCTATTATCAGATACTGATTTGGTGACAATTAGACCATCTCAGAAGTATACTCTATTGAACCTATAAAAAAAACTTTTAAATTGATTCACAATATACAGATAAATCGCGTCACCAATATATAAAAAACATACAGACGAATTTCTTCCTCTTCTCTTTTTTCTCGAAGGTTCTCAACCTCCTTTTTTGATGTCGAATCAACAAATAGTAATATAGTCTCTAAACTTACTGTGGTACCTCCATTGACGATAGCATTTAAATTTATTTCGAATATTAAGAAACTGGGTCTCCGACTTCAGAACATGGCTCTATCCACAGTGGTGAGGATTCAGTGTAGAGACTGAATCTCTATCGACTTTACTCTCTGTCATAATAAAATTGACTTCAATATTTTGATATGTTTACTTTAGCGAATACCAAGCAAGCAAGCAGATACCCTACTACATAGTAATTGGTAAACGTTGCCTATTGTCTGCAGAAATGTCTAGAAATCTTTCAATAATACTGATGCGTTGACATTTTGGAGACCAAAAACTTTAATAACATATATCTTATATCAAACAATTATACGGTTTCCCTTTTTCTTTGCAGTGAAACAGCGATCTGCTTCATATCCGAATTAAGATAATGTGATACCGATTACAAAGCGCTTGCCTTCTAGACTTCTCTCTACACAATTTATTACATATACGATCCGTAATTAATATTAAAATTTAAACAAGATTTCCTTTTTCTCTTCCGCACCGGCCCTAGTATCATGTCAATTTATTCAATATAAACCTATAGCCATGACAACTTTATAGATTCATGCATCGATTGATCATTGACACACTTTCAATCTCCGTTCAAATTACTATTAACACCTAATTCTATTATTACTGAGTTAGAAATTTAAATTGTATCATCTGAATTTGGCGTGGGATAAACATTATGTAGCCCAATGTCTCAGACGAATTTAAATTCAATTCTACTTGGACATATATGATCGTCTTCATCAATAGGGACATAGGAGAGCTGGGAGTTTTGATTTTTTAACAGTATATTACTATTTTAAATAATATTTTAATATGTATAATGCTACCATCCAGGTCTCGCATAAACACAGAAGCATAGATCATAACTATTTCCCCATAAATATTTACTACTATTATGTTCGTAATGTTGCGTTCACATTCACCGCAATTTTGTAGCTAATAACTGGTAGTAATCCGGTATGGAGTGAACTGTGAACATTATCATTAAGTTATTTTCTCTAGTAGTTTGTACTCAATGATTTATATTTATTTTTATCTCTTTGCGTGATGTTCTATTCTTTAATCTTTTAAAAATTCCAAATAAGAATATTTTATCACATGTTCATCTCTTGTCTCTTGAACATTGTCTCCAACGGGTAATTATTTGTGCCACTGGTCGAGTAATGTCTATGTGCTGCTTGCTTAAATGTGACTATTATTAGGGATATCCTTAGAATTCTACCTTTTCCATATCTTTTCTCTATGGTGAGACTGCTGGAAGAGATTAAATTTATAAATAAGCAAGTGCTTTGTGGAATTTTTACTGAAACGCTTTTTTTCCTCTTGATTGACATTTATTATTAAATAAATAAATAAATTGACTTTTACACATTTTTGACATTGATAATACTCTCGAATGTTTTTTTTGGGCAGTTAGGTTAGGTCGAAACTAACATGATTATGAAAAGAGCACAACAAGCATAATTGATAATAAAAGTATTCGGTCGAGGAAAAAGTCTTTTCGCATATAGTATGTATAACTTGTAATAAAATATTTTTGGCTGTACTATTTGTATCTGGCTGGTTTTCATGACATTACAAAGGTGACATTTCAAACAAAGAATCAAATTAGGAAAATTTTGTTTGCCACTATTTTTCATTTGTTTTTCTTTCTGTCAAAATGAGCGAATCGAATGAAGAATTAGTAACATTTTAAAATTTTATTACTTAAATTTGAAACATTAATTGACATAATGCATTGTTAATATAAGTAGCACAAAGTTGTTTTAAGCGTTTTCAATCCGGGAATTTTGATGACAAAGATGGACCTCCTTCTAGTCACCCTGATACGGAAAAAATGGACGTTATTTTTGAAAAAGTGCAGCAAGATTGCCATATCAGCAGTTAAGACATAGCTGAAGAACTTGGAATTGACCACAAATTTTTTTTACCCATTTGGAAAAAGCTGGGTACACAAAAATGAGAAGAAACTTTTTCCCCATCCTATTGTTAATGATATTCCTATTATTAATTGTGATTATTTAAAATAAAATATTGTACTGATACTCGTTTGTTATTAAAATTTATTTATAATAAGCAATTCTCGGCATGCTATAAATAAACTAAGTCTCATAAATAATGTAATTAAAATTGTATTAAGGCTGTCTTTAATAGAATTTATTTGGGATAATCTCCTATTTCTCGGTAATTAAAATAAATGCGATGGAGTCGCAGATACTTCCCAAGCGGTATTTTAAGAATCTTACTTACTCAAAGATAAATTGAATTGTCAAACTTTGGTTTATATAGGGAACTGGTATTTGTATATGATGACACATTTTATTAAATTAAGTTAAACAAAGGAATGGCTACTTTTTCTTTTTTGAATGAAGTTTATTTTTTTACAAAAAGAAAATTAATACGTTGAATATGTGGATTATTTTTAACTACGTTCTATATAAATTGTTGATGTCATTTTCTTTGATCGCTCAAATCTTCAAAGTGCGTTGTGGATTTATGGCTATTATTATCTACGATCGACCTGGTTACCTTTTATCACTTATCGAATGATGCATTTACCGATGTACATGTAATACCTACATGCACAATAACCGAATGCTAATTTCACATGTTATCTATTCTCTTGGAATCTCCTGTCTGTCGAATATCTCCCAGATCACGTTGTATCCTTCTTAGCCGCCGAGTAATGTGGCCGATAGTACGCACTGCCAAGCGGTTTCGATTCTCGAATATCAATTCGAATTGGCGGTTAATATTGAATAGTGATGTTAACTTGGAAAAAATGTGGAAAGGAATTACGCAAACGTTTGAATGATTCTTCAACTGATTTTAACATAGTATTTTGTTTGGTTTTATTAATTTAAATGCTGATGTGTAATTGTTTTTGAACTTTGCATTGTATAAAGAGGATTTCTCTAAATTTAGTATTGTTAAACCACAAAAAATGATAAGTCTAAAATAGAATTGAGATTAAACTTTTATGTGATTAATTCTAAAATTAGACCCTATACCAAATACAAACCGCACAATTAAATTATTTCCTTTATTGTAACATTTCTCGATTGTTTAAATGTTTAAATTTGGCTCAATTTTAGCTTTTCGACAGTAGTTTAACTGGACCTTCTGTCTGTGGTCTATTTGGTGCTAAACTGTATACTTAATTTTGTTTTTGAAATTACGAATACAGATCTTTTGTACTTACAATCAAAGCACTAATTTCTACATTTATAGCATTAGTAGCTACCTCATTATATTTAGTTTGTAAAATAAATAGATTCTTAAAATTACCCTAACATTTTTCATCTCCTTCGGTGACATTTATGTACAGACTTCACACAATAATTTTATATCTTTAATTCAAATCATATTTACGATTTATGTGTTACGCCTTACGTCTCAGCATACCTATGTTAATGTCTTGGCTGAACTCATTGTCTAGTTGGATGTTTTTTTAACCCGAACACTTGAACAATCACAACCCTAATAAGTTAACACCGTTACAAGAGCTTTCTCGTTCGCAGTTTCACTTTTCTCTTGTAAAGGTATTGATTTTTTTTTAGAAAAGGTTTTATTTGAAATTCATTTTCTTCGTTTGATTATCTAGAACCTATTTAATCTACTTATTTTAAATAGAATTTTATTTCAACGGTATTATCTTATGGCACATTTTACTTGTGCTTATATGAGGAGTGTATTGGTAATGAACAGTTAACGTAGGAGGTATTTCTAAACCAAATATAAAAATAATTAATAAAGAAAAATGTAAAAATATATTACAGGTCTGAGCACAGACGCGAATATCTCATATTTGACTTTAGATGCAAAAAAATAATACACCTTCTAATCATCTAATGTCTACATGATATAATAATTTATCCCTGTTAAGAACAGGTATTATATAATAATCATACAACTTATGCACGTTATAATTACATAGTAATATAAATGAACTAAACTTTTTAAAGAGTTTTATAGATAAATCAGACTAAACATTTTGTTGAAAAAAAAATGTAAAAAACCAGCCTATCCCGAATATCGTTATGTGCATTGATGTTTATTGATAAGATGTTATGTGAGAAGCATTTACAATTTAATCAAATTTTATTTACTTCACCGTAACCGTAGTTTTATACATGTAGCTTTTTATTTTATAATATTTAGTACTTTTATATATTTGTCTGAGTGTTAATTCTAGTTCTTATGTACTATTATAATTACTGTTTAAACTTAGAATTTAGACATTGCAACATATGTAATATGAAAAATACTCCAAGTATCAGTGTCCAAACCGGATCAGAAGACGATTTAACTTTTCCTTTTATAATATTACCTTTTATTATACTACAATAGCAAACTTTATTTATTTATTTAACAATTTATGCACATACAAACACATTTAAAAGGACATAACAGAATATCAGAGAATTGTACAAAGGTACTGCTTATTTTTACAAGAAATCTCTTCCAGCAGCCCCATATATGGGAAAAGTAACATCGATAGGTAGAGGGGCGTGTACCAATACTAATATAATTAAATACATAAAAATTAATTTACCCTAACTTTAAACTTTCATCGAAAACTTCATATAGCAGTATTTGCTTTGTGAAGACAAATTGATGTTTATTCAATGTTTATTTGCTTTTCCAGACTGTACCGGAGGCGGCTGCAGCCCCAGCGTCTCCTGCAATGCAGGCTCGTCACAGTTTCTTGTGGAATCTGCTAATAGACCTGCCCATACTACTGCTTGGTAAGTAACCAATAATACATTGTAAAGGTGTCTAATAGAAGTGTGTCGGGATCCCTGACTTATCTTGAGAGCTTTTAAACCTTCATGCGTATTAATAAAGTATCGAATGATTAAATCTTTTCTCTCTTACATCAGTAAGTCTGCAATGCCTCGTTTTCGCAAGTTTAGGATCAAAATTAAGCCTGTTTCGTGATAATAAACATTACATTGGCCCCAATTCCGTTGTGCACTGACTAAAATTTAAGATATTCGCATCTCTTTCATTCCAATTCAATAACAAGGGTTAGAAAGCCTTTAATGAATGTCAAGTTAGTTGACACTTAGACAATCCATACACTTTTGACTTATTTTAATCTGGATATTTTATAATACGCTTTACAATAAGGCAAAAATGCTTAAGAGTAGCCATTTTATAAACATCATATGAAGTCGCCGGTTATCCGTCTTTTTTTCGTTGTGTTGTACTGAAAGACTAGTAATGAACTCAAATTTAATATTTGACAAAAAATTAATTGCAAATGTTCTTAGCTTACCACTCTTTCAATATGTTCATATTAGACTCTTTACACTTTAGAAACTATTTATAGTATTGTAAAAGATATTTTAAAGAATCGGTTGTGTCTAAACTTTACATAAATTTTCTAAGTTAGTTTTAGTGTATATAGAAAATTCTCTGTGGTCCAGCGTTTTTTAACAAATATCAATATCAAGAAGTACCCCGAATCGCATTTCCGTAATATAGAAAACGATGTGGCTTATCTAGACTTATTAAATACTTAGATGGCGGAATATTTTTTGGGGTTATGATATTATTATTAGATTAATCTAATTACATGCTTTATGATATAACCCATTTTGTGAACACAATGATCTCTGGGTAGAATGTATTTAATTCAATTTTTTGGGAGTAGTTACAATTATTCTTGTTTTTGTCTGATATTTATCAGATACTTATAAGTTTATCGGGAGTTGCCGGCTTAATTATGTGTACCACGTGATCAAATGTTTATACCCAGATGAAATATTCAGAATCCAATAAACTTAGACGGTCTCGTTTTTCTTATTTCAAATTTAAAAAAAAAATTAAAAAAAGATAGACTTGTTACGAACTATGTAAAATTAAGTACGACAACGTACTTTCATATTGTATTATTCGCGACTTAATAGTAGTACAGTGTCGCAACATCCGCTGCGATCTGTGTTAATAGGACGAGTTGGAATTCGCATAGGACGTTTGAAAATTTCACTGTTCTTAATTTCATTGTAATGGATTTTCCTGCGAAGGTGCTAGCGAAGAATTTTTAAAAGCACGCAGTTCTACAGAACAGTTTCTTAATCATTTCTTTTCCGAAGTAGAATACTTTTTAACAGTTTTAATTAGATTAAATTTATGAATATTTACTTTAGTGAACGAACGAGTTTGTGACATCGAATGTATGAACTTTTAGCTATTAGTTAACTGACATTTATTATGTCAACAACGCATCAAATACAAAGAAATTTACAGATTAAGTAAATAAGTTATAACTTATCTATGGTAAAGGTCATACGGATGCTTTTAAAGAATTGTATACTTCTAACATAATCTTACTTTAAATATTATATATTATTATACTTATATATTATATATAATATTATACTTACTTTAATATAATTATAACAATATTTTACCTTCAAATTTCTTCATATCTAATATATTCAAATCATAGTGTTTATGATTTGAATATATTAGATATTTATAAACGCCGATTTTTATAAACTTATTTGTGTATATTATGCAGGTCTGAGGATAGGTCGTAGGGTTTTTATTCCTCTAGATGATAAAGAGGCCCTCTAAAACTACGTTGGCTAGATCAGATAGTATTTACATAAATTACTTTTTAATTCTACTATTATTTATTAAGATCATCACTTGTTAATACTTAATTAATAATCAAGCATTCATATTATATTGTTTGATATTATATTGCTCAAAGATTTTTATGCTTCTTTCGTTTTTTTTAATAATTACTTCATCATATTAATTTAGTCATTTAAAATCAATGAAATCGAACAGACATTACTAACAAAGTATTTCTTAATGGCAGTTTTGTTAAATTCACTGTCAAAATTTTTCATTATTTTTTCTTATAATTTATAGACACAAATCTAGCTCGCTAGCTTGAACTATATGATGCTGGCTATACGACTGTAATTCTCATATCAATGAATCATCTTGTTACTTTCTTCTAATTCCTTCCTCATCGTATGACGCTGTATACCTATTATCAACGTTAATAACTGTTTGGGTTGTAATAAATCGTTAACATGTCAAACCGTCAATTTGTACGGTTCATTGGCTTATTCAATCATGGTGCGTAGATGCACCTGTCAGTTTTGATCCTAACATCAAACAATGAATGTTAAAGGACGTAACATTTAGATGAAAATGCGGTCAGAAACAAGGTATACACATATAATGAAACCAGATACTCACTCAGCAGATCTCAAAAAAAACAGATATAATTTCAAGAAAATCTACATAGGAGTATCTCCTTCTTGTTACTTTTAATTGTTTTATCTATTAGTGCATGAAACAAAATCCCTAGGAATTTTTGGCGCGTAATGGCGGGGGTCGGTTTGGTGCTGTATATTGTGTTGTAGTGTTGTTTTTGTCATGAAATTGGTGTAGTTTTATGACAAAAGGATCGTTAAATCGTGCAATATATGGAATACATCATTCAGCCATAAATGAAGATAAAAACTACATTCATGAAGATATGTCTTAAAGGTCTTAGTTACCAGGCCAAATAATTGATTAAAACAATGTGTAGCTCTGAAAATGTAGAATTTGTGGTGAAAACGATGAAAGACGCATCGCGTTCTTAAAATCTTATGTCACCAAATTTATCATGTTGAACCTTTTAAGAAAGCGTGCACCAGACTCGGTGACCCTACACAAAAATCTTTTGTCAATTATGTTCACAGACTAACAGGTAATCAGTTTCGTGACAACATTCTTTGCGCCTACGCAACTACATAGAAGTATCCACTTACAAATGTTTACGATTTTCACGAATTATTATTATTCGACCATCTTCGGTGCTTCAAATGTATTTTTATACGATAATAGGTGTCAAATTTCTATTATTTGATTTCAATAAAGATACTTAATGGATTCTTAAAGTCTTTTGTAAAGGTATCTAATGAAAACTTTGAATGTTGCGAAACCATAAACATTCAACTAACAATATGTTTGTTGCATACAGAAATAGGATTTTATTAACGCAACGACTTACATAAACCAATAGATAAGATATATTTTTGTTAAATCGTCTCTTATAATTATTGCAAGCTCTTTGACTATAAAAAAAATGCCACAGTACAAAATTCCTATTTTTGAAGTGGATTGGAAAATTGACAGTCTAATTTTCCCGTCTTTTTGTTAGTATCGTGTAGTGTTTCATTTAGTTTTGAAGTATAGTGCAGCCATATTTGAGGACACAAAGTTCGTCAAAGTTGGCGATTCTGCTATCACTAAGCTAAAACATTACAATTCAATATGAAAAGGATATAATTTTAGTAACTTCAAGTTAATTGGCACTTAGATGATCCTCTAATCTTTGACTTAATTGAATAGACATGCTTTTGAACACAAATATGCTTAAAAGTAGCTATTACTGAAACGTCAAATGACGTCACTGATCTTTTTGTCTTTTTATAGTTGGATTGTAGAGTAATTTACTTTTAGTCCATGCACAACAGAATCGGGTCCGATATATACTTTACTGAGCTTTTAATCATATAACAATAAATAATTTATCCTCACAAAAACAGCTTTATCGTAATAAGTGACTACAAAAAATAAACATGGCAACACTCTACCACCTTACTAATACATGCATTGTATGTTAATTTTATTTTGTCAAAAATGTTCGGGAGATAAGGTTACTGGGACAATAACTCGTTATGGTTCAGTAGCTATCGTCAGTAAATTTGAATAACGTTCATTATAAAGCGCTTATCTTTCACTCATTGATGTAGTGGTACAAATTATTATTCTATAAAATTTGTTCATTGGATTAGAAATATGATTGTGTCTCAATAGAGAGCCTTATCTTCCTATAAGCTTTTGTAATCAAAATCATAATCATGTCTTTTAAATAGTGCTTATTGGTGTCATTAAAAATTATAATTAGTCGCCGACTATCAAATCATATAAATAAATCCTAGTCGCCTTAACCTTAGAGTAGACTCGAGCCCTGCGGTGGGAACGTATATGAGATGTTGTTGATGATGATGATTGACTGGCTTCAAAAATAGAAGCTCAATTCGGTTCGATGTTTTTTTTGTGTATTTACACCGATTGCTCCGAGATTTTTGAACCGATTAATGTGATTCTTTTTTTTCGATGCGGAATAGATCTCATATAGTTCTGTAAAAATTTAATTTGGTTTGGCTAAGTAGTTTTTATTTTATAAGCATTTTTCTACCTCTGGCTCGAAAAGTTGGAGCATTTTTGAGCAGTTGATTCTGTTAAATATATTGTGAATGAATAATATTTTCAGATTAAAATATTATTGATTAAACCATCAATAATTTCATTAACTTCCCGACCAAAAAGGTTTGACTGTTATTATGAACGTTTGTGTAGAAATATTTGGTTTGTCTAATAATAATGCTTGCAATCAGTTTTAATATTAAAAAAGTAGCAATTAAATGTTTCTATCTAATACAAGCGCGATTCTACTTAAAGCTTGTTTTCAATAAATAATAAACATCGTAAAAGTAATTTATAACATCTACACGCACAGGCAAAAGATTAGTTCAGCCGGTCAAAGAGTTCTGTTTAGTTGCAGTAGCACTGTTACTAACGAAGTTACCTCGTCGTGACAGTTCTCACTTATCGCAGTATAATTATAAATATATAATTATGTATTTATTTATATAAACATTACTATATAGGGACGCATAAAGATAATTGTAGGGAGCACAGATCAGCGCCGAAGGGGAAAGAGTCCTATGCAAGTACCCTCGCCGTCTCCCGTGATTCGGTCCGTATGCCGCAAGGTAGGCAGGGCCATGGGTTGGTGGAGGGTTACTATCATATGTCCGTTTATTTAGTATTTTATCGGATTTTAAAATGTTTCAAAAAATTCTTAATGACATGTAAATGGAGGTACAAATCTTGCTGATTTTCTAGCCTGTTCTTCTCAAAATAAGACCGCCAAGAAATTTACTGACAATGAATTATTTGACGTGTACATGTCATGGAATAAAATACTTTGCCACTTACTTTTCGACTGTTTCTAAATAGTACCTATGTAAATGTTATATTTTTAAATTTAATTAAGTAATATAGAACTAAAAGGTACAACCACAACACTACTCATCGTATCCTTGTGTGTTCTGTCCATCGAAAGATCGTCTGGAAGAGATCGCTACTAAGCGTTAAGATAAGTACAATGTAGCACTTTTAAACTGCCTATTTTTTGTTTCTATCTTCCACAATAAAGTCATGTACTTCAAATAGTCCCTTTATTGCGTCGGCAATGTTTATTCAAACTTAAAAATTATTATCACGTGGTACTAAAGTGTAAAACTTCTTCTGAGGCCGACCGTAAATCTCAAACGTTAAAACTTAGAACTCTAGTGAAATGCTACGCTCTAGACTATTAACTGCTCTATTTGCTAATATGCAGAAAAATCCCATGTGGTTAAACACAGTTCTTGCAACACAAAGAAAAGCCGCAGGCGAAAGCAATCCTCGATTAAGAACTACTAATAACAAAGTTGTGGGAAACAGCATTTACAATAGACAATAATTCATTACGACCATAGTTAAAATAACTGCCTTTCCTTTTTAGGGTTCCGTAACCTCAAAATGAAAAACGGAACCCTTATAGGATCACTGCTGTCCGTCCGTCTGTCTGTCAAGACCCTTTATCTCGGGAGAGCGTCTACAGTATTTTGAGCTGAAGATAACTTCAAAGTTAACATAAAATAATCTATATTTCGACATTCTCAAGAAAATCAAAATTTAAATGGGTTTTCCTTAACTTAGATAAATTAATTATCGTATTCTACGCATACGAATATGTGTAGATTGCGAAAAAACACAAAAAAAAACAAAAAAATGCGTACGAATTTGCACAAAACCCTCAGTGGGCGAGTCGGACTCGCACTTGTCCGGTTTTCAAAACATTGTTGACTTGTTCTTGCTGTTTGCAGATCGTTAATACCGTGTCCGTGACATTGCGAAGATGTGTTTTACGGTTAATGTGCCGTGTCGAGTGTATTCTGACAGTTCGAGCATTAATTGGTTTGTTAAATGCGACTAAATGATTGATGGGCGTGAATGGAAACTAAGGCCGTGATTAGACGTTGAATATTGACGTAAGTTTTACATACATCCAGGTATGACGTCCTGATAAAGAAACTTCCTTATATTTATGAAGTTAAGTAAAAGATGATAAATAAATATACACGAATCTGTCTAGTGAACGTGTATGTTAATGCATTCAATATTTACCGCCACTAAAGAAAAGCGAAGCTAAATTATGACAGCTATCGTTCGAGGAATTTATCACATGTTTCTGCATGTTATAGGTACTCTTCTCAAAAAATGCGTCTAAATCAAAACTTAGTTCTATCTACGTTAAACTTTTTATTTGAAAATACAAATTCTTTTCAATATTAATGACGAGGAATGAACAGTGTTCCATTTGTTTTTTTTTCAGCTTTCTAATTGCAGGCCAGTTCAAATTTAAATAAAACCTTTGATTAATTACCTCCTTGGTTGCCATGATACGGAGTAAAATATCGTTCCATTTTTAAATTACACGGCAGATTATGTGGCCACTAAAACACGACATATATTGATTTTCACACATCTTTTGCCGGCCGCTGCTGACATGTAGCACCTTTTGTAAAATTCTCTAATATTCTGTTGTGCCCTTTTTAATTTGTAATTGTCTTTGTGTGTACATAAATGGTTAAATAATAAAATAATAATAATGTATTTTCGCCAAGTACAGCAATTTCGATGTATCTCGAAGAAGATTATCTAAATAACGCTCAAATTTCCAAGCAAGTTTAATTACTTGAGAAATAGTATATTTAACTTTGGTTTTGTTTACAATTAAACTCAAAACACGTGTTACATAGCTTAAGTCATTTCTTACAGGCTTCGAAGTTATTAAGTTATTTTACAAAGAATGCCAACGTGTCACTATGGGAATTCCGTCTATAAAAGTCTGATTACATCATGTGTAAAATTAATTTAATTAAGTTGATCTATATGCACATTTTTCCTTTGTAATTTGCACACACACACACACTTCCTTAAATGTGGTAAATATAACCTTCTAAATACCTAATTATTTGTAATTATTGCGTTGGAAAGTTAATTAACATAATTTTATCTAGAATTAGCTACGTTTACTCCATTTTGAATTTATCTCGCTGTATCGTATTACCTCGGCAACAATTTACCTAGATAGTGTTGATTTAATTTTTTTCCAAAGTCATAATTTCTTTATTTTTAAATAGACTCATTTACTAAGTTCTATTAAATCGACATAACAGGGAATATGTATGATAAAAATAAATGTAATTAAAAATTGAGTTAAATATAAAACAGTCCATTAGAGCCACACGGCATCGAAACAGCAACATCAAGTCTCTGCGCCCACTGATGATCGACCGGTAGCTCATGGGTGGACCAGTAAATTTCGCATTGCCAATGCATGAATGTAAGAGTTGTCACATTGTCCATAAATTAACAATTGATACTAGTTTATTTGTATTATAATCCCAGGTATTCAGTGCACTCAAGACACATGCGTACGCGCAGTCTACGCAATTCAAGCATGAGCAGCGAGTTGTCACCGAGTGGTCCACATGCCGGCCACTCGTGGACATGTGTCGGGTGCTTATCAGTCTTATATTGTATGGTGCACTTAATTTAAATTCAGAACATTATTTTATTGAATTATTATTGTTATTGTCAGACCGATTTACAAGCGGACAGGCTTTTGGTCCGTAATTTGAAGTCCGTTCTTACCTACCTCGTAAATGTCGTTTCTTTAAAACTTTTTTGTTTATTTTGTACTGACGCGTACGGTGTGGTGACGCTAGAATTGTGGACAGTGTCGTGACACCGTGTCGGCTATGTCGTGTCAGCGTTATGTCAACATGTCAGCTGAGCTTGACCACACATGGAGATGAAAGGTGACACCGTGGGTCGCTGACACCGAACTTATATTATGTAATAAAAGTGCACGAAGCCATTGCAATGATTCGAAGTTCATAATGTTTATGCACTTTAAATGACTCTCATAGACTGACCCTTTCTATCTAAATGGGTGTTATATATTTTTCATTTATATACTTATATAATTTTTATTGATGTCATTTTGTTGTGTCATCAGCTTTAATATAAGATTACTTGACATAATTAAGTTAGTTTAAGACTAAACTAAATTTTCGCTAGGTGGTCCGTACCGCTGAACATATAAAGGACGTAGAAACGTACTTTATTTAAATTTATATCATAATAAAAGTTTATGGATCTGCTTGACAAAATAAAGTATATTTAGCCGGTTCTGTGGTCTATTGGTTGAGATCACATAATTCTTATGGAGGTCCAGGGTTCAATTCCGAGTGGGGGCAGAAATGTTCTGCTTGGTTTAGTTGGTTTTAATTAGGGACTTGTCGAAGTCCACCTGACAAGCTACCACTATCGTATCGAAGTCAAAAATGTGAACAGCTTTATGGTATTCCGTTAGTTGGAGGTAAGTTAACCAATTCCTCTCTGGTTAAGGAATTCGAGTGTTGTTCGTTTCCATCCTCGGCCTTAATTTAACTTACAATCAAGTGAGATGAACGCTAAGAGCAACCTCTTTAGAAATAAAAAAATGCATGACACCACGGTGAAACACCTGATCAGATCTGTCAAATACAGTGTTATGTTTTTGTATAATTAAACGTAAAAATGTCCTAATATCTATGGAAAAGGTATTTTTTCTGGCAAAACTACAATATATAATTGTTAATACGTTATCTGTTCACTATGAACGAACAATTTTATGTAACACTAGTCAGAGTCAACACTGCTTAATTATGATCAAATCGCAATGGAGACTCGATCGATTTATTGTCACTAAGAAGTTTTGTACCCTACTGTTAATTAAATGCGACTACATACCGCTTCATACTCTCATCACGTTAAGGGTAAAAATACGAAAACGGAATAAAAATTTCCTCGAGAATTGTACAACTTCGCGATTACTTTGCGAACAAACTGTAAACGTAGCAACGGTTTCATATCGCAAGCTACGATTACCATAAACATGGCATAATCGGCCATTCTCATACAGATACTAGGAACTTGATTGTTTCAAATGACGGCACATTAAACGTTTCACAACAAAGTCTCAGCTGCCGAAAACCATGACGATGTATTCATAATAAAACATAATTCTTGGAACTAAGTTAGTTGTAATAAAAACGGTATTAGCTTAGCAAAGCTTACTGTGACGTTGATAGGACATATAATATTAATTGTAGATGCAATTTGATTTGTTGAAAATCAATTTAATAAGCTGTTACAGCTTAGTGTTATTTGTTATAAAATAACACTAAGCTATAACAGAAAATTCATCAGCGAAAATTTACTAAAAAAGCCTAACAATTCATATTTAATGTGTTTATAACGAATCGAAATGGCTTTTGGTTATCTAAATAAAATCGTAGGGAATTATTTGCCAATGTAACTTGTCTACGATCCAGATAAATGATAATTTAACAAGATGCCTTTACTTAAAAATAAAATTCAAAATTTGATTTCATGTCTAAATTGATTAATTCTTAGGGCCAGTCAATTTTAACGACGGTTCCCCAAACTATTTTCGTAAATTTAAAAACCTAATCAATTATTGTTTATGTTAACCCTTGAGAAAGTTATTTTGACCCCAAGACGTTGGCCACTTTGGAAATCCCTGATTCAGACATAATCTTGAAAGTTCACTAACTAAGAGAAGTCATAAAATCTGAAAAATGAATGACCCCTCATGGATTATGTGTTTATTAATCAAATAATTAAGGCAAAGAGACTAAAGGTGCACACTAAATGTTGGGCAAACAAAGGAAATCTTAATCAATTTAATATAAAACCTCTTTTTTGAGTAACTTGTAATAAAATTAGTTTTTATAAATGAACTAATGTAGAACAAGTAACAACCAGAAAGGGTGAACGAGTAAATGTGTAATTTCAGTTTTAAGGCGCATATTTATAAGATTTTTATTACCTTGTATTGAGTCAGCTCGTATAGAGCAAGCGATATAAGCTAAACAGTTAAGTAGTATCTTGTTTAAAGTAACTCGTATGGTCCAGTGCTCTGCTTTCGATTAGGAAAACAAATTAACTTTCGCCATGGTCGCTTCCTGGATGGGTCAATCAAAATTTATTATCTTAAGCTTTTCCGTACTTCGGAAAACACGTTAAGCGTTTGATCCCGGATGTTATAGCAAATGCTTTCACCGACCAATCCGCATTGGGTCAGCGTAGTGTGGTGTTAAGGCTTTGCCTTGAACGCAGAGAGGCTGTGGACGATGATGATTGTTTAGGAAAGTCTCGTTGGACGCATGATATTTGCCTACCTATATCTGCCTAGCTACCAGATCCGCTCATTTCATTATGTTAACCCCCACCTACAATCTACCAGATCCTTCCCGACACTTGTCTGACTGACAAAGGTACCCGCGGTGTGCGCCACGTTGCCCTCGTTGTCCCGTTTTCTGTGCCCATCAGTGCTATCCTAGTGCCATCTGTGTTGTGCCTACCAAGTGAGACCCGGGACACACCTACATACCTGTATCGGCGAGAGGGTAACGTACCTAACTTGACACAGCACCTTCCCTAAACAATGATGATTTTATTTTCGTTCCTTATTACAAATATATAAAAGCAGAAGCAACTAAAATGGAGCTACACGTATAATCTGCCGCATTATAGGTATTTCAGTTTAGTTTTCGTCTGCAACTAAATAAAATGTCAAGCTTGTAACCCTACATCGCTATTCTGTATTCTGTCATCTGAAGCGAGGCTCTTCAAAAGAGGTATTCTGTCACAACATCCCATTGTTATGTAGTTCCGTTGGTTCGTTCCATAGCATCTAAACATTAATTTGTGATGTCATTATCCAAGCGTACAAATTGCAAGAAGTGGGACATTTCCACTTTGGAACTTTTACGTGGTTACTAAGTACGGAGTTTTACTGCTTTCGAGTTGTTGACAGTGTGGCTTAGAAGAATTAGGAAAATAACATCTATTGAACGGCCGTTTGTTAGAGTGGTCAGTGCCCCTGTCTACTTGTCTACTGAGTCAGAGGTCTCGGATTCAAATCCCAGTAGGGGGTATATTTGTTCGTAGTCATGAATGTTTGTACGTTTATTTAGTATAACGTACATAAGAACAACTCTTTATGATGCTTAATTTCTATTCTATTCTATTCTATTCTTAATTTAGGCTGGATAATAGGTGTCTTTGTCAGAATTATTATATAATATAATTTTTGAAAATGATAAGTTAGAATTAACGTCTCTTAATCAGTGTTTGGGCCATTTTTATCGTTGTTACAATACATCTGAAAAAAATTCATATTTCTAGTTCTACCTACATTTTTGGGTAATCTACCCAATAACCGTTATCATACAGTTTTAGAAGCTTGCTCCCCTCCATTCCTTACTGCAATATTTTGGTTTTTTTTTAATACCTAACAATATTTTGTATTTTAATTTCCTGTCATTTAGTCATTAGAAATCTTACACGATTTGGCTTAAGTCATTACAGTTTAATTTGCACTAACATAGGTTTATTTTGACTGGATTTAACAAACACATTCTGTGAAGGTTAAGTTTCAATAATGCTTGCATAAAAAATCTGCATAATAATGATATTTAAGCCGTACAATAATTTAAAACAACATCTTTTGTTCTACATAGTGCTCAAATTAAACATTTCCTTTTATATTTTTGCTTATTGCAACTTGCTTAAACTATTTGAGCTTATTTAGAATGCTCATTAGCCTGTGTTAGTCCATTATTATTTCAATATTTGTTACAAATCTAAAACATTTTAAGTCAATGCTTAGCTAGAAGTTACTTACAGGGGAGAAATTGGTTTTCTTTATCAAACTAAAGAAAATTTTAAGCTAATACTACAACACGTGCAACATATCACTGCCCGAAGAATCTGGAAATTTCTGGAATCAACGGGGCTAGGCTGTGCTGCTACAACAGATCAGTACTAGTCGAAGTGGCCTGCAAGGCCCAAAGTAACTAGAATAATAATAAGTATTATAGTCAGAACATCACAAAAACACTTTGTTGGATAAATTTATTATTTAATTCGCAAAATAACAAAAATGGGAAAAATTCTATATTAATGTTGCTAGGCTACTCACAAGATCGCGATGCCCCTTTCCGCGCAAGCGTGCATAATTAAGGATGGCAAACATGATACTTGCGATCAGGGTTGTCGAATCATCTGTGTTACATAAACTAATATTAACTACAGTACAAAGAGCATATCATCGTGAATGATCACAGTTAAAATAACAAAAATATTTTGATAATATTTTCTCAGTCATAGTATTGCATCACGCCCATTATATGCAGCTCAAATGGCCTAACTAAATATATCATTGATCATCTAGAAACCTGACCACATGATAAGTGAATGTTTTTTTTTATTAACAACTTCAACTCGCGGCGTCCATTGCGGTGAAGTCCCAAACAAAATACGACTGTTATCAAAACATTCGTATTGTGTCCACAAATTTTATAATATTTTGCTTCTTTAATGTCATCATGTTATTAACACCTTACTACTAGTAATAACTTACCATTTGGTGGGTTATCTCATAATAATAAGTAAACGGGAAGTTCAAACAATTGAATCAGCAGATGTGTTCTACAACAGTTTGTGGTTCGCATCTACGCGAAAACAAACAATTGAATGTGTTCGTAAATCTTGCCACTTTTAAATAAACATCCAAACAGTAGCAAAGTTTTTGGCTAACTGTATAAGGCAGTTGAAGCCTTCAAAAAAGAGGAGGTTCTCATTTCGACTGCATGTTTATTGCGCGATATCTAAGACAATTATAAAGGGATTTTCAAAATTGTTTTTTTATTCGGTAGCGTATACTCCTGAGGTGGTCAAATTGTCACCAGGTCATGATCTTACAATGGGAACCCAGGGAAATCGAGGGCAATTTTAAAATTTTATGAGCAAATTTTCTAAAGTTATACGAGTATGCTTAACAAACTACTAAAAACTCAAAATTAATAAAAAAAATAGATTTAAACAAAACTAAAAACCGACCTTTTAACACTAAAAAAGCAAAAATATGTCAATCTCAGAAGTTAGCCAATTTAAAATTATTTGATTGTTATTATTATTATCAAATCAATTTTTTTTATAAAAAGCTCAGCAACTGACTCGACACCACCTGATAATAAGCAGTAGAAGATATGTGAAGATAGCCAGTGCAGCATGCGACATACTGCCCTAGCCAGCCTCACCTAGTCGGCCCAAAAAGTGCTTTTTCACGTCTCTTTTAAAGGAACCCATGTTGTCTGATACGTGTGCCGGTGTAAATTTTTATCTTCCCAGATATTAAAAATACAATATATGATAATTATATTAAATATACAAAACTCATTATGAAACTGTGATCGATGATCAAGATTGTTAAGAAATTAATTGCACCGTTATATTTTGACTTTTGGCGACTAAAATTTCCCTGCCTAACAGTTTGACTACACAATGCAGTCGGCTCGAGAAGCGTGATGCGAAAATCCGCTCGCTATTTAAAATTCACAATATAACCGGAACCCGATGAGATCTCAGATATGTATTTTGCAAATTTTCTACAGTTGACATGACCAAACATAATATTATTTTTTTAATATTCCCTCTAGTTATTTGCTCTCAATGCTGTAGCTATTGTGTAAATGAATCTACATCAATATTTTTTATATTTTTTGTTTATGAATCGGTACATATTAGAAACTTAGGTACTAATAAGTAGTTAAACCTAGATAAGTGAAATGCTTAATATTTAATCGCATGATAAAACTGATGGCAATGGCAATCTTAAGTGTAAAGATATTATTGTCTATATAACAACAAGAAATGTTGATTATCAATTTAATATTTTATCTATATAATTTAGCAAACACACACATTGGATTGTTAACAAGAATCGGTATCTAGTTAGAACAACTGATTGCTTCTTACGTTGCTTTAAGGTGGCACTAAAAATAGTCTTTAATAGTTTAAAGCTGTGGGACATGTTAACGAGATTCAGAATATAATAAACAGAGAAATTAATCGCGTAATTGCGTTTCGATTACAACCTTATTACAAGCAAGTCACGTCCAAGAAAGTATGCTTAAAGTATGCTCATTTAGATATAGCCAGAGATTTAAAAACAAGTATGGTGGCTAACTGACATTGACAGCTGTGAAAACGACTGTGAATATTATTGATTATTTTTAAATACTGGCAGAATCTGTTAAGAAAGCGCCATAAAACCTTTAAGAAGATTATTTTAATTAAGTTTTGTTCTTTTGATATACTATCAAATATTTAATACTACCCGAAAATTAATTTCGAGTATTCGGCCTTTTAAAATGATACGATTATTTTAAAATTTAACATTAAACAAAGTAAAACACCAGGTGTTATAAGATGTTAATTTTATTCCATAATCTTATATGGCTATTTGAATTCTCGTGTTAAGGCACACTTTTGTATCAAAATGTCTAGGCATCTAAGATTGTAAGGATAGTCAGAGGTCGCTCCAAGTTGTCGATGAGTTAAATTTATGCGTTTTATCTCTTACATAAATCGTATGTTGGGAATGAGAATATAATTGTAAAGATACATTTGGGTATATTTATATTCTCAGCACAAAGATTGTGCATTTAAATTTGATTGCAGTTACAGTAAAAATATATTTACTAAGAATATTTTCTAATAGGTTTAATTGTTTGAAAGTTTAATGCTATGATCACACGAACTTTTGCAATATATCTGTCTTTCTGATTTATGTGTTACATGTAATATATAAAAAGGGAAAGTAACGTTATGTTGATAGTTGCATAGGAGACAAGTTCTACTTTTGATAACACAATTATTAAACGATGAATTTTAGTTGTCAAAACTTTGTTGTAAGTTTGATACGAAGTTATAAGTATTGATCGTATTGCGAGGAATCAATTGCAGTTGGTGCAGCTGATAATCATATATATAAAAGTCATTGCCACAAAATCTTCACAAGAGAAGGCCTGTCGTTTTCATTGAAATTGACAGCCGACGATCAACATGACTGAATTGGTCTAATTCGATTGAAACTAACACTAGCTATAAGGTACTGAAGATTTAATCGAACCGAAATGTTTCGATCGTAATCACGTTCGGATGGGAAATCTACATTAAAAAAATTTTTTGCAATTCGTAAAAGGGGTGCTGCTGTCGCTTTCATACAATTTAACAGCTGACGATAAACATAATTTATACTAGCTATGTCAGCTGTACTATATAAGCGACTTCCAGGAACACGACATTAATCCAACCAAGAAATATTTATAAGGTCTAATTTAAATCCCGAGTTATCTTTAGCCGAGGTATAACTTTGACAAGTTGACAATTATTCTATATGAAATATATCAGAATTTAAAAATAATTTGCAAAATAAATAATATCCAACCATCGACGGTTGAATTATTTTTCAGTATTTTAACTTTTTTAACATCAATATTAGATTCCTTGTTCATACATCTGTCAAGTATAGACATAATAATTGAGACTTACCCAACAGAAGCAATCCTTCTGATTGATAGATTATTACGTGACTCTCTTGTGGCAGATTTAAACTTTTCAATCTATTAATACAAGTTTCACTCTTATATTCTTTTTTGTCGATAAGTCAACACCTCCGTAACAGGAAGTGTTGGTTTAATCACATGGTGCTATAAGACGTGGAGGCGGTTACCACATGGTACTCTGTCAAATTAAGAATTGAAGATAAGTAAATTAATTTTACCTTTAGTAACACGACAAATTTACGTAACAATTTCTAAAATATATATCTGATATTGTTAAGTTAACACTTCCCAACAAGTGGACCGTTATTCATTAACAAAAATATATTATTATATTATATGTCTATTTTAAAGCTGTTTTCAAAGTTTCCGAATTCAATAGTTTTGTTAATTATATCTTTGTTGAAATGGATCTGTTCTTACCTATTATGTAAGAAAATTTGTAAATAAATAGCTTAATTTGAAGGGTCTGTAGAAATATAAATTTTTATACTATAGACAGGATGCAACGATCTTGTAACGAATCTATCAGATAGATTTAGCTTTGAAGAACAAAGATGTCGTCATACTATAAGGTATTCATTAGGACATAAACGGGTCTATCTGAAATAATTAGAAACTCAAATATTTCTCATAGACCAAATACGAAAAATAACATCTTCACTGTACTCGTGTGTTGATCTTATACTACTACTAATTACTTTAACGAAACGCAGCGTCCTACAAATTTACACTTGCACCTAATGCATCGTGAATAAAACTTTATTACAGTGTGTTAAGGTTAAAGGTTGGTTAAAGGGATGTTATATTTATTTTGTTTTAAAATAGGGTCAGCCACGCTGCATTGCGTTAATTTAATAAAATTCCACCTTTTGTTTTAGCGGTAGCATTAGTGATGTTAATCGATTTGAAATAGCTATAAGGTAACATTATTCAAATAAGAATAAGCTGTTTAATTAATTTAATATATTTAAAGATCTATTGATATACATTGATATATATATTCCTCCTATAACCTACATTCAAATTGTAAATTTATGTTTCTGGATCTATTAAGCTTATTTTGGTTTGGACTCAATCTAAATTTATATCTCTTTCTGTCACTGTAATGGCAGAAAAAAATGGCCATTGATTGAAGTTCCGACTTAGTATATTACTTTCGGTTCGTGATTCCAATTTTGTGTTAATAAGTTTTAAGTTGTAATAGAATTACGACATAATTTATAATATCTATCTATCTATATATTTATATTTATATTTATATTATTATGGTTGCTATGTAAGCAACCATTCTCTTATAACTACACCATCATATACTTAGCCACGATCTTCCAAGATAAGACCTTCGGCACAATGCGCTTTGAATTCATACATTTGTGATCATTATTAAGTTGCCATTTACTTACTTACGACTGTTTTGAACTTAGATCTTGATATTTTTGATAATTTCATTTTACATCATTGTCATTGTTACATAGAAAAAGAATCTATATACTTTTCTAAAAACGGTTTAAATCACAATAATTTTTAGTTGCGCAAAGCACATTTATTAATGTAGATTGAATAAACGTGTTGTAAGTATTTTTTTACGTCTCCCAAACCTAATCTAATATTTCCCCCAAAAATAGGCTTGGTAATGTAGGTATCATACTATAAAAAATATTTACCCATCTCGTAAACCTTTGGCCCTTTATTGTACACATAGATTATTAATATATCAAAAACTAACAAAGAAAAGGTTTACATAGGAGAGCTTAACACAAAAATTTTCAGGTTACTTACAAGACAGTCTCCATATTTTTTATTGTTGTTCATCTTATAAATATTCAGAAGACATACTTGTAATATTGTTATTAAATGGCGCCCGCATAGATTAAATTGGATATCAAGTACAAGGCAAGAAACAATAAGCTTATAGCATTTGTCCTTATTGTGGTCAAGTCCTTGTTTGTAATAGGGTTGCCTATTTTAGTTACAAAATGTGATTATCGAAATTTTATAGTTGCCACTTGAGGTTACATTATTCAAAATTGCTATTACAGTTTGATGTTTCATTATTAGTTACGTTTGATTATTATTTATAATTAAAGTGATTGTAATATCGTTAATTTATAAACATTATCAATAATAGCAAAATTAATTATCTTAGAGATACATCAATTATATAACATTTTATTAATATAGTAGGTATTACAGTTTTAAGCTAATGTCTTGTATTCTAGTGTATAAAGTATGAAACTGCAATTAGAATTAACAAAGTGATATTTACTATGTGGCTTACAGTTCCCGACAACATATAAATCTCCTACGTAATTGTCTACTTCTTATGTAACTGACCAATAACATATAAAAAATATTTTGAAATCTGACCCGATTTTAATTTATTGAAAATAATTATGACAACCCTAGTTGCAACCTACACGTGGTTATAGATGCTGGAAACCACGTGCCTAGACACGTAGTTAGTCATGTGTCGAGCATGTTACGTAAATGTAACTTTCCGTTACAATAATTTGTTTATATCAAAAAGTATTATATTATTTCTGGCTTCGATTACGAAAAAGGTTGTATCAAACTTGCGGTTATAATGGCCGAATCGTGACTGATTCCCGCTAAACCATCGACTGCACTCTACCGCGTGGAATGCATGACTCTACAAATTATTTTTATTTATTTTTATTTTCCCTAAGATGGTTCTCTAATTATGAGGTCATTACAGCTTCGGCGACGAGCTCCTTGCTCTTACCGGCCTCGGCAGCGATAAGTCACTACCACGATTATGCTATAATTTTGACAACTTAACTAAGACCTGTCTTTTAATTTATCGCACGGAAAAAGGGGTTGTATAAAGGTTAATTAGCGGGCTCGTAGTTAATCCACACATTTTTTTTTTTAAATCCATTTTTAATTATTAAGTGACGTCTGTGGCCTTTTCGAATCTGGTGGTATTTGGTAAAATAGGTGTGCACAACAGATTCAAAAGGCGCTTTTTGAAAATATATTTTGGGATAAGCTTAATTTGATAATCTAACAATTTATCTAACACAAATTATTAAAGCGTGTAGGATGGTATCAAGGGACATCCACCGCGAGGTCGTCATGCCTGTATTATTGTAACGACCAATTTCCTCGCTTAACGACATACGGTGCCAAATTGTGAGCGTTTTCGTCACGGTTCTTTGCACCGGCGGTGCTAGTAGACTAAAGGTGTCGGTGATGCCTATTCATTTGAACAAATTGAATACATTCGTGACGATTTGAATTCTCTAGTAAAATCTATAACGTCATACATACCCATATTTTTGTGATAATAATTGAATTATAGTTTACAGTCCTACAGTATGAAAAGTTGAAACAAATTCCATACTAGCTCGAATTCAACTATTTCATTTGTATTAGAAAAAGCGGATTCGTTGAATCGTTAATGAAAAGATATATGTCGAGATAGAGAAATAAACTAAACACTCTTAACAAACTTAAAAGTACTTAAGCAAAAAAATTCAATTCATAACTCCAAAGTCCTTGATTTACTGGTACAGTAACATTTATAATCAGTAAAAATAATAAAAACTTACAGGCGCTTTCGCAACACCTTCCCGTGTGTTTCCGATATCAACGTCATCGATCGCTTGCACTGAGGTGCACCTCGGCAATTGCATGCTGCGGTTGTACTGGCCTAGTTTACTTTAATTTCTTAAGGTAACAACTCAATATATGTATTCTAACAATCTAGTTCCAATATAACTCTATATAAGTACTTTTTGGGCCGGCAAGGTGAGGGTGGCTAGGGCAGTATGTCGCATGCTTCACTAGCTATCTTCACATATGGACTCCTCTATTGCTTATCATCAGGTTATGTCGAGTTATTTGCTGAGTTTAATATAAAAAAATCAAATATTGATAACAAACTTCATAAAACTTTTTTGCCAACGTACACCTAAGCTATTTTTAAAGATCCCGTCTTTATAATGACATATTCTACTGCCTAGATTTTTCTATTAATACTCATCTTTTATATAGGAAAGCTGAGCTTAGACAAGATAGTGTAGATGCTAGTTAGTGTTTCTTTGTTGAATGCCAGTTTATGAAAATTCTGCATCGTTTAAAATAACAATTTATGACATATAAGACATTACTTTTACCTGTTTATTTTGTAAAACAAAAGTATTGTATGCTTTATGCTGAAATACAGGCTTCAGCCTAGTTCAGTAACAGAAAATCTTAATCCTAAGTAAGATGTTTAAAATAAAATTTCATTTCATTTCATTTCATTGATTAAGCCAAAAAATATTATTTCAATTATTGACGCCATTTTATCGGAGTTAATACATAGTGAAATTTCTCATCGTATTCTCAGAAAATCTGTTTAGGGATAAGGCGGTTATTATTTTTATCACCTGCAAATTTATTTTCAAAGGTTTATAGAAATAATGAAAATAAATACCTGTATGAGAGGATGATAGAGGGTTGTCCTTCTCTCTTTAGTCGCGCAGCAATAATAGCTATTGATATTATAAAATGAAGATTATTTATTATTTTTTGATAACTTTAATTGTAACAATGGACTATTGTTTAAATATTTGCAAATGCGATAACGAATAATGTCACTAACCTAGAGATGTTTGTTGCAATACGTTATGCAAATAGCAGTGAAATTATTTATTTAAATTCGCATCCGTTATGTACAATCAATATAGATTATCCGTACCGACTATTTACGTGCAATTTCTTTATGTTAATCTTAGAGATAGATTTGAAAAATAATTCTCTCTTTGTTACTATAAACTCTGTTACTGTTTATTTTTTAATTAAAAATACGTGCATGTCTATAATATATTTTTTCAGTTAAAACTACATAATTTTCAAAAAACCATCAACTTAATCACGTACTCAACCACAATATCTATATTTGCCTAAAGCACAGGTTTATTGACCCCTTTATTATAATTATAAGTACGTTGCAATACGAAAGAGTAATAACTCAATATAGGTTATTTTTGACCCCTGTCTGGTAGAGAGGTCAGTAGGTACCCCTGTCTTCTTAGCCAGACGTTCCGGGTTCTAATCTCGGTAGGGGCAAATATTTTTATGATTAGTACGAATATTTGATCACGAGTCATGGATGTTTGTATACTGATTTATTATATTCTGAAATTTATATTATCTATATTTCTCATGATACAAGCTCTTAATTATGCTTAATTTAAGCTAAATCATACGTGTGAGTGCATGAATTATAAAAAATATATGCTATTATAGACGTTTATTTAAAATCAGATAACTCAAATACAATTCTAAATACAAAGAAAGGGTAATGACTTTATTATGAATAGTTATTTATTTATTAAATATAATAATTATCAACCAAAGATGTTGAAATACGCCATTAATCTTCAAAAGATAGAAACGTTGGATTATCAATTAATATACAGCATTACTCAGATAAGTACTAGGGTGAAAGAACTCTGTAGGAGGTAGCGATTGTATAGCGGGACCAGTAAAGGGCGGGCTTATCGCCAAGCGTAGGTAGGTAGGTCTTCAACGAGATTTCGATAAAAAAATTATTATCATAATTATTTTAGTGGTCTAATCTTTTGTAATACCAGTTTTGTAAATTACAAAAAGTTTCAAAACATTTGACCGACCAAACCTCACATATTCTATCTAATTCAAAAGTGATTCCTCCTCTATTTTAGAAGGTTATTAAGGAATAAAATGTTTTTATGGTAGAGTCCAATAGTATTATATAAAATAGGTTAACATAACATTTAACTATCCAGCCAAAGAATGAATATTGAATACTCTAAGGATTACTTATATTTTATTTTATTTTAAACAAGTTAGCTTTTAATACAACACCTTTAATATTTAAGTATATGTTTATAACATTTACCGTATGGTAGAAACGTCAAAAACTGACTGATAACTTTTGATCGCTTGTTTTTCGTGTCAGTGAACTAGGGTCTGAGATCAGAGACCTTAAATTGACCCTCTCGTCTAACTATAGCTACTAACTCCGAAAGCTCCGCGTTAGTCAAAGTTAGCCCATGAGTGTGAACTCAAACTGTTAAATATATAGTTATTTTATTATTATTACGAATGTCAAAATATTATCTTTATTCTAAGATTATACAATCAAGTAGACACTATATCATTATAAGTTATAACAAATGTCAAACTTTCTCTGATAACAAGCTTGTTAGAGATTCTTCAATCTATATCAAAATATATTATTATCTGTAAATAAAATTGGATGAAATAACGAGAAAAACATATAAAACAATGTCTTATTAATTCAGAACATGTGGCTTTGTCGTGGAATATATCTACATTTGAAAATGTTAACAAGGGCGAAATAAATGGATTTTCAAATATTGAATACGCCTACATATTGTTTTAATCGTAAATGCTAATTATTGTGATAACTTATGCTATTGCATTGTATGAAATTGGGTACATTAGGATGCAGTCCGGTATGCAGCGATTGGTGTTTAATATCTATTTGGAAAATATGACAATTTTTTTTTTAAAAATGAAATAAATTTCAATAAAAACAACAAGACTTCAAGTAAAAAAATATTTAAAAAGCCTGATCAAAGACATAGTCGCTTATAAGCTTAAGGAATCATATACAATAAGAGCTCTACTTGCTGCTCTAATCGCGCAATATTACTTTAAGTTTTCTTTTCGACTTTATTTTGCTAAATAATTATATTAACTACTTAAGCCGAGTAATTATTTTAACTTTTACTAATTTTAGAACATTCGTTTCAGTTTCTAGCCTCAACCAAAGGAATCTGTTTATTGAAAGGAAGGAATTACTAAATTTTTTAGAGCGTAATGTTATGGTGGAAATAGTAAAATGTTTCTAGAAACTACCTCTCGTACTCCTGAGTGCTGAAAGGGAAGCTATGATAAGAAAAAAGCTATCTCTGTATATGTCGATAACTAATCGCGCCTTGTAGACAGCTAGATGCTAAGCAATGCATAGTATTAAAAGAGTAACTGCTGACCATCAGACACGCCTTATACTACCACCTTTCTTTAAAAGAAACACAAACACAACAACATTGAAACTAGTCTTCATAAGAGAAGAAAGAGCCGAAATACGCTGAGTCATAAAATTATTTTTTAATTTCTCATTGACGCTCTCAGTGCGGCCGCGCCTCACACCCACAAGATTATTTTTGTCCCATACTTTCTCCAAAACCGGGACGTTTGGTTCACATTAATATCAAATCTGTCTTAGCGTCCGTTAATCGGCAGCGTTGCTAACTGCGCGTGTCATCGCGTAACAATTTATTTGTTTATTACTCTGTTTATTGTTAGACGAGAATTCGTTCACTGTAAAGTATTGAAACGTGTTGAGCATGGGTGGCCTAAAATGTTGTGTTTACAATTCTTCGATCATATAATTTTCTTTTGTAAATAATTATTCAAAAATGTATTGGGAAGAACGTAGATTTGTCAAATTTTCTATAATTAAAAATGTTATTCTACGAAGTGCGTAAGAGTGAGGTTCTCAATCTAACTAACACTATTACTGTGAATTGCCACTAATTAAAATAAATCCCCAAATCTATATCAAGATTTCAAACTAGTCCGCCATTTAATCTTTAATTGCAATGTGTCTCCATTTTCCATTTGTAATAATCATAGAATGAAGACATCATATAAAGGTTCGTTAAAGAAAATAAAGTAAGTAAAAAATGCTTCAATATAAATTATAGCTTCTATTAATTGTTTTCATTGAATAAATAGTATACCAGACTCGAAATGATATCTCTCAAGGTAATCTTTATGGAACCCATGACAAAATCCGTGTGTTTTGCCATTCAGCTAACATTTATGCATTTATTTTATGACGTAAAGTCCGTCTTTAGTCGACTAATTATCAAGTTTGACATGCCAGTATTGTTTCATAATTCAGTTGTCAACCAAACTCTTTCGTCGGTCAATAATTAATTGAAACTCATAATTCAATATTGCTTAATACAAGGGCTACTTATATAATTAATCCGATATGTTATATTTAGATATGTAATTAATTTAAATACACACAGTGTGTGACATTCTCGGAATAGCCACTTAGTCCGAGTACGTCCCAATTTGCAATCCTTACGACCATCGAAGATTAGCTGGCAGTAAGTGGATATCGATACCCTAGGATACCTAGAGCCAAGTAGCGTGCAGAGGAAGATCCAGGAATATACTGTTGATATGCAAGAACAGTGCCTCTTACGAAAATCTCAAATATTCAAGGATCCCTCCATCATCAGATTCATCAGCTCAAAATCCATGGATAGCTTCTGGACTTAAAATCTGAATAGCTTCAGAAAAAATATGAATCACGTTGGACGTACCTATTGAAGATTTTAGTGTACCCCTTGATTTTCGTAGGATCCCATCCTGACTTGATGACAATGTGACCCCTTAGGAGGTATACCCTTTCAAGGTATACCCTTACCTCGTCCTTTTTTAGAAGTCGGATAAATTGCGTCCGCAATATTCGGTATCGTCACGATTCACATGAAATTGATCAGTGGTTTCCTCTCCTAGAAATAGTATTCTAACTATTAGTAAGTATAGATAAAGAGAAAGTTTAATTGACCTCATCGATTCAATCAATTAGCGAGAACTTGACCGCTCATACGTAAGCCCTTATGGCATTTCCCATCTGTTATCCAATGTTTACATAATAAATTATTTCTGTTTATGTCATAAAGTATTGTATCTTTCGACTTTTCATTACAAAATCATTTGCAACCTTCTGCAGATGCTTTGTTATTTTTAGGGCAAGGGATTTAAATATATTTTTTTGGTGATCTGAGGGTTATAATCCTGAAGACTTTACGGCATTTAAATTGAACTTTATCTAGATTATACGGCTTGGCAGCACTGAAGTAATGATAACTTTATATATATATAACCTTTGATACTGTAACACAGTGAATCGCATTTCATTGAAATAAGTGTTGGTAAATACTTACCTAACGTACCCAGACACACTTATTAATTATAGAATCATCTTGAACTTCTAAATCTTATATTTATGAAAGGAGTTTTTTTTTCAGTAGTTGACCTCTGACACATAACGTCATAGCCTAAACTATCATGTAATTATTCTTGTTGGCTCCTCCTTGGTGTTTCATACTACTGACGTATGAGGGGGACTTGACCGTGCAGCCGATGACGACGTGATTGTCAGATTATATATTATTATCCTGAGAAATGGTCCAAATAGCTGCACTGTCAAGTCGCCCTTAAGTTTTTTTTTCATATTAATATTTAATTATTTTAATCCATTTACTTTCTCATAACCAGCGCGTTCTTAATAATACGCTATTTATTTATCAGCATAACTAGAAATTTACATTGGTCACATGCACAGCAAGATATTAATTTATAATTATTTCATTTCTAATAAGTTCTCATATGTAAATTAACCCATATATACACTGTATATAGTATACAAAAGAAAATATCTGTAATAGAGTTAATTATAAATAGGTCTGAGTAAACAATCTTTCTCTTAAACATAAGGTAAGAAAATGATTTTAACTTTCTTCAACAATACTTAATATTTTACTGTGCAAGGACTTTCTCATTAACATATATTAGGTTCGGTTGAAGCGGGCACAGATAAATCTAATAATATCACCGGTGATTCACTGTCCGTCCATACGAGCTAGACGTGGCTGTTTGCCGGATATCCGACCGAACGCGACTTGCATCAGTTTAGTCAAATTTAGATTTTTGCAAACAGATTTACAGATAGGCGAACATGATAAGACGAACATTTTATGAACGCTAATATTTAATAATAATTAAATATATTAATTATATACCCTTACATAACCTTTACGTCTACCTATCAACGTCACCATTGAATTTGTATTCATTGCAGTGAATGTCTCAATTATTAAAAAGGCATTCTATTGTGCACTGAAGAAAAGAATGTGTTCTTTTAGAATAATCTTGAACGCAATAATCAATTACGTCAGTAGCCATATACGTCATTACTACAAAAATTGGCCACTTCTTGAGATAAAAAAGCAAATTATTTTCTTTAAAAATTTGTTAAATTCAATGCAATAATTAAAAATTAAATAGCGGCACTAATGGGTAGAATGTGCGAATTCCCTAATCAGAATTTAAGTGTAGTAGCTCTTTCTCTCAACATGAATACAAAAAGATGTTATAATGATATAACATCGCAATACAATTAGGACAGAGTAAGATAGCTATAACAAATTCTGTTTCACATAGGTCTTTGTTAGTTCTACCATTGTTTATATAACTTCATGCTAAAAAGGCGGTAATCCGTTCGAAGGTTCCCAAGTTTAATGTTAATCAAACTTAACTGAAACTTAATGATATAGTGTTATTACATTTCATTTTTCGTTGCTTCGGCAATCGCTTTCAACCACCAACCCGCATGGCTAGCGTGGTGCTTTTGGTCTAAAATCCTCATTTACATTTTAGTCTTTCTTCAAACTGGTATTTTTACAAAACAATGTTTCTTGTCCATCCTAAGATTGCCTCTTCGTAAAGCCCCATTGCACAACCTATTTATTTTTTTATTATTATTTAATTTTTAATAATTATCAATCTTACAAATGGACTGACGGATGTGGTATGATTCGAGAAAATATACGCTATGTCTATGACATGACACTATAACAATTATGTTGTCCTTTGTATATGACAAAAGCATTCAGAGGTTAATATATCAAAGAAGGCCATATAGTTTATTTAATTTTAGTACTTATTACGCTGAATGAAGGTCACAAGTTCAACCTCCTCTCCAAGGGCTTAAGCTGATCATCAGTTATCAGGTAATGAGGGCATTGACAAAGAGTTTTGTCGCATTGTTGGCCTCTTTCAAACATAAATAGCAATCGTGTGAATCGCTTTGAATATAAATGTATTAAAGTTCCAGTACAGATTAATAAGATTGTCGTTTCCCTTTAGCTGCTAGTGTTGATAAACTTATAGCTTTCGAAAGTTAGTGCAAACTCGCCTTAATGTTAACTCGCCACGTTTTTGTATGTTACATGCTTTGAAAGTTAATTCGCCACACATACGAAAAAGTATGTGTGAATTCGCCACAAGTAGGTTGTTGTAAACTGCTGATAAATCGTAAGCTCGCAATAATTTTCCATAAATTTTTTATGTTTGTTTGATTTGACTTCTGCATTTAGTAGTTTTCAAACAAATAAGGTTCTTTTACGTAATCAAATTTTGAAACTCACGCACTTTCGAGAAAAAACTCTGGTTCTATTGTATATAAGACCGCTTTCTTATTTTTCTTGATTAGTATGGCCGAAATTACCGAAATATTATTATAGACTTCATCGTCAAATTGAATAATTATTTCAAAATCAATAGGAGAGTTTACTTTAAATATCGATTGTAAATATTATATGAATCTACTGTTTCCAACATAGCCAATCTATTAGTATTACCTTAACAAATAATGTAAATGTTATATAATGTTAATGTTGTACACGGGTGTATATTTATTTACTTAACATTTTGCGATGAACGTGGAGTAAATGAATCTTTAGATTCATTAAGCAGTTTTAAAATATTTCTTTAAACAAATTACTTTAAGTACCTTTTTTTATCCATAAGCTTATTTGCGATCGATTTTTTTTTCTTTTTAGTTATAATTTTAGTTTTATTTTTACATTTATAATTGATTTTAATATATATTTTTAACTTTGTTTAATTATATTGGTTTTACCTTTTTAGTTTCCAAAATATATACCTACATACATACATATGAATATTTAGTTTTTATAATATTAGTATAGACTAATTTTAAAATATGTCCAGCCGTGTTTTTTTAACATTTTTTTTTTTAAATATAACCTATGTTAATCAGGGACAACATAGCATTCCAATGGCGTTTGGAGAGTTCCAAGAATTTTTGAAATCGGTCCAATAGTTTCTGAGTTTATTCGTTATAATATATATATATACAAATCTTTTTATTATACTATATAAACTACGTATGTGTACACGGTGTCTAGATTCAAATCTCTCTAATTTTAATAAGTGCAAATAAACCATTATAAACCATTAATACAATCACACAGTGATATATAACTTAATCGTATACGTATTATCGTTACTCACATACGTATAGTTTTATTTGATTCCCAGCTGGTATCAGCTTATCAATTGCTACATCCAATCATTAATGTCTGCGGCTATTAGTTTATTAATAAATGAAGCTAATTTAAATAGTTTTAAACGTAGGGATTATTAAAACATCATATATGGAGCACATTATTTTGGAATAAAAAATTAATCTTGTACAAGTTTAAATACGACGTCGTATCTTTTTGACTCTTTCCTTTCCTATTTAGCACCTCTATAACACTTAAAAGACACTCAAACAAACAGTAAAATAACCTTTCAATAACTTTCAACAGTCTGAAGCAGTTGAGTGTTATCTAGAAACCAAGGCCACGTTTCAAACCTTAATCTGTTAATGCAGAACTACAGTTAACTAATGCTCTAAATTTACTTGTGTAGCACTTAAGCTATGTCAAGCTATCAGCGGCGATTTAAACTAATGTGTTTGCAAGTAACGGTAATAGAATCGGTAAATAAATAAATGGTTGGGAAAGTAAAGAATAATTAGAAATACGTTAATCAGAGTTCGATCAACTATTATAAAGATAATTTGAAGACATTTATGTCAAATAATGCCATTCAGATAAGCCAATGCTTAGAAAGTGTTTAATATATCAAGCAATCACTTATTATTCTGTTATGTAGTCATTTGGGAGATAGGAGACTTTAATGACTCTCACGGCCGGTAATTATTATACTGACTACTTTTCCTTACACCGAATCACAAGCAAACTACTTTACAACTCAAACAGGAGTTACATGTACTAATTACAACATGGTTTCGTTTAAAGAGACGTAAAAAGGCACTTTTTAATGCGGCAAGTTCCTAGCTAGGAGAATATGTTGCATATTGCCCTAGCTACCTTCGTATATAGACTCTAACTATCAGGATATTAGAGTCATTTGCTGTTCTTCTTATAATAAATGCATAGTTTCTCTTTCGTTTTTCTAAAGGGCGACTAAAATTTCGAATTTTTAGGCATTAATCGTATTCAGGGCTCGAGTGCTTTGAGGGAACCATCAGTATAAATAGGGAGAATCGGACTGGAACCTTCACACCGCAATTTTCTTCGCATTTGGATTCCACTTTCCACTTAACGAGTTATTTGCAAAACCTGAATGCCTACCATGCAACGAATCGTCGGCCTAAATTTAAGCGTTTTCAACGTGTTTATTAGGAGCCCTCTTATTACTTTTAGGTCTCGAAAGTTCTTTATCAGGCCCAATGAAACGTTTGACATCTAAACAAACTTCATTGTAGCTTCCACTACTTCATTAGCCTTTGATTTTTCAGCTAGAGATTTTTTAGTTTTATACTTGCTCCTCTGAGACTTTATGATACCGGTATTATAAATATTGCTTAGCAGTCGTTATATAAACTAAAGATGTCACACGGTTACATCGCTACGATGTATAGTTTTATGATACCGACATATTTCTAAAATTAATAAAATCACCCGCTTCATATTTATTTGCCTCTCCAAGGTTTTGCTACTCCAAGCTGCCTCAATGAAGACAGTGAACCCTAATGTAACAATCCGCCACTGAAGGAAAGTCGGAGATAAGTCACAGTTATCTTGCGTCTTCATCTCGACGCACGCGCAGCTTGCCATGCCGATGCAGTCGCCATGATAATAAGAATGCAGCGCGCTGCTGTCACTTGACAATACAGGATGGTGGACCAGTAATAGTTCTTTGTCAGTGTATCTTTCGTTACAGATACTAAAATTAATTTTACTGATTACGGGGTATGTGGCCCTTCAATCGTTTTTTTAGTTTAATTTGTCTTCGCAATATCTTGAATACAAAAATAAAAATCTTTTCGCGATCTATTTTACTTTCAATCGCTTAGATTGGTTCTGTTTGTTGATTTTAGATATGAACCAAAGTAATAAGAATTGATTTCTTATCACATTGGTTAGTATTTATTGGATTTTGTTTTATATGTCTTTCTACTAATTTCCGTTCAAGCTAATTATTGAAATGTAGAATAAATAAATAATAGAGTAACACTTTCAATTGTCGTTATAAAAGTTGCGATAAATTTTGAATTATGTACAGATTTTTTATTTCATTAATTTTCAACTGTGTCGTGTAGCTTGAAACTACATAGTATTGCCAAAGTTAAAATTTTTGTCATCTTGGCTATGTATAAGCTCAAGATTTCATTCTGGTTCTGCCTTTTTAGAATCAAAAATAATAACAGTAATTTCACTCACTTAGTCTTAGGTTTCCGGCGTTCAGCGATTAAATCTTTACACTCCGTTATGATTTTATTGAGATTTATTACGACATCAGTTTATCAAGACAATCTTCATGGCTTGGGCTGGTGGGACTTTTATGGCTTTGACAATATACGTTTAATGAAGACATTGTGATTGAATTTTTTTACTTTCTACGAGAATTTAATGAGTATCATAAATTAGAACAAATAATGTTTCTATAAAAATTACAGGATTAATGATAGGACAATGTTAAATATTTAAAGGTTAAAGTGAGATTGAAATGATATTGATGTTGTGATTTCATTGCTTTGCAGGTGTATTACTTCGTGAATATAAGTTTTCTCTTAGTAATACTGGGCAGTTGTTGAAATGTATCAGATCAAATCTTTTCCATCGTGATCAATATTGTATATGAATGCGGTCAATCTATGATTCCTAGGCGTCAAATCGCGTGCTGTATAATATTACAATGACCTATCTAATTACAATTGCAATTGAAATTTTCTTATTTCTCACAATGGCTTATGAAAATATGTTATTAAACAAACAAACAAAAAATATAAGAACAATTACAATTAACCATTGAAATATCACATAAGCACACTTGAGAAATATCTGTAAGGTTTGTTTTGTTAGTTTGCGAATAATATTTTTTTAATATGAATCAGAATCACAGTAAATGATTAACTATATATTAGTCTTTTATTTTGATATTAAAACAATAAGATTTTCGGCGAATTTTTAAAAAGATTATTTGCAAAACATTGTGACCTTACAATATCGAAGACCTTTTCATAGTAATAAGTAGATAATTTTATCTCTTTATTAATTGTGCGATCTAAATTCAGTAATCATATGTTGCCATTATTTTGTCTAATCAAAGATAACACAGTTACAATAAGCTCCGAAATAGTAATTGGTCAAAACTCTGTAAACCTTCAATGTTATCTACAAATTTGAAACTTCATTTGTTTTATGAATTAGAAGTTTCTATGTCAATATCTGTTGCATAGCATGCAGTGCAGGTGTCGTGTATTCTGAACACATGTTTTTTCATTATTATTTGAACGGCAAATAGTAAAGTTTACGTTACAGTCGATACTATACTAGTAACACATTCGATTTAGTATGAACCTTAATGTATGGTAATAAGTACAGCTTTTGTTGAATAGAAAAGACTTGTATTGAGTAAACAAAACTATCAGGCGTAGGTCACGGTGGCTAAGAAACACAATATATACGCTAGGCCAGTTAAATTAAGTTATCTATGGTTTAACAATTTTCATGCTTCTCCGTACATATCCCTAAAGTAGACTGTTTAAATCATCGTTGAGTTAAAAACTCTACTTTTTTACCAGATTCACAACTGAACATACAAAAATGAATGCGAGATTTGGGCTTGTAGTAAGGGTATAAACAACTTTTTTTTTCTCGAAAAACGAATCTTATAATTTATTATTTAACAATTAATGTACACACAAAGACAATTAAAAGGACACAACAGAATATTAGAGAATTGTACAAAGGTACTGCTTTTTAAAAGTACTACTTTTAATCTTCTTTCAAGAAGGTAATTGATTTAAGCATTTATATTATTTATTTTATTTTCATTAATTACATGCGTTTTAAGCATAGCAAAATGATTCTATTGAGTTCATCGACGCCGATATGTCTACTTTAGAAGGCGAACAGTGTGTATAATATTTTATCTTATTATTGACATTTTTCGAGTCATAATTGTCAATTTGAATATATAACCAGACATGGGCAGACACAAGAACATTCCTACTAAAGGTCTCAGTGTCTAACAAAACCCTCAAGGGTCGGTTAAATATAAGGTCCAATTTTAATTAATTGATTTTTCGTTATAAATTTTATTTTCAATTTTACTTGTCACTGTTATCACCTATATTTAAGTTTTTTCTTAGCATACTACCATATTATATATTTGTGTATTTTTGGAGATCTAATAAATAAAAAAACAAGATAAAAATAAATATGTTCTATGGAAAATACTACTTGCGTGAATTTATAAGCGATTTCAATGTAACGCTCAAACAATTCTTCACGTCTTTGCGGCTGTGAAACAGATTATTAAACGGTATTGTTAAGTATAGATGGCCGTATGACAAGCACAACATGTTGGTTGATAAAGCCTCTTATTACAACCGATTCAGGCATACAAAAATGTTAAAATATTTCGCTGTGTTATGTACATACAACGTTTGGCTAAATTAGTATGGTCTACTAATTTGTATCTATCTTATCATGGTTCCGTGATCAATAACAGTTCACTTAGCCCTTAAAGTCAAAGTCAAAATCAAAATATCTTTATTTAAATAATCTCATTTACTAAGTTCTATATCGTCATAACAGGGATTATGTATGAGAAAAAATAAATTAAATGTAATTAAAGGTAATAGTGATAACTTTAACCGGGTATATACAAATTTTCCCAGTTATATAATTTAATTATGTATTAAATAAATTATTTTAAAATTAAAACTAGTACTAGCATATTCCCAATTACCTCTTCGACGATTTAGTAGCTGCAGCGAAGAAGCGGCGCAAGAAACTCAGCCTTAAGTATTTATAATGACATTTAAAAATTACCTATGCCATTATGTATTAGTATTACAAACATATATTTTTGTTTTACAGTGCAATATTTTATACATCGATATGTACATACATTTCTCATAGTTACATTTGACTGTCTCCAACTATTTGCTCTTTATGTACCTTAACTAAAACTGTATTATTCTAGTTTTTTTAGGACATTAATTTAGGACACTCATTCTGGTTTTTGCCAAGGCATCACATTTTCAAAATAGATGTTTAATTGTATTTTGTTCTTCGCCACATCCTCAGCATTGCTTGATAGGGAGAATAGCATTTTGTGAAGCATGTGGTTGGTGAGAAAGTTCTTTAGCATTCCAATGTTTCGTAAGTCCTCTTCTAGGAAGACGTTGGAGTATTTGAATTCCTTACTTATTAGAAAGTAAATACTTCTGTCTACTATAATATTTGATAGCGATATAGAGCAAGAGGAGCTTCAGCGTTCCGTTGTAGACCAAATTTACTAGGAGATGATAATTAGTTTAACCGTCTAGTTAACATGTAACTTTGAATTGTTTAGCGCGCATATTTGTTTCACACCATGTTCAGACATTTTCCTAGTCCAGTGACATTTTTCCCATGGTAACGTTAAAACATGTTGTGTTTGAATTTTCAAGTTAACTGTATTTAGAACACTCGATTATGTTTTTAATTATTATTGACCATCGTTACGATTTAAAAGATTCTTCGAAATTAAAAGATTCTTCGTTTAAATCGTTATACTGTGGCTGAGTAGTCGGGTTTGTCAATGCGGTGTTGGTAGCACAAGTCACATTCGTCGCTTTCCTAGTGCATCCATGCTGAGGACCATTCCATGTCGATAAGTCATCCCTTTGGCGACCTGACACACTAAGACACCACAGATGCTTAAAAGAGACCTCCCCACGCCTAAACTCCTGGTCAAAAAGAGCGTATCAGAGACTCATTCCGAATAAAAGTCAATAATATTGGCAAAAGCACTGGCCAGGTTATTGTTGCTATGTCATATTGACTTTTACGTTTCTGTCCAATTTTATTCCTTCTATGTTTTTCTAAAACTCCTCTATAAATATTCCTACAAATAAACCCAATTTAATCCTCGAAAGCGCGTTTCCTTTGCAATCGCCTACGATGTATGACTTGTTTAACGTCAACTTGAAGTCTCCAAAAGTCATTCTATCGGTTTCATATTGATTTTAAATGAAAGAATATTTTAATTTATTTGTAAAGATCGCCATTTTTATCACTTTATGGTTTGCTGCTTTAAGGATTTTACCGTAGATAAGTTGTATAATACACAGCTCATTGTTCTTCAAATTACCCATGTTATTTATTTAAGCTTTTTAATGGCCGTCTGTTTTTAGAATCTTTTACTACTGTATATTTAAAACAGTTGATCTAACAACCGGAAAAAATCAATTCGTAAATTTAGATTTTATGTATGACTATAGAATTATACCAACTATATAGATGTAACAGTGTTTTGGTTAAATCAGGTTCAATAAGCGTTAACACGTCGTCATCATCAGCCCACAGCAACCCACTCTGAACCACTAACTGAATTTGAGGTCTCCTTCCTACTATGACAATCTTTACAGCGGCAGCCGTAACCTGTGATATCTAGTTTACCGTACCGTATATTTCGCTTTTAACTTCATTGAGTTACGCAGGTCTTGTCACTGTCTGTAAGTACGATTTTATATTATCAGTACAATGGAATGGAATGAATGTCGATAGATTGTTTTTTGACTGACTAATACTGTTAGCCACAGATGGCGGTTACCGGGGTTTTAAGGAGGCGAGAACCTTGAAGAGTCTTCTAGCCTAAAGGGGCGATTCGCCTGAATGTCGATATATTGGCGGGTTCTTTAGGCTCAGCACGGTAAAAAGGATATAGGACTCTTGACCACCTACGATGCCTGCGAGTCAATATCAATATGTCACTACTGCGTAAATGTATTAGGACGATTTGTTATCATTTTGTGTTCTGTTAGTTGACCCGATGAACTTTGTATCACGTACAAACTACCATTAACGCCATCTATTCAAAGAAAACCAAAATGGCGACGGAAGAAATAACAGTTTTCATGTTGAGCATTCCAGTTGGACGATTTCACATACTAAATTGCCAACTTATTTATTATTTATTTCGTCTTGGAGTTTTTCTTATTGTTATTTTTTTTTAACCATTTTATATAAGAAGAATAACGAAGAAGAGACAAAATATTTAATTAGTTAGGTACTGTTTATACGCTATCAGCAGAGCGTGATGTGTTCACTCATATTAGGAACTACTCTTAAATGTATATTTGTACTTGTTCATGGTATATTGTGATCCAAATAATAATAAAAAATCTGTAGTTTCCATATCTAAGTTGTAAAAATGACTGTTTATGGAACCTTGGAGAAAGTTGGAAAATCCATAATACGTTCGACAGCTTTATACCGAGGTGGGGTTCTTGTTGACTGCATCGATGTAAGATTTTTGTCCATATATTGTTATTATTTAAAGTTTATTTGTAATTAAATCTGTATATTGGATTAGGTTAATATTTCTTTATTTCCTTAGCCTTTAAGATCTATAATGATTGTCATGAAATTATAGAGCACAAATGTTATATTGAGTTTATTGAAAAAAAGTAATATTTACTTGATTAAGTATTAATCGCCGACCTCGTACCAAGAAAGATTTAGTGAAACATTACTCATACGACATACATTTTTATTGATTAATTGCTTTTTTTATAACTGGCCGTAAAACATAACCCTCTGCCTTTAAGTGGTCGATTCAAAGTTCCGAAAAATAACCGTATAAGTTTTTATGGTCATTCAGAGAAATAATAAAACAGTTCATAAATAAATGCATGTAAGAACAATAATATTTAATTTCAATAAATCAAAACTCATAAATATTTCAGAGTGCACAATATCGTAAATCAATTGCTAGTGTTTTATTTACGTAGATAAAGATCTAAAAGTATGCTTACAAGAGTATACAATGAACTATGATGCTTCTGGTTTTTTTATATGTAAATGTCATTACAATACAGACGGACTTTTCAATAAATTGTCACTTTCTGACAAGTTATGATGCTAGATTGAAACCTAAACATATTTCTCAAAATTATTAATTTTATAAAAATCTTATTTACTTTGGTTATACTTTCTAATTTATCTTATTCTTCTTCCTATATTTAAAAATATATAGCTCTTCGTTAGTCTCGTTCAAACTCTAAAATGTCTTTGACTAATTTGAGTAATTTTTATTGCGTTTTGTTCGGTTTAATTTAGGCGTAGTTTTAAAATATAGAAAAAATATTGTGATACAAATTTCCAATATTTGTTTACGAGTCATGGATGTTTGTATGCTTCTTTAGTAAATTTATGATATTTATATACACATTATTATATATTTCTCTGTTATGTAGTATCCATAACCAAGCTCTTAATGATGCTTACTTTGAGCTGAATGATAGGTGCATGTGAGAAATATTATTTATCATAAACTTGAGGATGTTTTAATAATTTTTTTTTCTCTTGTCCACAGTGGCGGCAGTATGCATTCTGCTGGAGGTGGGCGCTCTCCCGAGCAAACGAAGCGGGTTCACATGCAACGATCCCGCTCTGTCTTTCCCTTACATGGGAGACACATTTTCTATCTCGCTCGTAGCGATCATCACTATAGTCGTGCCGTTTGTTATTGTAAGTTACTACGTCTATTTCTGTTTTTAGATTTTTGACGTATGATTGTACGTACACACAAGTGTGGGTGTGATTGTAGATGTGTGTGTTACCTAACAAAATATTACTTAGAATAATATAAATATGTTGACATTTAATTTCTATTACGCTATTCAAATTTGGACAGGTGCTAATATTGCGAAAAAGTATTTCATTGCTAACAATAATATAATGTTTGACTATTTTTGTTTTCATTTTTACTTAGTTACACATTAAAATGTGTTTGAAGTATAATAAGTATAAAGCTGAAATTTCTTTATTCCACCATAAATTCTAAACTCTTTCACGAATTTCTTAAACGTATACAAGCAATGATAATACATACAGCAAACAAACGCAGAATCTCAAACGATTGATTAATTCCAGATGTGGGTAGTAGAAGCTATCCACCATCGCGGTGATGAATATAACATGAAGCAGAACAAACTTCTGATCAGCGCGAAGGCTGCTGGCCTGATCTACAGAGACTACATCTATGGCGCCATCGTCAACCTGACCGTTTTGGAGGTGGTCAAATGCATCATAGGGTCACCAAGGCCGTCCTTCTTCGAGCTATGCGAGCCTGATAAGGCAAAGACATGCAATGGGTAAGTGGAGAAATGAGATATGTGAGCTTGTTCCCAAACTTTTGAAAGATCGATAGAAATTAGACAAATACATAAACAAAACAGAGGGAAAATCAAAGTATATAACACTAAATTAACCAATCACAAAACTTTTCTAGATCTCTACCAAACGCCCCCATTGGAAGGGTAGTTCATGTTTCAACGAATTTAAAGAAAAATGATTGTTGATGCTTAGTTTTAAAAACCTATAAAATTATAGCTAAGGTTTTATTATTAAATAAACATGAATTTATAACATGAATATTTGCAAAGGAATTATAGAAAACGATATAAACTATTGATGTGTTAAACATCATCACATGAGTTGCCGTACAAGCCGGAACTGCTTAAAATGCCTTAAAGAATAACCATGGAGAAAATTTTTCTTTTTTGGATTTTTATTGTTTCTGATATCAAAATCAGAGTGCTCGAACCACTCCAACAATGAGTTCTTCTCTTATGATTTTTGTAGTTAAATATTGTTTTTTTCCAAAAAGTCAGTCACAGCATAACTCTGATGGAATTTTAATGCGTCAAGAAATAAATGTCTCGACAAACTTAAATTGAATTATTAAAGGTGGTATTATGTTAATCGAATGAGAGTATTACAAGAAAACATTCATAACACTAACAAAAGCTTTAGGTAATTGGTGTATATTGTAATATGTATGTATCTTAATTTTACTAGCAAATATTAAATCAGATCAAACTTAAATTAGCAAGCTGATATTTATATATACATATATATTCATTTATAGTTCCTTTCTAGTTTTAAAGACATTCCTTTATAGTTTCTACGAAATGCGTAACTAAAATAAATAATTGGTGTGAGGATATAAATATTATTTACAGCGGAAGTTCTTGAAATTATTTCCGATAGTAATAATATTTATGGTTATTGGAGATGGTAAAATTGTAATAAATCGTGAACACTTCGAACGTTGATCATTAAATTGGTCCTGAACCTCCAAAATGTAATGACTTCACTCTAACTTTTGTATTCTCTTTGAGCTTCAAAATACCCTGAAATAATAATGAAATTTAAAGTATTAAAAATTGTATAGACATTACTCATTTGTAACGTCAAACTTAAACTGAGAATCAAAATATAAAACGAAGTTTTGAGTGGCTCTTTTCGTATTAAACTTCAAATTAAAAATATGGCTATGAGATACCAAACGATAAAAATATACTTTTACCAAATGCTATAATTACAATCAAAATAATACTATTAGAACCCTTTTAGAAAAACAATTAACGTCGTTTAAATTCTAATGATTAAATATAATGATTCTAATGATTTCATTTGACAACCATAATATGTTTTTCCAATCTGATTTTGATTATTTTTCCTCAGGTCCGAGTACGTGACCAGCTTCACTTGCACGTCGAAGAAATACTCCAGGTATCTCATGATCGACTCCACGCGGAGTTTCCCATCGGCGCACGCATCTTTGTCTGTCTACTGCGGACTGTTTTTGGCTGTGAGTATTCTTCTAGCAGTAGATAGATATCTAACAGCATCAGAGTACATTGGTTCTTTTCAGAATCAAAAACTGATATCACTTCTGATATTAGTAAAGTTTTGGTCGTTTGGCATTGTGTAAAATTTTTTAGCGACGTGCACTTTTGGGCAACGTTTGACAGCTCCTCAAACATCGATATATTTCGAATGAACACCAATCGATAAAGTGTTAAATAAATATCTCAGAAAATATTAATTGTTGATATACGGTTTCTAATGCAATATATCTTTAATATTGACTTACGCCTTATTTAAAAATATTCTCATTTCTTCATTTTTGCCTGCTTTTTTATTGACTTTTCATTACGTATTTATTTTTGTCATTTCTCTAGTGGTACCTCCAAAGACGAGCGTTCAGCTGGCACAACAGGTCTGTGCTAGTAGTCCCACTGGTTCAGATCCTATGCGTGATCTACGCGGCCGTCTGCGCACTCACCAGGGTCACCGACCACAGGCACCATTGGTGGGATGTGCTTGTCGGCGGTACTATGGGCCTCTTCACTGTTGTGTATACGGTGAGTATTTCCACATAGCCAGATAATTAAAAAGATGTTTGTGAAAACAAATTAAAAAAATAACTTATCGTCACACTTATTGATGTAATTTATTTATAATTTGAAATCTGAAGGATGTTCTTACGCAGCTTCTCTAGAATATGGAGGAACGATTCAAAACAATTTAGATTGAAGTATGTGAAAACGATGGTCAGCGAAAAGTACTACATTGTAAACACAGAAACGAAACCACCATAAAAGCGACTCTAGTAAATCGGAACACTTCTCGACGGAAGATCTTTTCTTTTCGCTGGTGATGTGGCGAACGCAGTCATAACGAACTTCATTCGAATGTTTACCAACGTATCGTACATTGTTGCGAGAGATATCCTGCGATTAACGTAATTACGAAAGCTCTCTTTTGCCGTTCACATACATTAAGGATTTAGAAGCAGAAGGGGCATTGATTTAATTTTGTTTGTCTATTTATCGTACCAGTGATTTACTTGCTAAGGCTTGTATTCACAACATTTAAACATACAACATTTAAGCGATTATTAAATAACAGTAGATTTTGGATGTTTACTATATGGAAGATATGTCAAAAACTGACGGTTTACGTGACTTAATGGTCTATGTAATATCCAAAAAGCCCGGTCACCAAACGAAACCAAAATCTCTCTATCTCTATTTGGCTTGCACAGTTTGTTTAGGGCGGCTCACCTATGCATTATGTAAACATGGAGCACTAAATATTAACACAGATTTTTTTTTTAAAAGTTCATTAGCGCTCATATGATTTTAACGATAATGGCGCTTTGGAGAAATCTCACTAATAACTGCAGCAACGCATTAGTTGATGCCAAGGTGTCTGCATGTTTACAAGTTTATGGTTCCGATAGAAAAAACCAGTCAATCTAGCTAACGCATAGTATTTGCTTTTGTATTTGGTACCCTTTCTTTCAAATCTAGGGATATTTAGTCTCTCAAAGATACAATATTAAGATTTTTCATGTTCTAATCTCAATCAAACAATTATATGTTGAATCTACTTTTCAACTAACAAATATGAATTGTAAATTAATTTTCTGAATAAAATAACTGTCAAATTTAACATCATTCAATACCGATACGATTGGAATTCTACCCTAAGTTTATTAATAGAGATTAAAAAGGTACTTTTCCCAATGATTAATCTTGGATAGAACTTTGTACAAAAATCTGGGGGGTTTGAATTAGAAAAAAAAAATATTAAAGTTTTATACAAATACAAGAAAAATTCTTTAAAGTTACTATGTACTTGTATGCACTTTTAAAAAATAGTCAAATAAACCCAATCGTTACCTTTTTCAATCTGTGGAGACACAATTCTCCTGGGCCTCTTATATACAATTGTTTGACAGTTTGTATAGTTGCTTTTCGTTTCGGAAACGTAATAAATAATCATTATTTGTCTTCAGGTTTTGGTCCTCTGCAAGAACTTCTCCCAGCCAGCTGTAGTGAGCACCAGCGACATCTCCAGCAGTGACGGCAACAACCATCAGTCAGTCCGGCGGCTGCTGTCGAGTGAACCACGTGTGGTCGTGTCCTAGCCCCAACCGGTGTAAGCTACGAGCTTACTTCGGCCAAAAGACAATATGCCCGGGCTTGTAAAGAACATTCGATAAAACTTGAAAAGTTACCGGTGATTGCATACGAAACTCAAAGTTGAATACGACATATGTGTTTCTTGGAGAACTTTATTATTAACGTTAGTTAAGTCGTTTTAAGTCACATTTTAGTCTGTAACTTGAAAAATGGAATTTAAAATGAAAATTCATTAAACATATAAACAAATTTTTAAAGTTTTCGTCATAAATGTGATCTTTGGGAGAGAGTTTGACATGCACTCGTAAGTAGACAATAGATAGGTAAGTATTAATGAAAATACAAGTAAAAAGGTATTGATTTTATTCTTTAAAATACTGACAATACCTATCTATTTCAATGCAATTAACCTTCAGGTAATATAAAATTTACTATGATAGAGTATAAGAGTTTTGAATTGCCATATTTAGTAAGAATATGTAGTGCAACGGTAAAATTATTTTATGTCTTAGCAATTGAATTAAAATAATTATAATAATAAAATGTTTATTTAATAAAATGACTCAATACAGTATCGAAGTGTGAACTTTCCATTGACTAAAGTTTTGGAATGATAATACTTTTCCGAAAAATTTAATTATTTTCGACATCCTTAACTTTTTTATTTGTTTATTCGATTTCAAAAGGATTTAAAATAAAACGTATTTTATTCAGCGCTATAAATTCATGTTTTAAATTCGCTAATCGATGACTTATGTGAAATCTCATACGTTTTCTTTTGCATTGATTGCGATTTTTGAAGGCATCTTGTTTGGTCAGCTGAAAATTTTTGAAAAGCCATTAAAATAGTTCTTATCTTATCTCACTGGGTTTTATCGTTAACATACTGAAGACGTTAATGAAATATAAAAAAATCTATTGTTATATACTTAATGGGCATGGACCATGTATTCGGTAAAATATATAATGCATATATTTTAATGTTGTATATAACATAAACTACAGTTAAAACAGGAATCTGTCAAACAGGTTTCAGAATCTACATCAATGAGAATATTATATTTTACCGAGATAATAAAAACCGATTTATATAAATAATGTTTACCTATAGATAATTTTTATATATTGTTAAAAGCTTTTTATGTACCTTAGAAAATCCAGTGATATTTAAGTATTATTTTCAAAAAAGCTTTGAAAACAAATTTTTGTTTACTTCATTTAAAAATACTGTGTATTGTATTGTATTGGTTCAATATTAATATTAATACAGATATTTTTTCATAATCAATGTAAAGTGTCATCACCTAACTTTAATATATTTAAAGTCAACATGATAACAAATTTTACATTTTACTATCAAATTCAGCGTAGTTAGTGTTGGACCTATCGCTTGTAATAACAATATTGTACTAAAAAACTGTTAAAAAATATCAAAAAATTAAGAGGAAGAAAAAAAAGAATAATCTATTAAGAAAAAAAATCTTTTAAATTCTTAAAATTCTAAAGATCTTCTTAAACAATTATCTTATACTAGTAATAGTCTAAACATGATTACATTTATAGTACTATTCATGATTATGATAATCTGTGTATACCTATCTGCAACGACTATAAACCTGAATTAACATAGTTACACTTTATGGGATACAAATTCTTGATGCTAATTTAAAATCACATAGAACTCAAATGTATTATACAGTTAAGCTTAAAGCTTTTAAAGTGGTATAACGCTTGCAGAGTATATACACCTGTTCGCTTCAAGATGACGCTAAGGCACCGCTCTACTTACTTTTTAATGTTTAAATCTTATTAAAATGTAATTTTGATTAAGAGATTAGCAACTGACAACAGTATTTGCTGTACAGTACCTGTCTAGTCGTAAGTGTAAAAAGTTTAATTTAATTGATTGTAACGTAATTCTTGGTCAAACAAAATATGTGTATTAAACTAACTTTTGTAAAATTTATTAAAATATTACCATTGTAAATATATTTTTTGTTTGTCCTAAAATATAAAAGTAGGCATTCGTGTATCGCCCACCTAGGTATTTTATACATATATATCTAATATTATGTTATCAAATTGTAAATGATAATGATTACGAATGAAAATTTAAATGGAAACTAATTTTAAATCTATTTGAATGTTGACTTGTAAAAAATAAGATTGTATTGTTAATTAGTATAATAATTTTTCTCAAATCAGTTATATTGAATATTTAATATTGATAATTGTTTCAAATTCTTATTCCGTTCAAAACTATCGAGTCCGTATAGTTTTATTCGAAAATTACAATTGTCTGTAATTAAAATACATAATTACAATAGTAATCCGTGACCGCTATGACATTCCTTAGCATTTAGTAATATGTAATAAGTTTTTTATATCAATTTTGTAAATATTAGTAACTTAAGTATAGCGACGCGTTCATGAATGTAAGGATGTATACGTGTCTTTAATAAATGAATACGATTTTAATATCATGTTTAATTTTAACCTTAAATATTAACTGTGGTATTTTACAGAGTAAAAACGAAAATACAACATTAAATGACAGAATTAGCTGTATTACTCTATACAAATATTTTGAAGGTATCTAATAACTAGGATTGATTTTATCATTTTAGTATAAAAAGCCAATATTTTGATGGTACAGAAATGACCCTAGTCAGGTATAAGAAAAAAGTTCTTGATAGATTTACCGTCACGACCAGGTTAATCTTGTAAAAAGAAGTGAAAAACAAATGACGATTTCGCGCTAAAAATTGTAATATTCGTTGAAAAGAGGTCATAAACACAAGTAATGTAAATTCCATTTTTATGCTTCCAAACTCTCCTGATCGTTGTAAATTCTCCTTCATGTTTACTTTTAAATTCGTTTCCCTGTCTATTACCCCGTGGCTAATGTATAAGCCGAAAGACTTTAAATAGAATTAAACCTATTTGGTTTCCAATAAGCATTTTATGTTTTGAAATATTAATTGCGATAGAATAGACTAACGCGCCCACCCGCATATCCAAAGGGAATGGTGGATTTTTAATTGACCTTATTGAATAAGCATTATTGACCCTTTGTCAGCCCCTATGCTGTTTAAAATAACTTTATTTTGTCATTTAAATTTAAAATTAAGTAAAAAATATATTGAACATAACCTAATTATATATTTAAGATTTTTAAGTTGATAACTTTTATAGTTATCATCGTACTAGCAATTTTTGGTTTCACATATTATTATATGTGACATTCGATGCGTGTGTGGTAATAAAAATGATGATACAAGGAGTATTTTTAATTAGAAGTTTTGAAACTTTTATATGTTTTTTTAAATCAGTGTCGTTAGTAATCAGTGTAATTATTGATATTAGCTGCTAAAAATAAAATTAGTATATTAATGTTATTTTTTTTATGAAGTGGTAAATTCAATATTAAGTACTTATAATTAATAATTAATATTAAGTAAATATGTATGTATAAAGTAAAACCCTATGCAAATATGTCGCAGTAAAACGAAGAAACCAGAGATTTTATGATATCCCCTAAAGTTACTAAATATAACAGAATATAGCGCAGTAGGATGTATTGTATTTACCACTTGACTAAGATAGTTGGTAGCTCCATTTCACCTTACAGAATATCGCAGCTAAATAACACAACTTTATTTCTACGGTGATTAATATTGCCAGAGTTCATTAAGAAGGCGTCAGCTGGGAGACTCGTCTGATATACTGTCAAGTGTCAATATAACGTTTTCCAATCAATGTCCGCGTGGTAATCAAATTTTTCTAAAGTAATGCATTATCAGCGAACGTGTCTATAAACATGATATTATTACTTAAAAACATAAATACTCTATTAAAATTATGTTACTGTTTATTTAATATTATATATTTTTTAATAATCAGGGCCTCATTGTGTATTATATTTTTCTAAATGTCCCATCCTTTATTTGATTTGTATCTCAGTCGAAACATGTCATCCGAGTGATAACTTTTAACTACGGTGATACGAAGACTCCGGAAAATAATTCCCCAGCGACATCTTTATCGCTAGTACGCACGATATGTCTCTCAACAACCTTTTCTTGTACTTTTATAGGTTCCGTTTTATACCTCTTAAGCTGCGTGCACATCAACATTTAGATTCAAATTATCTATTGTATTCTATACTGCATAAAGTTTATTTTTTGTGTGTTTCTCTTTTTGAATTGGCTGATGTACAATAAAGATATATTCTATTCTATTCTATTCTATTCTATACTGTTACATGTAGGTCTTAAGGGTTTCAGGTTAAACAATTGATAATTATGGACCCTGTTGGACACTTCATAATATTTAAGATATGTTCTTGAACATGGGGTAGATAGATACTTTTGAATTTATATGGTACTAATTTAATTTCGACTAAATTCAATTTAATTTAATTCAATTAAACTAATAAAATTTAATTACATGAAATTTTATTTACGATTTCAAGTCAATTATTTATCTTTATATTTATGTCGCAGATTATGGACATGTGTTCTCCTTTATTTTTGATTGACATTGTAAGTACCTATGTGTAAATTTAATATTAAAGTCAAAACAATTTAGCTTTATAATTACTTACGACATATTTATTATTTTACATCAATAACATTAATTAAAATAACAAAAAGTAATTTATTGATAAAAAATAACGTGTCAATTTAAATAAGTTATAGATATATCACATTATAATTTAAAAATCAAAGTTAGTTCAATACTTATATTAAATAAAATACAATATTTTCAAATTATTATTTAAAAAATAGTTTTGTTTATAGTACGTTTGACAGTCGAAAATGCTTTATTTTTCAAATGTTTAATAAATAATTTATTATTTAAAAAGTGTGTTACTAATTTCAAAAGTGAGTCTTATCCCAATGCACCAAAGCACCTGCAATAATCAAAGTCTTTAAATTAATCTTTTGCCTTTTTCCAACCAAAATACAGCTTTTACATTAAAAATAAACAAAAGTGAACCTTGTTAATAAATGATTGAAGTTTCAATTCTCAATATAATTTTGTCATTAAATGCTACATCTATTATTTAAAAATTATATTGATTTGGACATTTTATCGAAATAATTAACGCGTTCATTTTTAAACCAAGAATTCCATCAAGAAGGACAGAGTCGTTTCTATATTTTAGTATAGATATAATCTGTCTTAAAGATTCACTTTGCATCTAAATATTCTAAAAACAAGGACAGACATTTATTTATTTATGCCTTTATCGCCTTCTCTTTTCTAGCAGGAATCCAGCTAAGGCCCTATGAAAGCAGTACTGAGTATACTCACTACTTAACATCTATTCTACCGAAGCAATTCACTAGACCTTTTTCGGCCTTATGGCTAGTATTAACCCGATGGATATTCTAGATCATAACAAGCTTTTGAAACAGGTCGCAAATTTAAAAAAAAAACTTTTTTTTTTCAATATATACAGATAAGTATCTGCCTATTTGACTTGTAATAAATTCTAAAGAATATTTCCTGACGTAAGTGAAATAGATTTCCCATGATTTTATGTAAATATTATTCGTATGTACTTCTAGTTAACAGTGGGTCATAGTTGGTTTAATAAAATCGTTTCGTACTGTCTGGTTTCCATTGCAAAGGTATATTAAGATTCATAAACATGGTTTTTGAACCCGTGACGTTCTGCCCGAGACAGAACTCACTTCAAATGTGAGCTTTATCACAATGCACTAAAGTACATTAAAAAATCTAAGTGTTCAGCGGAATTAGTTGTCTTTTACCGATCAACGCTGCTAGCAAAAGATAAGAGCAAATAAACGTTGCAAAACGTTTAATAACTGATCATTTTTCGCATAAATATACTAAGTTAATTAATATTTTTTTATATTAAAGCTGGCAAATGGCTCTTCAATTCGTAAATTCAAAATTCTAAATTCAAACGTAATTTTTACATATAAGTTCAAATTAAGAATGTGATAGATTTTTGTTTGATGGTCCGTCTATGAATTATCCGAGTAAAAAGTACACAAAGGAGTTAAAAACATAAATATTACAACGAAAAACGCTTACAAACTTTGTTTCCTTTTTTCTAGAATAAATTACTTTTACTCTTGTTTGAAAATATTATGTCTTTACAAGCAGAACAATATATGTAAAAATTGACACGCAAGCCATGGTTCACGTTCAAAGATGACTTAAGCCACAATTTTCAGAGATCAGAGTTATTTATATACATATATATAGGCTATATTGGCTTAAGGCTTAAGGGATGCCAATTTTTTTTTATCGCTGACTGTACCTGGCGTGTATAAGAGTCATAGCAATAATTTAGCGATATCTGTATTGCTTCTACTCACGGATTCACTTCTCGATTTCGAACTCGGTTGTTAAATATGTTGGTTGATATATTTTAGCTGCCAAGTTATTTATGTTGCAATAAAATAAAAGAATAATGTAGCGAAACTTCTTTTACAAAAAAGATGTTAAAGATTTATCTACAAACCTCTTTACTATCATCCTATACATCGATACATTTATCATTCGTCTGTGCTATACATATATCATTATCCTGTGTTGCTATGTATCATCTGCCTCTTCCTATATATTATAATACGCTTTGTTCTGCAGAGTCCTTGAGTGTTTTCAAACATTTGCCAGTAAGTACGAAACATCCTCGAGAAAGTCATGACTTCTGGCAAAATTTAATGAAAACCAAGCAAGGAGAACCAACCAAGGAGTAACCCAATGCGTTGGACTCTTTGATCCAATGTCTTCTCAGTATATATTTAACATCTATAAATAATTAAAAATAGATTCGCCAAAATAAGAAACACGTTCTTTATTATTAGATATAAGTTAATAAAAAAATACATTACAGTATAAATTCCATACATTCCAGATATATATATTTATATATATATCTGGAATAATATATATTATATATATACATATTTTTATATTACAGTATAATCAACCTATACATACATAGAATTCTAAACATTATCAACATAGAAACATTGCTTTGTACGACCGTGACTTTGACAACAGGTGGTTGTACAGGTTGTACAACATATAGAGAGAGTAAATTCATATCGATATCAAATCATTTATTGGCAGTGCTAATGTACAAAGGCGATGGTTAGCTCTTCAAAGGTAAGCACTTTAAATTAGGCGGGCCATCTGCTTGATTTATATTATATAACATAAATATGTGTGACTGTGAATAGATATGTGTCTGCATTGGTCTTTACGACTTCAGTCATGTTGTTAAAATATCATCTTCTTTCCTAATCCGAATCTTAATTTCTCAACTAATTTAATACTATAATTACATGCAAAGAAACAGGCAACATACAAATGGAAACGTTGCCCAACCATCTCGTTAAACATCGAGTTACCAATTAGTAATGTTCTTTAGATGCTTACCACTTACGCCCACAGCCACTTATTCTGGAACTAAGCGATTAAAGTTATTGCTTAATTAACAGAATACAACTAGATCAGATAAAGAATGCATCTCAGCAACAGGTGTTGTAATGCATTTTACAAACGGGGAATCCGACCGATACGACCAGGCCGAAAACTATTTTCGTGAGACCACATCAAAATCTTAAACGTTTGATTGAGTTTAAAACTTAAAGCCAGCTCTCAGCTAGCTGTAGTGTGACTTCTTCATCAAATGTAACAACCACATGTAAATTCATAAAATGGTTTTAAATACCACAAAACATAGGATGTAGTGGTTTTCACTGTGTTACCAAAGTCAAACCTCGCCTGATTCTAGACCATATCATTACGTTTGTCTGAATGTAACTGAACTACTTAAACTTTAAACTCGTAAATATCGAAACTAATGCCTATTAGACATAATAGTAATTAATTAAACTTTGTAAACCGCCTTCAAAAAGGTTTTAATTTGGCCTGCATATATTTATTATTGTCACATTTGAAAAGATTTTTGCAACATAACTTATAATCAAGTGTATCAACCTTAGTATTTTGTATTTACAAAATAACAAAAAATTGAAAGCTTACAAACACCTTAATTAGATTTGTTAGATCAAACCTTTTTTTAATATAACTTTATAATATACTGGCTGCATAGTTTATGACATATATTTTTTCTATTAATATTGTATTCTATTATTATGTCACATCTTTTTGGCTTGTCGAATTATACACTGCAATCTCTTCTTTTGGAATTTCATTCCTTATTTTTAGTAAGATTATATTAACCAATTCAATCTGTTACCATTTGATGAAGTTACAGATTGATAAGTTACCACCGATTTTGGATCCCTACAACTAATCTACCAACCTTTGACTTAGTCCAAAGATGTAAATCGTTCGGTGTAGCACGTCACTACGGAATGCATAGGAACGTTAAATTAAATCAACATACGTATGCTAATACAAGTGTTGTAATATTCAATAAGCTATTTTGATATGGTTGCTGACGTGATTATGGTAATGCATCTGGAAGAGATATTAGAAATTTATCAGTTAAAATAAATAAAGGGAAGTTAAGTTTAAGAAGACTCTGTTTTCGGTAAAAACTTCACCCAATAAATCTAGTAAAAGATGCGACATTATTTGTTCAGATCATAGCAATGTTCACTCAACAAGTGAATAGGTCCGAATAAGAATTAGTCTATGGATCGGATTCTGAAGTACAAACTCTAAAACTTAATTTATGTGCATTGCATCTCGTTCTATAGGTATGGTTACAAAAGAGACATCTAACATATCACGTGACATTGAGAATTTCAATAAATGCAGGTTTTAGGAATGCCATCTAAAGTTATTTCACAGTTCTGATTCTTGTTATCCTTTTCCTATAACATAATGACATAGCAGAATGTGTGTGACGCTTATAGCCCAAGAGCCCGAGAGCGCCAGAAATATATACTTAAAAGATTCTCATTGTATTTAATAATGGAATGATGAAAGGCTAATATAAAGTTTGGATCTTCGAGACTGACAGGCAAAGGTGTATGAAATTGTTCCCTAAAGTTATTTTGACGTAAGCTGCTAAAAGCTTAACCCAATCTGTCACTTCCACCTAATTGGATCCAGACACTTCAAGTTTATAACTGCATCTGTGGCTGGCTCTGGACGCCTATGTCTTGCACTGGTCAGAGACATTGTTCATTGCCGCTATCATAGAAGCTTAACTGCGGGTACAAAACATCAACGGCCAGGGTCCAATATACTATCTACAAAACCCTACCACAGATTAGTAGCCAAGCAATCTCCGTTGTTTAAGAATGTTAATAAAGAATAATTTTCTGATATCAGCTATTCCTGCTGGTTGAAGTACCTGCTCAAAATTCGATTGAAAAATCTATTATCCACAACTCCTATGCTATAGTTACGGACATTTCCTTTTTTTGGATCAACACATCGTGTGTGGCCAAAAGCATAGCACTTAGTCTCCGCTGGGATGTTGGCCAACCACAGCTATAAGATTTAATTTATAATGAGTGGCTCAATAGATAAACGTTTTAGAACTAATATTAAATGCGCAGTATGATGCGTTGCTTACACTGATAACACTTTTATGACTCTTTGGCAATAGGATTTGCTTATCAAATTGAGAGTACCTATATAGTTGAGTCTTATTACTTTGTTTTAAGATGGTTTTTCTGTATAAAATAATTAATGGTATGCGTGGTTAACTGTACTTTTTTGGTACAAGTGGAAAAGCAGTTTAGTCGCTCACAAAATTAATTATAAAATCAAATAACTTCATTTGAATTTGTTCCAATTTCACAATGTAATTAATTTAGAAGTTTACTGATATAGTGGGTGGTGTTTAATATAATTGTTAGGTATTGTTGTATATAGCACTTGGCTTACGACCAAAGCAAGAAAGGGTCAACATATTGTCTTTATAATAATTGTATTCAAAATGTTTTGACGATTTCATGATAATTGATGTTTCAGCGTGAATAAGACGCATGCGCATGTGGAGACGGGTAAAGTATTACGTTTAGTTGATATTTTATATCTATACTATCAAATCAAAAGCGCTTCTAAACACACGTACTTTCTCCTTCATAGAACACCCATGTTCTATGAAGGAGGGAGTAAAAGAGTTCTTCAAAAGAGGTGTTAAGAGAGTTTAATTGCTTTCTCATTACAGTCCACAAAACAGTAGCTATTGGGCAACGTGTAGACGGCTAGGCTAATATGCTGCACTATCTTCACATGATGCCTTCCTAGTGCTTATCATCAGGCGGTGTCGAGAAATTTGTTGTGCTTTTTATTTATATAAAAAATCAAAGGACCCAACCACAATGCAAATAAACAATTTTATTATAAGGCTTTTGAGTGTTTGAACTCACCTTTTATACAAGAAGGATGACATCAAAAAGAGTTAAATTAAATTATGAGTTTTTAATTCATAAATGTAGGAAGGTACTTGTAGTCATCAAATTTAAAACACTTTTTGGGTGGTAACTGGAAACAAATTCGAGTTTCCAGTAATGGATGTAAAACAATATCCCCCTTGTCTATGCTTAAAAGACGATAACAATTATGCCCCTAATGTGTTTCTTTCAATCAAATCGATAAGATCTTTAGTACAGCCCATTTTATAGACCCACCGCAGTTTCACAGGATCAGAGAGAGTAAGTAGAATTAAATAGTTACTGTTATAGTAGTGAAAGAAAAGGACAATCGATAATCCTCGTCATTTGACGTCACTATCATATCATTTCAAATTTAACTCAACATTTCTTTCTCATTTGATTACTACCAATTTATAAAGAAACGTTTATTAAAAAACAAATTGGTTTTTTTAGATTCGGGTTTGTGATGTATTCAAATAATTTTTAAGTGGTTTGTTTATTATATCATTTATTGTACATATAAAACACAAGAGTCAATTAAATAAGAAAAACACATACAAAGGTGGGCTTTTCTCTAGCTAATCTCTTCCAGCGAACCCACAATTAACGTCGAGACGACATTTGCAGTGTACAAAAATTAAACACATGCTAAAAAAACAAAAAAAATAAATTATACAGCAATTGGCACTACTATTGTTATACATAATGTGCTTGAAAACAAGATAACGCAGTTATGGCATAAAACTAACCGCTGGCACCGAGGTTTGTATTAAAGCATTATTATATACTTAATTGATTGTCTCAGCTATAGGACACATTTTTAAAATATTCCCCCAACATGTTTATATTTCATAATATAAGTATTTTTAAAAATTACATTCACAGAATTCAAATATTGTTGAATTCATAAGCAATATATTAAAAGATACAATTTTTGTGGACTAATTGTGATACCTTTTTTTTGAGGGTCTCAGGGTGGAGACATGGATATATAGATGGATTTATTTTTTTATATTTAGAATTAGATTTTTTTTCTAACTGTTACATTTATCTGTAGATTATAGTCTGAAATCAGATATCAAATAATTGTGTATTTAATATGATATATTTGTATATAAACTAACCCTTTTTAATTTGTTACAGTGATATTTGTATTTTTAATAGTTGAGTTGAGATTTGTACCTAGACAACAATTGGGTTTTGAGTGCAATGACCCAGCATTGTCACATCCCTTTACTGGTGACACAATAACTTGGAAATGGCTACTGGCCACTGTATTTTTTTTACCCTTAGTTGTTGTAAGTATTAATTAAAATTTGACATTTATCACATTATAATAAAAAATACAAAAGAGTTTTCAAGTGTATGTAATCTTGATGTAATAAGATATTAACTACTTAACAGAATCTCAAATTTCCAGCTTTTAATAACGGAAAGAATTTATCACCATGATGAAAATACTAATAGAGCAAGAAAGATAGCTTTGGAATGGTATAAGGAGTACCTCTATGGTATGCTTATAAACCTTACTTTTGTGCAAACACTAAAAATCTTAGTTGGTGCTCCTAGACCACATTTCTTCGATACTTGCAACCCTAAGGAAGCATCTACTTGTAGTGGGTATGTATTTATTGCTAATAATGATTATTGTTTAGATTAAAAATCTGTAGTTTTCTGTTATTTGTTATTGAGTATATTTTATTGATATTGGTGTGAATATTGATCTTTAGGTTATTTCTAATAATAGTGGTTTAACACTGACTTCGTTTGTTGTTGTTAGTACTTTCATAATCCATTAAATTACTAATAAATACTGAACTAATTAAATATCTTATTCCAATTTCAAACATAAGTATGACACATACTGAAGTAAAAAGAGGTTCTCAAAATTGTATTTTTAAATGTATTATAACCTTAAAATCTTATGATTTTACAGGACAGAATATGTGTCTCGTTATACATGCAACAAAGGGCACTGGCTAAGCCAATCAGACACTAGTTTCCCATCTGGACACACATCCCTAGCTATACATGCTGGAGTTTTTATAGCTGTAAGTTAATGGTATATTTTTGAGTACTTATTATATAATTAAATTTGGTGAAAAAATAATTTAATTTGAATAGGGATGGTATGATGAGGCTTGCATGAAAAATGTATGCTTTTCACATAAATTCTGAACATCTTATTATGAAATTGTGTTCTTGAAATTAAAGATTCATCCATTTTAACTCTTGCAGTATTACCTTTATCAGCGTACGAAGCAAATACCTTCAAATGTAGTATTAACCATCCAAGTAGTGACAATCCTCTGTACCCTGTACTGCGGTATATCAAGGATTACGGACCGGAGACACCACTGGTGGGACGTTCTAGCGGGTGCTGTGATAGGGCTGCCTATTGTGATGTACACTGTGAGTAAACCGTCATAGTCTAATTTAATCATATATGTTAACATTTAAATTCTTATTTTGCTTATTTGCTAAACAAGTTGAATGGTTAGTTAATGCTGGGTTTTAGCAATATATATTTCTTGACTACCTCATACCTTTTTAAAAAATATAATGTGTTTCTTTAATTGGTAATATTCTGTATGTATAAAAAAACTGTTGAAACAAAGTTTAATTCAATGAATAAAATAAATATCTTATGAATTTTGTCATAGTATGTCGGAATTATCAGCTTGGGCAGTGAGTGCTATTTTATCACCGGATAAATGCAAGTTTTTATACCCGAATTGATCTATATTCTAAGCACAAACTAAGATTAAATTTATATTCAGTTCCACTCTTTCAATACAATCCGACCAGAAGAAAACAGACGACCTCGTTTAAGTCGCAACTAACTTGACGTTCCTAAAAGTCATTTGTCCCTTTTCTATTGAATTAGAATTAAAGAGAAGCGAATAACTTAATTTTAGTTTAAGAGAATAAAAGCACAATCGCTTGCAATGTGTTATTACAATAATCTTGTATTTATATAATTTAGGGGGAATACTCAAATGTGCTTTTCAAACCAGCCCTGAATCGAACCGAATGAAACATAATAAAAATTATTTCAATTGGTCAAGCCGTTCTTGAGCTTTAGCCAGACTTACAATCATTAAATCATTTTTATATATATGAATAGGAGTAAAAAAAAAATAAAACTGTACGAATATAAAATAGCTTAATTATTACATAGTGCGACATGTCCTAATTAAATATGATATGTGCATAAGATACTACACAGTATTATTATAACTACTAAACGTCATACCTGTGAAAAGGTGCTGGTCCTCTGTGGTATCAAATAATATGAATCTACTAAATGGCTGTTAAATTGTCCTGCCATATAATAACTTGTGTATAGGTATGTAAAATCAAAATTTAATTGACCGCATATATGGTAAATTCTTATTTGTTTAATTTTAACTATTATTATTAATATTAAGCTTATAACTCAATACATGATAACTCATTATTATGATTATATTCATCACTGTTGACTTTCATCATTGTATTTAATGTAGCTAGACTGAATAAATGAATTTTTACTTTGACTTTGAAACTAAACCAGAGGATAAACTTCTAAAATAAAGATTACTGATAAATTTAACTAATTACTATGAAGTGCAGATATGTTTTACAAATTACATAAAAAAATTTTCCCTTTCAGATCTCCTCCTTATGCAAAAACTTCAATGTCCCATCGGACGAAGGAGACAGGAGAAAAGAAGAAAAGGATAACAGTATTTTCTTTGAAACTAATGACATTAAAACCCAGTGAGGTTTGAATTCATTTATTTATTTAATTTATAAATATAATAATTAAGTTATTATTAGTGAAAAGGATTTAAATATTTGACGAGTGTTTAGCATTACGATAAAGAAACAAAATTATTTTGTCTCTTCAAAGTAATTCTTGTTCAAAGTGTAATAGAAATAAATATTCCATTAGAAAATTTAGTAAATGTATCCATTCGAAAGTAAAATATGAGAAAAATGGAAATGAAAATGACAAAGTAATTTTTGGGCCGGCAAGGTGAGGGTGGCTAGGGCAGTATGTCGCATGCGTCACTACTAGCTATCTTCACAGATGTACTCCTCTACTGGTGGTATCGAGAGATCATTTACTGAGCTTTTTATATAAAAAAAATCTTTTTTAGTTTTCTTATAAGTAATAATTATTTATTGAGCCTGCCTAGCTTATAAGTAAGTTATGGCAGATTTTACAGAGACTAAGAAATTATGAATTTTCTATTATTATTTCTTATTTATATCTTTATTTTATATAATAATTGGAAGCTATTGCTTTCATATAATTGTCTGTGATCTAACAATTGTTCGAATATAGTTGTGATAAATTGACGAATCTTAAAAACGATTCGAATTAAAAAATAATTCTTATTATTTAATTCTAAACGGAGTGGCTAAAGAATACTGGCAAGTGTCTCGAGTTTATTCCAAAAAAAGTATTGGTGGGATTCAGAACCATAGACTCCTAATCTTAATTTACCTATTTGTTTGACATTTGGCAAATACTTACGTCAAATGATTCTACTTTATAATAAAAAATAATGACTTAAATATGGACCGTCAAACGAAGTTAACATAAAAGCGAATTCTAAATGAGTCATGGCCTGTCACGAAGATAATCTAAGGTCACATGCTACCAGGGCCAGAGATAGGCGTCTTTCATTATTTATTATTATCACCTATAACATTATCACGTCAACTTATGAGCTGACAAATAGTTTGAAATATTGAACCTGACAAATAGGAAGAAACTTCCTAGATGCCTTTTATGTATGCTAATAATAATTCTATAAGACTTGTGTAGTTTTAAAATGGCTCCAATTCCGTTGTACACGTACTAACTTAAATTTAAGTTATTCGCATCTCTTTCAAACCTATTCATTAAGAAGGGACAGCAGAATAACTTTATGTAATGTCAAGTAAGTTGACACTTGACGATTCAGATTCATGTTTTATGATGCGCATTAAAATAAGGCAAAATCGCTTTAGAGTCGCCATTTTAGAAACGTCAAATGACGTCACCGGTCGTCCATCTTTTTTTTTGTTGTATTGTACTGAAAGAGTAGTAATGAACTTAAATTTAATTTAATTTGTACACAACGGATCGGTGCCAGTCTTTTGTTATTTTTATTCGAATGCCATTTTAAATTAGAGCTAAACGAGATAAAATGCTTGGAAATTGTATAATTTTTAAGTTTTATTTAAAATAATAATGATGGCTAAATGGCTAGCGTCGGTACCACTGTGCACACTATGTAATTACTCGTTACCAAGTTTTATTACCTGTTATTATTATTTTCACTGAGAACCTAGGATGTAGACAAATCTAATACATAATAATGTTCTATTAAGTTCTAAGAGTTTCTTTTAAACTTACCATTAAAAATTGTATAAAAAGTTTTAAAGCAAAAAGTTTGCCTTTTTATCGTTTTGCAGTCGGTTATTGTTATTGTTTAATTATTTTTATGCTGAAATAAACATGAGTACATCGCTCACGATACGTACCTAAATGGTCGAGTAAATAACTGCATTCCTTTTAATATCTCATTTAAAAAAATATTTCATTTGGAGGTATGTATATAGCAACAATGTGTATTGTCTTACCTATCTTTTTCTTATTTATTTTATACGTGTATGATCTCACAGCCAACTCGTGTCAAATTTCTCGCTCGCTTCAAATACAAAATAGTATTATAAATGAAACGTTTCATTGATAAAAGAAATACTTAGCATTTGGACCTTATTTTACAAATAGTAGCAGGATCTGTGACAGGAAGAACAGTTCTTCGTTCGGCGATCAGACAGACTTCATTTTCCAGGCATAAGAGCGGGTAGGCGGATAAACCCCTCCCTTAACGTTCGCATCGAATGGATTACGCCACTCGCTGACGTCATAGTTTGGTCGCTTTTACTTCACCGTTATTTTATTAGGAACAAAAAATTATTATGAAGCTTAAAGATTTGTTTTATACATTTATTAATGACACAAATCATCTTTATAAAAAAATCTACCTTTAAAATCTCTATCCTTAAATATTATTTTCTTCGCGTTTTCTGTTACAAAACTCCTGCCTTAATTCAATTCGCCTTTGTGTAATTCTTAACTAAATTTATTTAAATATGTAATAAGAATTATTTTGAACAAATAATTATTCAATGCTTTCTGGGAGAAGAAACTGGAACATTTATATTTTTAAAGTATTTTTTGCTTTTGAAGTTTAAATTATGACAGGCGTAAAAATTATGCTTAAAACAGAATACCCAATATTCGGCCACACTATTCCATTCGCATTTAGAATTCTTTTGATTTAATTGGTTCACGCTCGTCATCGTAACCGCTCTTAATTGGATAATGTTACAAGTTTACTCTAATAATAGTAAAAAATAATAACATCTTAAAGAACTGTAGGGACACGAATTCGAAGCCGAAAAAGGCTTTGTCTTGCTACTGACCGACTTTACTAGCACTCAAGACTAAATACTATGATACTAAGAATCTTTGATAATTTTATGAGAAATTTGATTTTGTGCAATGAAGAATCAATAAATAAATGTCTTATGTGTATGAAGGCGTGCCGCGTGATCTGAAATCCTACGTAAATAAGTTTTGACTACACGTTTGACTGTTCGGTTGTTTGATATGACACTATTCTTCTAGGGCTACATTCCAAATAAACGCTCATGGACACTCCATGCACCATACGCACTCAGTCGTTCCATTTGTTACTTTCATGGCTCTCACAGCGCTGTAAGTGCCCATGAAGCCATGAACGTAATTTAAAATAAACTTTAGGCGTTATGGATCTGTTGAATTAAGTATTCGTTAATCAACAAAATACCGATTGTAACTGAATGCACGTCAATTAACAGTATTATTGAAAATGTTTTATATTAATTTGACATATTAATGTACATATTTTAAGATATGGAAATTTTAAAATTTACTAACCAGGTAAACAGTAAAATGGTCTAATGAATACTTTTATATAATATTTATACTAGAAGAAGGAATACTTGGCAAATTAAAATTATTTTTGTAAGCTTAAGAACCATGTTTTATTCTGAGTAAACCCTATCCACCCATCTCTTTACTGACATACCAAGGAAATATTAATTGGTATGCAATTGATTAAATAATAAGCACACGATATACAATGCTCGTAGACTGTATAACAAATATTCCAAAAAGCTTGTGGGTTTAACTAATTATTACAATTAAGAATACCGATTTTTGATATAATTGTTTGCTTACCTTTAAGAAATTATTCACTAAATTACTGTTTGTCTAGTCAATTCAGGTAGTTATTAGTAATTTAGTTCCAAAGCTGGCATTTAACAGAATTTTGTGAATGAAATTTTAATAAGTAGGCACCACTCAGCAAACTGGTTTGATTTGTATGAAGCTTTTGACTAAGTATTGAACCAAGTATCAGGTTCTCAATAACAAGTGATATCATAGGAAAATTTATGGTTTATTATCTAAGTTTTTAATTTAAAAAAAATGAAAGTGGCAATTTTAATCTTAATTCAAATATTAATGTATCATAGGATTTACGCAAGGAACTTTATTCAGACCCATTTTGTGAAAAGTTTCATTATGAACGAACAAAAGCCGACGTTTTTGATTTTAAATAACCTGTGTTGGGAGAAATGTAAATATGTCAACGTGATGGTGAAGCAATAATGAGTAGTGATTGGAAATTCATTTATTTAATTTGTTATTACAGCTCTCAATGTGAAACTTGTGAAAGAATTGTCAGATATTGGATGTAGATCATCAACTACCTTTGATCTGAAGTTAGTTCACTTGTACCATAGTACACTTTTTCTTCATGACCTTAGCTGCCCTTTCAAGGACCTCAGCAATGTAAGTGATTCACTTCGAAAATAACACGAAGAATATTCATTTTAAATTTGATAAATGAAGCAAGTATTGTTTGGAGCAGGCTCCTTCAAATGATCTTTTCCGGTCTCCATTTCGCTGGTTGCTGTTGGCTAACTCAAGCAATGTACAGGGTTGGTCATCTATTCAAGATCAGCCATTTGTAGTGGACAGTGATGTAGTGCTAGCCCAGAAAATGGGTGATGGGTATAAAATGACAGAATGTAAGTTCCAAAATCCTTATCTTTAGATACTAACTAGTAGGTAGTTCTATAAAAAAGGTATGAGAAGTTGTGCACTCGCCTGAGTAAGTGACTACGAAATCGCCTGTACATGAAAGTGTATGAGTGCGTGGATTTAAAAGCGCGCTGAGTTTGGAGCTTCACTTCTTACTTGAGCATTATTTTGTGGTAGCAGCATATACTTTGAGCGCTTTAGTTTCGCCTGAGGAACAAAGCAATATACGCCATGGTTTAAACCGAATGGGGCCAATTGAAGTTTGTAATCGTTTGCTTCTCCATTCTTCTTAAGACAAGTTAAGTCGTAGTCCCGCAAATGGTTGCAGTGACAACCTGATTTCATGAGAAATATGTCGAATGGTTGCAGTGACAACCGGGAATAAACTCGTGTTTCTCCTATGCTGAATATTCTTCTAGTCCAGATATGGGATGCATGAAACTTGTGCTTTATTTATTTAGTGTTACAATAAATAGTAGGCACACAGATTTTAATACCGATGCTTGTTTCAGTGCACAGAATTACGCTCAACTCCACTTTGATCTCAAAACCAAGAGGTTTCTATTTTAATGGCACGCTGACCGACATCAGACCTTCCAGAACTTTTTTCCGGAGACGACGCGATTTGATGAGTCAACCACTAACTATGGCCAATGTGATTCAGGACAGCAACAGCACTCAATATCATCTTCCTCGTGAGGATAGACTGTGAGATCATGATTATCTTGAAAGTGAATGCAGTTTTTTCTTCCCCTACATCGATACCTCATGACTTACTGAGGCAGTTGCTTTCATCCATCATTCTTGTATTGACCAGCGTGTAGGTTATTACCCTCACGTATTTCTCCCATGTGAGACGATCCCAGCACTGGCAGGTTTATAGGCTGTTGATGTTAATGATTGACTGAAGGTCGCGTTATCTGTATGATTCTCAGTATAGAATAGAACACACGAAAGAATATTTAAGACACCTTTAAAATCTAATAAAAGTTAAGATTCTGTAGCGTCTTTTACAGGATAAGTTTATAATAAAAATAGAAGACCTGGTACACTTTGTAAGAGCATCCGACTACTCTCCTGACCTTAACGGCCCGACCCGCTTACGCAGACCAAGAAAAGTCCGCCATGACCCGGACGATCTGATCACAAGCGCAAACGTTCCTACACACATTCACACACACACACACACACACACCCGCGTCACGTACTAGGATCACTTTTCCAATACACCGCACAAGAACTACTTGTCGAACAACGTTGCGAAGACCCGGTCTACACTCGTCGCGCTATACCAGGTACAGGTACGCCTGAGCCGAGGTTCGAGCCTCTAGAGGCACCCTCAGGTTTGTAGCTCCCTCGTGGCTCGAGCGCCCTGGAGACTCTAAGAGACAGCGGGACACCTCCCTGGAGGTGATGACTGTCGATTAGAAATCCTCCGAGGCGAATAGCCTCTTAAGGCTTGAGGACTCTCCAAGGTTCTCGCCTCCTTGAAACCCCGGTCATTTTATATTTTATTTCCTATCTAAAAAAGGGAAACCCCCCTTTTAAAGCCTTTTAGGGTGGATTGTAGATTTAACTTCGAATTCCCTTCACAGAGAACCAGAGTATGATTCCATTCCGAAAATATGTTGGATGGAGGCGAGGTTAGTCTTCGAAATGTTGAATGCAACGCCTCGGTACATCTTTAGCCACCGATGGGGCTATAAACAGAATGGTCAGTGGTCCGGCATGATAAACGACTTACATACCGGAAGAGCTGATTTAGGTACGTTTGCAATATATATTTGTGTGTGTATATGATGGAATTTTTTATCCGCACCTGCAGAGAAAAAGTTTTGAATGCAAATTTAAGTCAATTTAAAAAAAAAATTAAATATCATATGTCTATAAAAACATTTTAAATTCAGTGAAAGTGAAAATGGGAAAATTAGTAACCTTACTCTTCAGTTGCTCCTAATGAACTCTATTTTATTGGATTATCACATTTTTTTAATAAATAAATAAAATAAAATTCATTAGAAATCGATTTTAAACAGTTCAATTCCTATATGTAGCAAGTATGTTTAAATATCTTTTTAGTTTTCTTGTTAGTAGATTTTCATTATTGCAGGAATCCAGATGCAGTAAAAGAATCTGTATATACTACAGAATGTATATTCATAATCGATTTTATACCTACTACTGGGTTGGCAAAAAAACCACTCCGGCGCCTCTGATAATAAGGAGTACTCAATAATATCCAGTTCTCTATACAATCTTCTTCTATAAGCTTTGGCCACCACCACAGGAACACAATTCTACAAACTACATAGTGTTATTTGATTACGATCTCCTGAAATGGATAATAAAGATACTTCTCCAGTTTGATCGCAATCCCCACTTGAATGAACTATTACGCTCTCATGATTTGATTACTTTGTGCTATCTACTCGCGACTTTTCTCAAGAATGTCTTAAATGACTTTACCAACTAAAGAAAGATTATACAGGGTTATGTCTACTCCAAATATAATATCCATCTTAAAAAATTACTTTATAATTAAATAAAGAATTCCCGTAATAGAAAATATTGTTTCGAAAATATTTATTCTTGCCTCCTTTTAGGGCAGTAATTTACTCACATATATGGGATCTTCTCCAATTTAAAAATATGGTCGTCAGAGATTTGGTGTCCATTGTATTATTTAGTGCCTTCTACTTGGGTGAAGTCAGGTCCTCGAATCAGTAAATTCTGACCTTCCATCATGACATTACATCTCCCTCTTCCATCTAAATGTTACCTATCTTTTCCAGGAACAAACTGTCTAGTATCAGATACGGAGCGTCTAGACGTAGTGACGTACACGGATATGGTGGCCCCTTTTCGTGTCAGATTCGTGTTCCGTCAGCCGCCTCTGTCGTATGTGTCGAACATTTTCTCGCTTCCGTTCTCAAGCAACGTCTGGGTGGCTATTGTTGTCTGTGCGGCGATCTCTACTGCAACTTTGTATTTGGAGAGCAAATGGGAAGCCACTCTTGGTAGGGTATGTATTTTTTATCAGATGGCGTATAAAATTATATGCACACCAATTTCCATTCAGTTTCAAGGTTTTGTTCCAGCAGACTTAATGGCCCTACTAAAAGCAGCATTTGAAGTTGATAAAACTCGTATACATTTAGGCCAACTCGAGTGTTGGCGAAAAATTAAAATTTTACATGTAAACCTTGTTTAAAAATATTCCAGTACATCAAACGCGCAAAAGGCGCGAAAAGTTGAATAAATTAGAATAATTAAACAATATAAAATGCAGACTATTCAGGTACATTTGCGCTTTTAAGAAAGGTTCCACAGCTACATCGTAAAGTACGTTATTTAATTCGCAAAAATGGCTCCACAAATTGAATAACTTACCAAAGCGATAGGTACTTAAACGCACCGGTGTCTTAATGCTAAATGATATTATTTCATAGATACGCCGGCAATTTGACAATGATTTTAAGGTCATATGTTATTTACATATTGTGCTAAAAATTCGTTACATTTTGCATTGATTGACATTTTATTTTATTTGTTCGCTGTAGACTCCAACACAATTGTACGGCATCGGAGACGCACTCTTGCTGACAATGAGCGCCGTCAGCCAGCAAGGTTGTGTTCTTGAGCCGAGGAAGATTTCTGGTTAGTACCACGCCTATGCGCACGCAAAACAAAAAGATGTGTAATATTTATTAAACATAAATTCAATTTAGATTATTACCACATCCACGAAGGCACACTTCAACCAATCAAAAGATTTATTCACAACTGAACTATTGTTTCCGTCATTACCGGAAGCACGTGCTTATTAGATTGATTGCACAAGCTGTTAGTTGTTCGACGCAGTAATGGCGCCACCAAATGTCACTGTTACCACTATGTTAAATAAATCAATGGAAAATAATAAAAAATAATCACGAAATACAATTATATATAACAAGACTGACAAACCTGCATCATGAAGTCCATAATTTCAGTGGTTATCGTGGCCTCTAGACGCTTCTAAGCATAAATAAGATTAATATTGACAGCATTTTGAGGCTATTTAACTCTTTTTGTGTCCAGAATTTATAGTTTAGTACTAAATAATCAGCCTCATTATATCTCAGGGCAAATGGAGCCTGTAGTCATCTTCTAGTGGTGTGCGCGGGGTGGTGTAAAGATTTTTGCCCACTACACAGAACTATACCATGCCCGTAATCGTCTAGGAACAGACCCAAAAATAGCTTTCTACACTGCCTGTCTTGAACAAGATAAAACTTGTTGAATCGCCTCTGTGTAGGGCCTGTGGGTAGCTCACCGGACAAATAGAACACATCTTATATAACTATGCTCTTGCCAGGAAAAGAATGGGTCTCTTTGGACTGGGCTATCCCAGTCCTAAAGATGTAAGGTTGTTGACTGCGGGGGTACTTAGTATATTTACTAAGTACCCCCGGAGTCATCTTAGAGATATTCCAGGACAGCGGACATTAGGATTGGGGGAAGCACAAAAGATCGACGTGCTCCTGGCCCTACATCAAAAAAATAATAAAAAACAGCCTGCCTTGATATGTGATGATGTAATCGGCTGCAATACTAACTAGTATTCATAGATAGCATATTTTTCATTGGTTGGAAAGGTGGCAGCCCGATGCGGTCTAATGAGCGAAGTCATTAAGTGATTTTTGACCTTGAGTTTGTATTCATAGGGCGTATAATGCTCTGGATGTTGTTCACTGCGCTGATGGCGTTGTACGCGGCGTATTCCGCCAACATCGTGGTACTGCTCCAGGCGCCTTCCAACTCTATCCGCTCGCTCTCACAGCTCGCCAACTCGAAAATCACGCTCGCTGCCAACGATGTTGACTACAACCATTTTGTATTTAAGGTATTTTTATTTCATACTGTATTTAAATTTTTTTTTTTAAATATATAGTGATTATAGCGTCGTGGGTATCGGAGTGAAATTGATGATATTTCAATAAAAGATGATTGATAACTTATTCAAGTATTAAGTTATATAGTTGGTTTCATAGTTTTGTTAAATCTGTATATCTTCAACAATTTTAGCTATACAAGGAGCCTGTCCGAGTGACAATATATAAAAGGATAGACCCAGAAAAAGGAAAAGGTGAATTCTACGACATAAACGATGGAGTTGAGAGAATTAGACAGGTAAAGTTACTTTAACCAACACTGATATTTTTCGGTACTTTAATCCGTTGTAACAAAAGCCATTTTTCAACGAATGAGTTATGGTTGTCATGCAGGCATCTGTGCATGGAAAGAAGCCATTATTAGAATCGCTGCTTCATTCTCTATGGTTTCAGCTTAGGGCCAATTGTAACAAGTACTTTGTAATTGGATAAGCACTAAAATGTCTCTTCCTTTTCTTTCAACTTCTTTGAAGTTGGTTTTTTAGTAATTCTAAGGTTTTGTCTACAACGTCATTTATTAAAATTATTATTTAGCCAAATTTTTTTTTAATATCGCTTGACTGTTTGTTCAAGAGTCCTTTAAAGTTTAAGTTGCAGCAAAATTACATTAAATCAAAATAATGATCGAAATATTGTCGGGATAATGATAACCCGCGTAATATTGTTCCGCGTATCTGAGGAAAAGCCAAGAAAAAACTTATCAAGATTGAGAAGACTTCATCGGTGGGACTAGATTTAGTGCAGGATTTTGACTTTTGACATGAAACACACCCACCCATAAATCCAGTTTGATTTAGGTAGCAGAGCAGTCTTCATAGTGAAGAGAATGCGTCAAATTATTTTTCCCTATAGAAAAGGTTGTTTACCATCTATCTGACTACCCTCAGGGTCTTTTCGCCTTCCACTCGATCGTGGAGCCAGTGTACCGCCGTATCGAAAAGACTTTCCTGGAGATGGAGAAGTGTGACCTGCAGGAGGTGGACTTCCTCAACGGGTTCGACCCCTTCATACCAGTCAAAAAGGACTCTCCATATTTGGATCTGCTGAGAGTGACGTTAGTATACTAAACCATGATTTGATGTTATAAGTTTCAAATCTTAACATCATATCAATGTAAAAACTTATTTCGTAAACAACACGAAAGTAATATGAAATTAAATTGAATTATTTTTTTAATACAGTGTTTTAGAGTGGATTAACTAAATTTTTAATACCTTTTGTAAAGAAATTGAAGTGTTAATTATTTAATTGATTTTTTTAAAGTGCTATATAAATAAATAAATGATTAATGTTAACCGCCGTAATCAATGATTTAGGGTACATATATAGTACCTAAAATACGTAAAGTAGTACCTTAATCTAAATAAAATGTACCTTAGATTTTCTCTTTTTCAATTATGCTACTTAAAGTAAACCTAGGTATACGAAAGTACCTACTTTTCGTGCGTATCCATAGATATTGAACGGAATGACTTAAAGCCGTACAGTAAAAATAATTATTTTGAGGATGCCTCAAACACTGCAGATTTAATAGACAATCAACGTAATTTCACGTTAGTTCAACGTGAAATTACGTTGATTGTAAGATGGCAACTAAAAGCCTTGTAATTTGCCAATGCCTTTAGAATAAAACTCAGATTTCTGTACCAAATTCCAGTTTTAAGCAGGTACGCGAGTCTGGCATTCAATCAGCTTTAGTTAAACGCATGCAAGTGCCGAAACCGCGGTGCGCTAACAAGGTAAGTAACCGACTGACGTAAGGTAAGGACTAGCGTAAGATAAGGACTGAGTACTATCTTTAAAAAAGTTTCAAGAGCGATATCTCCCCAAGAAGCGATTAAAAATTCTCCAGAGGACTCGCCAAGATTCCAAATTCTTTAAAACCGGAGTAAAGGTCTCCTGTGTCTAATAACATTGGTCAGTGCTTAAAATTATTTAAACTACTTTTTCACACAAAGAACAGAATAGAATATTATTTATATTTAGAAAATATTTGTTCTTGTCATAGTTCAGCATATTATGCCCATTGAAATATTTGAATTAATATTTTTTATTATTAATTAATTAAAAAATTATTTAAAAAAACAAAAGGTTATATACTATAAGAATAATAAAGTGAATGTGAAAATAAAACTAAAAAAATAATATTTTTTACAGTTATGATTATTGGTGATATATATTGTAAAATTTATTCGATAAGTCTTTATTAGTTGTATTTAGCGCCACAGTCAAAATACATTAATATGTATGTATGTGTTGTTTATATATAATTATATTCAGTCCAGTTACATTTCATACTCATTTGTAAAACAAGATTGTTAATAAATATAAAAATAAAATTTAAAACCCAGTCCTTTACAACTTTTGCCATTTGTATTTTATTCTAGCTAATAGGTGTCTGAGAAATATTAACTTTTAATACTATTTATTTACTGTACATCGGTAGGAGAGTATTGAATGATATAAGGCGTATTCTTAAATCGAGTGTATAACTTGTTCATAGAAATTCTTTTCCAACAATTGTGAATAAAGGCTGGTCCAATGGTATTGGTAAGAAATGAATAAAAAGTTACTTAACCATATAATTAATCTTCTAGGTGTCAGCATTTAGCAGTGTCGGGCTACTGGACCTACGACCGGTTCTCCTCTTTATGCTTTATGGAATCGGCATCTCAGTCCTCATACTGCTGATCGAAATAGGGTACCATAGACAACGCGTGCAAAGATCCTAAACGTGAATTAAAAAATAAAAGAAACATGTTGTAAGTAAATGATAATGTTACGTTAAATTTTACATTGATATTTCAATAAATGTTTTAAAGGTATATATAGAAAAATATCCAGTCCTTAGATGAGAATAGAACCTACGACCCAACAAAATCCTACCTATGAGTATGCAGGACGATTTTTCTAGTTTAAGATGTTTTACTCCATGAGTAAATATTTTCTTCTGTATAATTTTTCATAATTCGTTTTTAATTACTCGAAGAAAATTAATTACCATCATGTGTCTATGATTGAAAACCCAGTTAGGTGCACTACTGAAATTAGGAGATTATAATAATATCAAAAAGAGAAACCACATAATTTTAAAAACTTTATTTCAGAACCACCAAATCTTAATCCAATTCATAAATTAAACATTAACGTTACAACAATTAGGTGCACTGTAACCGTAACTGGTTTTATCTCAATAAGTACGCTTTTCGTTGAAATTTTTTTTTTCAATGAATGAATAAATGTATTTCTTATTTTATTTCTGTAGTTTCAAAATATACAATAAATTTTATTTTACGTAATGCTTGTTTAGTTTCAGCATTAAATATGTTCTCCCATCAGAATATTACAATAAAATGCCACAATCGCACCAAATTCTAATAAGTAAAGAACAATTATTTTCACTTAAAGCGCAAAGGAAAGCTACTACATATTAATAGATTAGAATCTGCTATAAATTCCTGAGACGATTACTAAAACAGCAACACCTTAAACTTCAATAAAGCCTTTCGGTGTTGCCATAGGGATTTTTTTTTAAATAAGTAGCAGTTCTTTAACTACAAATTAAAAGATTAAAATCTGCTATAAAATCGTGAGACGATTACTTTTAAATTGTTTCGAGGTTCCCGAGGAAAACATTGCGGCACAAGAAATTAAACTCCATTTAAAAAGCGTGCAAAGATCTCGAGGATTTGTGTTCACTCGGGTGACATATATTTCGTGCTTCAGGGAACTCAAAGCATCGAATAAATATTACGAATAGTTATGCCTTCTGTACCGATAGATGGCGTGCAGGTACATCGTATTATAGAAATGTATTGTGTTAAATTTGAATGTACGTTTCTAATATTGTTAAGTGTGCACTTAAATTTATATTGATATAGTAAATAGAGAATGTGGCTCATTATGGACTATATGTTTATGACATTAAGAACTGATTTTTCAATATTCAGACAACTTTTAACTAAAAAATAACTTTGACCAAATGATAGTTTTTCTTTATAAAATATGTCAAAACGTCAAATTTATTCGGTAGATAATTGTTATATGATTATTGCTAAATGGGGCCTAAGATTACAAAGTTATCAAAAAGATTATAATATCGTACAAGATAACTTAATGAGAATAATAGTTGGTGAGAATAATATGTCTAAAAAGTTTGAAATGATAATAAATGCATATAAACTTAATCATTCAAATATTAAGGCTCCAATCAATTTAATATTTCGACTCTATACAATGATAGGAAAAGACATTCTCCGTAATGTAGTGAAAATGCTCTTAAAATAAACTAATTTATAACATGGGTATAAATAAGTAATTTAAAATGACTACAGGAAATAAGTTACTACTCCAACCAAAAATGCAATTAAATAAGCCTAATAACAATTTAGTATATTTTCCTAGGGCACTTGCATGGAAATTATAGTAGTGTGAGTTATAGAAAATTGGGATAGACGAGTGACAGAGAAAGTGCTACGTATCATACATTCCTTACTTTGCACTCGTGAGTCAAAGCACACACACCACACACCAAATTTTCTTAAGTAGAAAACTCACAGAGCTCACTTTTCTATAATGAAATTTATTTATGCGAAGGTTCGCCTGTAATCTTCCCATTTTGTTTATATTTATGGTAAAAATAAACCTGCCGAACGGTTTCGAGTCCAAATAAAAAAAAATATCATAGATAATATTGTAGACTCTAAGAAGAGATGCGAGTAATAGTTAAACCAGTGTTTATGCATTGACATAAAAGTCAAGCAATAGTGCATAAAACCGTGCATCGAGTAGGGCGTAAAAAATGTATTTTACGGATTCTATTGCATATAAAATGGTGGTTTGAACAAGTCTGTCTTTTATTGTATTTTTAAAAAGAAAATAATTTATAGTTAAATAAAGCATCTACCATTTTTAAATAAACGACAGAACTAAGAAAATATTAAAAATTTTAAAAACTTTTTTGTTATTTTTTAATTCCGGATATAAATACAGAAAATTATGTCTTTACGAAATTTGCGTATACCTCTTCAGCTTATCATTGTAAACAGAAACCAGCTAGCGGAAATATCTTAAAGTCAGACAGGACATTAGGATCTACTTAAGCAGCTCGCTGTCTTCAGCCAAAGCCTTCTCTTTGACGAGTTTGTTGAGATGATCAATCAGTCCTTGTATAGACATCTCGCCGTGGACCTTATTGTCACGCGTGCGCACGTTCACGGTGCCAGAGTTTTTTTCGCGTTCACCAACCACTGTAATAGCAGTATAAATTTATTTTAAAACAGGAACACTCAAATAAAGTCTTTCGGTGTTACCATAGGGAAAATTATTAAAATGAGTAGTAGTTTTTTAAATGGATTTTTATTTCAATTTCTTAAAAATGATACTGGCATTGTTTCGTTTCAACTGTAGGGTAAGACCGGCTGCATTGAGGTGCAGATTTATTATGTATACAAATATTCCTTTTTGCATAAAATAATGTTGAGTAAAATTATAAAAAATAAACATTTATTTAACATTAAAGGTTATTTAAGTCTTGTTATGTGCCTGTGCATTTTTCATTTACACTGACAACAGAAACGGATTTTCTTGATGATTTTTCTTACAATAGTTTAAAACTTTAAACATTTTTAACGTAAAATAAACTCACCTAAGATATAGTTGAACTGCGCTAGTTGAGCGTTCCTTACTTTCTTGTTGAGCGTGTCGCCCGCATCAATGTCAACCTCCGACATGAAGCCGGCTTCGTACAACTGCTTGTTCACCTGATGTAAGGAGAAACAGTCAGAATTGGTTAAGAGAAACATTTATTCTTCTCTATACAAACATAGCAATATCAGTTGGTTTCAATGATTACAATTTGAGTTTTGATAAAAAAATTGGGCTGTGTCACGTCATTACCAAAGACAAAGGCGCCATTGACCTTTAAATATATCTCTAAGTAATGTAGTAGAAAATATTAGAAACCTTATAGAAAAATCCTTCAGAGTATATACTAACCTAGTATGATGCCGTTTAAATCTTAGATCTACGAATTACAACGATAGGAAATAACTATTCAAAGTCCATGCAAAACTAATATACGTGGACGTACGTAGGGGTATAATTAAAAAAAAATATAACCTAACCTGTACTGCGTATTCATCGAATACTGGACCGATGGGTACCACACAGATCTGCCGAGGACTGAGCCACAGCGGCCACTTGCCGGCGTACGACTCGCTCAGGATGGCGACCATACGCTCCACTGAGCCGAGGATGGCACGGTGGATGATCACTGGCCGTTTTTTTTCACCGCTTTCACTGTGGGGAAAATAATTTAAAGATTTAAACATAAAATACGCTGATATGTAACAACTGATTTGCTTTTGAAGAGCTTAGAGGACACTCGCACGTCTATCCGAAAACGGAAAGTATCATGTTTCAACAGATTAATGATTGTTCTGGATTCAAGGTATATTAAGCATTTAATATCATTATTAATATGTATCCGTAAATAAGCTATCACAGCACGTATTCAATTAGAAACGGAAATTAGCGAATTCACGTATACATGAAAATTTTATTTCAAATTAGACAGCTTTTATAAACAAATAATGCCTTACAAAAAGTTTTACTTTACCTATGTGTGTTCGTTATGTAAAATCATGCGTACGCGCAACGTGCGTGCGTGCGCAACGTACTATTTTACTGGTGATATCCTACCAAATTAACGTACCAACATTAATTATCCGGTCCGTTTATTCATAATTCACTAAAAACATTCGGATGACGGATATTATGAATCAAAGTCAAAGTCAAAAATATCTTTATTTAAATAGACTCATTTACTAAGTTCTTTTAAATCGTCATAACAGAGCATATGTATGAGAAAAAATAAACAAATCTGCGATCAGACATTTTTAATATCAAAGTGCCATACCTGACATAGTTAAGGTTGAATCTCTCTGGTAGCTGGAAGTCCAGTTGTATGGTGGCGCATTGATGTGACCTCCTAAGTGCGTCTTGTATGGTGATGTCGATCTTAGGCCCGTAAAAGGCGCCATCGCCTGGGTTCAGTTGCCATGGCCTTCCGAATCGCTTTAGCGAGTCTTCTAACGCCTAACAAAAAACGCAAATTTGTTTTATAAAATTGCAAATTGAATAACAGAGTCCAAAATATATATATAGAATTATTTAGCACTTAATTGTACAAGAAAAATTTCATAAATGTGTGGTTGATTTTTCTAAGAAAACTTTTACAATAGTGAACTAATAAGTTCTTTTTAGTTAAAACTTTTTTTACCTTTAAGTAAAATTATATTGGATTCTGAAAACTAAATTATTATAGCTTCGGTACAACACAATTATCTTACAATTATAGGGCAAGTAACAACCACAATACTAACTAACATAAACACAATAATTACTTAACTCTACATAACTCTAAAAGGCCAGTTATAAGTTATCAAAGATACAAATGAAGTATATAGCAGTCAAGTGATAGCACTACATGGACATAAATAGATATGAGAAATGGTTGATCAGCGAAAAGTACTAAAATGTAACGACATTGAAACGACACAATACGTGTTGCGAAGCCCGAATCACACTTACAAAGTTAGTATAAAAGTCACATTAGTATAGGAATAAGATCCGAAATGATACAGTCGGACCGCGGTCCCTGAGCTTACATCAGTTCGGCGGAAGATATTCCCTTTTCGAAATATGATAAAAGTACAATGTTTAAAAGATCCGACCATTTATTAATTAAATCACAACAAAGTACGTTATCAAAATTTAGTTGTCATCTATCTGCATCGCTTGCTCGCTATCATATAAGAATCGATTATTCTGAAGTTGTTTAAAGCTGCTGGATGATGTATTGAACAAATAAATATAATATGGCTTCGAAATTTTGTTAACTCATTAGCCCCTATAAAAAAGTATTTTGTCTATAATTTGTACAATGAAATATTAGCTAAGTGTCTTAATTCGATTGATACCTTTTCAGCTTGATCCCAGGTCTCTAGCTCTCCGAGGTACTTGTCAGGCCTGGTGGACAGCTTCAGTTGGAACGTGAACCCGAAAGTAGAGTACACACAATCAAGGAATTCGAGGCACCCCACCTGAAATCAAAATGCTCTTTATTTAAATGGAATCAATTACTAGGTTCTTTTAAATAGTCAAAAATTAAACAACAACATAAATTCTTCCTTTTGCGAGGAAGGCAAAGGGAACTGAAGCCGATACAGCCATGCTTTATGAAGTTATTTTTTATCGCCTTCTCCACGAAGTTTAAGCGATTAATGGTAGGCTCCGCCATTTTATTAATGACTTACCAGAAAAATACTTTGACAATAGAACGCAATTTTAGTGATTACGATGAAATGATATGAAAATGCAATGTTATATTAATGATAACGATAAATGAACTTAGTCTACAAATATATAATGGAAATGAAATATTTAAAATACTCTCATAAGTCAGTAATCAATGCTGAATGATATATTTACAGCACCCAACCTAACCCGCCATTACGCGCTAAAAACTCCTGAACATTCTTTACTGTTATAAGTAAATGTTACCATTTCCTGTTCAATCTGCTGCGGCGTACAGAATATATGCGCATCGTCTTGCTGGAAGCGTCGCACGCGCGTGAGGCCGGTGAGCGCCCCGCTCAGCTCGTTGCGGTGAAGGACGCCGAAGTCGGCCATACGCAGCGGCAGCTCCCGCCACGACCGGTTGCGGTTGTCGAACATCAAACTGACGCACACACAACCACCAATAAGGCTAATTGAACTTAATATTACCAACATGGGTGCAAGGCTTAGAACTTTGACAGCATACTATGCAGCTACTTATTCAATATAATCCAGCACATTCACACATATGGCACAGCATGTCAACAATAAAATTTATAAATACTTAGTTCTCAATTCCCTTGACGTTGGTGTTTCATTATTTAGATTAGTTTAAAAATCTACCGCAAGAATGATCTTGTGTCTTAAAGCCCAGGGATAGCACATATATTACCACCTCTTATTTGGACTCAGGTTGGAGCCCACATTTAATATTTTGTCCTAAAGTGTATTGAAGTATCCTAAAGTGTATCGAAGTATCCTAAAGTGTATTAAAGTTATTGATAAGTTTATTACAGTTCATGATGTTGCAAAAACCCAGTCTTTAAATTCAATGGAACGAATGTAGATACGCTGGTTACGTGGTGGCGTATTTGGCTTACTTGAACTGTATTAAAGGAAAAACATAATTATTATTTGCCGGATTATGTATAAAAAATAATCATCTCACCAATGCCCCGGGCAGTTCATCGGCTTGAGAGCGAATGTTTCCTTCTCTACATCGAAAGAGAACATGTTGTCTGAGTAATGCGCCCAGTGGCCTGAGGTCTGCCAGAGTTTTGCGTTGTACATGTTAGGAGTCACTACCTCCTGGAAGCCGCGGGATCTGTGAACATAAGGTATTCCCCTTTTTACTAACTAATATCCAAGCGCATGTCATGCATCCATGATTGATTTTGTGTATTTTTGTGATAAAAGAAGGTCTTATATTTTCACTTATTTTAGTGCACGTAGGGAGTGAGATATGGCTGGTTATTTGCTTGAAAGAGGAATTTAGTGTTAAATACGTTTTGTCAAACCTTGAACAAAATTGAACTACAATTGTTGTGTTTAAAATTTGTTTAATTGATTGAGCCGCGATCATTTTCATCGGGGCCCTTGGAAAATTATAAAACATGAAATTGGATACATTTGGTGTTAATTTTGGTATAAATCAGATGCATTTTCATACTATATGTAATTTCAACATTAGGATGTGGTGTGTACTAAAAAAAACTGAGACACAATACTTCTAAAAGTCTTTATCAACATAAGACTCCTTTGCCTTCCCTTTGCATTGAGTCAAGTGTGTAACAAAAATGGTTAGTATTTCACCGGCGATCTACGAATTGTTTAGAACTTTATAGAGTCCGTTTCTTACCTGTATTGTTCCCTGATGAAGTTAACTAGAGTATTGTATATGTGTGTTCCTCGCGGCTGGAAGAAACACGACCCTGGCGACAGCTCGTGAAAGAAGAATAGCTCTTGTTCCTATACGAAATGAACATATTTAATATTCATCAGATATATTGAATAGAAATTCATCATGAATTGTTTAATCATCTCACCCTGCCTATCTTCCTATGGTCTCTTTTAGCTGCCTCTTCCTGTATTACCTCCCATTCCTTTAACTGCTTAGGTTCTGGGAATGATACGCCGTATACTCGCTGCAAGCTCTCTGCTTCAGCCTTACCTTCCCAGTATGTGGATGAACTCTATTAAAACATAAAAACAAATATATTAATATATTAATACTCTGTATTTAATTGTTTAAAGGCAATACTGCCTTACTGCCGTCAATATGTGGCAAAACAATTCCAACTATAGACAGTTGGGTATGTTTTTATAATATATTTTTTTTTTGTTTATTGGCATTATTGAAACTTCCTGTTTATTCAGAAGCTTTTAGGCAAAAATATCAACAAATAGAGTGTTTCGTAATTTGTGTTAAGCAATCTCCTTCTTAACCCTACAGAACACATACTAAACACCTAAAATACATTGACAGGTACTTGTTTATGTGACACAATTATACACAAATATCCCAGAGAAAAGGTTATATATTTAAAAACTAAAAACCAATGTACTTTCGTGGCTGTTGCCGTAACTTCAGTGTTTTGAGTATAAAATAGCGAGTATCAGCTGTCAGATATTTTATCAACACCACTAATAACTTGTTTAACAAACTTGCCAACTGTATACCATAAAATATTTTTTTTTTTAATATTTAATAAATATTAATATTCAATAGAAAAATATTGATATAATTTTTATTTTTATGATTGAGAAAAACAAGTCATAAATAGAAAATCAAAAATATAACAATTAACCCAAGGCAACAATTACTTATTATAGCTAAAAATTGTGATCTCTTAACTTGGTAACAAGTATCGTGATATGTTTCATTCGTTATTTCAAATTAATTAATAGACATCATGATACAACAAATTAAAAAAATATTTCTTTTTTTGGTCTTTTTGTTAATTATATTATATATTTTTTACCTTGGTAACCTTCAGAGCCTTGACTTTCCCAGTGTGCCTTACATGTGGGCCTCTGCACAAATCGATTAGGGGTCCACATCTGTAAAAAATGCTTTGTTATGTTTCAATAATTCCAAAAAGTAGCTCTTCTTTTCTCGGAATATTCGGAAGATCTGAATCCGAATTAAGGGTTGTAACTTAACCACGACGTACGTAAATTTCAATTGTTAAATCACATTAATTCAAATTTTATAAGGAACCAGAAAAATTTTAGTGGACTATAAAATAAAAAATTTGGGAACCTCTGATGTGAAGCCCACTTTATACTTCTTACCTATAAACAGTAGTAGTAGGTGTGTTGACTTTCTCATTCAAGATACGCACTTTGAAGGGGTTGTAGTCAAACATTTTAAGGAGCTGTTCCTTTGTCAGTTCTAAACGTTCAAACGGTTGCTTTTCCTTTGCTATTTTCTTAACTAATGTTTCCAAAACTGGGTAGTCTGTGGTGGAAATCTGTAAAGGATTAAACAAAACTTGTAACTTTGATACCATTTTGCACATAATCTATATAGTTACTTAGAAATTAATTACTAATAAATTTAGTAATTAATTTACTTACTCCTCTCTCAGGATAAAACATGTCATAGTAGAAGCCTTCTTCAATAGGTGGGCCATAGCACAAACAACCGCCATATACCTTTAAGAAAGTAAATACTATTTAGGCAACTTTATTACAGAACAACAAAATAAATTGCAAGATACACAGTCAAACAAACAATGTGTGTATTTTCATCCATACCAGAGTTAAATTTTTATAACTGAAGAAGCTATTTTTAAATTCATCACAAAGAATTATAAAAACAGATTTTTAAATAAAATTTGATCAAAACAAACATTAATTAAAAAGCTTATTCTAAGATGACGCTTTACAAACATTTGTAATATTTTTAGCCATTAGAATATAAAGCTATGTATAATAATAATATTTCTCACACTCACACCTATTTTCTAGTGAAATTATACATCATTAAGAGCTTGTGTTATGGATAATAAAAATTCAGAAAAGATAGTAATATCTATATAAATATCAGAAATATACTAAATGAACATACAAATTAGTTATCTTCACATATGGACACCTATACTGCTTATCATCAGGTGGTGTCAAATAATTTGCTCATATTATAAAAGAAAACATAACTTTTATATTAACTATTTTTTTTTAAATAAACAGCATTTACCCTCTCCATGGCTTCACCCAGCATGTGAGCAGAGGAATGCCAGAAGACAGCCTGAGCATCTGTATTATCCCACCGCAGCAACTCCAACTTACAGTCCCCTTCGAGCGGCCGGTCCAGGTCCCAGAGCTCATTATTGACTCGCGCGATGATCGTCGAGTCAGCTAGGCCCTGACTAGAGGGAGAGAATGTGGGTCTTCATAACAATCAATCAGTGAAGGGGTGGACACTAAAGAAGTGTTATTTCACATAAGTTTCTAAGCTTTTGTTTCATCTTCAAACAGTTATCTAAGTTAATAAGTTGGCTAAATAATTGTAATAATAGGTGATATGGTGAAATAATATTATATTCTTCTTAAGAAAAAAAATAGTTATGTCAATTGTAATTAAAGATTAATATAGTTTGTGCTGCCCATAACTAGTTGTTATTGTAAAAAAAATGCAAGAATAAAGTTCATGCTATGTTAATATTATTTCTGAATGTTTATCAAATTGATAAAATATCTAAATAAATATATAACATTTTACCATCAACACATTTAAGAAAATAAAACCAGGCTTATATAAGCTTTGTAGAAAAATATGTCACAAAAAATATACTCCCACAACCCTCTAAACTATAAAAGAAATTTTGTCTGGATTTTACCACTTAACAGGTTAACAATATTGTATTCTAGTTCTAAAAAACTATACAAAAATTAATATTACCATTCTTCTATCACATTTCTATACAAATTCCACCCAGTTAATAAATACTTACTATTCTCTCCAAAACTCGCTAGCCAGCAGGTAAATAAGGGATGTGGTTACTTTTTAATAAAACTCACAGCTTTACGAGATTTTTTACATGGAAAGCTTAGCTGCCATAATTTGACAGAGTACAGGCAAATGTTATAAATTAATTTCATGATACTGTTCTATAAATTTTGAACATATAATAACGTATAATAACGTCAAATAAAGTTCACGAGCTATTTGTTTCATTAACAAGACAACTGTCTAACATGTGTATTAACAAACCAAAGACATAACAAATACAATTATTTTTTTTAATCTTGCCAATAATAAAAAATGCAATGCAGGCTTTAAAATTGTGCAGTGATGCAGATAAATAAATACAATATAGAGTAATAATCAGAAGTAGACAGTTTACAAATTGTTATTTATTTTTCGACTTACACTTTACTAGCACTTATTTCAAAAATTTACTACAAAAATATGGATATCATATAATCATTATATGGTAATAGTTATAATAGTTATCATGTGCATATTAGATTCCCCTTTATCTATCACACTTAATGCTAGCTGTAAGCATCATCCAAGATAATGCAAACAAACCTGATTCCTTTGGCTACATCATAAGGTGTTGTTCTCCATGCATTAGCTTGTACTGTTTTCCCATCAGGCAGTGTCACCACGATGCTCATTTCTGGTAATGATGCTAGTTTCTCAGCAAACTCTGCCTTATATTTATCCCATAGTGTAATACGTTTTTGAATATACTCGGGCCATGGGTTCAACTCTGAGACACTAGACAAATCTTCTTTTTTCTTTTTTTCCTTCATTGCTTTTGCTTTAGACTGTTAAAGAAGCAATTAATATTTTAATGCAAGAACTTATTTGTATTCAATTACCTAATGAAGAAAAATTTAAACATATTCAATGTGTAGACCAATAATATTGTTTGTTGTATTGGTATGAAATTGGTCATAATATTATCTAAAACTGATCTCAATTTTTTAATTAAATTTGTATTTATTTGTACCCGGGGGAATTTCTAGATGGTTAAAAAATATTTGTATCTCGCCTACAGAAATACGGCTGTGTTTCGACTTCCACGTAAAAAAAAAAAATACCACAATACGGTGACAAAAAATAATATTAGCTTGTACGCCAAATAATATTAAATCTCCACTTGTACAAATAGTTGAAATACAATATTTGTAAAATTATAATGACGTTAATAATTAGCAGAAATCAGAATTTTATAATGAATCATTTCTGACGAAATATGCCTACAAACCCATGTGGCATAGCCCTCTTTGAAGCGGACCACGCACCCACCACGGTTGTTCAGCAATTTTAGCATCACTTACACTATAAACAAAAACAACATGGGAAATTAAATAATTTATCTAATGTCCTGCCTTTTCGTTAATATTTAAGTTTTGGATGTCTTCGGCGGCGGTATCACCCATTGCAGATGTGTTGCAAGCTTGACAAATGACAACTAACTGACAGTGACAGTGACAATCTATGTCACATAGACTTGTTTTTTTTTGTAAAAAGGAAACTGAAGCCCAAAATGAATGGGCTTCAGTTCCCTTGGCTTTCCTTTTATTTATGACTTCGAGATACCGGTGTAACGTATACTACGCGACTAACATTATGGCCGCCTCATTTAATTAATGTCTTACGAGAATTTTTTTTTAAACAGAGATTGTAGCGATTGCGATGAAATGATGAGCAAAAGAGAATAACATGATACTATGATTTTAAACAAATGAACTTACTTTACTAATGAATGAATGGAAATTTAACATTAAAATCTCATCATATATTAATAAAATAAATAAAAAAATTATTACATAAAATTCTACATAACCAGCCAGTTAGCAACATACAATATACGAAATAAAATATATAGTACCTTACCGAAAAAAACTCCTCCTTTTTGTTTTTTATTAAATTCTCCTTAATATAGTGAAGGCAATGGAAACAACATTTACCTACGTTTTATGTATTTATTTATTCTCGATTGACACTGCAAAACCGGTGTAACGTAACTCTTTGCACTGTAGAGTATTTGACGACTAATGGAAGGCACCACTTCCTATCATTTGTATATTTTTTAAAGGAATGCAATGTTACTATGTTAAGTAAACAAATAAAAAGAAATAGGTTCACATTTATATAATAAATAAAACACTATTTTTATAAAAACTTAGCAAACGAATCTACACCACATGATGATAAGCAGTAGAGGAGTCCATATGTGAACAATTTATACAATATAATATTTTTTAACACCTTAGCTACTTTATTGGACAGGTGACTAGGGTAAATGTACTTTTAAGCGACTTACGAAACAGATTTTAATTCTAGAGTTTTTACTTTTATCATTTCTAAGTAGTGCGTACATATTTTCTATGTATATTTTTCTATAAATGTAATAAAATTCAATCACAATAAATTAAACTTATTTTCATGATTTCGTCGCTTCTTTATTTTCTTCGTGTACCCATTTTTCCTGTAAATAAAAAACCGACCGTTAAATGCGTAAAACCTAAATTAATCGATAATCGATCGATCTCAAGACAAGTTCCTCCCTGCATCGGAAGGCACGTTAAGTCGTTGGTCCCGGTTGCTAAGGCAACCGCTTTCACCCACCAACGCGTATTGGGGCAGCATGGTGGTGGCTCCGTGTAGGAATGCCTGTGCTTAGCAATAGAGCATATATAGGCTGTTGATGATGATGACGACTATAAGCAAACGTAATATTTTTTTTTGAGTAGTTAAATATTGGAGCATTAGTAAATTTGTGGTCGAAGTCTCCAATACTAGTGCCAGAAAATTTTGCTCTTCCTTAACTTAGGTTTTAATATCAAATTTTGTACCGTTTACTATCTACTATACACTTTAAAAATGTATATTGTTATACTTTAAAAACTTATAATAATATTAATCTTAATATAAATTTATAATAATAATAATTAAATTAACTGAATGAATGTGTCTGTGCATGTAAGTGTTTGTGATTGCATGTTTAAATTTTATTAGATAATTATTTTATACAGTCAGCTTCTTTAATTCTTTCGGTTTTGTACACAGAAGGGAAATAATCAAAGAAGCTAATGTAAAATTTAAGAGGAGGTTCAGGGGTATATATTTTAATTTTTGCTAACATATAATATGTCAACAATGAAGATTCAACATACAATCTATAGTAGAGGATCTCAATCAACAGTACAGGCAACGATATGCCGATGCCATACAACATGAAGAAGAGCACTGGCTGTAAATCCAGTAGACCCACGCTGCTGAAGGCGAAGACTTTGTTATAGCATCGTGGCTTGGGCACCTGCATTCGTTTGATCAACGCAGACTGGATACCCGACTCGCGAATCTGTTTAAATCTGGAAATTTACAACACCACGTTACTCGTCAGTAAAGTACGGAGTAGACTTTAATTGGCTTTAATGTTTTTATTGATACCTCACCCTAAAACCCTGAACGTTGCAAGATATGGATACCTTGTGTCTGGTTTGTGGGTAGGTTCTCTTCTCCTCACCAGTAGCAAACAAAAGAGAAATTACCCCCACTCAACCTAACAATTTTAATTAGGTACCGAGATACAGACTGATATTAGGAAACATTGTAAAAGTGATTCTAGAGTAAGGTGAAATAATATCACACAATTGTTTGAAGTTCAGGACATTTTCTACATCATCATATTTAATAGCGACACAAACACGACTCTGATCACTTCCAAGTAAGGCGAATCCTTCTTCACTGGAGTGAAGGCATCAAATCCGTTGATGTAGTCCACCTCGGTCAGGTCACACTTCTCCGTCTCTTGAAAAGTCTCTTCGATGCGGCGGTACACTGGCTCCACAATAGAGTGGAAGGCGAATAGACCCTGAAATTTACGGAATCTAACTAAATGTAACTATAGGAAAATTTTCTTGACTATTACTCTATATTACTATGTTTTTCTCAATTTAATTAGCGGACCAATTCACAAACTATTTTGGCAACTAGAGTACGGAGAGAGACATGGAGAGAGCCACTGCTTTTTCAATATGGCGTTATTATATTTGCTTGTTACTCAGCAACAGATAAGAAATTTGTTGCGTAAATCCCAGCTGAATATTAAATACTTATCCAACCAGATAAAGTAACTTATTACCTGTCTTATCCTTTCAACCCCTTCATGAATTTTATAAAGATTTGCTCGTCCATTTTCTGGTATAATCCTTCTGTAAATTCCTACGTGAGTCGGATCTTTGAAAGACTGGAAAAGCAAATTTGGTGATTATACTCAAGATGCTTCGAGCGAGGAAATCTTCAGTGGATTTTTTATATTTACACTCAAGACGAAGCGGGTGTAGTCAACGTCGTTGGCAGCAAGCGTGATCTTAGAGGCAGCAAGCTGCGTAAGCGAGCTGATGGAGTTGGAGGGCACCTGTAGCAGAACCACGATGTTTGCCGAATAAGCCGCATACAACGCCATCAAGGCCGCGAACAAAACCCATTCCATTATGCGACCTGAAGAGTTAATCTATTTAATTCATACTTATTACTTAAGTATTTTCTGAACACAGTCCTTAGCCCTTAGCGAGAATGAGGAAGCCCAGGCAAATTTGTCCAATATCTTGTATCAATGAACAGTCTCAGGAGCAGACTAACACTTTAGCACCATGTTACACCAAGTATTGGGTTTCAAAGTATGATAATATATAATATAACTATTACCGTAAAATACATGGTACGACTGTACAATCTACAGCAAAATACAAAAATATTTAAAAAAACTATCTATTACCTGCAGTTGCGAAAGGAGTCAGATTTAGCTAAACAGTGTATGTATATTGTCAATTTGTAACGAACCGGGAGCTCTCCTGGTCTGCATGAAGCACCCCTGCTGAGTCACGGCGCTCAATGTCAGTAGCAAAACATCTCCAATGCCACCATTAGGTTGTGTACGACTCTGGAAAATATTTAATAATTATAACCAATTTAGGGTTCAATGACCCTAAGTTTGCAGTATTGTGAACCAAAATTATTGCGAGACTGCAAACAACACGACAGGGCTTTGTATTAAGATATTAATAAGTATCGTATGACATATATTCTATCTTTTTTAAGCATGTGAGTATGGATGATGTAAAAGTAAAACTTTACTGCTTTATTTGCTGTTACCGATGATAATAAGGTTAACATCATTACAAAATACAGAAAGAAAACTTTCAAAGTTCGTGGGGTAAGTAATTTTGATATAGTTAAATATATTAAAAATATATTATTGGATAATTCAAACAATTTCTATAAATTTCATTTATTATCATTTTAATTAACGAAATATTTAATAAAACTATCGAACTAAGTTGCCCCGGTATACATTCAAACTACCACGGCGTGACGTCATCCTGCAGTGTCCGTTTCTTAAGAGAGTTGAGGGCGATTAAAAAAATGTGTTATTTAAATTGTAATATTTCGGGGAGTTCCCAATATCGAAATAATTATTTTAGCAATGTTTCTAATTAATAACACGCTGAACAAAAATATCTATCACGCAAAAATATATATGCATGAATAGGCATATGTGAGATTGTTGTGCTCAAGTAGTAAATAAAAATTATCCATCTAACTTCATTAGAAGTCACTACTTGTTGAGTTTTATAATTAATTCTAAGTCAAATCAAAACTCTACTTCTATAGTCTCGCATATTTTTTTTATTACAGCCCAATGCTAATGCTTACCTGGCCCAAAGAAGCTTCCCATTTGCTGGTTAGATATAAAGTAAGGGTAGATGCAGCCAAACACACCGCCACCGCTGCCCACACTCTTGCAGAGAACGGGAGCAAGAAGATGTTGGTGATGTAAGCTAGCGGTGGCTGACGGAATACGAACCGTACATGAATAGGAACAACCCTGTCCGTGTATGTAACCACATCAAGTCTCTCTGCGGTGACTATGCAGTTCGTAGCTAAAATGTTTAAATTAACAACAAAGCTTTCGATAATTTTCTTTGTTTTTTTTAATTTAAGAAGCCGCATGGAGGAGCTTACCACAGGCACAAGCTACCCTTAAATTTTAAATATCGATTTTTAGTGCCCGTCGTTTTATAAGCCATAAGATATTTCAAGTGAATAGTTTTGGCAGAACCCAGATCATCCCCGAGCATTGGAATTACCGAGAATATTATAAAACAGGAGTTGTCCCCACAACTCAGGGATGGAAGACTCAATGATGATAAAGATTTTTAAAGTCTTGCTATTTCAACTAGACAACCACTGACGCACAATATAATGTTGACATTATAAAACGACAAAACTTTATATTTTCGTTATTATTATTCGTGTGATCGGTACGACTATTTTTTATGGGTCATGGATATTAAAAGAAATAATAGAATAGGGGAAAGAGCCCTATGCAAGTACCCTCGCGCTCTCCCGTGATTCGGTCCGTATGCCGCAAGGTAGACAGGACCATGGGTTGGTGGAAGGGTTATGGATATTAGTATATTTCTGATATTTATATACATATTACTATAGATATTTTTTTCCTGAACCCATAACACATCTCAGCTCTTAATTATGCTTACTTTGGGCTGGATATTATAATCAAGTTAATTAAAGTAGTATCGTTTCAAGGATATTATTAATAATAAAAATCAAATGTATTCAATGAAATTGTTATGATATATGGCTTATTAATCATGGCTACGAACATTGTTATTGATTGCACCGAAACAAACAAGACATTGAACGGTATTTGGAAACATCGTACATTGGTGTGCAGCGTTGCCGAAGTTATGTGTCACGTGTGGTGCGTCAATTGTTGCCTAGCCCTGATAAGCATCATTATCCCATGGATATCATCCACATCCTATGTTTACAGATGGACACAAGCGTTCGTACATGGAAGAAACTCCATAATAACACACCATTGGAAAATAGCGCCATTTTGCTGACCCAATATGGATTGATGGGTGAAAGCGATTACTGCAACAGCCAACAAATGGAGATTGAGATCACATTTATTGACCGATCCAAGAAATGGCTAAAATTTATTTGTTTTTGTTATCGAAACCAGTGTGCATGGCACATTACGCCATAGTTCAAGTATGCCTATTTCGTCATCATACAAATTCATTGAGCGGGGGTTGTACGCGCCTGATATGCATTATTTACGTATAATTACTTATTTAAGCTCAAAGATGGCTTCATATCGCAAGTATAATAATATTAGCTGATCATAACAAATTGAAAAACGCATAAGTATTTTGTTCTAATCAGAAATTGCAATAATCAAAATTATTCAAGAATTATTCTCGGTAATGTCACATGAACTCCACTGCTTGCGCCCGCCATAGACTGGTTATGTAGTCTATAGCGCTCGCACAGATCAGCCCAACCAAAAACGACATCCTTACAAGCTATTATCGCTCGAACGGAGTCAAAGTCGACTTACTTATTTCCTTTTACTGTGATTTTACCAATGAGCTCCTCACATGCATAAACAGTGCCCAGCATATGCAGTGTGTACTGTCACGAGTTTGTAAAGTGCTGTCATAGGTCGTTTTGTACTCTATGCGCTTAGCAAAAAAGATTTTAATTTACCCAAATCAGCTTTGTTTGTTTTGATGTCGTTGATCATGCCGGACCACCGGCCATTCACCTGGTATCCCCAGCGATAACTAAAGATGTTCTGAGGCGTTGCATTCAGCATCTCGAAGGAGTGCCTAGCGCTTATCCAACAGACCTTCGTAGCGGCATCATATTGTAGGTCTCTACAAGTTGTTAGGTATTCAGAGATAGGTTTAGTTGTTGACTGATCTGATAGAGTGTGGTGATTGACAAGGTTTATCTTGACGAAAACGTTAAAGTTTTAGGGTGGGTTAAAACCAATTTATGTATAATATTTAAAATGGCCTTGATAATACTAAAGTCATACAGGTGTGATGGGTATTGAAATGATAACTATACACGAATGATACAATGATAATAAATATAAATTAATAATATGTATATTCATTATCACAATCCTTACATAGTTTATGACTATAAAAAACCTATGATATTCTTTGCGAAAAATGGAATTTGTTAGGAGTGACATTCTGGTTAAGTAGACAGTCTACTGGCCACGACTGTCTACTTAAAAAGAACGTCAGTGCTTTAGTCCGCCATGTGAACATTTTTATAGATATTAGTGTTTAAATAAATAAATATTACATGCATACTTTTCCATTATCTAATATCCATAACACAAACTCTTAGCAATACTTAATTTAGCAGTGGAAGATATCAATGTTGTCAACATTGATATCATTATACATTACCATTGGGTATTTTCCTTTAATAATTTTAATTAATATATATTTTTAATAAAAAACTAAATAAATGATATAAATTCGAGTTCCAGCTGTTTTTCAAATACTTTATAAAAGTCAAACTGTCAATCATACCGTTTTTTCAAAAACTTACATTAATTCTCCCCTTAGTAGCTGTTCCTTAGTCTTATTACTATCTTGAACAACATTAGCCATTGTGAGAGGTTGACCCATCAGGTTCCTTCTCCGTCGGAAAAGTTCCTTATTCGGTCGAGTATCGAACAGACTTCCGTTATAGTAACCACGGGGTGTGGATTGTATAGAATGGTTCATTGATGGCCGATGAACTGAATACAAAATAACAAGAAAAACATCACTGAAAAACTATTATCTACTGGAAGAACTGAATGTTCTCTACTGGATGAGATTTCTTTAGAAATAAGTAGTACCGGTGTACATTCTGTGTCTAATATATTTTATTAAATTGTTAAATAAGTAATTAAAATTGTTGGTTACTAAATATAACTTGCAGAATAAGGTATATTAGTTAATGTTGATATTTTCGTTTCTAATATTACTGTCAACATCAAAGTACTCAAAAATGCCCTCTACTCTCGTCCTGACAGTGTCAACTCCGCAGTATATTAGATTATTAAGTTCTAGTCTATATTATATTATATTAGATTATTAAGCATGGTCAACTTTTGCTGTTATATTTTCAAACTGTCTATATAGTCTAGGATTAATTTTATTTGGTTTCTCAGTTTCTTGTCATGCATTTATATTTGTCATCATTGTAATCTGTCTTCTGTATGAATGAATCTATGAAGTACATTAAATGGTGGTCTCTGATGTTTCGATGGCTTAGACAAATAAGAGGAACATAGCCATAGAAAACGAAACCCTACATTCATGACTATAAAGACGTTCCTTCAAGTTTCTTTTGTAGGAAGTGTACAGATTTCTGTCTGCTTTTTGTTTGACTGGCGAAAATAACTGGAATGATATTGTAAAAAAGCTTCAAATGCACAAGAAATGGAATACTTTGCCAGCACACATTTTCTCTGCTTCTAACAGTCCTGGGTCCTTCAGAGGCGTGAATCTTGAAGGTCAGCAGAATCAGCAAGGCGGAAATGGAGTAATAAAAAGATGGCTAGTGCGAGTGAAACTATGCACTGCACTAGCTACCTTTTTATTTGGACTACTTTTCTGCTTACCACCAGGTAGAAAGGATTCATTTGCTTGATCTTACTAAACAAACAAAAACCAGTATGCTTAAACTGTTAAGCCGAACACTCCAGAAACGATTACTTTTCGCCTTGAGGTTTCTGAGGGGATCAACTAATTATGATCTGATGCAGTTAAATCAAAATTTATTACAGAGGAAACTAAACTCTGTGGTCGAGTAATTTGGGTGTAGTTAGCTTTCATTTTCGGCCTTATTCACCATTTACTATCAGGTGAGATGAAGGCCAAAGCACCCATAATATTAAAATAATAGCATCTCAATTTACTAACGTTCAGTCAAAATGAACTTCTGTCCAGTATTCTCTGCCAGCACCAGATCACTGTCAGTCAAGATTGGACAGCTCCAAAGAGTCGTGTTGACGGGGTTCACGTCACTAGATGAAATGATCAACCAGCGGTGCGGGAATCGGAAAAGCTTCTCTGACGATGCCTGAATGGGTTTCAATTTAATTCAATGGGTAACAAGGTTTATGTTTTGTATTAATTTTATAGTTTTTTAAAGTTACTTGCACCGGCAAAGTTATCTATGTTACGAGAAAGCTAAAGAACTACTTATTTATCCTATGCCATTTTTCAGTTAAACGGAGAAAAACGATTGATTTTTGTGAAGGTTTCCTTATATTAATGTTACCTTTTCATTGGTATTTGTTTAACTATAAACGCTAACCAGCAGTGTAATTTTTCAAGGTTATTATACGTATAAATTGAGATTAAATTGGTGTGTATTTCATTCGAATTAAAAATTGGCACTTATAGCAAGTTACATTTTGTTAGCACTTTGAAAATAGTTGTGATAATAGTTGTTAAAATATCAGAGCTCAGGCAGACTTGAGTATAAGGATCATAAAAATATATTCCTTTAGGTAAACTCACCTATAAAGGAACTTTATATGATTCTAAAGAAACTGCTAAGAAATGAACATTAACGAAAATGTATTATGAAACAATCTTACATAAAGCAGAACTTCACTTATGTCTGGACATTCCAAGTCAGCTAAGAACAGTAGATTGTGGTCAAAGTAATTGTATTCGACCGGCGGGGACGTAGAGCATCTTATACCGGCTTTGTTAACTTCATTGGTCAAGTTTATTTTAAACTCTGCAATCATTTGAACGGTGGTTTGGAAAAAAATATAACATTTTTTATTCAATTTTACTATTGTAAGGGACGTTTTTTAATGCCTATTCTTAAAATGCCCTTACATCCATTACAGTCACAAATACCAGGTTTATATTTTTATTTATAGAATATTTATCATAAAATAAAGGATTTACAAAACAACCAAATTAAATAACTTTTCAAAAACGTAGTCTAATAGTGAACTATTTTGTATTAGGATTTACATTTAAGTATAAAATCTTACTAGTTGTAAAGTAAAAACAAATAAAATACATACTTTTCCCCCAACACAGCTTACTGTATAACAAATACGTAGGTTTATCTTCATTGTTAATGAAATCTTTTATAAATTTTATAGTGAAATCATTTTTTCCAAGCACATAATAATATCTCGTTAGGACGAAAAATACAATAAAAATTTTCATGGTCATCAAAATATTCTACTTTACGTATGTGATATTTTTTGCATCAAGAAATAGTAGTGAGCAAAATAGATTGTGTTTGGTTTTACTTAAATATTCGAACATAGAGTTAGTAGTTTTAAATAATAGTTACAGAAGTACTACCTGTCAACTCGTGAAAAGCTAATAGGTAATTTGCTTGTCAAAGAAAACAAAGACGTTTATTTTCCACTTACATATTTAAAACGTGCTTTCTACCTATACCTACCTACACGAGTGAAATAAGTCTATATTAGTAAAATTATTGACTAAACATTTTTTTAGTAGTGCAATATTATTGATGAAACTGGTGTCTCTAACGCCTTCTCTGTCTTATTACCATTCTGAAAAAAAAAACAATTTAATTTTAACACCATCACAATAATTAATAATGATAGACAAAATAGAGTACAGAAATTAATAGTTAACACCAGGGTATGTAAAACGAAATACAAAACCGAATTCAATCAGTTGAAAGAGCAGCTGGCTATTTTGGTTCTGCATTTTTAAATCATACATAAACTTTAAGGATTTATTGGTAATTCAGAGTTAATTATCATCTATAAACACCAACAATATCAAGGGAAGGCCTTCGCATTGCTGGAACGTTGACGTTTTGGAGACAGAGGAGGTTATTGCATCTTTTACCCTGAAATTACATCTAGCTTGCCCTTCTATCCGAAACACAGGGAACTTTTCGTCATGACACCATGACTAAAAGAGAGAATACAATGTAAACTACCTATTTTATAGCATCTTATAGGAACAGCTCAAAATTGGCAGCTATTTCCAAGCTTATTGGGATGCCTATTCTAAAGTCAGCTAACCATTTAGTTCGAGATATCGCTTTGAACAATTCTATGATCGTCAAGCTTGGACCACTCTTCCACTGACATTCTGCTTCGGTATTCTATCGGACTTCATCATTATACAGATATTATCATGTTTCACCTGTGCTTTTATTTTAAACTATAGTATTATATTTGATCAAATGCCATTCAACATGATTTTTTGTTGGGACTGTCAAATGCTTTTGATATTGCCCGATGGTAATGACACGCAGATCTTGGTTATCAATTTTTACAGGGTGATTTTTGTCTGGAAGCTTCTGTCATTTAATTCACAATTGCTAGATTCTCCATGGCGCTCAAGTTAACGCCATTGTAATACTTAAGTACCATTCACCCTTAAGGGTGAATGGTACTGTAGTAGTACTAAGAGTATTAACACAAGACTCAATTTGACAATCAACCGTTTACTCGCATAAGTATTGGTAAGATGATAACTCACAAGCGATGGTAAGCTATTTCCAACAGCAACACTGCTGGAGCCAATAGGGTTCCGTACAGCGTCGTCAGCAAAACTGAATACATTTCCGTAATGCCGACGCTGCTGAAGGTGGACACGGAGCCAGAGCACTTAGGCCGGGGCACGTTTAACCGCCGGTGGATGCAGTATTGAAGACCAGACTCTCGTATTTTAATAAAACTGTTGGACAAATAAGTCACCGTTAATTTTAAAATGTATGAAATGTGACGTGCAAATAATTTTTGGACATAATTAAGACCGGCATGTACTTCACTACTAACTCTTCACTCTACTTGCTTTATCTAAGTTATCTGATGTCCTCTTTTGAATGATGGGCACATTTCAAGAATAGAAATTACAAGTGAGCTTGTCATATTGTGGGTTGTAAAATAAATATTTCAGGTCTATCACACGTGCTACTGGAAGAATGGGAGATGGTGGGATAAAGTAAAAAAAAACCGATGTTTTCAATTTCACTTTGTTGTGGTTTATCGAAAATATCTTAATTAAAACATAGGAGAAATAACAAAATATTTTCAAACAATTTTAGTCACGTCACTAAGATAACCATGGACTTACATAATAAGGATCAGAAGCCTTACCTAATCTTGAATAACTCCTTAAACGGCGATCTTTTCTGCCCAGGTAACCAGGGGTCAATAAGGTTTACGTAGTCTATCTCTACTAGGTCGCATTTTTCATCCTCATGGTATTTCTCTTGTATTAGACGGTAGCCTGGATTAGACTCCATGTGAAAGGCAAATAGACCCTGAATATATATCAAAAATATCATTATAAAAACGACAAGGTGATTTAATCATAAGACATTTGCATACTTTACTTGTCTTATCTTTTCCACTCCTTCCTCCATACTGTAGAAATTAGGTTTCTTTCCTTTCGGAGCAATTTTCTTGTCGTAAATTGCTTTGCGTATTGGATCATTAAGTTTCTGCAAATGTTAAATAACATCAGGATTGATTTGTTTTAAGATTAAGAATTATTTTTGTTAATAGAAAAGTAATATAGAATGATAATAAAATGAAAAATGTGAAATGTATATAAGTGTGTGTATGTATGTGTATTGTGAGATGTATATGTCTTTTACAGAAGAACCATTGGAGACTAATTAGTAATTAGCAATGTATATATAAAAAGTACTTTCCAATACTTCACAATAGAGGCGTTGATGTTGTTTTCATATAATTTGAAACTGATTGAAATTCCCACTACGGGTATAGTTGATTGCTATTTTTGGGTTCAAAGAGGAGCATATACAAACCTTAAAGAAATACCTGTTGTACTCAAAATCGCTTGCTCCGACCTTAAGCGGTGAGTTCAATAGATCCTGTAAATTTCTAACTGAGGAGCTTGGCGCCTGAAGCAGTACTACGATGTTGGCAGAGTATGCAGAGTACAGGATAGTTAGAGCCAGGAACAGGAGGAGTGTGACAGTCCGCCCTAAGAAAATAATTTGTGGGTAATATATTGAATATGCCTGGAGGCCTGTCTCATTAATGAGTCGTATAAAGATTATTGATGATGATACTGGAACTAAAAATGACTACTAAAAGAAATCAACTATTCAATTACGCCTGCCAACTATTTAATTACGATTCCCAACTTTCCAACTTCCCAACTTCAGGAGACTAAAGTTGTACATGAACGATATGAGAAAATTTTAAATTTACTTAGATAATTATCTTTTAATTGTGTTTTTAATCTGGTTTTTGAGGCTATTTATAATTTCATGATTTTTAGGTCTTTCATACGTGTAGGGCGAGCTGTTGGCCCGAGCTGTTAACTGTTACGTTTTCAGTGGCAGTTTTCTCCTCAAGAATTTCTCCCATTTAGGAAAGCTTAAACTTAACCAGCCATTAGGACGTAAAAATATGTTATCTATTATAAGGTCCAGGAAAATTTTGATGATAAGAATGTGTGGACCAATTCAATTTTTATTTATAAGTGTCATAAGCACTATTACTGATTGTACATTAATGCTATTTTATTTGAAAATGTTAAACCACAATCATTTTACCTGTTTTTACATTCTTAGTTTTATTATTGACTGTGCATGTTAATATTTTTCAAACAATTCACAATGACGTATAAACAGGAGGGACAAATCTTGCCTGTTGTTCTCAGGATAAGACCCCCTGGTAGATTTATGAACAGGTGGATAGATTGACGATTTCAATAAGTGTATATATATGTGCCAATGTTGATTAAAATATTTTTTTTTCAACTTTGGTACATATATATATATTGAATCCTCTTCATCATCAGACGATGAAGATGATTACATATTGAATCTTAACTAAAGTATCAGCCTAGTATCTTATCGTTATTCTTTAAATGTCTCTTAACAAACCTGGTGCATATCGGGGTTCCAGTGTACACCCTTGTTGAAGTACGGCGCCAATAACCAAAATTAATACATCCGCCCAAGAGCCGTCTAGTTGAAACTGGTGCTGCTGTATTTAAAATAAAAATTATTAAGAGGCGGCAACCTAAATCCAAACCAGCTTTCAAACAGTGCTAACTCCCCATAAAACTACGGCGATCGAAAGCATTCTACAGTTTATTTTTAAGGTTCAATATCAGGTAACCCGCGTCAACACAATAAACCACAGAAATATATGACGCAAGTCACAAAACTAATTTTCGACAGTAATTTAGTTTGTAAATGTAGTTTTTAAATTTTACTTAACCAATGACTAATTATTTATGTTAATTATCCACAAAAGCATTTTTAGGCATACAGCCCGATAAAGTATGTAGAAATACTTGAAATTCTCTCAAAAACGCCTCTTTTGGAAAATAAGAATGTGTCATACATAACCCAATAATTTATGTTTTGCTTTAGACAAGTTATAGTATAATATACAAGGACCCGTATACTGAAATTTCATTTGAGTAGAGGATGTGCCATATTGAGTACACTTCTTTTAAACTAATTCGTATTTAGGGAACCGTCTATTATAAAGAACATACTTATTCTATATTCACTGCCTGCGCAAATTAAGTTTATCTTTCAATAGCAGTAAAGCCGATTGTTGTATGAATACGTTTTCTTGTAGTTTTGTTGTATTTTTATAATTATGTGCAATAACTAATATTTGCATTGTATCTGTTAAGCCCTCCTTTTCATCTATCTTTCTCAGTATAAGATTTATTTCAAAACTAAATAGGAATACGAACTATGAGTCTCCCGCTGCAGCAGTATTGATATTTTTTATATAAGTGGGTCCGTCTTTTTTGAATTCTGCCGTCACCTCTCCACAGCTCAAAATGAACTAAACTGAAATTAAATATAATTGCTGAATGTTTTTCATACCGTGCTTTTAGAAGCTTCCCATTTTGAGGTGATGTACAGAAATAGCGAACAGCCTAGAACACAGATGACGGTGGCTATCCAGACAGATGCTGTAAATGGCAGGGTGAAGACGTTCGTGATGTAGGAGAGGGATGGTTGTCTGAAAGAAAATTTACCCGATTTGTCACGATTGATCACTGTTATCGAAGTTAAGTCATTGTTAATTTACATAATAGCCCTGTTACGCGTTTTACAAACCATATGTGACTGGCTCGATACAAAACCAGCGTTGCAACTGGTACAATAAAATTTCTGCTGAGAATAGTATAAATTAATTGTAACCTTTCTTTGGTTTTAGTTATTAATTTTTGATCTGAGCCAATAAGCTCTGAAAAAAATCTTTCTTTCTCTTTCTTACCTGAAGATAAACCTGAGAGTTGTTGAACCTGCCATGGCTATGAAGTCTATTACTTCCATACGTTCATGTGTGAATAATGTCATGGTACCTGAAAATATGAAATAATGATCTAGCCATATTTCTTATTCTTGTTATAAATACACAGCTGTTTGTACGTAACATACAGCTTTAAATAAGAGAGATATATCTTCGAATCAAAATTGTATCGGAACTTGGCATAAAAATTCACTTATAAAAACGTAAATCGTTGATAAGTTAATATAAGTCATGTTTTTATTAATCAGATGTAATAAAAAGAAACTCTATTTACAGCATATTATGATCGATCTTATCTTGGCAAGGTTCAGGATTCACTCCCGGAGCACTTCGACCCAATCTTTTGTGATTCCCTTATCCTAGTGTCTGCTATCCTGGAATACTTCCAAAGCGTACTTACGAAATACGTTTGGAATTAGCAGCCTTATGTTTGCTGGGGTAGCCCAGTCCAAAGAAGACCATTCTTTTCGTAGCAAGAGCATCACAGTTACCCAGAATGTGTTTTATAGAATATTATGACCGACTAGACTAGAAATTTGGTTTTTTTTGTAAAAAACTTGCTTGGCTACTTTATTATAATAATTAGTCGGTTCGATATTATAAATTAGCATGCAAATTGCACTTCAGGTAGAATTATTTAACATTTTATTGTTAGACCATAAACATTTTTATTTAAAATTCCAACTGCTAAAATTGCCTGAGAGTGACATTAAATTGAATATATCGGGTTGATTACGAAAACGGTTGACCTTTAGGGAAATAGAATTTTGCAATGGTCTAGATATTTCGAACGGTCATTTAATTTTTTTACAAAAGCATCTTTTATCTAGGTTAAAAGCGATTTATTATTTGTTCTCCTTTTTTTTGTCGCAGGGGAATACATTTACGCATTTCCTGCCCGATTCGGGGAAACCGGGGCGGGGTATGTGGGACTCCCGGGCAAAGGTGCCCGTCCTACCCACTAAACTCTGTTGTTCCGACGCACTGCAATTGGCACTGCCGTGGGGTGCCTCATCGCATTCGCAACAATAGCGTCGCAGCGAGCCCTTGGCGGGCTCTTCCACGAGGTGGGATGGGATACTCTCGAAACAATGGGAGTATCATTCGTTGCAGACACCGTGCAATGCAGGTACCGTTCTTATTTGTTCTAGCTAACTTCCCTCAACCTGGTCTAAACTTGTTAGTGCGTACAAGCATATAATATATACTTGCCCAAGTCAGCCTTCTTCTCGATGAGGTTATCGACAACCCCCTGCCAGTTGCCGTCTTTGTCTTTATAACCCCACGTATGTGTGAATAACAGATGCTCAGTCGCGTTCAACATCTCGAAGCATATTTGAACCATATTGTATGACATTTTCGTTATAGAATCTTGGTGAAGGTTTCTGAAAATATTTAGATATGCAACTACGTATTTATCACACACAAAAACCATACCTTTAATAGCGAAAGTCAGCACAAAGGATCTGCTTATTTCGCAATGAAACTTCTTTCTACAAACCGGCAGTTCTTCGTAATGTATACCGAGATGTTATTGTGATAAATTCCGTTACGTTTCGTGATAACGATTCGCAACATTGGAAACATTTTTGGAGTAGGAAACAAGGATCAAGGTAGTCATAAATTTGTTAAAGATGTTGGTATTCATATATATTTTACTCTTTTGACTCTTACATAGAATATGTAAAATAAATATATCATATCAAATCATAAATAACTTACAATCGATCAGTCAAGTGTTTTCTAGTATCATTACTGTCAGTAATAACATTAACCATGGTTAGAGTATGACTTCTCAAATTATTCCTTCTAGAAGATAGCACTTTGGATTCTCTTAAGTCTTCTAAGACACCCCTCATAGAGTTTAACGGCATAGATTTATAATCTTCGGATTCGCTAAAGTTACTTTTCGAAGGACGCCAAATTGCCCTTGTAGTAAAAATTGTTTCTGAATTCTTTTCAATTTTGTATACTGCAATGGAAATTAAAATACTATTGAGAAATATTCACAATATTAAAGGGTGAGTTATCTGTAAGTTAAATGAAAACAATACCTCTTCACGAGCTTTCATATGATTTTTAAGGTAACTAACGCAGTTATTCAAAACACCAAAATATGAGATATGACCTTTTGACATTACAATGTGCAACGCAATAGATAAAAAAGATATTTGCGCTTTGAAATTCACTGTATTGTTTGTAAAGATTATAAAGAGGACAATGTAATCATTGATGCATTACAGTAACATACATGGCTTATATAAATAAAGGATCTAAATAATGTAATCATTCCTGAATAAAAAGAATAGTATTTCATTTTCTTTTACGATTTCCTAAATATATCTATTAATTCTGTCAATTCCACTGAAGCTGAAATTAACTGATTTTCCATTACTTTACTATACGTCAAAAAAAATATATTAGTTCTTCATAAAAATGAAGAACTACTAAGTAAAAGTATATAAAACTAAATATTTTGTACAATCCCGTAGGTACCTACGTTAAATTATCGGTGTACATTACTATTCAATCTGCGCAGTCAGACGTGATAAAGAGATTAACTCGCGGGACCAAAATTAATTGATGATAAGAGGCAGTTATGGTGTCGGCTTTAAGTGCTAATTAATATGCAAATTGTATTGATAAGCGCCGATATTTGGATTTAAAATAACACTAACATTTCGTCTGGATTTGAAATATGTTACTCGTATCATTTTTTTTTTTCAAAAAAAGCTCAGCAAATGACTCGACACCACCTGATGATAAGCAGTAGAGGAGTCCATATGTGAAGACAGCTAGTGCAGCATGTGACATACTGCCCTAGATTCCCCACCTTGCCGGCCCAAAAGGTCATCATCAGGGATAGTGAAAATCTGCCTAACTGCCTAAAAGTAGTCGTGATTGACCTCTTTTGGCAAAATCGGTTTCTCAGTGGTGGACAAAAAGGATTACGAGGAAAGTTTTAAATTGCTAAGTATTGTGTATAGATAGTGTTTGGCCTATCGTCTCGTAACGTATTAAAGTTTTTATTACCTTCCAAAAATTCATATTCTTCATAAACATTTTTTCTGATCAACACCACGTCACTGTCGGCTAGGATTTCCACTTCATCCAATATAGCGGCGTTATTCCCATCAATGTCCAGCAATAGCCAGCGGTATGGCGATTTAAAATATCCGTCCACGTTTGCCTGTGTACAGAAATATTATTTTTGTCAAGACCTGACCAAACTAAACAAACTGAGAAGCGGTATCTCATTGGAAGAAAAGTTTTATATTTTTTCTTATGCTAAACAACGGATGGAAAAAATCAACCTTTTCGGTAGCCATCGCTTATAAACAACAGCAATGATATGTTGATAAATCACTTAATACTACTGGTGCGTGCACTGCATCTGTGATTGTCTTTCTGCAGTTCTCTAAACCTTAAATTAAGTTATTTTCTTCTACTTTAATTCTATTCAATATATAATTTAATTCTACGTTATATACCAGTCAATTTTATAATTAAATTAAATTTTTACTTACTTTTTTGATAAGTTCTTCAGTCCCAAAACAGTTTAAATCGACCAACACGACTAAATGTTGAAGAATATATTCCATTCTGTAGTTCTGCAAAGAATGGCCTACGTTGATGCCAGCTTCTTGCAGTTTTTTTGCCAATGACATAACTTTATCTGTAATAAGGTTAAAAATTCTAAAAGTTAGGAAAACAATTTCAAAGGAAGGAAAGTATCATAACATTTTTCAGGATAAGATGATGCTATATGTGCATAATTATGTCAATAACAGCACGGATCCATAAGTAATGACTAAGTTCCGATTTCGACATCTAAATACACATAAAATCAGGGAGTTTTAGCAATTCTACTTGTATATTGTTTGCCTAATTTGACACACCTTTTGTATAAATAATCTTTCAAAATCCTACCCTTACTAGGTTAAGGAAGATGCGAGCAGACTTCAAGTCCACCATGCGAGCATGTGTAGCAACGTTGGTTAGGCATGTCAGCCAGCTCTAACTGCGCCAATGTCATTGTCACTAACTGTTACTACACTGTTGCTACGCGCCCTCATTAGTAATATTTAATGATAACTATTACACACAAGAAGATTTAGATGTGAAATAAACCTTTTCGAATTTCATTATATGGTCCTAGAAGTATTAGATATCCTACTCTAAAGCTGAATATACTTGATAACGTAATACTTACATTGGTTCCAACAAGTATTCTGTGTTAGCAAAGACGTTGGTCGATCATCTTGCGTTAAAATTGAAACTAACGCATTAAATAAATTTAAATTTGCTAACGCCGAAGAAAATAAATTTACAAAAACAATTGCCTTCAGATTCATTATAATTATTTTGAACTATGGCAGAAATATAATAGGATTTAAAAAGTAAATTGATTTTTCCATCCGATGTTAACACATATTGTTACTGTCTCTATGTATATGTAATAAACATGGCGTAAGATAACGTTATTCATGAGTTAACTGAATCACGTGACATCAAAGCTTGTAGTTAAATGCTCACTTAAAACCAACTTAAGGTACAGTCGCAAACCTTAAGTTAAAAATGAAATGACATTACTTGGAACTCAATTACATTAAAATATTATTTATAAGACTTAGGCTTTTGAGTAGCATTTTTGTTACATTAAACATAATATTATTCAGTAAAATAAAAATAAAAAAAAACACTTTAACAATTAAAATGGAAAAGTTGCTCTAAGCTAATTACTTATTATAATATAATTATTGAAGATGAAGACAATATTGGCGAGCATTGGATCGTAAATTACATCTCATTATAATTACTAACTCATTTAAACTTTACAATGCTGCACGACTCTATACATATTCATTTTAACTAAACCAACAAACACACTCGGTCTAAATAACTAATTTAATCACTATTTATTTATGTATTATCAAAAAAGATCTGTTCTTGTATTCTTTTCTAGCAAAGAAAACACATTTTTATCTTCGAATATTTTTTTATATAAAGCACAGCAAATGACTCGACTCCACCTGATGCTAAGCAGTGGAGGAGTCCATATGTGAAGATAGCTAATGAAGCATACGACATACTGCCCTAGCCACCTTCACCTTGCCGGCCCAAAAAGTGCTTTTTCACGCCTCTTTTAAAGGAACCCATGTTATAAGAAGGAGGGAATACGTGTGCTAGGTAAGGAATTCCATGCTCTAGCTGTGCGACAAAGAAAGGAGTCACAAAATCTCTTAGTGCGTAAAGTAGATGTGGCTTAGTAGGAAAGGAGAGGGAGGGATAAGCCTCGAATAATCGAAGAGCTCTTCAGAGCACTCTACATGGTATAGAAATAAGAAAACTTTGCCAAATTATTTCATAGTCAGAAAAATTTACGTCTTCTCCAAAAAATATATTTATTGGCGTGGTAAAAGCAACATTCGTTTCGCCTGTATAGCAAAAAAGGTCATACTGTTATTACGTTCCACGTAATGACATGTTCGGGTTTCCATACCTAAGTAGGTACACGCCCGCTGGCACAAACTGAATTATATATAAGATTGACGAAAACTTATGGTTTTAGGGATTAAGGTAGGCACTTAGAGCATTTGTTGTATATCAATGGCCGGTATCAGGATATTAACTTATCAATTTTTTATAAAGCCCACACAAAGCAAAGAAAAGATTATTTTTTATAAATTGTTGAGCCGAGATGTACTTCCGGGTACAACGAGATAATTAAGACCATAACGTATGTGGAAAAATATACTTACATTTCAGTTATATTATCATTATACTTCTTTCATCATCATATTTCTTTAAAAAATATCTGGCTGGTGATCACTTATGTTGTAAATTGAGCTACGATGGGGTTCTATTAAAGGACAAAAGCCTCCAAATTAAATAAATATTAAATAAATCGTTTCAAAGAGTCGGTAGTACAGTTTGCAAGTTCGCAGTTTGTAAATGTGCCGAATGTGCGAAGTCGAGGCACAAATACGGTTCATAAATGCCTAGTTGTGGTTAAGGCTTGTATAGTACTTTTCTCAAATGGGCGGAAATTAAAACTAAGTAGTCCAGGTCCTAGGCAGAACTTTATTCAATTAAAATAAAATTACTTTTCAAAATCAATGATAATTTTTCACGCGCCAAAGTTTACCATTTGTTTTTTTTTTCAATAAACAGCTTTCTATTTGCAAGGCCGTTCGAAATTTAAATAAAACCTTTAATTAATTACCTCCTTAGTTGCCTCGGTATGTTTCGAAGTAAAAGATCGTTCTATTTTTAAATTACACGGCAAATATGAATTTAAATTGTAATTTATTAGTATTGGCTGCTCAAACAAGACAGATATATATTTTAAACAAATATTACCGGCCCCTGCTCGCTGTGTTTGGCGAAAAAACGAATTACGATTTATCTCAAAGAAGTTTGTTTAAATAATGCTCAAATTTCCATGCATGATTGAGAAAACGTATTTTTATTATAACCCTCGAAATGTTTTGTTGTTCTTAATACAATTATCGTAAGTACTTTACTAATCGCCAATTATTTTATTTGTATAATACTTTGCAAAGTGAAGTTAATCAGTGGTCCTTTTCTTATTTTAACAGGAAGCACGGTATATTGAGAGGTTAATATGAGAATTATTTTAAACTTCTTTATTATAGGCATCGTGATTAATACCTTGTTAGTAGCATTGTTTCTTATTGTATGGTGGTGAGCTATTATTAAAAAAGAAATATTAACAAAATAGTTCTACACAGAACTAAAAACTGTGTTACGAACGAAGTTATTACAAGTATTAATTATTTTTTGGATCTTCGTTTATGTAAAATGTAAATTGGATAACTTCTGACATTTCATTATTTTCGCCTCTTAAGGTTTTGAAGTCGGTTTTTATTTTGATACATTTTTTTTTTAAATTATGGGTTAACCGTTAGTATTGTAAAAGTAAAAATAATAGGTTTAGAAAAAAATATGAAACACGTGGCTATAAAATTTGAAGGATGCCCCCGATTTCTCTAGGGTCGCATAATCAGATACTGATTTGGTGTAAATAGAACCTCATCAGCGTATACTTTTTCGAATAAAAAAAAAATTAAAAGAACAAACACAAAAAACATACAAACAAATTGAGTGCCTCCTCCTTTTTAAGTCGGTTGAAAAGTAATCTATGTAATAATTAAAATAACAATATAAATACTCGCTTAGTTACTTAAATACAGGAGTATCTATAATTGAAAAGACTGCTTCAATTGTTAATATTTACTCGTGTAGTAGTCACTGTATAATATACAATGATCTATGATGTTATTTCGGTTAACAATTTGCTCAGATTATAAAGTTCCTAGTTTAAATTAAAAAGTCATACCCAAATGAGTCATAATTTTTTCATTAAGAATAAACCAGTGCCGGTGGCTAAGTTTACAAGTCATGGTATCTTGAATGGATGACATATCATCTTTCTCCTGAGAAGTGCTTTACGTAACTCTATTCTGAATCATCGAAAGGAAATACAATTATGAAAGATTCTCTTCTCTTACATTTTAAATAGGTTTAAATGAAAGAAAATAAATTAAAATAAATATTGAACGGATTGACGGCATTAGTAGCAATGATATAGAGCTACGCACTATGCAGTATGAACATAATTTTTTTGTAAGTTATATATATTATTAATTATGTATATTATTTGTAGGAAAAATACACTCTACTAAAACTTCATGCAAGAGATCTCGAGACCCGTTTCAGACAAGGATTTCCGGCACGCATATCCTTTTTATCACAAGGATTCTTTTAATAGGATTTATGATCTGATTTATGTGATTCTTTTTTGTTTTATGCAAATCAACAAATAGCAGGCAACTATTACAGATGCCATTTAGTCATATAAAACTTAAATTCAGTTTGACCTAGTAGTTTAATTTATGAGTATTTTTGTTAACTTGAACGATGTAATTTTCATTGCACCTTGTTTCAAAAAAAGACAGTAAAATGTTTAATAACATTTTAAAATTAACAATACTAGCTTTTTAATTTACTTCTTCAAGCTTCATTCCGCAAAGTAAAGACTCAATATCCAATTTAGCGAGTTAAATATGAACAATAAACTTTACAATTATCAGTAGAATGCATCTCGTAGTACATACAGCTAAATTAATACGGATTTCCAACGAAGAATGATTGTATTGTATTGCTAAAAGTATGTCAAGTTCATAAGTCCAATATATTACTAATAACATGGTGTCAGTTTATTAATAACCCATGTGTAACAACTCAGCGTTCTTGGAACGCATCAGAGCAATGCCTTAAAGAGCAGGACCGGATAATTACGGGTTTTTGGGGTGAGTAATGAGAGTTCCTTTAGTGCATGAAGGACTGACGACAATCAATTAATAACTTAATTCAACAGGATCACCATTAATTTGTTAAAAGTATTTTTTGAGTGTTTCTCTTTTTGAATTAGCTGATGTACAATAAAGTCAATTTTCAATAAAGTCAAGTAAATTTTCTAGTCATACTGTCGCTATTAACTTTCCTCTATAAATAGATACGATGGAGTCGTCTAGTTTATGACATTGATTGCTGAAATACAAGCTTTGCCTAGGTCGGCAGCACTATCTATACTTAAGTTCTAAGTTCGTTATTTGTTAATATGCTGTAATTTATTGAACAATAAATTATTATTATTATCGAATTTACCTACAAAGAAAGTGCTTGAAAATCTGCTACGAGTTATGCCAAGTAAAGACTTTTGTGAATACTCTTTGTGTTTCTTTGATCGTGTTGTATATAACGCCTAACAATCCTACAACTTTTAATATAGCTGCTTTTGCATTGTTATAAATATATTCTCAGATATATATTATAGCTTAAAAGTCTAGAACTGGTCTTTAGTACACACTTTATTCAATCTCTAGATTCTTAATAATTCTTCTTTCAATTCTATATATTATTTTTCCCATATGGTCTTTTGAAGGTTGTGGGTAAATGAGTGGTAAATTAAATTTGTTTTTGGATCTTGTCTAATATAATAATAGTAAGAATTAGTCTATTGCAGTGAACTGCTATGATGGTTTTTATTATTCTTATATTATTACTCTGCATTTATAATAGAGTGATATTTCCTTGATTACCACATTAGAAGCTATAGCGAATAGTAAACGTACCTATTCTTAAGATTTCTCTCGGTACCCCTTGTGTAGGTTACTTTTCGAACCTTTCTTATACTGCACAACAGAGGCGCTGCTTTCGCTTCCATACAATTTGACAGCTGAAGACAAACACCATTGAAACTCACTTAACCCTAGTGGTTACTAATCTGTCCACCCTGACCCTGTTATTTCTGTTCACTACACTCCACGTTCTAGTCTTTAAGCTGTAGGTAAAGCTATTTGTATTCTTTTTTAAATAAGCTTTTCAATCTTGGTGTTTCAATCTCTGTTGCGTTGAGTTAACAACTCCATATAATAACGCCATATTAGTAAAAACACCTATGTGTTTTTACTACTTTTGCCTCTATAGGCACCGCTGTCGTTTTCATGCGATTTGACATCAACTGAACGCAACTATGATCTAAAGCGTCTCGATACGTTTGAAACTTACACTAGGGGTATAGAGTAAACTAAATAATATTAAATAAAAGGGAAACATACCGATATACTAAAAATCAAGATAAGATTACTACTGAAATCAAACGGGACAATTAATGACAAACTTACATACTAAAACAGTAAAATCTTTATGCTAGAAAATCTTTTAATTAGATTTCCTAGCATAGAGATTTACGAACTCGTAACATGAAGGTTATATCGCGTCCTAAAAACTTAAATAAGATATAGCACTACAGAACTCTTACAACTATAAACATTACGCTCATAATACCTACCGTTTTATAGGATTGGTAACGAACAATATCAAAAGAATCTTAAAAACTACTTCTTAGTGTACAAAATAGTTTCATAGCTGCAAAATGTAGATTTGCAGTCATCGTTCATACTGACCCCAATTTCCGATTTTCCTCATGACAGGCAAGTGTAAATTACTTCTCAGACATTGTACTTTGATTACTGGTTACGCTACTAAAGACTGTTAAGTTCTATTATAAGCATTTATTACTACGTTATAAATTGTTAGTCTGATAATGACGTTCGATAAGATAAAATGTATTTGCATAACTTAAGAGCAAACACCACAGCACAGAAGGCTAACTCAATTAAGATATTAAAGTTACAATCAAGTATTTACGCTGCTGTAGATGGCTCGTTTCTGAAGAATAACATTTGCCTTATAAATCTATAATTCAATATGAGAGAAACCGGGAAATCTTGGCAAAAATGAAAATTTTTCAGCTTAAAAAGAGGAGTAATTTTACATTATCCGCAAATAACTGCTTCTTCTTTGAGCATAGCGGTTAAACTTGTACAAATATGCACTATAAAACTATTTACCGAGTAAGGAAGAAAATAGATAGGTACCTGAAAACATTGCCCAAAAAAGTTTTGATAGATCTTATTTTTCTGTGGCCACGTTATCTTAATATTCACAGTAACATAAACGTAACTATATATAAGATTGGAGTTGAGAAAAAACGTGCATCTTCTCACGTTTGTGGATCCTGATGACATGCCAATGACAAAGTTCATCACTTTAATGCGTAACAAGGGACCGGCCGACGCGGATGTCACGAGCCTCCATCACGATGGAAGATGCATTACTAATAAGAAATTCTTCAATAATGTAATTTGTAATAAACCCGTAGGTAATAAGGTGTGTACTGTTGGGATAGGTGTCTTGGTTACATCGATACTACGGCGAAATGTCTTCGGGCCATCCCGTGTTGTCGATGGAAGGCGGCTAGGTAGGTGCGTCGCTGAGGAGTTTAGTGGGTGAGAGCCCCACACACCCCCCTCTTCCTCCTCCCCAGAGGTTAGGGGATCGGCTGGTAGAGCTTCTCCTCAGCGTCACAAAAAAAAAAGTGTCTTGGTTAATAGTCCATACGCGAAGATAGTTAGTGCAGCATGCGACTTATATACAGGATGATATTCATCCCAAAATCACGCATCTTTTAGATGACCCTTTTTTTACGAGGAGGAATCCATTTACGGACCTACCGGCCACTGGCTAAGCGACGGACGTGTGTGGGGCTCACTCAGTACCTCAATAGAGCGGCACTGAGAATACCCTAAAACTCCCCGCTAACTCCATTGCCCTTCACGGGGGTAATCTGGGTTCTGCTGAGCAATTCGCCAGGCAGCTCAGCCTTATAACTGAGCTTCGCACCAATGGAGATTGCCCAGGGTTACTTGGGCATCTTTTAGATGACCCTATGATGAATAATGAAAAATAAGCAAGTTCGCATAGTCATCCAAGATCTCTATTTCTAAAACAAAGCCAGTTTGATCAATCCAAATATATATCTCAAGCATTTATGAGCTTCGGAAGGCACGGTAAGCCATTGGTCCTGATTGTGAAGTTGTAAATGTTCATCGTCATATCATTACATATTTATAACTATTATGCCATCACGAACTACAGGTTCCACTTAAACCTTAAAAAGAAGGTAGTTAAAAAAATCCGTCGATTCATTACCATCACAATTGAATGACTCACTGTACTTGTCGCGTCTTAAGTACTACTTGATAGCATTGGCCGAAATCTGCCATTTATGTTTTATGAAAGGGAAAAAAAAACTTGTACTTACTTGTTATCCTCTTTCGTAACAAGACAGTGCCTGTTATGCAGTGAACTCTAAAAAGCGCTGCTACAAAACATCAAGTGGCTTACAAAGCCTAAAAGAATAAGTCATTGACTTGAAACTCATTAAACGAGTCTTATTTTCACAGCAGTAGGTTCTTTTTGGGCCGGAAAGGCTTAGGGGGTTAGTGCAGTATATCGCATGTTGCCCTAGCTATCTTGGCTTATGGACTCCTCCAACAGCAAACCATCATGTGATATCGAGTCTTTCGCTGTGCTTTTTACTTTATAACAAAATTTAAGATTGTTGAATGTGATTTACTTATGAGAAACTCGATATTGTGTACTGATTGTGTAACTTGATTGGTTTACCAAGATCTCTGACATTGTAAGCTGATAAAATCACTGTATTTGGTTATATGAAACTTTTTTCTGTGGCTTTCAAAATTATAATAATAACATTAATTATAGTTCTAGTTGCTGGAGATATTTCTGAAAGTTTCAGGTGAAAAGAACATATTACGAAAACAAAACCTTATTACATATAATATTTGGAGGGTAAACTTACTGTGTATTTGTAACCATTTGCTATATAACTACTAACCATTTTTTATGTTACTTAGTAAAAGATACTAAAGATATCATTTTTCATTTCCATTGTTAGATAAGTTTGCGTATCTAACGGGTATCTTAAATGGCGCTATAAAACTGTACAGAAAAAATGCGTCATAAATATTTTGCAGAACTCACAGAACTATTGAATGTTATATTAACATTATAAATCGGAACGTACGTCCATTACGTACATAATAGAGTTACACTTTCTCGTGTCTTATGGAGTAACCGATCGAATAATTTTATTTTCCTGTTTTTGGCCTTACACTTTTTTTCACACCTTACATTTTATATGATTCGGGTGACACTTCTGACTCATGACATTCGCGATAGGCTCCGAGAGGCGGTGCTAGAGGTATGGGTGCGGAGGCTCGCGTAGGTCAGCGTTTAAGCCCGTATGATTGACGCAATTAGTTCAGTTTTAAGTCAAGAAGTTGTTAGGAAGGTGTGTCGCTGAAGAGCCCCACATACCACCTCCCAGGGGGTGGGGATCGGCTAGAAGAGCATCTGCTCAGCGTAAAAAAAGTGGTAGAATATAATATGAGGCTAACCATTATAAGTTTTCTCTAGTCGGCATAAGCTAACGGCTATATCGCAATGACAGTTAGCTTGTACTTCAACATCCCCGTCTCGAAACATATTTTTTTAAATTTGCCATCGCCGAAGATGTAGGTGATCTACAACAGACTCCTTAATGAAATCAAAATCATGACACTAGTTTGTACAGTAATTCGGTTGTTATCTTCTTGTGCTGGTGCTTCTCTTTAGACGAGCTAATTAATCGATTATAAAATACCAGTAGGGAGTTATCCTACTTTCCAAAAGAGTATTAATCTATCACTCTTTATCATAATCGCTCAAATCAATAAAAGCTTCACCTTTTTTATCACCATTGGTAAAAAATAAAGTTTATTAGTTTTAGTAAGTAAATTAATAAACACTAACATTTAAATTAATTAATAAACACTGATATATATTAATTTTTATGTGTTTAATTATATTAGTATTGTTACACGCTTTTCTACCTTTCGATGTCACTTTTCCCGTATATGGGGTTGTTGGAAGACATCTATTCTCTGATATTCTGTTCTGTCCTTTTAATTTATGTGTACATAAATTGTTAAATAAATAAAATATATAACATTTTCAACATAATATTTTTCGAATGGTTTGAAAATACAGCTTTTGGCTACCTGACAAAAAGTCAATCTAGATTTATCTTAGACGAAAATAATTCTTGAATAAAAGTATTTGGTATAGAATTTATAAATATTAGATAATTATCTATTACAATGTTCTCCATTACTGAGCCGAGCCCAATTTCGTTTATAATTTGGTTACCAATAAATTATCTTATAATCTATGACAAGTATTTAAAAACGAACCGCATTTTTGTAATAAGTTTCATTGCTGTCGTATTATAAAAAAAAGCTATTGGCTGATAAAATAATCTGAGAAAATATCGATAACCTAAAACTGAGAATATTTTTTATTAAAACACCCACACTTGTATAGGAATACTCTATGCTATTCAAATCACGAAGAAGTGAAATATAATTAAAAAATTAAAGTAATTTTTTTGTTTTTCATTTTATCAATTCATTATTTATTTATTTAATTGCTGATTTATTGCTCTTTTATTTATCGTCATTAAAATGAATCATGCAATAAAATTACATGAACTTTAACATTATTGTTATACCAAGTACAATAATGTATTTGATAAAAAATCATTCTAAAGTAACTATATTGTTGTTAATATTATTCTTAATATTTACTTTTATGCAGGTACTTTTAAAAATCATTATTATTAGGTTCACATATATCACAGTTTGATAACAATTGTTACGTATCATAATAAACGATTCAGTCACGGAATGTTTTAATCAACCAAATTTAGTTGGAGCTCAGAAGGTCATTGACACTTAATCAGTATTAAATAAATGGGTTTGACGCAATCAAGGAAACAATAGTATTATAACTTTGATCGTTATTCGTTGAATTTTTTTTTCAAGCTTAATAGGTAGTTAACTAAGGTAAACTTAACCTATCTAATTAACCTTAAAATTAATAATGGTAAAGTATTTTCTGGCTTATTTTATTAAACTATGTTCACTAATATTTTAAAGCCACCACCTATTCTGAAAAGCATTCGGGAAATATAGATATCCTCATAATTCATATAAGTTTCGACAATTTTGGTCAATTCTGTTATGAATTCGGTAATTTATACACTTTATATTTTTCGCACTTTCTTTCGTGGTCTATATAACCTAGATTTGAATTTAATTATTACTAAAATAACTATTATTGTGTTTTCGTTTTATGGAAACAAAACTTATTGGAAGATTATTTGGTTTTCTCAGAAATCTTCAAAAAAAAACCTAAATTAAGTTTCTACAGAGTCTGCGTTCGGAAACGTTGAAATAGGATGCTATTATCACTTATCTGATGCATGCGTGTTGGCTAACTTGAATTCTGAATTCTAATTATTTAGGTTTTCAAATAGATATTCAACACAAGTATCGTGACAATAATACATCGTCCAAGTTAAAATTCTCATAAAATAAAACTGGGCCTGTTAAAATTAAATTTTTATTGGACCGATGGCAACCATTCTTCATCGAAGAAAAAATAATCACGTAACTCGGATTAGAAATTCAGATTTATCGCTGTAAATATATAAATAATACTAACAGAATTAACTTCCACCTTTTTGAAGTCAGTTAAAAACTCATTGTTCTAATAAGGGAAACTATTGAATAATAATGCAGAATGTATCACCTTAACTTGAATATTAAGTGCTTTAGATGCGTAATCGTAAAACCCCTATTGTTTAAATCAATAAACAACTAACAAATAACAAATTGTAAATAAAAATGATCGTGTAAATAACGAGCCCTATTTTGGTCTGAACCTTAGAATTCGCAAGTGCATAATTACTTTTTTTTATTACGTAGAGTGAAGACTCTACGTAATAAAAAATCATTACAATCATCATCACCAGTCGATACGCGCATTATCTAAAATTGTAGATTCCTACCTATTTATCTTTATTAGTATTTTTTTTTAATTATTTTTTTAAATACAAATAGTTTTTATTTTAAGTGAAATGTACTTATATTTCATCTAACTATCGCTAGGTTCTAGCAAAAGCACTGTGGTTATCCATAGCTATGACTTTACCAGTCGCTTCTTTTTTTTATATAAAGCTCAGCAAATGACTCGACACCACTTGATGATAAGCAGTAGAGAAGTCCATATGTGAAGATAGCTAGTGAAGCATGCGACATACTGCCCTAGCCACCCTCACCTTGCCGGCCCAAAAAGTGCTTTTTCACGCCTTTCTCGAATCCCGATAAGTACAATTGTTGAAATGTTTCACGAGACATGAATGTCTGTATATATATTTATTATATATCTGATATTTATTTATACAAATATTTCGAAGTATGTTTCTCAGTTATATAACACAAACAGCATAGGAATGCTACTTTTGAACTTGATTAAGAGAACAGTTTGTGTTTTCATATATAATTTTAATTGTTAGTGAGAAATAATCGCTGTTATAGACAGAAGCGTGAATAAGTTTTGTTGAGTAGTACATTAATAGTATTTAAGCGATCCACCGCCGCCATTAAAAAAAATGAAATATGAAAAACTCGACGTACAATTGTCAACTTCTATAAGTACGGTAAAGTATAATCAAGAACTTAAGTTTAAAATGCTTCCTAAATCCGCTCTTGCGACCTTATTTGCAAACTCTTTATTTAACTCAGCAGTGTTATTTGACAGTGATCTTATTTAAAGATGTGTGATTGTGGATCGAAGTTTTTATTCTCAAAACATCGAAATTTAATTTCGTCTATTTTCCTCGTAGCAACAAGAATGCTAGTTTTATACGAAAATGTCTCCTTGTCTTCATTCGACGCCGTTGACATTAACTTGCATTGATGTATCGTTGTAGATGCCACGCGCAGTGGTTTATATATTTTACTTTTGGAAAACTATGGCACTACGCTTATTAATAGCCGGGATTTGATTTTGTCGTCGGTGTAGGGTGACTATGTTACTCTAATTCGGTAGGATAATTTTTTATATAGGTTCAATAAAAAAACTAATCTTGTTCGTAATTTGAGACAGCGTATAGGCATCTGGTTTTGGGACCTTATATTAAAATATTTGATATCGAATTCAGATTTGTCAAATTATAGTTGTCCTTTTGGAATTCATATTGAAAGAGCGAGATGTTCATTATTTTTTTGTTATCTCACTTGGTATATATCTAAATAAATAGCTTACTTTCTGACCCAACAAATGTAAATAGGCCTGCCCCAAAGAGATACAATAGGACCAGTCTTGCGCTGTCCACGCCCAGAGGCTTGCGAGGCGACTTATACTTGATTCCCGGTCAACATTGTGGGCCGGCCTACCAACACGGTGTCTCCCAGTACCTTACAATGTGCTCTGCCTATTGCCTCTTCAGGCTCGCAATACTTTGGGCTACGTCGGCAAACCTGTAAAGTATAGATGTATATTTCAAATTGAAATATAAAGTTATCTTTTAATTTTGATTATTTATAGTTTTTCGGAATAGATTCCCGAGTAATTACTTAAGTAACGCAATATAAATTAATCATGAATAGTTATTTATTCTGCATAAAACACAACACTATAATATAATCAAAATTATCATTTGATTTTAAACATTTTAAGGCATACTTCAAAAACTATACTGTTTTTGTTTATTTGTCGCAAGAATAAAGGATAAAATTAAGCAACTACATCGTATTTTTTTTATTCATAAATTGAATAAAAAAATTGATGTCTCACTATTTCTACAAACGCTTACGCATAATACTTATGTGGAACCAAAGATATACGAGAGTTGACCGCGAATTTGTTTAGTTTGCGCGTGCGCCGATCAACGCGCACTACACTAACGAAAACTCTCGCGTGTGAAGAGCAGTGATATATATTGTATTATTTTGATATTCGGAATAAGCTCAAAGGTAGATTTTTTTTATTATCCTCATTTATATAATTTATATTGTCTTTTTAAAATTGTTATTTCATATTTGTTTCACATTGTTTTGTATTGAATAGTTTTTGATTCTGATTACAAAAATCAAAAATAATAATTAAGATTTTTAACTTATTAGAGGCCCGTTTTTTGATTAATGATATTTTGTAAAACTAGTTTTTAATTTTTATTTATTTACAATACTAAACTAAACACTAGTTACAAAATAAAATAATTTGTGACGCGGCTTCATAAGTTACAGCTGTAAGCTGGCCCTCCGCTAATAATTCTAAACAGCATGTACAAATAGTTAAGACAACATAATAGATACATAGGAATACATTTAAAATCAGTTACCATATTACATATATTATGCTAATGTTGAACAATGTAAATAAATTTTCAATATAGTATTAATATAATTATGAAATATTTCCTTTAGTGTATAACTTCCAACTAATAACTATCCGTAGGTACACCATCTGTTGGCTCAAAACCGCTTTATACTCTGAAGTAAACAAATTATATTAGTTTAAAAAAACCTTAAATTAGTTTAAATAATCATTTGGAAGTATATACAAACTATCTACGTGTAAACGTATGGGAAAATTAAACTAATTCTCTAAAGTTATTTTTCTAAAGTGAAAATATGTGTGATTTTTTTTTAAATAAACTTGATATTTTGAAAAAAATCTCAACAAATGATAATATAAATTAAGATCAAACAAGAGAAACTCTCATAAATTATTCTGAATGAAAACTCAAGAGAATTTTTGTGGCAATTCGATGTTATTTTTTTATGTCGTAATAAATTGTTGTTGGATATATATATTTGAATTATCGGAGCTTGATATGTATCCGCCATTTATTAATACAGCATTAATTATTACGAAAACCTCATTTTTTGTTAATAATTATATATTCCATTTTGAAATTATAGAAAAGTTTTTATGTCATATATAAAAATTAATAAAATAAACTCATATGTATTAAATGAAATAATAATTCAAAATTGTTATTAGATTAATATTTTAGAAACGTATTGGGGTTGGCTACCATATATAATAAATCTTATTATACGTAATCCAATAATTAGTTAATTACATTTAATTACATTTAACAAACCATATTAGATTTCTTTTGCGTAATGTCGGCTCTTCTGACACAAAACTATTTTCAAATTCATTTTATTGGCGTGAAAGAAATTAGTTTAAATCAGAATCTTAATATATTCATTGAATAAAAGTTTCACTAGTGCTGGTATCGATTCTCACACCGACAAAACTTTTAGTATTGATTATGTAGAGAAATTCACCCAGCCTATATTAAGACAGAAAATATTTTTATAAGAGTCACCTACTTAACTAAAAACATGGCGGTCAAAAGAAAGACAGAAACATGTTATGTAGTACTTATAATTATTTATTAATCAAGCAGCTAAATAGATACTTATAATACTCAAAAAGCTTTCCCTAGATAAGCCTCCCTCGCCAAGTTTGGTTGTCTCTGGTAATCATAGTCGGGGCCACGGTCAAAGTTGTGAATTCGAAATAATTCCTTATAATCTACACTTAACACTGTAGATACTTAATAAGCAAAACATAAAACCGTCTTCAAACACTATTAAGAAGGCATTATTCAATTTTAGAAGTCATTGAAATTATTTTTCGGAGTTGGTGCTAAGTTTCCAGAAACATAAGAAATGTGCTATACACGAGCAGAACGATACAATTATTTTCTTCAGTATTTTTAAGTCGGTTTGTTATTTTGTATAACTTTCCTGTCTGTTTATCATTGGATAAAAATTTTGAAAAAAGGTTAGTGAAAATTATCATCCAAAAAACTAAAATTCTCATAAATAGTTTGGCCTAACTAAATTTTTATGCAATCGAATAGCAACTATTCCGCATCGAACAAAAAAGAATCACTTATGTCAGTTTAGTTAACTCGACGTAAAATGAACCAACCATATTGAGAACAACCTCCTTTTAAAAATCGGTTAAAATTACCTCTTATATCAAAGAACTTTGTTACAAAGAATTTTGATTATCCAAATATTTATGATATTATCACAAAACTGTTTGGACGTGTACGATAAATAAGTAATAAATTATACCTACAAAACACGATAACTGACGAAACAACTCAACAACCAAATTTATCATTCGTTAATCTCATTATTATAAATTCGATTTTTAAAATACTGTAAATAGGTAGTTTACATTCATACATTTAAGATGAAACTTCAAAAATCTTAATTTGAGTTACATAATCACTATATAACCTTTCAATATATCACGATCATAATTATCTTGCACATATATCATAGTAAAAAAAGTATTAATATATATGTCAATATATATTGATACTTTTTTGTATATTTTGTATATTTCTTTATTATGCGGTTTGATTTATTAACTGACCATTGTTTTTTTTATTTCATTAAGTATCTTAATTTTTCATTATCAATCTTGTAATAAATAGAAAAGTTAAGTATTGATGTAAATTTAATAAAAATGAAGACATTGTGTAGATTGTTTGGTTTTTGATTAAAGTTTTTCTAATTATTATATTGATACCTTATTTAGCCGTAAGGAATCTTTATTTCATGTCTTTGCGTATACGCAGCTTAACATTATAATATTATTTACAAAGGTACCTCACTCACATAACATTAGAAACGCTTATTATTAATGGAAAAAAGATTCTCCGTTAATTTATGACTAAATTATATGAAATGATAAGACTTAACACTGGAATAGTATATTTATAATTACAATTTAAGTCTCATTAGGTACATTGAAACTAATTTAATACATATACAACTTTAAACTAGTAATATCTTGCTTTAAAATGTATAAACTATAGCTTCGAAGAGAATGAATAAAATTTGCTATGAAACTGTTTTTAATTCAAAACTCTAACACCATGTTTAGGGGAAAATGCAGTTTTAAAAGCATATTACTATGTTTTGAAGGCCAGGGTAATTCACAATTTATATTATAAACCTGTAGAAATATTTAAATAGGGTCTTCGCTCTGTTCTTGTTACTGATAAATTACATATTTGTCATCCACACACACTCATCTTAGAATCATGACGTATTTAGTCTTTACCTCAACGATACACACCCACGTGCGAATACCCGTGTCATTCATTACGTCACTGATTCACAGAACGTTACACTGAATCACCAGTATTGTTAGTTCGGTACATTCGGTAATGACAATGTTGTTAACATATACAATTTTAATTAACTGCCAATACAGAAATGATTAAAATTATCCGTAAAGGTTTGTGAGTCATATGTGTAGTGGGTGTTGTTAGACTTACGAAGATCCACTTAGTAAGAATAACTCATCTCAGTAAATAAATCGCGATTCGATACTCAATAAGTTTATTGTAAGCGAAAATATTAATGAAAACACTTCGTTAATTTGTGCGCGTCAACTGAATGTCTAATATGGAACAGGCAATACTTTTATTCTAATAAAACGGTATTTTAAAATTTGTTTTGCGCGTAAACGTATAACTGCGAATAGCTACGTATGTATAGCGAGTCATTTCAGCTTAGACGATCTCTTTATAGCTAGTACAAGGACTCTCAATTGTATTTAAAAGGAAATAAGAACTATAATAGAAATTGAAATGGATAATTAATTTCACACACTGTATTGCTAAAATATAAGAAGAAAATTATCAATCACAGGATTAGCTCAGACCGCCAATTTTATTGTACATAATTAATACTGTAGAGATGGTAAAGTAGGATTTTACTTGATTACGTTACAACATCACCGAACTTTTATAAAAATTAAAATATTCAACGCAGAATACAAAATAGCTTCTTAGATATTTAATATGTATAATATACCGTCTTAAAATTTACGAGACCTTCATTTAATCTTTATATTTAGGTATATGACTACCATACAAAAATCGATCGATTTTATTATAAACGATTATTTCTATTTAGAGCAAAGTAGTTTTTTTAACATATCTAATTGGTGGTGTTCGAGCAAGCTTTTCCTTAATGCACCATATAGCCTTTCCACTTTTTTCATTTATTTTAAAATATTTTCGCCATTTTTGAATCTCTTCCTAGAAATTCTGGTTAATCCACTCGATATCTACGAACAAATATAAACATATATTTTAGATAGATGATATTTATTAATTTATTTAAATATGGTAAACGCAACGCATGACACTTTAATTAATAATTTGAATGAAAAAGACTTAACTTGCCGCTATTGCTGTTTCACCAACTTTAAATAAATAAAATATCTTGTTTCAGATTTAATGATGGAGCCGTTGGTAGTAGACGTAGTACATTTTTATCCCCGGGAAAATGCGCAGACGCATAACACCATCAAGTAAGTGACTTTAATTAACTAATTGGCGACAGAAATATATAAATATTACGAATTCTTCTAAGTACTCTTCTATAGAAAAATATAATATTAACATTAAAAGGAAAAATAAAATGAAAATTGAATATTTAATAAGACCCACATAGTTTTGTACAGATTTTTAAATGTACTTAATTTGGTATATATATACAAGTTTATTACCTTTAGACAGCTGGACACACAACCATGCAATACACGTAGCCAAAAATCAACCTTGTGGACATAAATAAGATTGAAATTTAAAAAATAATTCTTTAGGACGAAGATGCTTTATGAAACGTAAAGCTCCAAATTGCAACGGAAAATATTACTTAGCAACTCATGTCATTACCCTTTACTTCAGTTCTTTTAGAAAAAAATTAAGATCTAAAAACAATTTTATTGCCGCTAGCAACTAAAGAATCGTTATCTGTATTCCCAGATTCGAAGCCGTAAATGAAGAGAACCCGACCACTGCAATCGTTCGCCGCGGGCAGCCGTTCAACGGTGTTATCAGGTTCACCAGACCTTACGATGAGGAGAATGACATGGTGCAACTGCTCTTTACACTTGGTATGGACCTTATCGCCCAGTTTTTTGAAAACCGACGACGGTAAAAATATTAATACTGTCGGGTAATTGTCCTTTACATAAAGTTTCAAATACGCAGTGGTGGATATAAGTCCTGGATAAAGTTCATGTAATGGTAGCTTACTTGACAGCCTTCTGATCGAGTGCTCAGTACCGGCCTACTTACCAGAGGTTCCAGGTTCGAATCCTGATAGGGGCAAATATTTATATGATGTGTACAAATATTTGTTCATGAGTCATGGATGTTTGCATGTATATTTCTGATATTTATATACATCCATAGCATAACACGAGCTCTTAATGATGCTTTCTTTGTGTGAGATAATAGATGATATACTTATCAAGGCAAGAATCATCTGGTTGATCATATAAGAGAGCTAGTACACTTGCAAAAAATAACTTGTCCTGGGTATCTGCACAAGATTCGTTCTTCTTTAAACTAGTGATGAATGTATGTGTTAAATTGACATTACTAAATACTAGATTCAAAAGAATCTCCCAAATATTCGGGTGCTTAAATTTAAAATACTTTTATAAATATCTTGTCATAACAAAAAATTGTGATATTGAATTGAAATCACAGCTCGACCCAAATCTAATCACAGGGGACAAGCCTCAGATGGAAACGCAAGGTTCAATGTTCCTGAGAAAAGATTCGGTGACCGACAAATACGCTTGGAGCGCGAAACTGCTCGACGTGCAAGGGGACACACTGTCTTTCGAGGTATATAGCACCCTATCTAACTAGACTAAGCGTAACATAAGTAATAGAGTTTGTTTCATTATACTAATACTAATCTATGATACTGATACTAATATCAATAAATAATGACATAGGTAATCTGTAAATGTCATTACAAATACTAAAGGCTGAGTGTTTCTTGCGCCGCTTCTTCTCTGCAGCTACTAATTCTTCGAAGCAGTGGTAGGGTTAATTGGGAATATGCATATTATTGTTAATTTGAATAGTAGAATACTTAATTCAATTATAAAACTGGGACGATTTTCAAATAACCGGTTAATAACCACTTAAAGTTATTACTATTACTAGTGGTATCTTTAATTATATTTATTTATTTGTCACATACATATTTCCTGTTATGACGATTCAAAAGAACTTAGTAAATGAGTCTGTTTAAATGAATATATTTTGACTTTGACTTTGAAACTCAATTTCAAAGTCAAAGTCAGTGTTACAAATTTAGCCTCGAATGCTCCTGTATGAATCACATAAAAACTATTTCTAGTTTAGCTGAGATTCGTTCCAGTAGTGATTGCATCATCGATGCACCATCCAAACGCACAGAGTGGAAATTTTATTAGCCTTAACCTATAAATACGAACATTGTTACTGATACACTTATCATCTATGCTTGTACCTATTACGTCTGAAATAAACGATTTCAAGTCGCTGTGTAGTGTTAGGGTTTAAACTTCTCAAGTGTTTCTTCCCTAAACAACAAGACTATGACAGTCACTTTTATATTTTGTTACCAGCCCGCCGGCGTTAAACCCAACAGACTATGTTGTATGTTATATGCGAAGGTACCTCATAGACAAATGATCTAACCATCATGACAGACTATATAGACATACTCAAGCCAGGAGTGCACGAGTTTTCCAAAAGCTATATGCTTATCAATGTCCAATAAATTAATCAGACTATATAAATTTCCCCGAATCACAAAAGATCCCTTTCGGTCTAAGTGCTCCGGGAACAATGTTGGCCCTACATCAAGATATTTAATTTAACGTTTAATATTACGCAGTATTTGTTTGTTTCGTAATTATAATTGTTATATTAATGACCAACGTTTACCCACTTTTTCCATATAAGGTATTCTGATCAACAATGAATGTAAATCAACTTTAAAATTTGCATTTCAAATGAAGGCAACAATGAAATATTTTATATTATCCGATTAAAGCTATATATTTATGAATTCTCTATAACACTTGTGCCTTTTGATTAATTACAAGGTGCTTAATGCTAGGATTGCTAACTATTTAAAAGAAATAGTGAGTTCATATATTATTATCGAGCAAATGAGGTGAAAAACTTAGTTACCTCGTTTTAGGTCAAAACGAGGTAACTAAGTTTTTCACCTCATTTCATGTATATTTCTGATATTCTCTTGCTGAAGTCTATACACTTCCTAGTGCACCTTCACTCTTCTTCAGTAGGAATAAAGGTATCCTATAACCGCATTAATAAAGTGGCAATGAAGAATAATGAACTTGAAATATAGATTTACTACCAGGTGGATCATAGCTCGCTGAACAGACTTAAAGATAAAAAAATAAAATTAAAATAAATTTGCGAAATACCCTATTCGTATAAAGTATAAACGGTTGGCAACCTTGAGTTCCGAGTAGGTAATACTATATAATTATATATACTACATACTATATAATATAACCTGCGCCACTGGAAATTCAGGTAATCAATTCTATTTTATAATGATTTACGTAGCTGACGATTGAGACTAATTATCAATTTATCGCTATTTGGAACCGTAACGTAATTTTCCATAATTAATATTACATAATATTATGTTTACTACGACGTAGCACGAAAAGTGTTAAATAAAAAATATGCTACTCTAACATCCACCTGTTTCTGATAGTATCACTAAGTTGACAGACCCATAACTTCAACGAATAGATAAAATGGAATAAATGAATGGCAAATGAAAAAGTAAATCTTTCATACTGTTTTAAATAAGGAAATAATGTGGCATTACATTCGCCAATATCTATAATATAGAAAATTGTGAAGATCTAATAAGTAGTGGTCTGAATTTTATCTTAAGATTTAAAAATTAGTTCTTATAAAAGTATATTATGTTATCTCCGTTTACACCGCCATTATCTACACTCTGTGGACCTGATTTCGAATTAACACTAGATTTACCAGACGAGTCATTTAGACAGGTCGTGCAATTTCAATTCAAAATTTCTACTATATTACACATATTTTTTTTCAGAAATAATGTTATGACTTTTGTAGCTATAATTAGAGAGTACGTTTTATAAACTTAATGTTATTTTATATACATTAGTAACAAATATAATTATTGTTGTTGACATATATTCAAATCGCTGGTATATCTAGTGTTAACAAAGTTTTATATATCAAAATTGTATAGATAAAGTGTAAGAGGTCGCACATGACATAACATGTTACTTATTGCTATCGCTTAATGCTTCTCCACATAAAGTACATAACTGTGTTGTGTTTTATCTGTACCTATGTCATTCATTTATGTATTTATACGTCGACTTTAATTCTTCATGCGTTGAGTAGGACGCGCTTTTTTTGACATATCTGTCATTTAACCATCTTTATCAAAATAAGAAGGAAAAGAAATAAACCTAAAACCCTCTGATAATATTTGACTACAAAATAACTTTAAAAATTTCTTAATAACAGGTGAAACCGGACTTCAGTGATACATTTGTGTTTATTCAAGAAATACACAGAAATTCCTAAGCTCGGGTCAAGATCATCTCGTAATGTAGTCGTATCGCTAATATCTATGCTAATAAACCTTTCGTACATTATATAATCGACACGATTCTGAGAATTGATTTGATTTTAATATAAGATAATAGATGTCTACGACTATGAATATATTAATAATAGCAACATAATTACAAAAATTAAATAATCCTGCGCACATCATTCGATGACTTTTCCTACGTATTTTATGCGTCTTTTTTTAAAATTATTATACAATAATTGATACGCACATATTAAAACTTTTTTATGATTTGCTGCCTGTAATTTCGCTAGCGTGGTCTACAGATAACAAATAAGTGGTTTTCATACACAAACATTATAAACGTTTTTACTCCCTCTCAATTGAATATACAAATTTAAATCCCCGGGATCATATTAGCCAGACGACGCTCATTGCTCTACATAGGCCTCCCCCATAATTCTTTACCAGATCAGACGACGTTCGTCCTTCAAGTTAATTTATCATCTTTCAATACCTCAAAATAATGTACCAGAGAATAATTTCTATCATTTACTCGAATAATTTTAACCGCCTCTGTGGTCCAGTTGTTGAGACTGTTTAATTTCGTTCTGGAGATCCGGGGTTCCTTTGACGGCAGAAACTTTCTGCTAGATTAGTTGTAGTTCTGGTGGTAGGACTTCTAAGTCCGCCTGGCTAGCTACCATCATATTACCTAAGTCTCCCGTCATAACAATAATGGTACAGCATTGTTATGTTCCCACAGTAGGAGGTAAGATCACTGGTTCCTCTATTATTGAGGAATCAGACTAGTTCGCTTTAATCTTAGGCTTATCTTTTACTTACCATCAGGTTACATGAAGGTCATGAACTACCCTGTTAAGAATGAATAAAGATTGAGGTAAACAAATCTAATTATAATGATTTTTGCAATATCATGTACATTGTATCGAAGTATGTTTGGTTAGATAGGTTTATAGTTTTAAAATCATTTCGGATAGAGGTAGACATACCATGTAATGTAAGATAACATTTACTTATATCAAAAATAAATTTATAAAGGCTGAAGATTTTTAAAATCTTAACAGGGTAGCTCTTGCTCCCCTGATAATAAGGCCGAAGATGCAAACGAGCTAAACTACATCTGGCTTCCTATCCTACTTCCAATTGCCAGAATACAACTATGCTATTAACATTATTTTTATGGCGGCTGACTTAATAACTGACTTATGTAAGATGAGGGAATCTAGTCAGATGGACTTAAAAGTCATTGCCTCTACCTAAGTAAGCCATCAAAGCCTTTGGTAGGTATTTTTTAAATTTGAATTATTTTCGTCTAAAATCAATTCATACCAGTGGCTAATTGGTATTCAAAACTAACGAACGTAAATAAATATAAAAACAATTATATAACAAAAACCCATTAAAATTAAGAAATTTTAATATAAAAATATATGTATGTCTTTAAAACTTATAATAGACTTAAAATTAATTGTCACGTAACACAGAGTAGGTAACTCAAAATTATCATAAAAAGGAAATTATGATTGGACTCTGATCATTACCAATGTATGTGAATAAATTGAATGAATGGAATAAACGAAAAAAACTAATTTGTTGTTTAAATAAACACGCCAAGAATGTATAGCGCGCGTTGAGTAGTGGTTTGTTTGTATTGAGTTTACACTTTGTGAGAACGACTATCAATATTTAATTTTGATTGAATTTATAAAAAAAATTATGTATGCTTAAATTTTACCATATTTAAATTAAATTTGTAATTTACGGTAGTAGTTTGATGCTTTTTCCATGACATATCAACTTTATTGTATAACTGAATACTGTATTACTATTGTGTACATATTGTATACAACTTTGTTGTATATTTTTATGTATTATATGGTTGGTTATATGGTTACTATGACATTGTCCTTAAAATCGTTTTACTTATGTTTAACGCACGCATTGCATAGGCCGCCACGTCTGGGATTGCCCAAGTAACTCTAGGTAATCACTATCGGCGCGAAGCCTGCGGGCGATGAAGGGCTCTACAGTTACCGGGGAGTTTTAGTGGGTATTCCCAGGTTCAATTTTATGTGGAACTGGGTGGCCGGAGAGAACTCAGAAAGAATTGCAGTGGCGGGTTGGCCCATTAACGGAATCCTTCTAGGAAAAAAAACGGGATTAACAGAACGTTGCACATCCACTGCAATTCTTTCTGAGTTCTCTTTTTCTTGTGCGTTCATGTAGTGAACCATTCATTGCCGGCTTGATATGGTCGACTATCTCACTTGCGGTCTGTTAAGCGTTCAGGCACCCTCTACATTACCCGGCATCAGCAGAATTACTGCTCATGATTCTTTTACACGGTAGAAGTAATTCAGTACTTCTATACAATTACAATGTCTTAAATTGACGTTCAATAAGTTTAGACACATTAGTACGCAATATTAATATTTTATATTCGAATCCTTAAAGATTAGTCGCCAGGTTCCAAACAAAAACCTATTCGATTAGCTCCGGTGATCGAACAGCAAGAATACCACATATCGTGTGTCTTCACGTTTATTCCAATGGCATTTTCGAGAAAAAGAGATAAAATACTGTTTTACTATATAAGGTATAAAAAATGGCAGTTTAATTTGTGTTAATTGTAAAAATCAGATAAACGGAGCCGCTATCCCAATCCAGAAATTTAAAATTTAGTTTAAAATATACCTACTAGTTATACCGTACCCCGAATTTATTTGATCATTTATTTCATGTTCATTAACAGCCTATTCCCACTACTAAACACATGCCTCCCTACACAGGCTATATTCTTTCTCGATATATTGATTTAAATCACTGGTCAATTGAACCTTCAATTTAAATACCATGTTTGAAAGTGCATTCCTAACTGGCATTATAACGAATATCATGATATAATACACAGATACACCTTAAAAACTTGCTTTTCCAATTAAACACTTAATTAAAAACTTATAACGCACACAGATATGAAAACTTTATGACATGACATTTTACAAAGACATTAAGAATTCGTTTATTTTGTCTAGACAACGTAGGCTTTTTTCGACGGCAAACTAGTTTTTTAAAATTCAATATTATTTATTATTACTGGGAAAATGGCGGTGAATTATATTAACATTGAAACGTTGTGTGAGGGTGTTTAAATAGTTCGTCCAAAAATTAGGCTTTAGTTTTTTGTTTTGGGAAATTTAAAGAGAAAAATTTTAATACTTTTTAATGTTACGTGATCAACAAGGATTACGAACTGGAAAAGTGATCACATTTTTCGACAACAGATGTTTTTTATTCATTAAAAGTTTAATCTCCTCTAAAACACTAAAAAGTCAATCGTTGCTACATTTAAGTACTTCTCTTAAAAAATTAAAAAAATATTTTTCTTTGATTCTGGAAACAGAAAAAAGTCGAAAAGATAGCATTTGGAATAGATATTGGATGTGACTGAATTCTTCTTAACTCTAGTTTCCAATGCAATAAATAGTATATAGTTTTAGTCCTACAGTGTTAATTTACAAGTTAAAAACGATCTTAGTCAGTTACCTTAGAAGCGGTTTGTCAATAAGCCTGGTTACATTTTGTATTGAGGTTGAGAGCCACTACAGAGTACATTGAATATACCTGAGCGAATATTCTCCCATGTCACCAACTCATGTAGAAAACTTTATGCAGGTATCTTAGTGTATGATGCCGATTTAGGTACTTTTGGTTTTAAATTACAAGATAATCAATCAAAAGATAACTTGCTTACATAAAAAGATCATAAAACGAGGAATATTGGACCTTAAAACCATCGGAACCAAAAACTTGTTTAATATATAGGTAGCTCATACTAACTAGTGTCTTTGAAAACGCCGAAGAGCTTGAAGTACGAACAAGGCCTTAACCAAGACAAAAGTTTAAAAAGTTAGTGTAAAAGCCCCTAAATAAATCAGAAAAAAATGTCTTCGTTTTCCTGTCATTATACAGAGAGTACGTTTAGGTTGGTGTAAATTAAATATAATTTTTTTTGTGTTTCCAGGTGTCCACTCCTGTGAACCTTCCCGTAGGGTCATGGGGGCTTCGCGTCGTCACCAAACTAAAGAACTCCACCGACAGGCAGGTTTATGACTTCGATCAGGACCTGTACATCCTCTTTAACCCTTGGCATCCTGGTAAGACTAGTGATAACATTAAATTATTTATTTTTAAAATGAAGCTGTTATAATGGCTTAAAAATCAGTAAGCAAAATCAGTATAGAATATCAGGATTAGGGCATGGACACTGGCATGCAGTACTACCGAAAAGCCGGTATAAACGTCAATATAAGACATTGCCAATCACCGGTATTCAGATATCGGTATTTTTAATTATTTTTTTTACTTTATGCGGTTTTAATAATTTCAATACCGAAAAATACCAGTATTGCAAAAAGACCGGCTATCAGGATGGCAAGAGCTTTAAATAAAGACAAACCTCAAAGTAGACCGTCGGCAAATAACTCATCTTGGTACGTTAGTTCCATACAGTTAACCATTCCATTTAGTTTTCGGCTTGTACTAAATTTCGAGGAACGAACAAGGAAAAGCTCGTGTTTAGCCTACGGGAGTAAGACGCGATGTTCTTGTCAGTCGACTGCTATCCAAGTTTGTGTCACGGTTCAAAGATATCTGCAAACCTTTAGTTTGTATGTAGTGTATAGTGAAATCGTCGTTTCGATTTTATTGATTTCCGCAAACCGACTAAATGGCTGATCGTTGATGCTAAGCAGAACATGTGATTATATTGATCAGTAAATAGAACAAAAGAATACTTAAATTAAGTACCATCTAAACTCTCGTCACGTTAATGTCTATTTATATAGCCAGTGTAGTGTCTTGTCGCTACATCCTATTACGAACTTATTGTTGGATTTGTAATTAGCATATATATGTATACATTGATGTAATGAGGAAAAACACGATTATATTTTAAGGAAACGAATTTGTTATCAGTTTTAAAAGTCTAATTTTATTAATAATGTTGCTTACTGACTACAATTTAACGATAATACCATTTCAGGTAATTTTAAACAAAGTTCCTTTTAGAACAGAATTATTAGTATATGACCTGAATGAAAGTAATAGATCAAGAAACCTCCAGGATTAAACTGAAATAATTCTCCTGTAATGTATTCAAGTTAAAACCTTTCTGTATACCTTCTTTATGTCTGTAGGCATAGTAAGAACACTACAACTATATCCTGGGCAGCGAAAGACAAAAAGTTGCATGCAGTGTTGAAGTCAAAGCCTCATAAAAAATTTAGTTTTCTTATATTTAAGCTTAACAATCCCTATGCCAAATTACTTCAGGTACACTTCGTGAGCTGATAGCCAGCTGGTCTTTCATTTACTGGTTCTGTTCTTTAAGTTTAAATTGCCGCTATATATTGCCTCTTTTGTTGTATTCCTTTTCTTAGATATCATAAAAAAAATCTATTCCAGATGACCAGACCTACATGGAAGACTGCACTCTTCTTCAAGAATACGTACAGAACGACGTAGGCAAGGTGTGGGTTGGCCCCATCAAGACCACGCGCGGGAAGCCTTGGTTTTACGGCCAGTTTGACGCTATAGTGCTTCCTGCATGCATGTTCATGCTGGACAGGGCTGGCATACCCTTCCATCAGTGAGTATCGGAATATTTCTTACCCAATTAGCAGAAAGAGCAAAAACTCAAAGATAAGAATTTATAAAATAATGCTTCCACTTAATCTATGAACAGTATTCCTTGTTCCCTTCTCAGACATCTATTATCAAAGCAATCAAGCAAAGAAATTGTAGTCATCAAATAGCAAATTTACTATATTTTTCTATCTAGACGCGGTGATCCTGTGAAAATGACTCGAGTGATATCCCGTATCGTGAATTCAAACGACGATGCGGGTGTGCTCATTGGTCGCTGGGATGGCGAGTATGATGACGGAACTGCGCCGTCGGAGTGGACTGGCTCTGTGGAGATCCTCGCCCAGTATCTAGAGACGCAACAGGAGGTGCCATATGGACAATGCTGGGTATTTGCTGGAGTTGTCACTGCGGGTGAGTTTGTGGTTCGCAAATTTGGTTAAAGAAAATTTAACCATTGATCACTATTGCATCTTTATAAATCATACGAGTCAAGTGCAGGAAGCAGATAATGAGCCCTTCTGGACCCATTATCTGCTTCCTCCGATATTTAGTCATGCGATCTTCCTATGTATTCTTTCTTAGCTCTGGGAAAATCATCTTTTGCCACTTGTCAGTTAATATCATTCCAGTTTATGCCTACATATGCACTAAGTTAATTTAAAAGTTTTCCACTTTGGAACCTAAGGTTTAAAACTATCATAATGTAATTTACAAATTTATTCTACAGTATGCCGTGCTCTTGGAATTCCATCCCGCGTGGTGTCCAACCTTGTATCAGCCCACGACGCAAACAACTCACTCACCGTTGACAAATACTACACCGAGAACATGGAGGAGTTGGACTTTGACCCCAACAATCCCCAGGGCGCCGACTCAATCTGGAACTACCACGTGTGGAACGATGTTTGGATGGCCAGGCCTGATCTTCCTGCAGGTAATGCAATTGTAACAGCTTTTGTAAATCTGTTTTCAAGACCTAATGATGAGAATACTACACAAGTATAAATGTCTCGAATTGCTTGGAAGTGACGAACATATATCACTTAAAAATGATTGACCATTATTGTACTACTTCATGTATATTTATGATGTTAACGTGTATACAAAATCCCATTGGCTTAAACTTAAAGCGATAATATTTGAACATAATTTTTTGACTACCAGCGAAATTATAAATATTGTTTATGAATAATGGTTTTTAACATTAGTTGCGAAATATTTAGTTCTCTTCGTCTAAAAATATGTTCTTAACATACTATATATTAAGGTTACCAGATAATAAGCCAAATATTGGGTTATTATTATGATAAATATATTAACCACCAAAATTGTTTCTAACTAGGGTACGGTGGATGGCAAGCCGTCGATGCAACACCGCAAGAGATTTCAGCGGGCATGTACCAGTGCGGCCCAGCACCGCTGGAGGCCATCAAGCAGGGCGTTATTGGCGTTGGCTACGATGTTGAGTTCATGCTCGCGTCCGTCAACGCTGACCTCATGCGGTGGAGGAAGGATCCCGAAGCAGAGACTGGATACTCCATGGTCGATACCAATAACTTCCAGTATGTGTAGTTATATCTACAATTTTACCTAATTCCAAAAATGATATTGCGTAATTCCGTAATAATATTGTAAGTACATGTTCAAAACTATTAGTCGCTTAGAAATCAATGGCCATTTTAATTACTTAAACAATAAATGTGATTATATTCCATTGATAAGTAATTTAAAAAGCGAAAGGTTTTTGACAGGTTTTTCATACACCTGATGGTAAGCGTTATTTATCACCTAAAAACACCAGACAAGGTGGTTTTAATGCTTTACATGCCCTGTAATTGCAATTGTTATCTTTCTCCGAAATAACTGCTCAAGGGTTGAATAGGAACGGCTCCAAGCTTTATTTATTTAACCATTTATGAACACAACGACAATTAAAAGGACACAACAGAATATTAGTGAATTGTACAAAGGAACTGCTTATTTCTATAAGAAATCTCTTCCAGTAGCCCCATATATGGGAAAAGTGACATCGAAAGGTGGCGTGTACCAATACTAATATAATTAAATACATAATAACTAATATATATCATATTTACCCTAACACATATATATATATATATATATATGTGTGTGGGTATATATATATATATATATATATATATATATATACCCTAACATATATATATACAAATACATACTCACAATATATTTAGATACTCTGTAAAGAGAAATAATGTGCTATTGTCATAAGAACTTCTCGAGAGACACTGAAGTAAGAGAAATATGTTTACGAGACACGGTTGTGTGTGAGCACATAAGTCTTTTGACAAATTAAACTACACCACCTCCTTGAAATACAGCAATTCTTAGAATATAGCATTTATTTTATAGCATCGGCCGAATGGTGCTTACAAAGAAGCCCTACGTATTCGACCCCCTCGGCGATGAGGATCGAGAAGACATCACCGCCCAGTACAAGCACAGGGAAGGAACTGCTTCTGAGAGGCTTGCGCTCATGAATGGCGTGCGGTATTCTGAGAGAGCTAAGAGGTATGTAGACCAAAACTAGAAAACTAAATCTAAGTATTCTCCTCAATTTTCTACCATGCCTTCTTAAATTGAACAATTATTTTTCTCAAAGTGAAACAAATATGCTACCTTATATAATATAGTCGGAGATCCGAATCCGGTGAAAATTCGCGTATCTACTATAGGTAAAGCACAAAAGATCCCATTAGCATTTGGTGCTGTGGGAATAATCCTGGCAATACATCAGGATAGGTAAGGCCCGCGTATTTGCACAAAATTTAGTCACACAGGACATGGTTATAATTTGATAAGTGTGTTTTTAAAAGCTTCTACGCTAATTTAAGTAATTAACTCCATGTTGTCAGATATGCGGTACTATCAACGTTAGTTACGCAGATTTGCATTATCCCAGACGATTTATAATGTGCTATAGGTATGTCAGAATACATCAGAATATTAAACAAAGTAAAGAGGTATTATATAAAGAAAAATTTATTATTTTGTCATAGTGTCGCCTGATATAATGCAGTACGTGAATTACAAATGTTTGACAAAGTGTCGCCTGATATTTTCAAATCTTCTCTTATTGATTTTTATTTTCAAAGGTACTATGCTGTAGCCAGCTCTTTGCAGAACGACATTGAATTCAACTTGCGTGACATCGACAATGTACTCATTGGAAAAGATTTCAGAGTGGTTGTCGACATTCAAAATAACTCCAATGAGGTAGGTACCTAATACAAGAAAGTAGTGTTGCAATTAAATCAATATTTTAGTAACAGCTAATATGATCTTTAGATTTAGATCATTGTTGGGGCTGAATTAGCTATTATTGAACAAAATTGTAAAACATATAGGTTTAAAGATTTTTTTCTCATACGATCTTAAATTAGTTGATTTACAATGAGATATGAGAAATATAAGTATTTATTACAATAACATTACAAATATTCTTTATTACATACAAATTATGAAACTACAAAACCACTAAAGAAAACATATACATATAAATAGGCGGCTTTAGGAATATACTAATAAAGTCTCTGTGGCCTTTACAAAAAGTATAATTTTCTTAATTTTTTTCTTAGTTTATTTTTAAATATAGTATTCTATCACATTCCTTAAAAATTCACATATTTTGAAATTCAACCTTATTGCTCCTAATTCACAAATGTATTGTCGAATTTAGGGTCGAAACATCAAGGCATCTCTGTCAGCTATCAGCGTATTCTACAATGGAGTAAAGGCTGATGTCGTTAAGAAAACCGAGGGAAAAATTTTCGTAGGACCAACTAAAAGTGAGTTCACTGTTTAAATTTATTTATCACTCTATTCTAGTAAGTAATTAAAATTGCTAACTAGGGTGTTAACCCTGCTTGAATCGTATATGATAGCTGCCGCTTTGTGGACTGCTGCGGAAGGTAACACGTGACAAATGGTATAAGCAAGTATAATTAGAATTTATAACATAAAACAGATCAACACACTAGCGTGGCACAAACAGTTTCTCGGCTCTTTTAACACTGTCCAATACTATATTCATTTATAAAGGTTTATGGACGCCAGCCAGTCGCTAACAGTATGGGCAGGTATCAACGGTGGGAAGTGAAAAAGCAGTGTTGTTACAGGACATTAGTGGCCTCTTGTCTCCAGGATTTCCACGCATCAGCTGTATCCAGCTGTATTGATTGTGTAGATAAACAATTTTATCCACTTATAAGGACTATATTGTGTAAAATATGATGTTGTCTCCGTAGTTATATAAAAAAATCATTTTGAAATTAATCTTATTTGCAGAGGAACAAATAAGCATATTGGTGCACGCCGACGAATACCTGCCCAAGCTGGTGGAGTACTGTAATATGAAGATCTCGGCGATGGCCATCGTGGATGAGACAAAGCAGTCGTGGGCTGATGATGATGACTTCCAGGTTCTGAAGCCCAATATCACCATAAAGGTAAGGATATACTTGCAAAATGACTATTACGATATATTGGAAAAAATAGATTAATTCGTGGCTGAAAGCACCAATGCACGTAACTTGTATTAGACACTTAGGTGCATCAGTCAAATTGTAATATTAATAAATAAATAAATGTAGCTAAGTTTTGAACAAAAACTGGCTTGAAAATATTTGAAATGCAAAATTAATTCAATTTAAATACTTACCGAATATAAAAATATTTGGACTCAGTGCTTCATTTTCTTTTGATTCTGGAATCAACATAGCACCTCTTTTGACGTTTCTGTTGAAGTTGTTAATTAATTATCAATTAAAAGTCATTGTATCCTTTATTACTTGAGTAAGAATGAAATGATGGGCAATAAATTCTATTTTATTTTATACAGTGAAAATATTAAAAAAAAATATTATTAACACAATGATTGCACTTTCAACAATTTCTCAAACAATATAAAATGTATTGTGTCTGGCAATTAATATGAACCTTTCCCTTTAGTTCAATGAAGACCTGATAATCAACGAGCCAGCTGTAGCCGTGCTTTCATTCGTGAATCCCCTGGATAGAACGCTGACTGGCTGCGAGATCCGACTGACATCGTCCGGCATCGCGGGAAGGACTCTCCGATTCCAGGCTAACGACGTTGGGCCAAAAGGAAAACTCAATTCTGAGATACCAGTACAACCTAATGTAAGTCTTTAATTTTGTAAAATTAAAAATTTTGACATAATTTTTTTTTAATGAAAATTAATTTTAAGTTTTCATCAAAGGAAGACATTTTATTATTATGGAAGGTAGTCTTATAAGTAAATATTCTTTTACAGAAACTTGGAAAAATCAATTTTGTGGCAACATTCAAATCTACAGAACTGAAGGATATCAACGGAGCGGCCAGCGTGGAAGTTTTCGAAGGATAAACAGCTTTATTTCTTCAATATCACCGTATAAAAATATGTATCTTAATTTTCAGAAGATAATTCTGAAATATATTGTCACCTAGAAATACTCATCTAGAATAAGACCACACAGCCAATGTACGGAAGATTTTTGTAGTATCATCTTTATAAAATATTTAAGGATACAGGTATAATTAGTTCTCATTAATGACTTAGTTAGAATAGAATAGAATAGATCTTTATTGTACATCAGCCAATTCAAAAAGAGAAATAAACAAAAAATATTAAGGTATTGTAATTATTATAGTTTTTTTTAAATAATAGATTATGTATATTGATCTGAGGACATAAGTACAACTTAAATTTAAAAACATTATATACCTGTATGGTAGATTTTAGTTTTAATTTCAAATACTTTTAGAATATTAATTATTTGTTCGAGATTATTTTGATTAGTTTCTTCCGAAGGTTTTTGTCATGAGATTTACCAGACCAGTCATTTAGACTGGTCGTGCAATTTCAATTCAAAATTCCTACTATATTACACATTTTTTTTTCAGAAATGATGTTATCACTTTTGTAGGTATAATTAGAGAGTACGTTTTATAAACTTAATGTTATTTTATATACATTAGTAACAAATATAATTTTTGTTGTTGACATATATTCAAATCGCTGGTATATCTAGTGTTAATTGAAAACCAGCTTTACGTTCATTAAGATTAGATCGGTCGTTTAGTAAATTTAAAAATGCTGTAAAGCATTTCAACGTTATTCGTTTAAATTGATTTGTTATTGTTAAAAGCACCTAAATATATTCGTGTTAACTCATTGGAATATTATTTAGTTTTTATTTACACCTTCGTCGGTGATCTTTTTAAATAATTCCAAGTGCCATAACATTAAACTTATTAACAATTTGTAAAATATGTAAAAGTACATGTTTTAAAAATATAATTTTCTAAATATGTACATGTCATGTAAAAATGGCTTTTATATTTGCGAATTCAAAAATAAATGTTAATATAATACCATAAAGACTTTTCTTTACACGAAAATAAAAGACTGACTATGAAATATATATGAAATCAGTAGTTACAGTGCGTCAAGTAAACTTCCAAAGACTTCCAAAGAGAGAGAAAAAAAAATAGCTCCAAAGACGACCACAGTATTTTTTATACGTCGCATCGTTTTGATGGAATCAAAAGTATGACGGAATATAAACTATGTATAAATAAAAGACGTATTATTAAACAAAACTTTATTACCTATCAATTTCATGCAAAGTTAACCATTTTCGCTTACACCAACCGACCGATCACGAGACTTCTGTTCTTATTTATAGTCAATACCTAAAGATTTTACTATGGATTCTATTTCAACATTACAAAACATCGACTAGGCATTAATGCACTATCTATCTTTCTTAAATGCAGGGCAATAAAAAGTGACATGTGTAGACTATCTGCTAATTCAATGTTCGAAGCCGCTGGGCCTTATTTTACATTTACCGTATATAAATTTACACAGATTTCCATATTCATAGTAGAATGATTGAAACGTCAGACAGCGTTCGACAGCTCATATTAAACCCAACAATTTCAAATTACTTGCAAGTAGGTAGATGGCAATGGCAGTTCACAAAATATAAAACTGTCTTTGTATACCACTAACTCACACATATATATACATAATACAAAATAATGTAGTATACAACTAACAATGTATACAACCGTTAGTCGTAAGTTTATACAATAAAATGTAATTACTTAATGACCCTAAAAACGGTTACGAATGCAAAGTCGTAATTACAGAGGTATACGCTTGTGTAGTGTCACAATAAAACTCATTGGTTTTACGTAATTAAATAGTTCTTATACACTGGTTTATAAGGTTGATATTCGTTTCTAATAGAAATAGTAATAAAGCCAACCTGTATTTAAGTTTTGTTAAGCGGAATGATCAGACACAAACGTTTCAGAAATAAAATCCTAGATAAAAAAAAATACTTAATATATATTTTAATTATATATCTATGTTAGCTATTAATCCATAGTAAAATCTTTAACGTAACATACTTATTATTGTATATTTCTCAGCCCTTATCAGAAGTCGAAAGAACTCGATATCCCCTAAACCACAAACCTTAAACTATTCACAGTTCATGAATGATTTTTTTCAACCAAAATAAAGTCTAACACAAATAGCACTGCAGCGGTAAAAAATATGATATATAATTAAAGGTATCACAAGTTTAAAACAAGTTCGTGTCCATTTCAAACTAAGTTGAAGTCATTTATATTGCATGAAGATGAGATTTATCATAAACTACTCAACAATTTGTCTATTATAAAAACATCTATCAATTAAACATCACTTGCACATATTATACAAAAATTGCTGTGAAGTATTAGATAGACAATTGATGCTATTTTGGGTGGACTAGTGGTCTTATAACTGTTGATACATGATAAGAAAATAACATATAACTTTAAATAAACATTTCCGTAAGTTACAGATTTGTGAATGCGCCTGCGCAGGTGCGTAAGATGAAACAGTGGAGTTTACCAAACCACATCATTAATTTGTAATTTAGTTGAAACTCATTTTAATGCACAAATGGAAACATGAATAACAAAAACAATACTTTAGGCGGCCTTATCGCTATGCAGCAATCACCAGGCAACCTAGAAAAAGGAATTAGAAGGATGTTGTTTTAATAAATAATAATAAGCTCAAGGTAACTGTTCTATGTAATTTAAGTTAAACATTCATTCAAATTGGAATTAAAAACTTCCTTAAAATGGATCAGCACATATTTTTTCTACTTCAACTTATATAAAGTTTTGCTTTATCATTGACAAGAATCAAATTTAGCTTCTTAAACACATTTAAGGTGGACTCAACCTCCATTCACAAAAATATGATAATGATGTTAACCCACTACATCGGATCGTGTTATAAACGTATCTAGACGCAAAAAAAATACCGAGATTGTTGACATCCGTGATCTTATCATAATAGTATAAAATGCAATCACGGTTTCAGCAAATTCTGTGACACATCCTTAAGCATTTGTTTTAGGTTAGTGATCGTAATATTGTAGTTGTTATCGATAGCAGCGTTTATTCATATTAAACCTGTTATAATTAGTAATTATCCAATCGTATATACGTTATATATAATACGTTAGGATCTTTCAATCCATCAGACTTTTTTCTTATTATTACACTTCAAATAATAATGATTGAATGTGTTAATTAGTTACGGTTATAGTATGGTGCGAGGTAGTGGGCAGATACCTTAACCATCACGGGAATATTTAACATCAGAAATTCATTTAATTACAAGGAACTTATGGGACGGCGGAACAAATACTTTCTCAACCTAATATGTCAATTATATCACATCTCCTTCCCACTAGGACAATTTGAAAAAGATAGATACATAAATATTGAAAAGGTTTTAATAGATAAACGTATCTCAAGTCAAAATCTACTCTGTGAGATACTACAACATAAGATTTTTTTTAAAGCAGATAATTACTGAAATGTCTTTTTTTGATGATGTCAACACTACTTCAAAAAATTTTTTGATAGAAATATCAATACGTATCTTCACAACTAGTCAAATTCAAGTGGCACCCGAACAATAAATATTTTTAGATTCTCCTTGAGTTTAAAAAAAATGCGACAGTAATTTGATTCAAAAATCGGTCGATTTAATTTTATGTATAAAAAGAAAAAAGTAAACGATAACTTCTTTTCCAATAATATAAGATAACAGTATAATATATTATTTGTTTTATTTATCACACAGCATATTGTGATTGTTTTTTTCAATAATGCAAATAAAATAATATGTCGGAATTACAATTAAATTTAAAAATAGTCGAATATTGCTTTCTTATTTATAAACTACATTGATGTTATTAGATATAATATAAATAATTTATGTTATATATATAATCCAGCGCACTAAGACGTAAACTCAATCAATTTCCAAAGAAAATTTTTAATTCCGATTCGAGTGTCCTGTATTTTCTTTGGAAATTAATTTATCGTATAGATAATATTTAGACAGATTCTATTATTGGATAGTAACATGAATTTTATTGCACATTCTATTAATTATACAATATATAATTGTATATCTTTCTTTCATAGTAATTCTTTTGATTTTACAAGAGGCTACTTATATGTAATTATATTAACAGTTTGAAGAGAGATGATTTTCTAAAACGGTCTTTATTACAGAAGAAATAAGAATGATCTTAACAATATTGTTCGATTCTTAACATTAATTATGACTTTCATTCATTATCACTGCGGGGAATGGACCTTGGCCTATTTCCTATAAAACTTTTTCGAACATTAAAATACTTTTTGGTCAAAGTTTATGAAAAGAAATTTTATTCAGTTTAAAATGGGGCTGGTACCTGTCAATGTTGAGCTGCGTACGCTTGTTCCAAAATATCTAATAAAAAATAATTATTATTAATATAAAATATCTCTTGATACGATAAGAAAGAATTAAATAAATGTTCACGCCTTCGAACAAAGAGACCTTCCAAGTTTCGAGGCCTTTCGAGTTCGGATTTTCTTCCTTTTGACGACGCACCCACTTTATGATTTATCTTTGAGCTGAAGTAAATGCCACGAAGAATAAGATTTTTCATCCATTTTGAAGGTTGTTTGAAAACGCAGTTTGTTTTTTGTTTCCAAACGATACTCCTGTCAAACACAACAAGCAACAAGTATACGCAGCACCATCTACAATAACTTCGCATAGCCAGCCCCATTGATGTACTAATCACGAATCAACAACTGATTTTAACCAATAGTCTGTTGCAAAATCCTTAATCAATTTATCCAAAACTACCACCAACTTACTACTCCAAATTGAACTCAGCACCTGTTACATAAGGTCCATTCCCGCGTCGGTCCACTAGTGTACTTTGGATTTTCCTGTGACGATTTTGGCATACTCCTCGTAGAAGCGCGGGAACAGAAGTAGAGCGAAGTAGACGACAGTCAGGTATGCAATGATGGCCAGCGTGAGAATCAAGTCAAACACTGCTGGCTTTACACTGAAAATTCATATTTGAGTGAACTTAGTTTATTTGATAAGTCTTGGTACGCCAAATACACAGCTGTATATAACTCTAATATAAATTGTCTAGAATTAAATTGAGTTTTATTGGTTCAGGCAAGAAAGGGATAGCCGATATATGACATCATTTTATATTTCTACTTTGAATCTTATTTCTTTTCAAAAAGAATATAACTTAACCATTATACTTTTTACTTTTTGTTAGATCACTGTTATTGAACTACTAAAAATCAAACTTATTTTATCTTTTTTTTATCATGCCAACAAAAAAAAGGCAGCGACATTTCACAATTAGTTTTCTTTCAGTCACTCATATTAAGCATTATTAAGACCAGACGGCCGTCTAAAAACATATTTCTTCATTTAACAGAGTCAATTAGTTTTGCTGCGTAAGGAATCTGATATTTTGAAGTGTGATTCAGAATCACGTCCTTATATTTCTTTGAATTTGTGAGTTTATGTGAGAGATAATAATAATATTAATCAATTATTTGCTAGAATGTAGATAGAGGTGAAAATAAATATAATAATACATACCTATAAACATATAGTACAGCCCTAGTAGGAGAGTATAGAGTGTACTCTGGCTCCCTCTTGTCTACCGCGTGAACGCTCACAGTCACCTCCATATACCTTGACAACGCTCTCTCAAGGGCGCCGGTTAAACCTTAAAACATTTCAGTTTATTAGAAATATGAAAACTGTCCACAACTCCTGCTGCCTAAGGTCGATTAACCATAGACTCAAAACCGAGGTTCGAAACCCCAAAGCAGAGAATTGTGTCAAACATAATATTGGGCTTCATATCAAGTATTACTTTGCTGCTTTAATCTAGTCTTATAGTGTTTAACAGTTCAATTCCCAGTGAGGACAGTAATTGTCTACTTTGTTTGGTGGTGGAGCTTTATTTATACCACCACCGTCCCACCCAACAATAATGTTAACAGCATTGTTGTACTCCAGCAGATGGGAGTTATCTACACTTACCATCAGGTGAGACGAAGGACTATCCCGGTAACATTTAAAAAATTGTAGTTTACAATTCGAACAGTATCACTGGACTCAACGCTAGGATTATCTGTGGCGTAAAGACCAGTTTTCTTCAATAGCTATGCAATATGCTTGTGGAGAAATTTGAACCGTATTTTACAATTTCAAATTTTTTATAGCATGTTAGTATTTATATGACTATATATGGGTAGGTTTTGGCTTGAAACCAACAGCTTTTACAAGAAATACCAGCTTAGAACAAAAACTGAGATTACCAGAATTAGGTGGCGATGTAGTAATAGTGTGCGCCGCTCGGGACTGCGACGACAAATATTTGTACCAATGTTTGATGGACGCCTCTTCCACGCCCTGCAACAGATTAGTCAGTTGGCCTAATATTTATTATTTAAACACATGACACTCGAATGTAATAACATAATTATAATTCTATAAGCGTTCAGCTGTTACAAAATAAATATTATTATATGAAACAGACACTTAATTTAGTAAATAATTTTAACATACGCTAATACTAATTAGTGTCTCAATTGTAACTCTCCAGAAAATTATTATTAACAAATTTATTAAAAAAATATATGCTAATACTGAAAACTGCATTGATTTGAACTAAATTAGAAACATGATATTTGAAGTAGAAATTGAAACAACTGTTTATATCTATAACCACCAATCATTTCATATGATGGCGGATGGATGAATGTGACGTGTACTCTGACGTCACAGTAGAAGACTGATCTCTTTGTTTAGCACGCGACTCAGAGCGCATGCAAGTTGAGTATTCAAAATATTTCCAAAAACTCTTGCAGACAGTCTTAAAGTAATATTTACATGAAATGGTTTAAATGTTATTCTGTTCTTTTTGACTAATAGATGCAATATTAAGCACTTTCTCAATGAAAGAACAAGATGTTTAATCTAAATTTTGGGTCTAAAATTTCAAAAAACGTTACATGGTAGACCTATAATAACAATAGAATAGAATAGAATAGAATTTATCTTTATTGTACATCAGCCAATTCAAGAAGAAAAATTAAACAAAAAAAAAACATTTAACTAATTTTGTACAAAGGGCGACCTTATCGCTAAAACCGATCTCTTCCAGGTAACTTTAATATGGACAGGATTAAAGATAAAGTACTTGAGAGAAGTTAGCGACGTATAACAGTTATTACATACACATATTAAATATATACATACATTGGTACTTAATTAGGTTAGGTAAACATAATAAAATGTTTTGTAAAGTATTACAAAACATTTTATTATGTTGTTATAGAGTTGATATTTCAATGGCACATCACTAAATAACACTTAGAGATTTAAAAAAAATCTAAACTAGATAAGCAATCCTATTAAGTTGTATTAAGACTGAAATCTCACCAGTGCTTCATCATACAACGCCTGATCTTCCTCGCTGTCTTCATCTGTGAGGTTGTACACGTGTGAGGCTAAGGCCCTTGCTATGACCTCTATATTGGCTACCAGATTCTCCATGGAATCATCCGAATATGTATCAAGGACCGAACTGCGGGCTGGATCCTTGTGGCTCTATGAAACACGACATTATTTTGTCATGACTTGAATATAATATGTCGTACAATCACACATATTATCTAGACTAGGGCTGTCCAAAGATTTCTCCAAACAAACAAATCAAGTATGAATTATATAAAATCTAAATATCCGTCTTACCTATAACTCACACACGCACTGTCTCTCAAAAACTAACATTAGAGTTGATATTAACGGAATTGTAAAAGATAAATTATTAAAGAACTAATAGAATTGCTAATAAAAAAATATTAACATTAATATTTAAGTTTTAAGTGTTTTTTAAGTTATTTGGATTGGCTTGTGATTGTTTCAGGTTTGGACAGCCCTGATTTAAACGAAAATATTAACTTTAATATATTTAGGTTAGTCTATTAAAATTAAATTTAGGTAATTAGTATTGTGTGTAATATTCTCATAAAATTAGTTATCGAGCCGTAGCCACATATTGCAATGAAAATGTTGCCCGTTTAAAATGTGATTTAATACATTTTCTGGCCAACACAAAGGTATTGTAAGTCAAAGGATTGTCTATAGACATAAAATAAATGATTTTATTTTTACCTGTAACGAGCTTAGCGTGAAAGCCGTCATCCGCCTGATGCTGAACCTCTCGTGGGGCCAAGCTAGAGTTTCATCTGCCAAGTTTATCTTCTTATGATTTACTGGCACTCCAAGCCGTGACTTAATGGAGTAAGCAGCGCCACCGGCTTTGGGTGGCTTTGACACGTGCATTGTGAGGGAATTAGAGGACGAAATAGAATCTAGGCACATTGCGAAAGAGACGTCCTGAGAAAAAGATTTGGCAATTTTAAAATACATATGAGTTAGTCTGCTCAGGTCAAGACTACCCTATGTCTTGACCTGAGCAGAATTTAAAATTTACAAAAACTTACAAGTAAAATTTCTTTTATCTATGTGATGTATGTACACCTTTATACCAGAAACAAATGCACTTTTGTTGTCAATATTATTGTTCAAAATTAGCAAATTCTAATCATATTTGTACCTGTTCCATTGGGTATGAAGACATTTATAATAATACAAATTTAAATATTTTTCTATGAATATTCAAATCTGTATAGCATACATATTGTTGAGGGAAAGGATTTTTATTTTCATTAAAGAGAGAATTATTAGAGAATTATCATAAATTATGCGGATTTTTTTTTTTATATAAACGTACTCTGTGTATATATGAATGATTTGATGTGTTTAGACTTGATTTGAGTATGGTTTACCAAAACTTAACGACAATATTAAATAGAAATTTTAAAATATCCTTTTTTATTAAAAATCTAGCAATAATGGAATGTTTGTTGACCTTTCCTTGTGGAGTGATGTTCGTCAGTGGTACTGGTATTAGTACATCATAAGTTATATACTATGTTATTTTGTCCGCATAGTATGTAACTTAAGATGGAGTATGTTAAGAAACTTCTTATTGTGAAAATAGAAAAGTTAACAAGTTTTAACCCATCCAGGGACCAAGCATGGTAAAAGTTGTTTTCTTTTTTAATCGAAGCCAGAGCGGTCCCACGTGAGTTCTTTAACTTGATCTTAGGAATTATTAATGATAAGTGCTTAAAAATAATACTTTTTTTATCTATACTTGACGACAGTCTGTCAGTAATCTTATTTTACAGCATCACAAACCTGCAACAATGAAGCATCAGCCGAATCCAGCTGTTCCTCCAGCCACTTCTTGATAGAGAAGTAGTTCAGCGAATGTCCTGCCGAAGTGAGCACGAATAACAATGTTGGTCCACCCCGTACTGTAGCCGCCGAGTAAAGCCGGGAGAATATACGAGCTAGTTCTATAATTGCTACCGCACCGGATGCGTTAGAGTCCGCACCATGAGATAGATCCTGTTGGATAGGTAATAAAGTTAATATTTGGTTGTTTATCACATGAAGAATCCTCTAGAGACATCAGGGGCATTATAATAAAGTCTTTCAGTTATTCAGTTTACGTCCAATGTTTGATTTTGATATACGATAAACTTTATTAAAGGGCCATAGAGTTCATTAGGTAGTAAAATATAACCGATCATTAAACTGAATGAAAATATTTATTCTGTCAGTTGGAAAGTCTACTTTTTGAGAAAATGTATTTTTAATACAATTGTTCAAACAGTGTAGTAAAATAGAAAAGTGGTAAATTAGATAATAAGACTATATGGACTTGTTTTTTATATTATAATTATTATTTTATTTCATTACACTGTGTATCGCCAAAGACATGAAGTTACAGAATAAGGTCCCTGGTCTAAGCGTAACCTTTTTGGATGCTATGTCTAAACCTTATTTTAACTCTAACTTACGGGCACAACTGCAGAAGAGTCATAGTGAGCAGCAATCACAATGGTCTGAGCGGAACCAGACCGACCAACAAGTTTCCCGTGCAGTGTCACCGGCTTGGACTCTACCTTCTGAGGAGTGGGTGCTGATACAACTGTTAAAAAGCATTATTTATCAATTAAAATAAATCAGACTTTTAAGAAAGCAATTTTATTGTAATCCAATTAATAATTTTGTATTAAAAACATACTAATATTGTGTGAATTTTTGTGCTGCATATTTCACAGAATCTTACCAATCTGATAGCCATTAGAAGACACGGTGTTAAACATGGCCTCTAAGGCTGTGCTAGACTTGTCATCAGTGATAAAACTGTATTGAAGATCACGTATAATATCCTCAAACTCGGGTGTCCATTGTGCAAAGTAGACAGGAGCACTGATCTCCTGTTGAATCATTGCCATCTCCAGCAGTTGAATGTGCTGTAGATAAAGACGACTATGATCAAATATTTGAATCAATATATTATAAAAAATTAACACATTATACATTTAAAAGATCATCAATGCCTGTTATTAAAGCCACACTCCAAAATAGTAACATTATAAAACAATTAACACATAGTAAAATCATGAATTTTAGTATAACTTTACAACAAATTTACTTATTATACAGAAAAGAAACAATATTATTGCAACAATATTATTTTCTAGTACCAGATAGTACCAGTACCTCAGTCTCCTCAGTAGAAAGAATTGTGTCATTCTTTGGTAAAACCAGTAGTAGAGCTCCAGCCTTGCTTCGTATTTCCATGAACTGTTCAATACTAATGTCCTGTACCCTAGCCACCACACAATGCCGGGATGTGCTCCATGAAGTAAGCGAACGCCCTTCTAAGTTGAAGCTTGAACTACGGCAACCTATAATTTTAGGTAGCAATCAATAAGTTATAATTATCAGAAAAATATCTTCAAAAATACTATCCATGAAAAAACACAATTAGCCATTATAATAAAGATGTTTTTTTTATGAATGTTCAATTGAAATGATAAATTACTGTGCAAGGACTTGACAAGTTTTTGGTAGGAATAGGAATGCATTTTACTTTACACTTTATGAGAAGAGTCATACATAATACAATGTAAATTCAAAAGTATTTATAATTTTTTCTTATATTAATATTTTTAAAAACCCATATAGTTTGGTTTAAATAATGGATATAAGAAAATACAAATTTATAATATATATTTCTCAAATGGTGTCATACTTTTTCTCATTTTCACCATCCTCCACTAAGCTTCTGTAGCTCTTATCAGTATTTTTCTCATTTATCTTATTAAGATTGATAAAATATCAGTATAAGATACTTAAATCTAGGGAACAGTTTATGAAAATAGGCATAAATTTACTTAATACAGAGATAGCACTAAGTATAATGTCAACAAACTTGCAGGCACAGAGTAACTAAACTATATTACACTTTAATGCAAAATCAACAAAACATCTAAGCAAGTTAATATATGTTTCTTTACTTGGTATTTCTTTTAAATTTACCAGACACTTGTGTGATGCTTCTAAGATTTTATTTCATTGCCTATTTGATTGAGATTAAAAAGAATGATGATCTGAAGTGCAAATAGGATAACCTCCAAATAGGTAAATCGATTTTTGTTTCATAAATGAAAACAATACTTAAATAAGGTTCTTACCATGAGGAACTGTGTGGAGGTCATACTGCTGCATCCTGTAGACGGAAAACTCATGAGAAGCTGACACCGGACTCACAGGGGACATAATGATAAAAATAGGCAGAGCAACTAAAAGATAGAAGGGCAAATAGCCCTTAAATATCTCAGCGAAGCCGTCTGCTTCGTCCAGCCACATTTTGAACGACTTATTGTTATGATAGTTAAATAAAGTTAACAAAAAACTAATTTTTAGCACATAATCCAATTAGAAACCGTACGTGTGATACTATCTCGGTCAATGACATTTGTTTTTTTCAGGTCGGTCGGACAACGGAAGGCTAGTGATGCGCATAGATTACTAGAAATATAATCATTGTGCATAAGCAATTGAATGTCAAATGAAGTAATCCTTATTATTTTTTATATTCATTAAGTAAAATTTTAGTGAAGGAGTACGTTTCAGATTTTATAATACAGGCCGGAATTGTGGTTAGGCAGGAGCTTTTAAAAGGTCTAGACTATAATTAATTATAAATTTTATAAATCACGGCGATTAAATTTATATAGTAATTCTACAATAAAGGTTTTATTCTAGTCAGGTCAACCATTTTTTTAAAAATTGATGTTACTATATTAAAGCTATCGTTTGATAATTTCTATGGTTATACTTAACATTAAACATTGATTCGACGTTAAACGTTAATGTTTGAACTGTTCGATTTAGTTATTCGATACACTAAATTTGCTACTGCTAGGATTGCTACAATTTTTAATTAGGATAAATTTATAGATAGCGTAGTGTTTTTTGGATTGTTTATACAATTATGACATTAACTAACGTCGATTAACATTCTATGGTTTTTCAGCAAGCAGTTTCAATTACGAAAAAAGTGTAGCAGAACTATTTAGTTTCATAATCAATCGAAAATTAGTGTAATAGGAAAACTATTTTACTGAGCTTTATGTTCGTCGATTTTTTGAATTAGATAACTTCTTCAGTCGAATTATTTTTGTCGTATAAACATTTTGACAAAAGAAAGATTTAACAAACTGAAGGTTTGTTAAATCTTTTAAAGAAAGATTTAACAAACTGAAGGTTTGTTAAATCTTTCAATGTCAAGGGCCTGATTCTTGGCATAAGTAGGTTTTGCAATAATTAGAATTCTTAAGTTCATAATTGGTTTATTTAAATTAATTCAAGTGTATAGCATATCTGTGTTAAACTATTTAAGCAACGAATATTTATTCCAATAAAAACTAGTATATAATTCATTACAAGAAAATAACATCTACTTACCAAATACCAATAATACTTACAAACTCTTTGGTACAAACCAATATCTAGTAAAACAGTACTACACCATAGACGGTGATGTGCTTAGGACGACGGTCGAACTTTTAAACTTTAAACTTTTCGCATTTTTAAATAATATGTTTCAAAGACCAAAGCTATACATGGGTGACTGTCCGAATTTATCGACTTGCCTGTCTGTTTGTCTTCGGTAAAAATACTCGAATAGCTTTAGGAAAAAAATATTAAACACGTTATACGTGCTTTGAAAATTTCATCATCAGATACTGATTTGTTGATAATGAAATCATCTCAGTAGTATACTCTATACAATAATAAAATAATTTTTAAAATCGGTTCACAATTAAGAGAATAATCGGTGAATTCACATAAAAAATACATAAAATGGAACATGGTATCCTTTTTTGAAGTTGGTTAAGATGTGGTCGAAAGGTAACATTTTAAATTAAGCATTTATACTTACTTCATAGTATAAATGTTTTAACGCATATTAAGCATAACAAATATTATTAAGCAAACATGTAAAACGCATAAGTTAGGAAGATCATTAAATTTCTGCATGCCATCCTTCTTCCTCCCTTCCATATATTATTTCCACCAGCTCCGTTTCTCTACCGAGGGATCAGATGATGAATGGTTTCTCAACCTTTGTGGGTATGCGAACCATCTCCAGAAAACATTTCGCCGAATCTTTTCTTATGTAAACTATTAATTAAATAAATAATTTTCCTATTAATTAAAAAAAAAACTTACACTATTATACTGAAGATGATGATTGAAAAAGGAAAGGACTTATTTTTTAGTCTAAAGACGTAATATTTTATTAATTCGTCACTCGACCAATTACTGATATCATTACCGATATTATAATACCTTTAAGTATAATATTCGTCAGGGAATCGAAATAATAATTCCAGCTGTCTGCAATCGATTTCTTGTTACTAACTGCAAAATAGGGATCCAATTTATAGAATTAATCCGGTGATCTTTTAAATTAGATCTGGGCACTTTACCAACCATGCAGGGTGGTAAGATAAGATAAATAAGAAAGATAGATCTAAGATTAAGAATTTGATCATCATAAATCACTATCAACATCTCATATTTATGTTAAACTATATACTAGAAGTTTTGGCCATAACACTACGTCGCTGAGCCATTGCGGATTCGTTGGTAAAAACGGTTGCTGTAACCACCAGAACAAGTGGCCTGACATTCCTTTCGAAGCACGGAAGAACTCGAGATTATACATTTGGATTTACACATTCTTCACCAACCATGGCAAATGTTGATTTTTTTATCGTAATCGACACCAGAAAATAACTACGTCAGCTTGCTCCTCCAAGCAAGCACAATAACTTATTCAAACTGTCTACTTATACAGCCATAAAACTGAAAGCTTTATCTAACATAGGAATTGGCTAATTACAACACTATGCTGCTCCCACGGGGGCTGCTGTCTTAAAATGGTAGCAAATACTGGAATGTTTTACGTAACACCTCAAGTACATATATGTTCAAAAAATGAAATGTAACTCCATATTCGATCGCAATGTAACTGAATTATCTCAATCGATAATAATTATGCTTGTAATATTCTTTTTTGTACTTATTTTGTCTCGTCTGATAAAACGAGTATTCAAATATCCATGCATAGAGTTTTATTATCAATGTTCTGAGATTGTTATCATTATCTGCAAATGACAATACAAGACTTTGAGTAGTGTAAATTAATTCGCAAAAAGAGTAAAATTGAATTAATTTATTTCATTCAATTAGTTTCAGGTAAAGGATGACTCCAAATAAAATCAAGAATACACATGCATAAGGAATCAAGGGAATAATCGTTTTTTTTTTAATATTCTAACGTGAATCAATTATACAATATCCAAACAGTAGGTATTATGGCACTGCATCTAACGATTTGTCAGAAATAAAATTCTTTTAATCTTAAAATAATAATTATTGTGGCATCAAATGGTAATGAGTACGATCAAGTATATATAGGGCGGCTCGCAGCTGGGCGGCGAGTGAGTTTCTGTGCAGATTGTACGGGGTACGCCGCCGAAAACGAATTGAGAACAGACAGAGGCGTATTAGCGAAACAGTCGCTTTTTCGTCTGAAACTGTATTGGAATTAAAGTAATTTTATAATTTTTACCAAAAATACTAGAGTATTAGGCTTTTATAATGAACTGAGTTCTAAAGAGTTGGTGTAGGATTTTGAATAGATTTCCCTTGTCTACTTTAAATAGGCTGGCACAGAGTAAAATTGTTAAGATCGTTGTTATAAACATACAAAAAGAAGTTTGATGCATTAAAATAAATTTTCGTTTAAAGATTTAATTGGATTTATGAACTCTATTATGTCTATTGAAAAAGTTTCTAATGAGTAGAAGTCCTACTTCAGGATGAGGTCCCAGAACCTGAAAAATCTTAAGTATCCAGCATTAAGTTAGGGGATTGCGTTACGATGCATATTTACCAGGCAATATAAAGGTAGTATGGTTTCAGCAGACGATTGTTCAGTATGTGCGGCGGAGGTCCGGGTCGGGAGCACGAGTAGGGGGTTTGTGAGGCGGCGGCGGCGCGGCGCAGTGCGGCGCTATCGAGCGGGCGCGGGCGCGGGGACGCGGGGAGGCTCGTGGGGCGGAAGGCCAGGGTGCGGGGACGGGCGCGGCACGCGGCAGTGTGCTCGCAGCCCCCGGGAGCGCGGCATGGGTGGCGCGCTGCTGCTGGCGCTGCTGGCGGCGGCGCGGGCCGGCGCGCCCAACGCCACCGAGGCACTGGACGCCTCCCCACAGCCAGATGACAAGCCCGCGCCACTCTTCCCCACAGACCTCTTCTCGGAGGAGCAGCGGCGCTCCGGTGCCGTCCTGCTCCACGTGATAGGCATGGGGTACATGTTCGTCGCGCTCGCGATTGTTTGCGATGAGTTCTTCGTCCCGGCACTGGACGTGATCATCGAGAGGCTCGCGATCCGCGACGACGTAGCCGGCGCCACTTTCATGGCGGCCGGGGGCTCCGCTCCTGAGCTCTTTACCTCGATCATTGGCGTGTTCGTGTCGTTTGACGACGTGGGCATAGGTACAATCGTCGGGTCCGCCGTCTTCAATATTTTATTCGTGATCGGTGCTTGCGCGCTGTTTTCGCGCACGACGCTCACCCTCACATGGTGGCCGTTGTTTCGTGACTGTACCTTTTACTCCATCAGCTTGTTAGTGTTGATATACTGTTTCCGGGACAACGAGATCTACTGGCAAGAGGCGCTAGTGCTCTTCTCGTTGTACGGGGCATATGTGATGTTCATGAGGTGGAACCAGCCGGTAGAGCGAATGATCAAGAAACTCATCTACAAGAACAAGGTGACGAGGGTTCGCAGCACCGACCAGCTGATGCCGACGGTGAGCTCGCCCGCACTCCCTGCATGTCCCTTCCTAGTTACAGATTTGGTCGTCGAGGCCTGATTTTCTATAAACAAAAAACAATAAATTATCCAGGCAACGGACTAACAAGCGCCATTCACACTTCTGTTACAACTTGGTGGAGTGTATCAAATGTCTTTATACTTTCATTTTAATAAGAAAATCTTATAAATTATACTTTCTGGGAACTCAGGCCTGAAGATATTTGTTATTTTGTCAAATATAATATAACGGCGACCCAAGTCTATAATTATTCTTAGTACCAACTGAAAATAGATGTAATGACGCAAACGATATTTAGAATTAATATCCCATTAGTGCATCGTTGTTAGATTTCTAGATAACTGATCTACCACAATCACCGTTCATAATAGTATGAGAGCCAAGGGTGGGTACTACAGCTCGCCGTAACAGGCAGAATATAGACACGAGTTAAACCTATCTAATTTCACAGTTGATATGTCTTTATTAATTTACGATTTCCTCACTTCATTGATTTAACAAAGGCCATGAAGTATTTTTATATAATGTCAATGTTCTTCCATTAAATTTACTTCATGTCATATTAAAATTTGGTCATGGTTTATTTAATATAAATCGCAAACCCTCCTAAAAAGCTTTGATGTATAATTTTGGAGAAATTTATGTAGATATGGAACCAATTTTCGAGAGCAATGATTTATAGATATCTAGTGATTGCTATTGAACAGTCAATTAAATTGTTATAAAGTTCGATAATAAAAATATTTAAATTGTCAATCATTTGAAAAACTAATATATCTTGAATTTTTAATATTGCGGATAAAGAATTAAACCAACTAAATTAGTTAAAGCTGAACAAACAGCGAGTTGCTTGCACGTGGCATTAGTCTGATTCTGTTAAGTACCTAGTCGTGAAAATTACGTAGTAGTGCGGGCATGAAACAATAATGTTCTACGTTTTATCGACATGCTGCTGATATTAATTATTTCAATTGCAACACTGATCTATATAAAGGAAGGTACATACTCAGTTAATTAACATGTTATACATATTATGCGAAAAAGTACATTTATTTTAATGGTGAGGGAAAATAATACAATTTCAATTATAATAGCATAACTACAACGCTCAGAATTTAACGTACACTATTCCAAAAACCACAGTTGCAGTTTTACGATGGATTGCAAAACTATAAGGTAACTTAAAGTTAAATTAAACCGATAACAAAATTAATATTAAACCTTTTTTAAAAGGAACTTTTCATTACACTATAACATAGCTTTACACTATACATAACCTTTACCTATAGACTAATGCTCAAGTAGTATAGTAGCTATGAAATTGTTTCCTATATAGTAGTTAATTAAGTCCTTATTTCCCTCACCAATATTTAGGTTATTATTGCCAAAATTGCGCACGTAATTTCCGTTATTATGAACAACACTAAGCTTTCTCGTATTGCGTCCTTTCTGCAAGTTAATTTCGTTAGTTTACAGGCTTTATAAGTACATTAGTTCGAAGGAAAATAACTAATAACCTTTCAATACACTTCCTATGGAGTTAGTTTTAATTGAAAATTGCTGGCACTCTTGACAAATCGTCGACATTCTTCTGCCGTTCTTTACTCTCCTGTGTCCTGCGGAATTCTGTATTGATCGCTTATTATATTTCCCAAAACTATTAATATTTTGAGAAGTGTGGATTTTTCCATTATTTCCATGTCCTCGAAGCATCGAGGAAGGAAGTTTCTTAGACAGTGGAACATTCTTGAAGACCGCAAGAATCTTCTACTTTCATGACTGAACTTTGCTATTGGAGAGTTCCAATCCCCTTAACCCCATTTGCACGTCCGCCCGCCACTGTTAGAAATGAGTGCTTTTCAAATAAATGCGAACCTTTGCAAATAACTAAAAGTCAAAGACAGAATCCACGGGCAATAGTTTAGCCACGTTTTGTGTGATTATCGAATCTCGTATACTAAACGAAGTTTCTTATAGACACTTAGTCCGTTCATGGATTAATCTACATAAGAAAAAACAAACCCCTAAAATTTGGATACTTTTACAATTCCTAGAAATTATTCCAATCTAGTTTCGGTCTGTAGAGTTTTAGAAATTATTTCTCGAATAAGCTCTCTGCGGTAGTTTTCCCATGCGATTTATTTGTAGGTCAGCATCGCTCGAGCAATACCTCTGGTGTTGCAAGCATCCCAATTTACGTGTGTTATGTGTTCTTTGAAAACACATTTTAGTGCCGTGTAACAATTCGTACCTGCATTTTTTACCATAAAAGGAAATGCAAGTCATCAATTGTAGAGATTGAGCTGAGGGTTGATAGGCGGTAGAAGTTTACAGGCAGAAAGAACTGTACTCACATTTAGAAGTGAGTATTTTTCAGTTCGGATACACAGAACTGAAAAATACAGAAGGATAAGCTTAACTCTCGCGTAAAATCTCGAGTATTAATTTGTAAAACGAAACATAGCTTATATTAAATGATCAATATAACAATAAAACAAATTATAGATAGCTCAATTGTCATATTTCTAGTAATTTCTTAATGCGTTGTACATTATTTAAGTTTTGAATGCAGGCTATTAGGTGTTGTTGTCTTAATAACTATTTTTATAATTAAAAAAATAACGACCAAGTATTTAAATAATAACTTGACCACTTCCAACCGAGGGATGCAAGTCCAAACAAATTAGGGCAATCGGGTGCTTTGTCCCCCCATCAAAGGCCTAAGCCACCCGGATACGCTACATGCCCTACGTCTTAGGTGGGTACTCCATCGTGAACGTAAGGGCACCAGGATCTTGCATCGTAAAGGCTGCACTTCCCAGGGCAATTAGGCCTTAGTTAACCCCGTTAGCCAAGTGCGGGTTGGTCGACTTCACACACTACCTAAGAATTTCTTCATAGATGTGTGCAGGTTTTTTTCATACTATGACTTTGTATATGTACAGATAATAATTTAGCAAATAATGTCTGTATATCGGAAAGCGCATCATTTAAAAGATTTTTAAAAAGTTTAAGTACGCGGGCCAATATTCCCATAAGACAAAAAACATATAAATTAATCATGTGCTGTAAAATAAATTTTCAATGAAATATCAAAGTAATAGTTGTAATAGTTTAGCTGAAGTTCTCTACCCTGTGGTTATCTAAATCGAGTGCTGATTGTATCTTTACGTAACAGTCGCGTGATTCGATCACGTGAACATTGAACCGATCCTCAGATTACGGTTATGTAGGTATTTTTATGGTAACGCTTAGCAACTCAGTAGAAAAAGGAGTGATTTTACCACTACAAAATTCCCCCTTACACTCAATTTCATACGATTAAGATCTTTATTCTGTGATAAATATACGACGTTGATAATAATTATTGGCAGGATATAATTGGTTGATACCGTTGGGCAAGCTGCATCGACAATTAAGATAATATGGCTATTATTATTTTTATTAATACAATAAGTATGTGACCTGGTGAATTGCTCGTGCAGAACCCAGTTTACCCCCGAGAAGGGCAATGGAGTTACCGAGGAGTTTTAGTGGGTATTCTCAGTGCCGCTCTATTGAGGTACTGAGTGAGCTCCACACACGCCCGTCGCTTAGCCAGTGGCGGGTAGGTCTCCTCGTAAAAAAAATACAATAAGTATGTACTATAGTACTCACATTTTGAAGTTTGCGTTGCGAAGGGTTGCTAGGGCCACTGCACGCTTTGTTTAATTGTAAACAGTAAATGAAACAGATTATATGTATCTACGTATGTATGTATTGTACTATGACAATGTTATTGTTAACTAACATTGCATTATGAAATACGTAGTGTTCCCAAACGGGCCTCTTTAGAGTTTGGTCCAAAACGGACCTCTTTAGTGTTTATTTTTTTGTATTAATTTTGTACTGACGTTTTACGTCATTGTGTTTTTTTTTATTAGCGAAATATATAAGTTCATTGTAACATGTTCGCTTTTCATTTATAATTTATTTATAATTAATACGTAGAATAACAGTATAGTGTACGCTCAATTTTAATGGTCTTCTTCTAGTAAATAGCCAGTCTTAAAGTTTACTTTGACACTTCCTGTTTTCGGTAGGGCACCATGTGACTGATGATATTATATAATGCCGCTGTGTTATAAGTATGTAAGGTCAATTTATTAACATGATCTAAATTAGTTGTAATACTGACTGCAATTTAACCGTCTCTGTGGCCTAGTGACTATGACCACCTACTTCAGATCTGGAGGTACGCGGTTCAATTCACATTGAGGGTAGAAATTTTGGTTTGGCTTGGTTTGTTAGCTGGTAGGGCTTTTTCAAGTTAGCTACCACCATCTGAACTAAGTCTGCCGCTATAACAATAATGTTAACAGCATTGTAATGTTCCGACGGTTGGAGGTAACATAACCAGTTCATCTGTGGTTGAGGAATCGCTGTAATTCGCTTCCGTCTTCGGCCTCATATACACTTACCATAAGGTGAATTGAAGGTCAAGAGCTACCCCGTTAATAACGTTAATAATAATTTAAATGTAGATACTTTTCAAGACATTTGAGATATATTTAACAAAATAATATAGAAATAGTCAACAAAAACTTTATGTACGCACGTTATTAAAATTGTCCTTCACTTGTCTATGTTGCTTGAAAACTCGTTTCCAGTTTCCACCTCAAATCAGTTCAATCTAGCCATTGGTGGACCAAATATGGTGACTTTTTATAATATTTTGTAAATACACTATTGCAGTGATTTACAAAAGCCTAATATTAATTTAGGTTAAGGTAGGTTGAGGCAGAAATGAATTTAATTACTCGTTAAACGTAATGCCAGTAAGCCTATCAAGCCCAATTCAGACACAAATTTCAATTTCGTCGAGGCTTTTGAAAGTATGCCACAGCTCAATAAATTATATAAACTTCCCAAGAAAGTTATTTCGAAAGTTGGACACCTGGTTGTTGTTGGACCTTTGGACGCACATACAAATGAAGTTATTCGACTCTTTCGTTTGAAATTATTTACCGGTATTGCCTGTGTCATGTAACATGGGCACCTTTGAAAGAAACGTCAAAAGGCACCTAGGTTGACAAACACCTCGTCTGGCATTGCCCTAGAAGCTCTGGGCAATCTTCATTAGCGCGAAGCCCAAAAAGGTTGTCAAACATCTAGGTGTCCAAGCAGTATCTTGCATGCTATACTAGCTATATTCACATGTGTACTTCTCTCACCGCTTATCATAAGCCAGTGAAGTCGTGAGTGAATGGCGGTCTCAAACAAAGTCCAACGAATCCTTCCTTTGTTTTGCTTAAAAGTTGGTAGGCTTGATTATTGCTTTGGGATACGCCTTAAGCGGATTTATCTTACGTCAACGTACAGCTTTGCCACAGTCAAACTGGTCAAAACTGTCAAAGAATGCTGCATTTTAATTTTAAATAAGAAGTGTCAGTATATATATTTTCAAATCTACGAAAGTGTCATGGTTATTTATATGATTTGTCTTATGGACGAGTGTCTGATGATGTATGTATATCTTTTATGGGTCGTTATATGCGTTATTAACGTATACAACAACTTCCAATCGATATAAGACTTACCAATAAACAAATTTAAAACAATAATAGAAGCGAAACTGAGTAAGAAAGCCTACTTAACAATAAATCTTATTGACACTATACGTGAAAGTAAGTTGCTCAATAACGATTAATTATAAGAATATTGACTTGTAATGGCATTACCAAATTGTAAATGATATTACAAACATTTAAAAGCTGAAGAATTTATTGGGCCACTTCTTCTCCAAAGCTAAAGTATTCTTCGAAGCGGTTACAGGGTTTTATTTTTAACGCTTTAAAAGAACAATTTTCATGACGTCGCGTAAGGCTTTCTTAATTTTTTTATGCGAAATGCTATTACAATTTCGAAAAACAGAAAACGATCAATCATTTTTAATAGTCCCGTAGACTTAGCTATCTACGGCGTAGCTATCTACGGCGTAGCGTGTAGCAGACTGGCAGTTTCAATATAATTTATAGAAAATATTTATACATATTTAATAATTATTAGGAAACTATCATTATATTATTTAAACTTAGAAAGAAGCACATAGTATACTGATAGATCTGCGAAGTTAACGTTATAAAAATCAAAATCTACATTCGAGTTAAAGCTTGTATTTTAAGCATCTAAAAGCTGGATGGCTCTTGTAGTATTAAGTGTGCCTGATGTAAAAAAAAACTAACCTTGAACACTAAATACCCAATGATTAAATTTGAAGTTAGTTCATTTATTTGCTTTAAATTTTTTTTTCAGAAGTACTGTGAAAACTAATGTTTGTTTAATTTAAATATTTTTGAATGAAATATTTTCTCGCTCTCACTTGAATACACCAAAGTTGTTTAGCTTGAGAATCTTAAATTAAATGCCAACCTTTTGTCATGAAGTTTCCTCTTGTGAGATACAGTCTTATTAAAATGTACCAAGTTGCAGAGTAACCTAAACTTCATCTTAGTTTAGGATGTATAGTGACATCTCTTATTAATGGTATTATGCGTATTATGCGTATTAAACATAATTTTACCAAAATATAAGAACCCTATTAATTGGCACCAAATACATATTTTAAATAGTGTTTAGATTTACTTATACTTAATGCATAAGTTTTAGGACGTTTAGAACAAGGAAAAATCCGCCATTAAATATTGTTAAAATAAAAAATATTATACGAATATTTGTGTTAGTCAAAATTTATGAAGGGATTAATGAGGGAGGATAAATATTATCATATTACCACATATGCCGAGCCTGTGTATTGTAACAAGACTTCGCTCCATTGAATTTTTATTCAGTGGATAGGAAAATGGATCGTCACAGCTGTGCGATGCGAGAAAGATAAGGATTGAAAAATAGCTTCATTTTCCAATACACGCCCAAAGAATTAATTTAACTGAAGGTTTTGTAGCTAGCCTCTCTATTTTCGTGACAATTATGGAATATAAAGGATTTCTAGAAGGGATAAAAACCTCATTTTCAACAGTCCGTCGGCGTTCACAAACTAAATAAATTTTATTCTTTCTAATATGTGGATGACAAGAAATAAAGCTAACAAATAATAGTAATATTCTTAAGCTTACGCAGTGTGATTATTTATCAATATTTGTTTACCTGGACCATTTCATATACGTACGATGAACATTAAGTTAAAAATATATGTAAGCCGAGTATTGTTCTTTATTATGAATAAATAAATAAATAAAATAACAACGACCGCGTGCATGAGTGGGTCTAAACAAGCCACCTGAAACCCGGCTTTGCAGTCGAGCTGCCTAGAGGTCACGTGGTGATTTCTTCGGCAGGAACTGGGTCACCCCTGCAAAGGGTAATAAAGTTATTGGGGAGTTTTAGTGCGTATTCCCAGTACCCATCATCAGAACTAGGCGAGTCCTAAACACGCTCGTCGCTTAGGCACTGGCGGGCAGATCCGTGAACGAATCCATTCTCGACTTAAACAATCCAATTATTTAGTTATAAAAATAAACTACATTATTACGCTAAATAAATACGACACTGACACTCGTTATCAAATATATTGTTGTTTTATTTTGATCGTCGAACTCCTCCAGAATAAGGAAATTTATTTTATTTTCTCTGAGGTTTTAGTTATCTGTTCATCGTACACTAGGGTAACTTCCGAGCTTTTGTCTCTCCGCCTATCGTTCTCAGACTAATTTAAGTTAAAAAGCCTTATCTCTTTAATGTGCCCATCGACCTTAAACAGAGCAGGGCCCACGACGAAGAAAACGGCCGCCATTATTATTGAAACTGCAACGAACAGACGTTTTGGCTAGCAGCCAGGTGCTTGGCTCTGTAGGGTGCCCGGCAACACTAAAACTAGGAAGAATATGAAAGGTATTAGGGAACTTCTTGGCGCTGCAGCGCTGTTCTGATAGCTACACAATTTAGCAATTTTCTCATATCTGCGTCTCACTGTTGAGAACGCAATAGTACAGATTATTACATCTCTTATGTGACAGTTAAATGTGTGTGTGTATTTGTATAAGAAAGTGGATGTGTTTGTCATTAATTAGCATTGATTCGCATTTGTCCTTATAAAAATAGCTATTTTATATAAAGACGTGTATGTACACATCAATTTAACTTGCCGCATCGATTCGGTTGTAGCCACATTATTATGAGATTTCACTTATCTTCTTAATTGCGTCCAATATCATGCAATTAGGTGCTGGTTAATACCATTTCACTCTTACTTTCTTCATCATCGTCAGCTTATATACGTTTCGCTGATGGGCACATGCCTTCATATATGTGAGGAACACATAAGAAGTTTGAGTCATAACACCACCACATTGGCTCAATGCGGCTTAGTGGGTGAAAGAGACAAACGACTTCGCGTAACTTTCGCCTTTTTTTAAGCGACGGGCGTGTGTGGGGCTCTCTCAGTACCTCAATAGAGCGGCACTGAGAATATCCACTAAAACTCCCCGGTAACTCCCTTGCACTCGGGTAAACTGGGTTCTGCCGAGTAATTTACCAGCTCAAGACCTAACCATGGCGAATGTTGCTGTTTTTGTCATCAAAGCTAGTGTCCACGAGCCTCTAATTTTTGTTTCTTGCTATATAAAAATACAACCAATTTCAAGGTTTTTCGTCTCCCGGTTAGCAAATATTAGAGTAGGACTAGTCAGTTACGCTATAAGGACTAAAGGTGTTTAAAACTTTATAGTTAGTCTGGCCACGGTCTGGGATACCGCCTTAGTTCGTGCCTCGTCTAACAATGATTTTCATATCACAGTATTTCTACGATCCCTGCAGCATTAAGGTGAATTGTTCCGACAACTGAACTACACATAAACAATTAGAGAAATAAAACTGTAGCTGCAGTTAAGACAATATCGTAGAAAGTGAAACACTATTTATTCTATATAATAAATATAATTAGGTGTAAATAATTACATGTTCTACTATGATGCGGAACTCTGGCATAAGCATATTTGTCCTATTTTTAACGAACCACTTTTATGCAACTTGTAAGTACTCGGGTATTAAAATGTAAAGGTATTTTTTACCTTCACATTTTAATTTTCAGCTCACTTGTTGGAATTGTACCATGCTAAAAATAACTTTGTTAACTAAAGCATTCGTGCTTTGGTTAACAGCAACCTATTTATTTCAGCAAGGTATTTATTTCAACGTTTAACTATCAGTTTTTTCGTTGTAATCGCTGGCTGTCGGCCAGATCGTCCCAATTATCTGTAAAGCCTGCTCGCAACTGTCACGGTCGGAATTTACAGAATTCCAAAAACAGTACAGTTATAGTACCCAAAGCAGCTGTATCGATACTCGCACATATAGTCTAGTCACAGTCCAAAAAATTGGATCTAAATATCGTGTTAAAATCCATATTATTATATCGATAATCGATATCGCTATCACTAAACAGAAAATGTATAATGGCCTCGATTCTATTATGCACGGACTATAAATTAAAGTTCATGCTTCTCTTTCTTTAAAAACTAATAGGATACAAACAGGTCAATGACGTCATTTTAAATCTCTAAAATGGCGACTTTAAAGTGAATTTACAATATTTATAGAATTTGCGTATCCAAACACGCTGCTTAAAATAAATCAAAGGTGTATTGATCGTCTAAGTGTCGTCTAACCTGGCGTTTCTATAAGTAATTTTATCCCTTTCTTATTCAAATTGAACGAAAGAGAGGCAGATAACTTAGTTTCACTTTAGTATCCACTAACCAACAGAATCGCCACTAGTATCTGACATATAATCTATCTAACAGAAATGTCAAATTCCATAATATTTTCATTAAATATATTAAGAATGAGTGAAAACATTTATTTATTTATTTTCATATGACACACCAACGGCACACACATCAATCAGTACAAAAACACAAATATGATAAAAATGTCCTGATGTGTACACCTATTACAGGCGTGTTGAAAGAGTGTGAAAGTGAAGATATGGAAAATACTGTATTAGACTTTTAGTTATTTAAATAAAATATTCGAGCTTGATGGACTTATGTTTTATTGCAGAAATATTATATGACAATCAAGGAAAAAAAACAAGTAAAAAACTATGACAATTACATACATTAAAAATTGTCTATTACATAAACCATGGAGTTCTTAACACGTGTACAGCATTCTTTACATAGATTACTATGCCATCGCCATCGCCAAAAATTTATGAAAACAATATATATTAATACATGACCTTAGGTAATTATAGGTAATAATAAAAATAGCAAACATGCTGTATATGCGAGCTTATTCGCATAGGAATTACTTTGTAACGATTTATAACAACAAGGGTACCAACGAGCAACTATCCAAGGGGTCGCCCGATAGTATTCAGTATTCAGTAGGCTATTGTATCTATTATGGATATTATATTATACTCATGCGCTATGTTGTCACCATAAAACAGAACGACTTTCTGAGTGTCTTGTTGTTTCTTCTCTGGAAAGACTCTGCAATAAATCTCAAGTATATATAACATTATATATTTGAGATTTATTTTAAGTTCCATCCTATTATAATTTAACAAGTATTTACGTCTACGTCGAATGAATAAATTTGACTTAAGACGGACGAATCAATCTGCCGACAAAACAACCTTCATTGCAGGAAAATCACAAACAACGGGGCGCATATTTAGCTTCCAGAAGAAAATACAACGATATGGTTTTTCATTTTGCTTTCACCAGCGGTTTTCAAAGAATTTACCCTACAAGCATGTTAAGTGAATACTTTACATTTTAGACCTTATTATAAGCCCATATTTTGTACAATAGCATGCAATTTAGTATTGTACCCACTTGAGAAATAAAATTGGGCACATTGTGACCTGTAACACGGTTCTATGAACTATAAAAAGCACAATTGACATTTACAGCCTTCAATATTCTATCTAGAGAAAGAAGTAAGTTTTAAAAGGTTTTTCGTCCTAGCGGTCTATATTAATATACTCAAAAATAACAGTTGCTTGGTAATTAAAACGTAAGTATGCTTATCGCTATTTGTAGGTAGAATATTGATAGCGGTTGTTGACTAAATTATTTTGGCCTCTCTAACCGCATCAAGAAGAAAAATTAATATTATGCGGTTACCAGCCTTGCTTGTCTTGAAAATACCAAATAGCGACATCTGTTTTTTGTTTTCAGAAATCTGCTTTAGTAGTAGATTTCTGGTTGAGATTTTATTAAATCTTATCTATCATATGCTATATTTTTCCATTACTTATCACAAAATATCACAGTTTCAAGTTCAAAAAAAATAGTAAGGAGTTAGATTTATCCACTTTACAAGTTGAAATTTACAAATGAAAAACAAATTTAAAACTTAAGTATTAAAAAGTTAGTCATCTATTTGTACATAATAAAGACATTTCATTAAGAAAAATTGTGTAGATTTTTATCAAACTTTTGAAGTCTCATATTAAGCGTTAGCACTTATATAGTCTGATAATCACTGCAAGAATTTCCTTTATTAAAATTATGAGATCTCTCCAACTTTGTAATGAATAACTTGAATAAAGAAAAGAAAACCGGTCAAGTGCAAGTCGCATAAGATCCATAGAGTTTATAGAATAAAAAGCGCCGAACGCGCCAAAACTCAGCAGGTGTTCTATTCTGCCGTGGATTCAAATTACACAAAATTTTGATAATTTAAAAAAACTTGAAAATGCTTTTTACTATTGAGGAAGTTTTCACAGTAACAAGCTGTAACAAGTATACCTGCCATATTACATAGTACCTGCCAATTGTGATAGATATAGTTAATTTATATAAATAGATAAAAAAACACAAACACACCACACAACATGCGATAACTGACTTTTGTTTTGTTTTATTGATATTTTTTTTTATTGTTTTATTTTGTTTTTGTTTTTGGCTTCTTGATGATTCTTTGGTAAAATAATGTGTTTCTATAATTGGCTTGTGTTTTGTTTATTATATTATATTCTGTGTGTGTAGAAAATTGCTGTTGAAACATTGTTAAGATAAATAAATAAATAAATAAACTTAAAATAAAAAGAGCATAACCAACACTATAATCACAGTTGCTAACCTAACCAAACTTTTTTGATACTAAGGATACTATCATGTAATAATAGGTTGGAGACAAAGTTTCTTCGTATTTTATATAAAAATTCAAGATATTGTTCAAAACTGTAATTAAATGTAAAATTAAAAGTTTACATTACATTTCATTGCAGTATATATGCGCCATTTTGTTCGTAGACTTTCTGCCATCTTGTAGGTAGAGATCCCATTGCTGTAGAACTTCTCATCAAAAAAACGCATCAAGTCGTTTTGGCAGTCCGCTCTTGATGTTAACCTGACACTGTCTAAAGTATTTTGAAGAGACCGAAACAGGTGGAAAACTGAAGGTGCTTGGTCAGGGCTATATGGCCGATGCATTAACACCTCCAAGCCAAACTCTTAATTTTTTCTGAGTGGATAAAAGTTTATGAGGTCTAACGTTATCGTCACGAAAAACCACACCCTTTCTATTAATCAATTCCGGCCGCTTTCTCTCAACTTCTTGCTTTAATCTCATCAGTTGTTGGCAGTAGAGATCCGAATCGATGGTTCTGCCCGGCGGTAAAAGCTCATAATAAACAATGCCCTTCCAATCCCATCATAGACATCACTTTATTGCGAGCTATCCCAGGTTTTGCCACAGTCTGTGAATGCTGACCAACCTTTGACCACGACCTTTTTCGCATATTCTTGTCATACGTGATCCACTTTTCATCACAAGTTATCAATCTTTTCAAAAAAGGTTTAGTTTCATTACGTCTCAATAAAAAATTGCAAATGAGTACATGGATCATTAGGTTTCTTTCAGTGAGCTCGTGTGGCACCCAAATATCGACCTTTTTTTGTACCCAGCTTTTTTCAAATGGGTCAAAACTGTTATGTGGTCGATTCCCAGTTCTTCATCTATGTCGTAATGATAAATGATGATCTTGCTCCAGTTTTTCAAAAGTAGCGTCCATTTTATCTGTAACAGGGGACTGGCATCTTTGACATCACAATTCCTGTATTAAAACGCTTAAACCAATTTTCTGCTAGAACGAAGAAACGTCACAATTTTTTTGCAAAAAGATCTTTTCATTTCATATATTCGAAAGGGGTTTTTGGATAAGTGTGACCACAATGAATCATTCCGGCGCAATTGATAACAGTGACGAAATGACATTTAAATTTGGAACACTATTTTAATTTAAAAGTTTGAGCGCAATTCGCTTCGATAAAATCGTGACTGGTAATTAAAAAAGTACGCCTGCCGACACTACACTGGACAAATAAAAAAAAATCACGGCAACTTCTTATTCGATTTTTATTACGTTTACTCAAATATTGCCGAGAATTTTAATTTGATTTCCACAAATTGATTTTAGATGAGTTCTAACAGTGAAAGTGAAATAATAACACCAGAAAGTGTAAAAATGAACACTTAATTTGTAATGTAATTATAAATATTCTTCATTACTAAAAGCATTACTTTTTTATAGATGAAAATGAAAACCGTACCAAGATTAGTCTCCAACTTTGAATACATCGCTTCGCTGTGGATTCAAACAATCGTTCTATCAATAAAATATTTTGTTCCCCTGGCACAGAATCTACTATTTCCTGTTATGGTTACTTTCGATAAGTGTCACGCGTGTTACATTCAACTCTGTTGAAGACACTAATTCTCCACTGAATCCGTCATACGTTTTACATAGCACTAAAAGGTATATTTGTTTAAGTACGACTATCATAAAAATTAGAACGATTCACCATCCGATGCGCCGTTCACATACAAACAACAATAATGTATGTATATAATTGTTGTTAAATTTAAAAGTAATTGTTTTTGAGTGAACAGTATAGATATTCAATTAAGATTCCTATTTAAATAGGTTTCTGTTGGGACGCCAAGGTCTCGAATAGCGGGCACGTACGCTTATAGGGAGACAGCGTTGGACTCCTATATGGATCAATAATTCGATGAAGAATGCGTGAAGCGCTAGATGTGAACAGAGCAAGAACAGTGTGATTGCTTTGGAGATCCTTAAGGGGATCCTCTCCTATTGTCCTATAGTTCGATTTGTTCATAGAATGCATGTTAGCGGCTTACATTTTCCCACATATATCACTGTTTTAATAAAGCACTAATAAAACAAACACTTACCAAGTTGGTAATAGTTATAGACACTAGTGGAATAAACACATCTTTGCAGTAAAGATAAGAGCTTAATCTGATGAGGAAACAGTATTCTGTTTAGACATTAATAACCTCTTAGTTGTAGATGAATAAACAGTCTTATTTTCTTTACCATAAGATTCACTTAATAAGCAACAGTGTTAGTCATAATACTATTAGTACTGGCGACACTGCTATGCTTTCTGTAAATGAATCGTACCACGGTCGAAACTTATATAATCCGATATTGGCAAGTCCATCTCAAACTGTGAAATAGGTCCGAAACTATAAATCCTTCTTACAAAATCCTAAGTAAAAAAAAATTAATGCTTTTAAATTTTTATAGCGAACAATCCCAATAAAAATCTGATCCATGCAATCTAAGTATTAGCATATTAAATAATTCATTACTCCCCTTGTTCGGTCGTCAAAGTTTTATTAACAAAATTACGATCTTTCGTTTCAATTAATCACGCCATAACTTGAAATCTACGTCTGAAACGGCTTCCGTATTTTTCTTCATTATATTTTCCATGGAGGGTAAACACAGAGGCTACAAAGGCCCAGAAAGCCTCGACACAGAAACATTTCTTTTGACCTGTACGTATTTCGATGCCCTCGTAGACCATTCAAGCGTTGCTCTTGGCGTAGCATTTGGCGGACTAAATAGATCGGAGCTTAATGAACATTATTATTCGATGTACTTGTTAATTATTGACACTATTAAGATATACACTAGTTAAGTCTTAGTACATAACTAAATTCAACAATTTCTTGGCAATATTCAAGTATTACTTGCAGTTTATTTTGTCCACAAAGAAATATTTACTATTTACAACCAATAAAATATCATTTAATTAACCGATTGCTTATTTACCGATAACTGGTAACTTCTGGAATCTGACGATCTTGGAATCGAGCCAAATTGTCGAAATCATCCATAACCCTGTCGCTGACAACATATTGAGTGCTTGTGTTACTCATTTGTCGTGCGGAATATATTGACAGGTTCTTGGAGGTTCGGAGTTGGCAGAAACATATAATGTTATATTGAATATAACAATACTTAATATAACAATATATATACCTGCCAAAAGAATATACTTCCTATAAATTGCCTTCCTCCAAGATTTCACAAAAAACTACACTAAATATTAATACAAGATGGCGGACATAATACTATTAACACGATTTCGTCTAGACCACGTTAGGTGATAATTATGAAAACGGGTCTCGGAACTGAAACGAAAAAGATATGCATTTCAGTAGTTTCAAAACTTATTTGCACCAATCACAATTATAACGACCTGGTGTTTATGATCTTGTTGCAGAAAGGAGGGGATTTTTAAAAATTAAATAATAGCATTATATTAATTAGATTTTTAAAACAAATTTACACTATCTAACAATCAACCCAGCCAGAAACCAAAACTGTTGACAATAAAAAAAGCAGTTAAGTTGTTAAGCAGTTTGATGGATATTAAAAGTTTAATACTGTGTTTTACGTATAAGATAAAAATAAAATATACAATATTAATACGTTAAGAACACAAACGCGAGTATGGCGGTCTCAAGAAAAGCACAATGAATCGTTCTTTTGTTTCGCTTTGAAGTTTGTAGGCTTTGATTATATTTGCCTTGGGATACGCCTTAAGTGGATTTCTCTTACGTCAACGTACACTTTGGTCACAATCAAACCGGTCAAAACTGTCAAAGAAAGCTGCATTTTAATTTTAAATAAGAAGTGTCAGTATATTTTTAAATCTACGAAAGTATCAGAGTTATTTATATGATTGGTCTTTTGAGTGAGCGTCTGGTGATGTTTTTTACTATAGCCTGAACGCTCTACACCTCCAGTCGTGCAACAAGGTCAAAATTAAATATAACTTATTAAAGCTAATCAATATTTTCACCTTCGTGTTAAGACTTAAAACTGTATGCTAGATTGACTATTGATGGCATATGGCTTCTTATCAAAATATGCCAGATCTTCAAATATTCTCAATACCTACAACATTTTGGCGAATGCCGACTTGAATCTTATCGAAGCCTTTTCACGTCGTGTCGACATCCGCTGGGTTCGTTCGAAAAACATTTTTATATAAAATATCCATTTGTAATCGATTAAGATAAGAAAATAATAAACTCTTATTTCCATTTAGTTTGATGGCTGATTAGTTTTTGGCACATCATGAACTCTATTTTCTTGCTTGTAAAGTTCATTGTATAGGAAAATTGTATAGAACTTAAGAGTTAATTCTTAAGTCCTTGTGTCTATTTAGGATGATAGTCCTACTTCTCCTACTCCTTCTGAATATAACTGATAAGATTTGCTAAGGTTGCTCAACTGTTTCCTCGAAATTATCTAACACAAAAATTAATGCTTAGATCAAGTTTCTAATCGATAACTTATCACAAAAGGAAATATTAAAAAATAACATAAGAATTTTCTTGTGACAATAAACATATTATTGATTTTTCACATCTTGTCTTGTCATAATTCCAGAGTTGAAAAAAATTAATATTTAAAGTAAAAATTAAAAAAGATAAAAGCGTTATTTGTTATTGTTTTTGTAGTTGAATGGAAAGTTGGTTTGACCACATTTTATATTAATTAATGTTTTATTTTATGTATAAATTAAAAATCTTGACCACTTTGCCGTATTATAATGATACATTATCGCTTCCATTTGTCATTCATTTGAATTAAGTTAAAGCATTGGTGTCTGATAAATGAGGGCAGACATATAGCCTCTAGGTCCACCACTATCCCCAAGAGAACTATTTAGTGAAACACACGCGATTCATTTGATCTATGAGCAAAGATATAACTTGTTGTAATATGGTTCTATTTGATAATAATAATAATAATGTTTCTCAAGCGCACATACCCTGTTATCTATCCCAAATTAGGCATCGTTAACTCGTGTCATTGACTCTAAGTAACGAAGAAATGTAGATGGAAATTCATATATAAATATGAGAAATATACTCAATAAACATACAAACAGCCATGATTCGTGAACAAAAATACATAATCATTATATAAATATTTGCCTCAATCGGGATTCTAACTCGGTACCTCTGGTTATCCAGACAGAGGCACTGACCACAGGACCAGGCGTTCTTCAAATTAACTGTATTAGAAAATAACTACCCAGTAATGGACTCTAAGTAATATTGTTGTATAGTATTGCATTAGCTAGCTAGTTTAAATTCTCTTAGGATTTTGTTAAGTTAAAAAGATAACTTAGAGTAGTAATATATGAGTTTACTTCATTCTAATTACATACATTTTAGTTTTTAGTAACTACAATACTTAATAGAAACCTAGAAAATTTTTGTATTGCCGTCAACAATTCTTTATTTTATAGACTATTATACTATAGTTTTTAGTTAGAAATACTCGTAAATGGGATATTCTTCATTCACTGTTACAATTTCACTTTATGTATTAACAATACTCACATATCATTTATAGTGAGCCAACAGATATTTAGTATATTACTTAATAATTATTAATATATAACTCTTATGTAAAATAGCTAATTAAAGATCTGTTGCCTTATAATAATTATAGTAAAAGAAAAATAATTTAATTATATTTATTGACATCATTCATAACTGGTACAATGAAATTTTCCGTACATATATGGTAAATTATTAATTAAGTCGAGTAGTGTGTTCTCTTTTAGCTTAAAAAACTGGTTTACACTTTAAAATAATATTAATGTAATGTGATTTATAGCTTTAAATTTAAAAGCGATAAGAATACTTTATAAAATCTCAAATCATTAACTTGTTTGTCTCGTATTCAAGTCGTTAGTGTCAATATAATAATAATATAAATATAATAAAGTGATCAAAATTAACTCAAAATTTACCCTCATGAAAACTAGTTCTTATAGCATTCTTAAATAGATGTTTGCATTATCTCTTTAATGAACTTTTTTTGCATTAAACTGATGTGATATGTTAAAACTCATTTTAATATAAATAGCAGGAAGGTCGACATTCCTATTTAATTATTATTTCTTGATTCATTACTAATGAATTACAAAAATAAAAATTTTAGTATTATTAATTAGAAATTCCCATGAAAGTTCGAAGTTATTCAATGAGTAAATATATCACAGAAATAAATATAACAAACAGAAACAACAACGATTGTACAAAAATAATCCAAACTAATAATTACTACATTCAGTATATTCGGGCATTGATAAAACGATCAAAAATTTACCATTCTATTCCGACCTCATTTACGTATTTTGATCAGCTTCTCTCAATGGTCACTGTACTTTTTTACGATACATAATGATTAATCAGAAATTCAAATAAATTTACCTGAGTATTGAGTGATTGGAAAACTTCGACAGCTAGGTTATTAGAATGAAGATTCTTTCGTGATTGAAAAGCCATGATAAACTTGATTGTTTGCTGATTGATAAAATACGACGCAATTTTTAAAGAGCTTTTTATTAATAAAACCAAGAACTTAAAAAAGTTTGAGAGGTATATTAGTGAATATATTACAAATAATATCTATACTATTAGCTATAAGTGTACCAAAACAGAAGATGTTTCAGATCAAGAAATTTGTTAGAAATCTTTTTTTATTTCATAGATATAGTAACTTAATATTAAAGAATCGTTACCGAAGCATATATCTGCAATCAATTTTTCTGAGACGGCAAGGAGCATTCTCATGGAGCAATTTGGGTAATACGCAAGGAAATGGATACCAAAATAGGCGTATCAAAATTAATGATATATTTATATTTTATGCGTTAAATGCATAGTCGACATTATCAAATTTGTTTCGTTAAATGTTTTTAACTAATTGTTTAATGTTTATTTTAACATTTTTTTACTAAATTTCTACAAAACAAATATACTTTGCAAAGCTTATTTTATTTAGAATATTTAAAATAAATGCGAATCACCTAAATGTTTACTTGTACTCAACATCCCTATTGTGAATAATATTGATGAATTACAAATTTACATTACAATAAAACACTTTAAAAGACTGTACTTTGTTTGATTCCCAATTTAGGTTATAAACTAGAAAATTTGTTAAACTCTTCAATATCATACTCCGTCAATATTCTACCAAAAAGGTAGAATATTCCAGAAATCAATATCTTACTTCGTAATGTATGGTATAACATTCCGGTTACGTTAATTTATGAACGGTTACGGTTACGGTTAACTGGTAAATACTAAGATAAACTGTTGCTTGTTGGTAGGTTATTACGGTTACTTCTCAACTGGTATAAATAAATCATATTTACAACTTATGCCATACCTTACCAAAACATTGTTGTTGTTGTAACAAATTATTTATTGTTGTAAAATAGTGTAAACCGGTTTTATAACTGTCCTTAGAGCATAGTCTGTCCTAACTGTACTGGCTTAACTGACCAAAGCCTGTTTTTCCAGCACCAGACAGCGGCTCAGACCCTGGTGAGTGATTGCCTAATACCTAGCACTTTTCACTTACTTTTTTACTATTTTTACCTTTTTTACCTTACCATATAACGCTTAAGGCCGATTTACACACTTACTAATAAGTAGCGAGTTAATTTTATAATTTTAAGCTAGGACTTAAAGCCTAATCATGAGGGAGTGATTGCTATTGTTTGTTTTATTACTATTTTAACTTTAAAAATGCAAAAGCAATATCTATTTATAGCTTTATTTATAATTTGATTCAACCAATTGCAAATTGTTGTCAGCAAAGTAAGTAGTTGTCTTTGTGTGTACATAAATTGTTAAATAGATAGATAGATAGTCATTAGACATTCGTCGTAAACGGACAAAAATACCGATCTTCCGGGCAAGTTAACTCGCTACTACTATTGAATGTGTAACATAGCTTTTATTGCATTTTCGCTTACCTAATATAACTGATAAATATAGATAATAGTCTGATAAACAATGGCCGCGATTCCGTTTAGAACGAACTTCATTAAATTTAAGTCAACTACTACTCTCTCATTACAATACAAACAGACAAATGACCGGTGACGTCATTTGACGTTTCTAAAATGGCGACTCCAGCATTTTTGCCTTTAACGCGCATCGTAAAACATGCCGATTAAAATAAGTCCAAAGTGTATGGATCGTCCAAGTGTCCACTAAATTGACTAAAGTCATACCATCCTTTCTAATCTGGAATAATTCGGGAGAGAGGAAAATAACTTAAATTTAATTTACGCCGTCCACAACAGGATCGGGACCAGTATATCAGTGATATTTTAATGGTCTTACTAAGAACCACTGTAAATTCCTCGCACAGTAACACGATATTTTGTCTCGTTTGTTCTAATGAAATTTTTAATTGAAAACAAACAAGATAAAACACTGATACGAAATAAGCTTTAAACAATGGTTATTAGTGACAAGCTAAATGTACGGTAAGGTTCAGTAAGTTTACTATACGCAAGTATAACAAAATTGTAAATATAGATTGATTGCGTTTCAACTGAAACAGTATAAAAATAATGCTTTGAGAATGTTTTTTTACGAAATAAATTGTAATATTACATTTTAATCAATATTAATAATCGTTTTTATTTATTATATCATTAAAAATTTAGTTAAGTATTATAAGAAAGTTAATTGGAAAGTAATAAAACCATAATATTTATTGCTTGTTTAGTAAAGCATGTACGTTACATATATTGAAAATGATTCTGGTAATTATTTTAAATGAGCAAAGCATGTGGCGATCTATTCACAGAATTTAACATCGTTGATAAATAAATCGTTATCATAAAATAATTCATAATAAATCTGCATATTACTGATATTAACTTGATATTATACGTAATAAGAAACTTAGTAGAGATATAATGTTTTCTGAACATCTCTAAATATTGCATTTTATATAAGATTAGGTAATAGGTAATGGAAAAAACGATTTTATTGTAGGTTAGGCTACTAAGAAAAATGATCAAAAGAGCACGCAGCACTTACGTCTTTTTTGATAATTTTTAGGCCGTGGCCACCGTTGCGACATTGCACATCGCATATTAACATGGTATTTCAATATTATTATAGAATCACTAATTTCAGAATAACTTTTATTCCTAGACCTATCTGGATTAGCTGTTTTCGTCAGTCCTTCAGACCTTTAAAATTATGCAATCATAAAACTTAAAACATCTTCATACACAAGTAACTATAACTGTAAATATAATATTTACTACACTAAATTCTAAGCTTTATAATATTTATATTATCATACAATTTATACTATTACACTCACATTTATATTCTGCATATGATACAATTACTTGCATGAAAACCTAATTTTAAAACAGTAAGACACTTCAATAAATGTACACTTTCATAAGCACATAGAAATATAAATCATCAAATAAAAATCAAATCAAAATAAAAAAGTATATATTAATAAAGAATGAATATATTTTTATTATAGAAAATATCCTATTATACGTTTATGTTATAAAACAGTTCAATGCATCAAAGAAGGTAAGATTTATAATTTTTTACAAAAATCACGGCCAATGACTGACAAGGCCAGACGGTAAGCAGTCGACATGGACGCTAAAAGCAGCTTATCAGACAAAAAGGTGCCTTTCAAACCTCATTTCAAAACGCCCATGAAACGAAAAATGCTTTTAATAATGCTCTGCATTTTCGAAAATAACGATGGGGATGGGAACATGGGGCTCCTCCACAAAAGCAGATAGAGGACGAAGTTACTCGCTACAACCACTTTCACAATCTTTGAACTTGCCTGACAGTTACCTATTAGTCCCGACTCCCTGTCCTACGAATGCCCGTGACGCAAAACGTTCCTCATTTTCCACAAGATACCACAAGACCTCATAACAGAGCACATACGAGACACCGACAAATGTGTAACAGCTCTGCACATTCCTAAATTACAAACTCATGAGAAGATAGATAAAACTGTTAACCGACCACTAGATACATTACACAAATAAAATAACATATAAAAACATACACACACACATTGTGATAGTAAATATATTGTAACTACATACTGTAACTACCCATAATTGTAATACAGAAAAGAGAGGGGTCTTTTCTAATACAGGTTTTCTTAAACTTAAAAGAAGAGACCCACACATTCTAAAAAACTACGTGTAGTTAATAAAGATATTTTTGATTTTGATTTATGATTTGATTTAAACATTCCTAAATATACCTAATAATACCTTTGTTGTGTCCAATGACTGCTACATTCCTGTAGTCCTTCCTTATTACGCAGTAATTCATACGTAACATTAAATTGAGGTCACGATCAGTTATGTATATAACTAAAGCTTATAGCATTTAATAATACAGGAAAAACTACATTACACGCGACAATTAGTGGCAGTTCCTTAGGGAAGGCGCAAATATCTTCCCCTCGCTCAACCCCTTCTTTAGGTACGAATTAATGATGGAATAGCGAAGTGACTTGCACGTTGCCACAATATACGCTTGACCATTAAGTAAGTATAGACGAAATCACGCTATAGGTTAATTCTAAAAGGGTTTCCACATTGTGTTTACTAAAAATTATTGGATTTAAGGTAACATGATATTCTATGAGGTAAGATAGCTAGTTCTTCGGCAATTGAGGAATCCTGGTGTAACTCGCTTCTATTTTCGCTCCACTTACCATCAAGTAAGATGAGCCAAGAACTATTCTTTCAAGGATTCAAAATGAATAACAAGATTTGGATTTTGTATATCAGTCTTGTTCCCTTGAAAGAGTCTAAAAGAGCCCTTGAATCAGTCTAGAAATTATACCCATTCTTTCTCCAACTAAAAGGTTGTTATTTCCATGCTAGTGCATTCAACTTTTGGATTGTAAGGGAATCCATTTAAAAGCTAACAACCAATACATTTTCCTATAAGACAGTTCAAATTAAAAAACAATTAAGTACTTTAAAAGGACTTGAAATTCTTGACTCTTTTAAGCTCGAGACACTTCTCGTCGATCGTCTATAATTTTTAGTCAGAATATATTTATTTATGTACACTTAAATGGTAAAAAAACTGACATACAACAGTTGGATATCTTATGAATCAAATGTATAAGGAAAACTAAAAAATAATAATAATATTGAACCCTTAAGCATTCTGAACGCTCACGGCACTGGATACACAAAATTTAGGATTACTAAAGTCAGCGATTAAAACCTTAAGTCGAGTATCATAATGACACTTCGTAACACCGATGGAAGAGTTAAGGGTGATTAAAACTTTGAACAAAGAACATTAGCCAAGCCTCTAATGCGACGTGAAAGAACTGATACCCAAATTAACATTCAATACTTTCAGGACAGGGACTAAAAGTTCTATGCTTATGAATATCGTGACATGAAATGGGTATAAGAGTATTATGATTTTAAGAGGGCCTATTAGATGTCATAGCCATACTTGCTAATGAATTTGGAGGACTAGAATTAATAGAGAACCGTAGGACTGTTGGTTGAATTTAAAATGAACTCGCCTTCTCTTGATATGAGTAATAAATATTGGGTTAAAAAAATGTTCTCCGATTGAAAAATTACAAAAGTTTTTATTTTAAACGACGCGAACATAGGGAATTGGATTCTCTGCTGCAAAGTCAGCGAATAGAAAGTCATTGTTGATAAATAAGGAACATATTTTTTTAAATATTTTATGCAAAAATGGTGCATGTTTATCTTCTCTTGTGTATACAACAACTTATATACAATTTTAGATTTAGATTTTTTTAATATGGGTAGATTGGTGCCGCAGGATTCTTCAAATAACACATGCACATGTCCTATCCACCCATTGTGACCCTTGGGAGCTCAGGCCTGGAATCAATACATATCTGGAATACTTAAACTGGGTCGGAATAACAATATCGAGGGACAATGATTTATAGAACGCTGGCACGCCATTCTGAAAGCTAACAAGCAAGTATCAAGCTTACTGAGAATGCAGAACCTTACACTGTTCATAGTGGCAAAATCTCATGAGATTGTTGTGATATATTACAAAAATAAAACCTCTTCAATTGTACAACAGTATATTTTTAATGATAAACCTAACCTAAATAAAATAATTATTCAAACATTCAAAGCTTACGCAATCATTAAATATATCAAAAATTAAAACTAGTAAACAATCATTTAAAAAATCTTACTTTATTCTTTTGACGTCAGTCCAGCAAAATCGGGCTGGTATGCGATTAGGACGTTCAGGTTTCACTCCTAATTGGCTGATAGACGACGAGGCGTTAAAAGATTCGGGCAACTCTTCACCACATTCCATACCATCTTTTTTACCACTATTCTTTTCTTTATTGTCCATTACTACTACAACGCTTTTATTTTTTGTTAATATTCTTTTTTTACGTATTTCTAAATCTTCTATATAATCATCATCTGAAGACTTATCTTGTGTAACAGCAACGTGATCTTCTCCATATTCTTCAAACTTAGATGTTTTGCACGTGAATCGCGACCGTGGTGACTTTTCTGCTTTATTAGGTTCTACAGTATATGTGCTTTGTTTAGCTTCTAAGCATGCTAGTTTTTCAAGAACTATATCTAACTTCTGACTATTGCAAATTAACATCTTTTTCATTGTTTTTATTTCATTCATTACGTCATCACTATTGGGATTATGTGTTAAATATTCCTTAATTGCATCCACTATGGGATTTTGTATACTTTCACAAAATCTTTTTTTATTGGTATCATTCATAAGATGTATTTTAACCTTGTTACAATCCCCATTTATGGAGTCAGTGGCTAGAGCATCAAATGAGTTTGACACAAAATATTTGCATGAGCTGTTCTTAATAACTTTTTCGTTTTCTCTTTTACGACAATTCAATCCGGATGCTTCAGAAAATGAACTTGACTGATTTATATTCAAATGTATGTCATCTAACGTATTCTGCGATAAGGGATCGTAGTATTCCCGAGCACTGTGATTCTTTGTTTTACATTTCTTTGGTTTATCAAATTTCTTTGACTTATCTTTGTTGTATGTTAGATCCTTCTCTTCTCTAGGATCACAAGGATTCAAATCATGTTTTTTAACTTTTTTTGTTTTAATTGTATAATGTAGCGGTTCCGACGACGACTCCTTTATATTGGGAATAATTAAAGGTACTAAGTTCTCAGATAATCTAGCCTCATTCTCTAGAATTGGAATATATAGTCCTTTTTCTAATAATTCAAATCTCAGTGGTAGACGGTTTGCATTTTCAATAGTAAAATGTTCATTCTTATTTTGTTTTACAGCAGTTTTGTCTTTGTTTAGATTTTTTTTTCGTTTATTAGTTTTTGTTTTCTCAATTTCCGGTTGAGCCAAAAACTTTTTGTGACAGTATGTTACGGTATTATATGAACGGGAATAAGGATAATAGTCATCAAAGTTAATCCCGTTATGGCCACTCATTTTTGGGGGTTGATCTGCAAATAAACAAGAACGTAATATTTATTCCACTACTGGCAAATCAAGATGAAAATTAAATTTTTTCTTAAGTAACAATGATTGATGTCGCCCCATCGCAAAGTGAACAAAGAACAAAGCACTTTAAACATATATGGACGTGAATTGTTTTAGTAATCATTACGAAATAAACGTATTACAAAAATACTGTATTATTTGTACAACTGCAAAATATAAAAATAATTATAGATGCGTAAGTTTCAGAATGTAAAATAGTTCTTTGTCATTAAACTATTTACTTCGGCAATTTGTTAAATGGATAATGTATATATTTATTACTGAAAATAACCCTTCGCACATCATTCGACATTTTTAAAGTTTAATGTTATAGAGTACTCAAAAAAGCTAAATGTATATAAAAATTGTACAGCGTGATCTATTCTGCTAAATACCTCAAATTTTTAGAAATAGTAAATTATAATAATAGTAAACTAAATACAAAACTTACCATTTTCCATTTTGTGAAGCGTCCGAGGGTGAATATAGTTATTAATCTTAAATAAATAAGCTATAAGAGAAAAATGCTATTCAATATCACGAAACCAATATTTTTATAAATTTGACTACAAAAGCAATCATTCATATGAAGGATGACAAATAGTTGATGGCAACCATTGATAAAAGGAAAAAGGTTTTGGATTTTTTGAATGAAAGGAACAAAAAGGTTGCGTTAAGAGTGTTATTTATCATAGATAAGCCCGAAAAGTACACTGTATTGTGATTTTATTCGTTATTTTCGTATTTATTTCCACTAGAAAACTTAACGGGAGGACAATGCATTGTGAAAAGATAAAGAAATAGTTAAGGTCAAGTGTATTAGATTAATGAATTAATATCATGTACGGTAATCTATACTAACATTATAAAAAGAAAAGATTTTATTTTTTTTCTTTATAGAATAGGCTTTGAAACTACTGGACCGATTTGAAAAATTCTTTCTCTTTGAGAAATCCGACATTATCTTTTAAATGCGGTATAAGCGATACGAGTATTTTCAAAAAGTTAGGAATTTATGTGAAAACTTTGATCATTCATACTCATCTTTTTACTCATTATTAAAAAAAATAAACCAAAAAAACCTTATATAGCGTAAGCTGCGAAAAATATTGACAATAGAGCAAAGTAATGTACCAGAATTTTATAGAGGGCATTAACATGTAAAAAAGCAATACCATTTCATTGGTCTAAAGGCAATGATCACTCACTGTTTGGCATAAAAATTACAACATTTATTCTGACGAAGGTATTAAAAACACTCGTTCCTATTCAATTCATTTCCCTGATGCTGTTGCTCCCTCATGGCTCGAGCGCTCTGGAGACTCTAAGACAGTCGGACACCTATCCTGGTGGTGATGCCTGTCGATTAGAAATCCTCCAGAGGCGAATCGCCCCTTAAGGCTTGAGGACTCTCCGAGGTTCTCGCCTCCTTAAAACCTCGGTAAAGCTGTAAAGGTCATCTGCGGCCAACAGCATTAGTCAGTCAAAAAAATATATGCTGTTACATTGTAAAGCATATCATGTTCTATATTGCTACGCCTAAAATTCAAATTCAAAGCACAGAATACAAAACAGATTAAACATACGATTCTGTGACCACCCTTATCAAGCAATGCAGTGGCAATTGTACCCAAAGTTAGATGTCAGCTAGTATCAAATCGATGGCTTTATTCTCGCAATAATTGGACTATAAACAGTAATGTGAATACCAGAAATCTAGCAGCGATCAAACTTGCGCACTCCTCTTCCCTAGCGAATACAAATGCTGATACCGCTTCAAATAATAGCCGTGATATAGTTAATTTCGAAATCATATTTCATTATTCCCGACCGCGAATACATTACCGTCTTTCTGTCAAAGCAATTGAGTTCGTTTCCGCAATGAAAACGTGCGGTGTTAAAAGCAATTTTGTTATTTGAAATCTGCAGTATAAGGTTGTTATTTGATCGTGTTCCTTGGACAGGGCTGTTAGTATGATAGGGTTTTCTTTGTGACAAACTGCTGGAAATTCCGTACAAAGCTCAAACGCTTCAGAGTGAACAGTACTATTGTACAATGCTCCCTACATTAATGCTGGTGTATTTTGTTTGAGTGAATAAAAAAGAATATCTACGTAGTTTTAGTAAAAATTATAGAAGACGTTCGTAAGCTTTCCCTTTGTAATTTACTAGAATATTAATTAAAATTATGATCAGTTTTGCCCAGTTTTTGATTGCGTTTAATTCCCAACACAAAGAGAATTTTGGACGACTGCGTTATTACAACATGCCTAATTATAAACAGGTTAAAGTCCAGGTTGCTAGAAGCTTGGTTTACATAGTTTTGTTATATTTACCAGTTTAAAAAGTTATTCAAGGTTGGTGAAAATAAACGTCACTTACCTGATGAAAGTGGTAACCGTTGTCAATAACAACAAAGGTAGGCAAGGCACAAGATAGCGTCGCTTTAATTTAGTTGCAAGCGTATAGAAGCTTGCAACACTAAATGAAACGACACCTATCTTGTAAAAATTAAGACAAAGCGTTACTCGGCGAAAATAAAAGCGAATTTCCCTTGTTTCTGAAATAACGCTTAGTATAAAAAGTGTTAAACATTAGTTTTTTTTATTTAAATAAGGTGTTCTAAAAGGATGGACTTATTTTTAATGCAATTTTTATACACACAACAAAGAAAAACAAGTAAAAACTATGACAAATACATTATAAATTGTCTATTATGTACATTATGGAATTCTTCACTGATTTCTCCATACTACTGTTTTAACACATCACTTGAATGTGTATTGTATGTTGAACATTTGTGGGGAACTCCCTTTTCGACCTTATTTAGTTATTAGAATATAGACAAATAACTCTGGATACAAGAGTTGATTTATTTTGAACCCACTGACCCCGAAGAGGGTAAGGTTTTGCCCGTGTGTGTTCTATGTCTGTTCCATTATTACATTCTGTATTTGCTTTAACAGCTTGCCTTTAAAAAGTAATAAAGCAAGTCGAGTCATTTGTTGTGTAATATATAAAAAAAACTAAGTGGTCATAACGTCATAAGCGTCATTTTCACGAAGTTTAATAGTTATCACTTAGATAATAGGTCTTCTTTAGGACTGGCTCTAAATCGATGTATTTAGATTTTTTAAATTAAGATAATCATTCTCAGATCTTTTATAGCAATAATCCCAAAGTTCGAAGTGATTGCTTTTTCGATTTTAAAGTTCAACAAATATAAAAAAGGTAAAGCCTTTTGTTAGCGACTGGCTGGCATCCATAAAACTCTTTATATAAATTTGTATTTTAAATATTTATATTTTTTGACGTTGTAGACGTAGATTGATTGATTGTAAAAAGTGTGTTGATCTGTTTTATCTTTTCTGATTTAATTTAATTATACTTGGTTTTACCGTTTGCCTCGTGTTTCCTTACTTCCACATTACAGTCCATAAAATGGTAGCTATCACCTATCACCTTTAACTGGCGAAAAGCGTAATGGGTTCAACAGGGTATCATTTTCCCGACCGCACTCACAATTTACTCGCCCTCCGGAATTCTCTCTTGAATCTCAAGTAGTGGTCACGACTTAATTCCACCATTTTTGCTGTCCTCCGCAAACACTCGACGAGAAAAGGAGTCCTTACCATTGAATTTATTAGTGTACGAACAGTGAGTTTTACTAATCATCACTTTCGTAATAGGATCCTGTTAAATTTCCGTCTACTTCCTTATATTTTGCAAGGGTAATGAATGCAAGAAGCAATTTTATCGGAATAGATTAGATATCGGACTTGAGTGTCATGGTAACCGCTTTCACCCACCATCCCGGATAGGGCAAGCGAATTTCTCCCATATATGAAGGTCCGTGCCGCGGTGTCAGACGCATAAAAGGGTTTACTATTGTGCGGGGGATATCAATCACCTTCATTTCTAATAACACTTTCAATACAATACTAATGAAGAGGGTGCTGTTGGAGAGCTCTGTTCTGCAATGCATCGGGGATGTTAGCCGGATACCTGATGGACTGTTTTTACAGAACCTTGCGCAAGCGCATCACATCCCTGGTACTCAGGGTCCGCGCCCGGCCATAACAGTATCCTGAAAGTGTTCTCAAATATTATAAATAATATCATGTAATCCATGTTCTGATGACGAAAGTCATTTTCAATACTTAATATTTATACCTTATTGTTAGTAATCTCCCCAAAATGTTTCAATATGATCCTAAAGTAAGTGAATTTTGTTTTTAAATGATGATGATGATAGGCTTAAGGTACTTAACATACAACCAAATTATCAATGAAAGTAACTGAATCACGGTGAACGCTCACAAAAGTTAAGTCGAATAGTTGATTAATCACCTTCACCGTTTATATTAGTTGTTCTTTATCCAACATAATCATTATTCCCCTAAATATAAGCCTATAATATACTGCAAGCGAGGAATCGACAAAATTTATATCGGATAAATTCGATACCATTTTCTTTATATTAACACAAATTTAAAATGTGATGAAATGACAGTTATTTTAAATAAGTTTCATACATATTTCAAAAATTCGGAAAGCACCTCGAGTGGCGGCCGCGTTCGTAGGCCTCCTACAACGTAGACCGACGATCTAGTTAAGGATGCGGGAAGTAGCTGGATGTGAACAGCGCATGACTGATCGGTTAAGTTGCGCACTCCTGGCACACCATCAGACGATCATACGAATAGGAGGAATCAGGTAAAACACACAGAGCAGCCCGACGTGAAGTCACATATTGTGTCGTCACGCCCCAGAAGGGGGAGAGTTGGCAACAGAAGGGACGCATAAAAATAATTGTAGGAAGCACAGATCAGCGCCGAAGGGGAAAGAGCCCTATGCAAGTACCCTCGCGCTCTCCCGTGATTCGGTCCGTATGCCGCAAGGTAGGCAGGACCATGGGTTGGTGATCTGTTAGGAGATCCTTGGGGGAGGTCTTATCCAGCAATAGGTGTATCTAGACTGATTATGTTGATTTTTCCACTTAAAATTATTTAGTTTCTCAAATACTTTGTATTTTTAAATACTTCAACTAAAATTTTACTCGAAGCTATTAGGTGATTTATTTTTTTAGTAAAATGTTTTCAGTATTGTTAAATTTTACTGTGACATTTACTTTTATATTGCAAAGATTTTAATTCCAACCCAAAGGAACTACATGTAAAGCGTGACAATACGCGTCCTCTTACAACCATAAAAATATCTTCAGTACTGTTACCATGGCGAAAATTGTTCAATTCGATTATATCCAACACCTCTAAAAACAGCACACACACACACACACACACACACACACACACACACACACACACACACACACACACACACACACACACACACACACACACACACACACACACACACAGCACACAGCAGCACAGTTCTTTTGATTTCTGTGTACTATATCTCATATATTTCCTGTATAACTTAAATCTATTATAATTTTGTTAGTACATGCAAAAACTTAACAATTTCTTTACCACTACATTTACCAGACCAGTCATTTAGACTGGTCGTGCAATTTCAATTCAAAATTTCTACTATATTACACATTTTTTTTTCAAAAATGATGTTATGACTTTTGTAGCTATAATTAGAGAGTACGTTTTATAAACTTAATGTTATTTTATGTACATTAGTAACAAATATAATTTTTGTTGTTCACATATATTCAAATCGCTGGTATATCTAGTGTTAAAGTCATGTTGCAGTGTGTACGTATTATTATTCAACCGTGATTTTATGGTCGTTTCACTAAAAAAAAATCAATCGAAAACGAAGCTTCCAATAAAACTGAAAATGCGAAACCATCAAACAAATACAAAGATAGGAGCAGTAAACATCCCCTCATCAATAAGGATTTTACGATTCTCTTTGCCCGCGGCTGTTTTCTGGCAAAGGAAAAACAAAACACAGCTCAGATAATCCTCAAGATGGATTTAAACACAGTACGACACAATAGCACCCTGTCTCCTAGATCGTCGCCGCGACAGAGACACTTCAAAAAATGTTCGAACTCCCTCGAAAAATGACGTAACTTTCACTACTCCGCTTTGTATTTTACAAACATTGTTATAAGGTTCAAATTACTCCAGCAGAAATAATGGGCTACAAACGAAATGAGCAGGGAATTCAGCAAGTGTCGAAGTTTCCGAAGTAGGTCGGATGATTTTAAAATCGGAATTTCGCGAGAGCGCCGAGTGGCTACTTTAGTTCTTTATTTGAACTTTATAGGTTCGAGATAGATATGTATATATATCTTATTTTGTGCATTAACAGTATATTTTATTTATGCCTATAGATAATTATACTCTTGGCCGTAATCAGAACTACTTAAAATTTTACTGGTTGTTTTCGGGCATAGGCTTTAAGTGTCACCATGAGCCTTCTTGGCTAGGGTTGAATGTGGGTTCGGTGGTGATCAATGCAATAAAAACATAGCTTAATTTACTTGCAATGCATTTATTCCAGTAATATAACTTAAAGTACAAGGAAGTAGGAAGCCAAACTATGGGTTCCTTTAAAATATGGGAAGCGATAGATACATAGAGATAAAGGAGCTTCCGATCGAAAATTTTAATATTAAAAAAAATATTTAGAAATGACACCCTGTCAAATAAATAAAAATCACCTGAATATATCCTAAGGCATGATTACTAAAATCTTATAATCTATACAATAACTGACAAACCAACATCTCGTTGGCGTACTGGTTCGAGTATATTGTATTTACTAAATCACAGATACATAGCGAGGTTAAAAGCGACCTTCACGTTTTTAGTTATGTTTTATCTAATGAATGAAATAAATGATTACCATGAAAGACTACGCTCCTCGTTAATACCAGAAGAATTCAAACTATATTGCACATAGTAAGGCTAAAATATCTAGAAGCACTTTCTAGCAGTCTAGAGTTGAGTTTGAATAGGGTTGAGTCTATGGATTGAGTTAGGAATTAAGGGTTGATTTGAGTTTAGAAACATTTGACTCGAATTATATTTAAATACTGGTTCATAATAAATAGTTAGTTGTAACTTAAAAATAATTTAATACATAATTAAATTCTATAACCGGAGCAATTTGTAAATACCCGGTTAAAGTTATCACTATTACCTTTAATTACATTTATTTACTTTTTCTCATACATATTCCCTGTTATGACGATTTAAAAGAACTTAGTAAATAAGTCCATTTAAAATAAAGATATTTTGACTTTCACTTTGAAAATTAAAATAAATTTAGAAAATTAGAAAAAAAGAAATAGATGAAAATTTAAAACATTACAGTATTTGTAATAGACAATAAGGTTTCAAATCTGTATCTCGTTTCATTCATAAAAAAACTATGCCATATTAAATAAATAATAAACTAATAAAAATAACTAAAGAACACATATTCATTTTTATATATAAAAAGAATCAGAAGTAGGAGAAAGCAGAAGAAAAATATATAAAATAGAATAAAATGATTGCTCAAAATTCAGATTTTTATAGTTACTTATTTATAGTTACTTAAGATTTTCATAAATTATTTAGAGAAGCCTATTTTAATAACCACAACAATTTAAATCTAACCTGCCAGCTGTTAATTAAATTCCAAGTAAGCGAGACTGCGTGCATAATATACAAGTGTAGGATAAATGCTGATATCTGTCCAATGGCACCGGTTAAAACGATAATACAGTAACAGACTTGTTAAAGGCCAAGTAAGTATGTATACGGTAAGTGAACTATTACGATAAATAACAAAGATTAATTAATATAATAGAATTGTGTATTAATTACATAAGTCTGCAAAATAATAACAAATGAGAGTGGTTTTAAATTTTTTGCGTAATTCTGGTTTTTGGGTGTACTGAATTGGAAAATCACTAATTTTGTCAAAAAAACGTCAAGTTTACTACATCCACTTGTCTTAATTTAATCAGGATTTTTTGCAATGGGCGTTAAAGAGGCAAATATATGCTAAGAGACGTCACTGATAGATTTTTCTGGCTGAATTGAAATGAATGAGTTGTTTGTTCTGAACTTAAATTTAATTTAGTTAGAATCGTGTCAATAAAATTTTAATAAAATAATTATTTTCATCTGAAAATAAAACAACAACTCGCACTTAATAATATTAAAACCATTTATTTATTAAAAAGAACCCGCGTAGATTTACGAACAGAAAGCTCAGTTTGACGTTCTTCGTGACGTTCGTATGTGTATATATGTATATTGTATGTATGTGTATTGTGTAATATATACGTAACATGTGAGTGTGTGAATATGTGTGTGTAATACATAAATATTTAATCCACGCACAATTTCGTAAGCTAATATAAATATATTGTGTGAAGTAGGAGTTATTAGAGGCTTAATATAAAGCTTCAAAAAACGACTAAGAATACTTCTATACTTACTTCTAATTCCAGTGAACAAGCTTTTTCCGCATCGCCACTGCCATCGATATCCAATCTGTTACAGCTACATTTTTTGGGTCATCGATCTTCACACAATGACTACGCTTTTCCTTTTTTCCCTGAGTCAGCCTAGATGTATATCTATTCAACATTAATACAGAATAAGATTTTTATAAAGACATAGATTATATATAATGACATTGAGATATAGGATTTGTATAAGGATAATAATTGATAAGGTTACTGATAATACTATCCATTGCACATCGTAAGTAGTATTTTAACAGTCATCAAGACAAAAGTAAATAAAATAGTGGAAGGAATTACTAATATTTGATCTTAATCTTCCGTTTCATAGAGTTGAATAATTGTTTTTATGTTTTATTTGGTTTAATTCAAAAAAAAGTAAAAATATACGACTGAAAATTGTTATTTTATTATGGAAAATCGAATAATTGACATGCTTAACATTAAAACTGTCATTACTTCCATCACTACTTCGGGTCTCTTTTAATAGATACCATTAGTGCTATAGTTTGTCGGTGAAGCAAAGTTCACAGGGTGAACTAATTAATAGATATTTAAAAGCGATATTTTTATTAAATTAAGCAGCAGTTGAAATCTAAACCAAAGTGACTTAAAATATGTTATACAAACTCTAAGCCCAGAGGATTTCCTGTTAAAATATGAGACCAGTACAATTCCCGGTCCTCGGTTTGATTGCAATATAACTGATCAAGAACTGGAGTAATAATTGTCAGTTTAAAGGACGTTCGAAATTTATTGTTAGACTACTTCTGCCCGCGGGTTCGTCTGCATACAGATACTATAGTACATCACCATAACTACAAACTCAAGGGTAGTGAAAGTAAATTAATAATATTCGATGTATACAAAAATCGTTATATCCGCTAAAACCGCACCTTTTATTGCATACAGAGATGGTTTAAATACGAAATGAGTATCAATAAAATCGTACAACTGATAAGTCTTCTATTACCACTAAGATTTTTCTCGAACTTAAACTGAACTTGTATAAAAAGATTGCGAACTCGTTTAATTGTCACTCAGCGAAAGCGTAAAATTAATTACCGGCACAGTATTCCGTCCTTCATATAACATAATAAGGCACATTATTATTTAACAACATAGGTATGTACATACACACAATCAAGTATCGTCATTAAAAATATAATATATAATTAATTTTATATTTTTTACTATAAATTTCTTATTTAGTGGGACTAATATAGATTCCACAGTCTATCTTCTAAAAATTAATAATAAAATTGCGAAATGTATGTACGAGTTTAATTTCCTAACGATTGCATCAAATTAGATTTTTTTGATGTTCTTTATTGTCAAGAGAATTTAATTTAAAAAAGAATCTTATTTAATAGGGTCAGAAGCCGGATCAGAAGCTGTTTGCATTGTCAGCAAAGATTATAGTTGTTTGATTATTACTTAATTTGGTTATAAACAGACATTGGAATCCGTATAATACAAAAAAATACCTAATATTAAGTAGATAGGTATTAATTTTCATTAAATCAATCATACTCACCACATTAACATCAATAGATTTAGATTAGTTAGATACAATTAGCTAGTACCACTAATTGATCTATCAGACTATAACCTACGTATTATATTATTTAGATATATATTATAATTTAGCTATGTTGATCTCTAGACGATCGTTTTTATGTTCCATTCAGTTTAAAAATTTCTTTGTAAAGATATATAATGAAATTTTTATTTTATTGCTTTGATACCAGTGGTTTAATTTAACCTTTCATAAATAATTTCAGTCATAGAACAAAAACAAAAACAAAAGGAACAAAAATATAACAACTAGATTGGAAAGTATCATTTACACACATACCTTAGCAATCATACATAGAAATCTTTATAGCCTCCTCTGTAAACGTAGAGAATGTAAACCTTAGATCCTACAATTCCCATCACATCAGCGTAAAAAGCCTTGAGTTTATGATTTTGTTGTTCGCGTGAGATCGCCTTTAGCGCATGGACTAGTCAAGTCTATTACTATTATATTACTATTACTATTACTATTCTAGTCTATTACTATTACTATTATAACTAGTTGTAGTATCCTCAAAAGCGGGTGAGCTGACTAGTTGGTAATTAGTTTGTAATTTATTAATAACTAATGTAATATTATATTATTTACAGCTAATATTTCACATGATCAAGACTCTTTATAACTTTTTCTATTTGTGTAACGTGTATTTAAATGTTTGGGATCATGAAATAAATAGTCATGATACGATGGATCATCTTAACGGGTAACCTTGAATTGATTTATTGTATGTATTTTTGTTTAGACATATTTAATGTTTTATATTTGCATACATAAATAGTCGTTCTATTTTATGAAAACTAATGAACTATATTGGTTAATTAGGTGAACTGTTAGCTTATTAGGATAATTTGCAAATACACAGATAAAAAACCATTTAAAGTTATCATTATTGTCAGTGTCATATCTTCAATTGTATTTATTTGTTTTTCTCATGCATATTCTCTGTTATGACGATTTAAAGGAACTTAGTAATTGGGTCGGTTTAAATAAAGATATTTTGACTTTTACTACCTTAACACAATATAACTGAAAGCATTTAAAGAATATTACCTATATGCATAGGTTCATAATAACAATTAAGTTTTTTTTTTGGGATTTTTGTTAATTTTAAATGTCATTCCCAATAAAGAGAATACTATGTTTATTTAAAATACTTTACTAAACTATATAACATTAAGGACACATTAGAAGGTGGAGTATTGTTGTTGTTTTTTTATAATATGTTATAATTAAAAATATTGCTCTAATAATATTAAGACGAAAATGATAATATGATAAAGAGAATAATCTGTTAAAAGTCAAATAAATTTGAAAAAGTATGAAAAATTATTAAGTAGGTTGTTGCTATCAAATGGTATCGATAAAAAAAACAATTAAATAAAACCTAATTTAGGTCAGCCTTCCCATAATTAAACGTGTCTTTAATAGACTCATAATATCTTTGAATTTATGGTACCTAATTATAGATATAAGGTACCAAAATACAGAATTTATACTACTGTATAAGCGTAATTTATATGGCTATAAAATAATAATTAAATAAGTATTCCCTTCGTAGTCACTACTTAAGTAAATCAAGCAAAATTGTCATTAAGAGACTGTCCCAGAGACAATTTACTTTCAAAGCGTCGCGATGAAACAATAGGCGGGCGAGCGAATTTTTGCAAATTGTACGATAGCTTCACGTGTCACTCTTATAAATCAGCTTTTTTGTCTAAACGAGATAAACTACCATTTGGTGTAAGCTGCGTTTACAAACAATGGACAGTAACATAAGAGTTTTATTATTCTACACATAGAGTTGAATTTGCATTGCAAATTCAATTATAATCCCAATACAAGAGTAGTTAAAAAAAGGAATGGATAAGATTCTGGAATACTTCAAAACGAAGACTAAAATAGCCTTCTGGGTAAGCTCGCTTTATCGTCCACCTTCTCTTAATATCCACGAGGAAGTGAGATAAAAAGTACGCCCATAATTATAAAGAAATGCAATACAACTCAAGGGTCAATAATTGCAACAGATAACCAGTTATTTTTCTAAAATTGAAAACTAGCTAATCAAAAACCACCGTATGAGTATTACTACAAAGAATTACATTTAGTTAATAAAACAAGATTGTATGATCTGAGTACATGTTTCACATAATACCCACAGCCTTTTCTACCATCGCACTACCTGCGACCCACAGGGAATCCATTGAAACACAAAAGGTCGAGACTATACAGTTTCAGAGAAAAATTCCTTCCACGTACACTCCGAAAAGTTGTGCGGAGGTTTTCTTCAAGGTCTTCAGCATGTAGTTCTTTTAGAAAACCGTGATAAAGTTTAAGGGGGAAGCAACGTGTAACTGAAACCACTGGTACTGCAAGCATTCATAGGCTACGTTCAGTTTCCATCTTAGTTTAAGAAAACCACATCTTTTCTAACCAAATGATAGATGCTACAAAATTTAGTACAGCTTGTAACAAAATAAAATCATTACAAGTTTTCTTGAACAGTCCTTAGAATGTGACTTATATGAGGCAGAAAAGTTAATTAGTTATCAGGTTCCGAAATTTTTTTAATAACGTCTGGTTAAGTGGTCAGTACACATGTCTACTTAGCCTAAGATCCCAGGTTGAAAACCCAGTGGGATTTTGAACCTGGGTCATGGATGTTTGAATGTGTATTTAGTATTTTTCTGACATTTATATACTATTATCTACATTTCTCCATTTTCTAGTAACAATAGCAAAAGCTTTCAATTATGCGTACTTTGTGCAAGAGACGTGTGTGTGAGAAATATTATTATTTATTTATTTAATTTATAATACACCCCTTTTAAAAATGGAAGAAGTGCATAGCTGATAATTTCAGGTACCACAGACACGGTTTATATTAGCTACTTTGGCCGCACATGCATTTTTTATAAGGAGCCACACAGTGCGATCTGTCTGTGCATTCGCTAGTACTCCAGTCAGGTGTTAGGTTTCATTAAATTTTTATAAGACCCCTCGTATTTCTACAGGATTTGACCCGCCATGTTTGTTTTACAAATGTTTATTGTTTGACTTTCCAAGGTAAACGGAAAGGATTTGAGCATTTTCACCCAGAACGCGTTTGTAAATCTGGCGTGATAATTTTTATATATGAACAAGAAACACATTAAAATGAGCGTGATTATGTTTCTTACGGCCACTTTATGAAAGTTTTATATGGGATCGTATTACTAGCAATCGTATTACTTTATTGTCTCTATTCTCTTTGACATTTTCTCTGAGTAGACGTTTTAAAATTGTCGTCAATATAACTATGAATATTCATGATAAACAGGTGGTTTTTAACAATGGTTTTCCCTGAAGAATAATAATACATTATAATTCTACGATCAAAGCATCTCTTATTTCGAATTTAGTAATACGATAGCGCACTCACAATTCCTTGCGTCACTCTTATTGTAAAAAATATGATAATAAATTACTTAATAATATCGGTTACAACACGAGCGACGAAATTCTCTTACCCCATTAATAAGGCTAAATTTAATTCCTCCATGTGCCCACCATTTAGCAATAAAACGATATCGGATGGTCAAATTATTTTTCGAGTGATGCGTCCATCCAATTGATATATTGCTTCTAGACGAATGATTGCTTTTACACCAGTTGCCATTTTAAAATATTTCGTCGATTTCAAAGATAAACGAGTATCAAATGAAGGATTGGACTGATTAATTCTTATATTTTTTCTAGTTACAACATCAATTGATGAATGGATGCTATGGCTGCAGCACAAGCACGTCTTGAGGTTGATGTTTCTTCAAACAATTAGTTTCATTTATTTGCCTCAGTATTCCACAATAAGCCCGATTGTAAAAGTCTCAGAGCCAATACTTGGTGTTAAGATCTTAAGTGATGCTTAATTTTGTTGTCAACTTAGAAGATAAAGCAGAGCTAGTATCTAAAAAGCCTAGACACAAAATTGAGACAAGATGTGGGCCTATTCCTATGGTCGGGATCAATTGCTAGATTACCTTGATGTTGCAAGCGTCCCTTGTCTATGGGAACCTTTAGTGGTAGAATCATTAAGAAGAATGTAAAATAAAAAACTACAAAACCGCTTTGGATGATTTGGTTTCTGCGAAGAGTAATGCTTACAGAAACCGTGGCGTTTATGATTAAAATGGTGACTATGTAATACCTCTGCCCATTTTAAGCTACATGGAAACCTGAGCGATCAAAGCAGCTATTAAGCGGGAGAAGTAAATTTTAATTAGTTGATTTTAGAAGTGTCTCCTATAGTTAAATAACAAAACGCGCAGTTTTATTTTGCTTGTGACCTAGTATGAGAGCAGGGAAATATACAAAGTTAGACTCGTGAGAGATTCGTACACATTTTTGGTGATGCTCAACTGTCCATCAATCTTTGGTGTTTTACTGAATCATGTTTTTATTTAATATGTCTCAAAGAAAAAAATAGTATACACTGACTAAATAAATTCAACTGAATTAGAGGTATACACGGTATTTTATTCATCATATGTTTTGTATTATTGTTATTTGTGTTTTGAAACTATTCAGGCTCCTTTGTCATTGGTATATGGATGAGAGGTTCACAGTTACACAGGAGGTGCATTGGAGTTTCAGATTCTTGTCAATAGTATCTACAATCATCAGTCTCAATTAGTTTCATATTGAGTAACGCCGTGTTTAGCTTGAATTAATCTATTAAAAGCTCCTCCTACTCAGTTTTATCAGCTCTTCAGTTCATTTACCTTTGATGCTCAGTTAGACACTGTGCTTATTGTTCGGAGGAGTCTCATTAGTTTGCAATAAAATGATGCAGTGTTCCATCGACTTAGTTGGAAAATATTTTCTTCTGATGCCGCAGTACAAAATTTTGTCGGCTCTTCATAGCTAAGCCTGTGATGAATAATGTGGTGAATTAAACGTAGATGATATTTATACAGATGCATAAACAAGGCACTTCGCATAAGTTCCCGTTCATCAATCACCGTGGCATAGAGTCATCGCACGTCCGCTGGCCTCGTTTCAAAATGGATGACTCTTGATTTTCAGCTTAACGTAAAATGTACTGACTCCACAAAATTTATGCTGATTTTATGTTTTAAGGTATTTGTACCCCCGCGAACTAAAAATGCTTGACGGGTTTCAAGAACTCTGTCCTGCTTTTTAAGATTATAATCTTTAACTGATAAAGAAATGATAGCATATACAGTTGGTATATGAATGGTGGTATGTGAAATAAAAGGGCAGATAGCAATCATGGCAGAACTTTAACATAAATCTCAACAAACTTGACAAAATTCCTGATGTTAGATTAGGAGAGAGAGATTTTGGATTATATTTCAGAGAGTGTTCCAGTCTGAAGAAGCAGCGTTTGGGGAATCGCGTAAGATTGCCCCAAATTTTCCGTACTTTAAGATGAAAGCCTTCTCGAATCTTCTGCCAGCTAGAACTTTTTCTTTTTTCTTTTACGGAATGGGCAACGTGTGAATAGTGCCTAATTTATAGGCAATTATAATGTACCAATACCAACATTTAAATATTATGATACTTGACAAATAAATTGTCTAATTTCTGCGTAAATAATTCTAATATCAGTTGTTCTTTTAATGTAGTTTTACAAAAATATTTAATAAATTTAATCAGAAAACAACGAAGTAATAAATACAATGAATTTATTAAAACTACGGTAACATGCCCACTTAGGCTGGTGATTTAGGGTAATGATCGCGATTCGTCTGGCACTCCAGCCATTCCGCGGAATGACGCGCCTGAACGCCAAATGTCTTACACTCAGTAACCATTAATCTAAGCTCAATAGTCATACAGGAGAGTTAAACAGAAAACACACCAGCTACTATTTTGATAATAAACATTTATATTAAAATAAGTACATTTTGGTAGTGTACCATTCAAAGAGTTAGGTACCTTCAAAATAATTTCCTTATACGATCATATTTGCCTATCCATTGCTGTAATGTTATGCTGTACAGCAGCATTGAATTTGCAAAAACTCTAGAAATCAAAAAAGCATTTTGCACTATATACACAACTTTTTAAAATTCCATTTTGTTTAAAAACGTCAAGTCAACCAGCACTGCAAAAATGTAATAGATAGGAATATTAAGGCTTATAGTATGAAATTGCAGTATTGAAAAAGACTTACAATTCTTTTTAATGATTTAATTATTAACCGAGTCATTTATACCTTTGCCATAGAACTCTGGGGACCTGTTGAAATTGAAAAAAAGGTAGGCAGTTGGAGCCAAGTGCGACGAGTATGGAGGATGATAATTGGTTTCTAAGTGTAGTTCCTGTAATGTAAGGTTTCTTGAACGGTGAAAATCGATTCAAGAGTTGGGGCTGTTTTGCTACGAGTTTTGTCATCGTGGTTTAAAGGTCTACACAGTAGACCTTTATAAGATATCAGTAGTTATTGCTTAACAAGGTCAGACGAATTTGTAGTAAATTACACCATGGAGTGACCATGAAACAGTTGCTATTATTTTTTTGTGGGTAAGCTTCGATTTAGCGCTATAGGACAATTAAAAATCGAACAACCGATTTTCATATTTTTTTTTAAATTAAGATTTTTTTATTTTGAAATATCACGCAGGTTTAATAAAATGAATTCAAAGTGGCCATAACGTTAAAACGGTAATTTCATATTTAAACCTCTAAAGAAATTATTGTGATACTGACCATAAAGATTTATAAAATAAAATAATTTACAAATATTATTTACCACCATTTAATATCGCATTATCTTCTGTATATAGTAATAATAAAAGTATATTTTAATCATAATAGTTTACCTTATATACAATTGCTACCTGTGTTTGGAGGCCTTCTACTTCTATAGCTAATTATAATTATATATACCATAACTGTACATCGCGGTCTTAAAGAAGTACAGTTGACCAGGGCAGAATGTCCATATCCCTATATAGTTTGTAAGTAAGTCGTGTGCTGCTGCAATATATCCGCATAATAATATCCTATTACTGGTCACCATCAAGCGCTATATACTTGTTCTAAAGGTTGATATTCTTGTAAATAACTACTGTAATAAACTTCAACGTTGATGTTATCAGAATCAGATAGAAACATGATGTTAAAAGACCTCAAATTAATATAAAATCACATCCTAAAATTCAATCTCATTGCTAGAATATGTTATACTTTATTAAATCATTTTCTTCCTAGTCCTCTTTTAAATAAGTCCTTCGAAATAGCTGTAACAAGGTTCTTGTGTTTTACATCAGCATTAACCTAGAAACTTCAAAGAAAGAGCGGGCAGGTTAATTATCCTCACCGGACGAGGGCAATCCGCAACAAAGTGCTAGCGAATAAGCCCGGCAAGTTGTCTCCAGTACCTATGTGCTACTGGAAATACCGTTAACTATACTGGAAATATCAATTAATGTTAGGGACAAGACACCATTTTTCGGGAGAGCCAAAAAACGTTTTTTATTATCGTTATCTCCTTAATTTTTTATAGTAAAGTCTAAAAGTTCCTTTCTATAGTGTTACAAATGGTAAAATAAGAAAACCATGGCGATTTAAATCATTAAAAAACCTTTCTTGAGTGCCTAAAAATTATGTCGTGTAAGGGTCATTATTAATGCTATAAACATTCGATAAAGTAAAACAATTCTGTGCTTAATCATAACAAACTATGCTGCTGCACCTGCGAATACTGGTACATCAACTAAATTCAGTCTCAAGCAATAACATAGCCACTTCATGATCCTTATAGCAAACATAATAAATAACATCAAAATAAGATATAAATCAAAATCCCATTTGTCAACTAATGCCGTAAAGGTAAATTTTTAATTCGTATTATCAAGTCCAACTAAATACAAGTAAATTTATGAAGTTGAATTCCAAAATATGACTAAGTTTAAGTATGACCAGACCAAAAAACAGATATACAGCAACCTATGATTTTCACAGCACGGCAACGCTACCACATCGAGTGAGACATCAGTGGGCACAAACACAGCGACTGCGACAGCGGGTCCGAGCAGGGCCCCGCCACCCGCCGCCAAATTCCGCCACGGTCTGCTGCAGCTCATGATACACACCATCGATCCGATGCACGACGGTGAGTTAGGTACGCACCGCGCTTCGCTTTACACCTACACTCTGTGTTAGTGGGTTTTGGTGCCATACGATGTGATACAAATTTAGTATATACTATTTAAATCTGTCGAAACACACATGTAAAGTTCTGCTTACAAAAACAAACTAAAATTAAAAAAAACCTCTTGGTTTTTTTTTTACTTTTAAAGGTCTTTGTTACTAAGCAAAGGTTACAGTATAATTACATAGTTTACATTAATTTATATTAAATATAACATTTACGCTTTAAAAAATACTGTAAACATCAAATAGCTATGCCATTTGTACTTAAAAATTAGCGAAAACTTCTTCGGTATAATAGTAGTGAAGTTTTATTACAATAAGCAAATTATTGGATTTATATTATGTTGATGATATTCTTGCTATGCTATACGTATCACATTGTAATGTACCATCCACATAAACCTAAGCCGTGCTGGATTGCTGACAGACGAGTGATATTATAAAAATATAGATAGATAATACTAGTAGTTGAACGCAATATTTGAACTAAATCGAAATAAAAACTACAGAACATAATGAAACTCTAATTCAATCGCTCCAATTAGTATTAATTCATAGTAGGATTCGTTTGCATTAAAAATATTTGCAATTTTAAACTCCCAAACAAATTGTAATAAGAATACAGACAGACATGCAAAAAGTTGAAACTTTTAGCGTTTGAGTTTTTAATCAACTGCGAAATATTCTTCTGTCTGGTACCTAGGAAATTCGTTTAATTTTAACCTGTATATAATGCACACTGTAAAATATGATTGTGATTTTTGATTTAACTATTTTGTTAGGAAACCTTGTTATTATTTTGTTAGGTAGTACTAGTTTTAAAACTATTCACTTTTCAAAACTCATTTTCAATATATCTTGAACGACACGTATCAAATGATATTCTTTATCCAATATCAAATTTTCTGGCAAGAAATCATTCGTCTGTCAGCAAAACAGATTGTCTTCGTGGCCAAGTCGACAAACTGCTGACTAGGCTGTTTGCTGCGCCGACAAATCGACAAATTCACGCCAACCACTGTGTTGGGGCCAAGCACGCCAATGTACAGCTTCGATCACCATTTGTAATAAGCTTAGTCAGGTGAGTTCGGCTTTTCGGTGTTATTGATAATCTTATATGTTTACAAATTTTCCATTTTATATAACAAACTATCTTTCTTTATAAATCCTTTGTCCATGACAACCAATATTTAAATATAGAAACTTTTCTATCTTTATACGAACAATAGTCTAATTTCAAGTCGTAACTTTGAATATTTTACTTAAATGTCAGCCTAAATTTTTACTCAAGATTAGATCACCTACTATAAGGAACTATTAATACATAATTTTAAGCATTTTCATCTGATTTAAATAACTTTGGACATATTTACGGGGGTAAATTATAGGGTATTATTTTGATAGGCTTATTTGGGAAATTCTCAATAAAATTAACTTTAAGTACAGATCGTCTCTTTCTCTTAATGTAAGAAAAGGAAAATAGTGTAAATATATTATTGTATATGGAATAAATATTGTAAATAATTTATTTAATAATATACATGTGTATGATATCGTTATGATACGCGTAATTCGTATTATTTAAGCTCTACCTTTTCATGGGCTCAGCTCTTTGGTTGACTGGTAGCGAATGCTTAATGGAAATAAGTCCGCCAATTTTAATTGTATAATAATAATAAAAGCTTTAGATTTCGAGAAGTTTATTCAGTTTTCAACCATGCATCTTATAAAAATTTCTTCTTTTTTCTGTATAATCTTGATCTAATACCTAACCAAAATTAAATAAGTTAATAGTGCTATCCCATGGTCCTATTTTTCATTCTTTTTAGATGTATATTATCAGAAAGAGATGTACGTATTTGTTTTACAGTAGCCACATATTTTTCCTGATAGTTAGCTAATTCGATAACATTTACACTAAATCTTCTTAATTTATAAAAAAAAATACATGAAAATGGAACATATATTGTTATTGTTGCATAACTTAGCGACATACCTTACAAGATATTTCTGGATATTGTTTATCTAACACCAAAATTAACAATAATTATTTTGATATAAACACAAAATAGTTTTTATATTAATTTTTTTTTTATTTGATTTGTTTTTCTTTTCTTATCTTTATCTTTGTATTTAGTTTGTATATAAAGTACACAGATTATTTGATTTTGCGTTTCACATAAATAAACTGTCTCAAAACCATGTCGATGTCATTTAAACTTGGTTTAAATACTTTATCGGAGCTTTCTTATAAAAAAATAAAAAATGTGTATATATAAAAATTAAGTAATAATAATTTTAAACCATGTTTGAAATACTCGACGCGAAATCTTAGCGGTTAATGTTAAAGACGTAAATGTTTTTACTGTTGTACACCATGTCAGTTGCACCGCATCTAAGTGTCGAAGAAGAGGACAGAAGATTGTCCGTCTCAGGCATTAGTAATACCAAGTACTAAATTTTCCATAATTATGTACTTTTCGTTACTAAATCCTGCGGCGGAGGCGACGCTTGCATACGTCCTAACACTGCATCAGCATGTCCATTAATAAATTCTTTAATTATGTCTACGTTGTGTTCTTTTGAATTAGTATATTTTTCAGGGTTTATTCAGACCAACTAAAAAAAACTATTTGGTATTATTATACTGTATTAGGATATTTCCTTTGGACATTTCTTTCATTTTTTTAGACATTTATTTTTTAACACATATTACAGTGTAGTGTCACTTTTAAATGTAACTTTAAGCTATGTCAGAAACTGTAATTTAACTCACAATTTTACCAGTTATGGTAATATTTACAATCGTAAACTTTGTACAATATCTCTGTAACTGTGCATGGTACGTTCTATGTTTATACAGATAGTTATTTTTCTATCAGAAGATTGTTATCATAAAGTAATGTGAATTCAAAAAAGAACACCTTTTATAGAACAGTTTTTTTCTGATTCATGAAATTATACAGCATGACCCATTAATGATGTTCCAAAACTCTTTAAATGGGATACTCTTTGTTTCAGATAAATATCTAAAACACTTAAAATTGGTAAATTATTCCCTATGTATTTCTGTTGTTGAATTGGTTGATTTACAATTAAGATATTCTATTCTATTCTACATATTACTATTTCTCAGTTATTTAGTATATATAACATAAGCTCTTAAAGATTCTTCATTTGGATTCGATAATAGATTAGAATCATATTATTTAAGATTAGAGAAAATATAAATATGGAATAACCTATTAAGATGCACATTCAGACAAACCATCGGCTTGTAAATATATATAAAGTCAATATAACGTGGCTCCAAACCAAATCTTTGTCAAGGTATGATAAAAAAAACTCCTGGGTTTGCCATAATACAGAATATAATGAATATATTTCACAAGGATATCTCATTTACATAGCCTTCTACGGCTAATTAAAGTGAAAACAAAGACTTTACTAATCCTTCATTAGGCCTTCGTGGTTTGCCAATCATTTAATTGACTTACTAAAAAATATTTTAATGTGTTGATGAGCATTTTTAAGAATATTTTCTATCATTATTCCAATAATCCTCACTTGGACTAATTTATCGAAATATAAGGATAAATGGTTGCTGCAATTAGTATTTTTATTATAAAACTTCTTTGAGACACGCAAGCGATTACAACTTATGCAATGAACCTTTTCGAGGTAAGTCTTGGTAAGTTTAGTTTTGTGGACGCCGTAGTATGACCCCACCTTGACCCAACTCGGATAGATATCGATTTGCGTAACTCAAATTGTTTGGGCGAAGGAACATTTCTTACGTAATAGGCATAATGTATTTTTGTTGTGTATGTAATGTAATAGGTACGTTTTCTATGTAATGTACACTTTATCTAGTTAGTCAATTCCAGCTCTGACGTTAAGTCTATAAAACCCTATAAAAAGAGAATGATACCGACTCCCAACAAGACGCAGTTATGGAGAGCTTTACTAGGTTTCCGACTCACCATGTTTCCGACAATCTGTTAGTCCGAAATTTTTCTAATCCTCCTTCGATTCGATCGTCCAAATTGAAAAAGGAGTTTTTCACATTTAGATTGGTATATTCCTTTACGTTTTAAAGTTGAAATAAATGAAAAACAAATGACATTGAGTTCCATAAAAATCTAATTTTTTTATATAATCTGTATAATTATATGTATAATCTGTGTAATGAACACAAAAGCTCCCTGCCTACTCCAATACGTTTAGATCTTTAGCCAGTTCTATGAAAAACAAGTTTTATGTGAATTAAAATCGCAACGACTAAAGTAAGTAATTTTCGCCACGTTTCAAAGCATTTTTCCAAACCCAAGCCAATATTCATCAATCATTTGGTTTCAATTATCAACACCTATAATAAGGTTTGATTTAAGCATACTCTAAAATGGGAGGTTACAATACAAAGGTAAGAAGAGGAAAAAAGAAAATCGTGAAACTCGTCGACACTTATTCCATATTTTTACGTTTGGTTAGAAGTGTGATCGAAAAATTTAAGAACTTAACCTGTGACAAGTTTCACATATTGTCAGGATAATGCAAATCCGCGTAATTATTAGTATTACATTGGCTAATTCCGTGTATTTGACAAAATGTAGCCAATTGGATACACCTTGCCTGTGTGTATAAATTTAGTGGAGTTACGCGGAGTTTTTTGGTAGCGAAATACTACAAATTATTCAAAGTTAGTTCCTAAGCTAATGTAAACTAAGTCCTAACTTAAATGCTCGGTGTAAGTTGCTAAACGAACCGCAAATCCTTGGCCAATAAGCCGCGGCTCAAAGCAACTCCTTTGCACTTAATCTCTTATTACCGCTGCCGTATAAAGAGACTCCAGTATAAATCCCAAAGGGAATTTCCCCGGTAGTGCCTAATGCAATGTTGCTAAGGAATTTACAGTTAAATAGTGATTAGATAGAATGTTTGATAGCGATAATTAGAATCGCAAATAACGTGTGTCATTTATAGTTGGATTTTATGTGGAGATAAAGAGAATGGTATTACGCTAAAAACTTGAAGGAGAAATCTTAGTGAATTAACATAATGTTCCCTCAAAGTGCCCTTACGAAAACTATACTACAAAAATAGCTAAACGCTAGTTCAGAGATAATGGCGTGCATGCCATACAATCTGCCTTAGAACTCTATAATCTTAGTTTTCTGGACGGACTACTTAATTGCTTAGGCATATCCTTGATCCTTTACCTTATCTTGATGTAGGGCCAGGATTATTACTCCCGGAGCACGTCGACCCAATGGGATCTTTTGTGCTTCCCTAATCCTACTGACCGCTGTCCTGGAATACCTCCAGGATGTACTTACTAAGTACACCCGGAGACAGCATTCTTATATCTTCAGGACTGGGATAGCCCAGTCCAAAGAGATCAATTCTTTTCCTAGCAAGAGCATCACAATTACATAGGATGTGTTCCATTTGTTCGGTGTGCTCCCCACAGGCCCTACATAGAGGCGATCCAACAAGTTTCGTCTTGAACAACATGCTATTGGTGCCAAAGTGGCCAGTAATAGCACCACTTAAGCCCCGTAGTCTGTTACCTTAGTAGATCCTTTACACAAAGACACAGGGGTTGTCGGTGTTCCCAGTGCTGCCAAGATCAGGCGCCGGGAAAGCCCCACAGAAACCCGTTGCCGAGTGAGGTATTTTCTTAGGGACCATCTAAATAAAGCACTCAAATAATATTCTATTCATACCCATTGTATTGAAAGCGTCTTTCTTTTTATTTTAATTTAAGAAACACAGAAACTCGATACCCCTTGATGGTAATTAGTAAGAGAAATCCATAGTGTAGATGGCCTAGAAAGATCTTGCTGGTAAAGAATTCCACGCTCTAGATGTGTGACAGTGATGAGATGTGAGTTCTTTGGTAGTTCTGGAGGTGGACCAGAACGAACCTTTGGCAACAAGCAAGAAGGATATTGTTATTAAACATTATTGATAAACCCATTTGTAATCAAAATCTAAAGTGAAATTTGATTTGCGCACATCACCGACTGCTGTAACTATTGTAATGAAAATATTATCGGTATTCTGTAAAACAATTTAACCTCATTTAAACTAGTCTCACACGAACTTTCGTAGCAGCTCGAAATTAATTTAAAAGCCTGCCTCCCAACCGCAAGTAGGCCGAACTAATCGCACAAACTACCGCATAACTAAAGTTTGTAATCGCATTCCACTGCATGTCCAATGTCTCAACTTCTTCTCATCATCTCCCGAGCCCTGACTATACAGTTTGTGAACCACCTATTTTTACGACCGCGACAAGTTCGCGTATTCTACTAACTGGATGAGTTTTGCGGTAGGATTGAAATTTAACTTGTGTTACTATAGAGTAAAACACTAACAATTAGTTCTGGTACAAGCTCTCGTAGGGTTAGTCAAAGTTTTTAATGGTATAAACGCTATATTGGAGAATATATGAAAAAAGAGCGTTTCCTATCTCAATGTTTGTGAACAAAGAGGAAGAGGATTAACTGATTATATTTTTCTTACTTACACATGGTGATCATCCAATTTGACACCAGCGATTTCAACCGAGGTTCTTTTTTTTACGTTAGTAAAATAGTTTAGCTTCTTAGCTTACAATATAGAAAGACAACAACGTAATATGACTTCAATTCAATGGATCTCTGTCAAAAGTATGACATATATTGACTTGAATATGAAGGTCAATGGAGCCGAAATCGGTATAAACAGTAAATGTACAATGAGAAATTGGTGGCAAGCACGCAGGTCGATTTAGAAAACAAGGTTCCCTGAATTATACCTCCTTGGTTTTTGGTAGCTTCACTCACACTCCAGCTTTTGGATAAAATTCAAATTAGGAATTATATATACTAATAAGATTCTTTTTTTGTGCTGCAACTTGTATGCTTGCTGTATACCCTTCCTTTTCTTATGTACGAAGAATGAAGACGATGAGATGATGTCAGATTTCAAGAAAAATACTATTTTTGCTACGATTGTTTTTTGACATAGTTTTGAGTTCCTAGTTTAAGCTGAATGTAGAGTGATACCAGTTAGATTTCTGAGTTCATTTGTATATATTATATAAAGCTAAGCTGTGAGCAGATCTCCTCCTATTAAACCTGTATTTATGCTAATACTTAATTACTCAAATTTGGACTATTAACGTTCTACAGTAATAAAAAGTAATTTACACGTCTTATTGTTTGGCATCGACCTTTCTCCGTGGATAAAACTTTGGTCTTAACTTAAATCTTCTAGCCAAATACAACAGATTATTTTTGTGATTTAAATATCATAAAATATCTCGTTGATAAGTACACTAAAACGTTAACGTCTATGGCACCATGATGCCATTGCACTACTCTGTACAGGTTTGTGATTAAAAGCGATTACAGTAACTACTGTAACTAAATAAAAATTAAAAGTAAAAATTAAAAGTAGTTATTGTAATGTAAAGTAATGTATTGTAATGTAATGTATTGTATTGTAATGTATTGTATTGTAATGTAATGTAATGTATTGTATTGTAATGTAATGTATTTATGGTGGCCAAATACATACAATAATTTTGTTTGTGCATTTTATCGCTAAACTGATGTTTCAACTAATTCAATACCTTTTTAGCAACTACATATATTTTTCATAAAAAATTACATTATGTTTGAAACCTAAGTTCACCATAAAAACTCATTGCTTAAAACATGAACTATTACTCACGAATCTATGTGCAAGCCATTGTACCCATTGAACACGTATCTTCATTTCAAAATTGTTTTTATTATAAGAATTAAAAATCAAATACATTTTAACATTACATACACATTAATTACATTACAGTTTACAGAATGTTATTTAATTTTTAAATATAGGTATTCATTTTGGTCGGGAAGTAAAGAAATAAAAGAAATATATATCTCAACAAACTATTTTGATCTACTCTAATTTTGTTCAAACTGTTTTTGAGGGATCAAAGTCGTCAGATTAAAGTTATAGAATTTCCCGGTTTTGAGATGAAAACGATCCACAAACGATTAAAAATGTCACTGTCTCATAAATCTTTCAACATTTTTTAACGTGGCCTTCTAAATATATTCCATCGAGTGGCTTCACGTGTGATAAGGTTGTCTCCACTTCATTGTAGTTCGCCTCTTTGGTGATTGAAGGATCACCTAAGAACAAGGCTTAAAATCCACTTCGACGTTTGCTAAAAAAAGTGTAAGGGTACATAGGTAATGACTCAGGTTAAGACACCGTATGGTCCGAAAAGATGAGGAAGCACGAACGTGTGTAATTAGGGCACAAGCTGTCTTCGCAAATTGACTCCTCCTACAACTTCCCATCAAAAGGTGGACGCTAATTGCTGTGTTGTACAATTTAAGTCTTCTTTAACCACTACTATGACGAAATAAGAAACATGCTAGTGTACTCTTTTTAACTAACCCGCTGTTCCAGGCAAAGTGGACGAGAAAGCAACACAGCTTCACGCGATAGCGTCTCTGAAAGTGCTGCTGGAGGCAACGAGGCCGACGGCAGGCGGCGCGGGCGCAGCGGCGGCGAAGCACTCCGCGGCCGCCGCACAGGCGAAAGAGACGCCGCTAGAATTGCCGAATGGAGGCCTAGCGGATGTACAATTAGATGCTATAGAAGAGGTAGGTATACATGTCACTATTCATTATGTGTCATATACTATTAGGTTACTAAGGCTATAGTATTTAGGCCACGTTACCGCGTACAATGAGTTGCAAGCATTATTGACATGCTACGATACCATCAGGCCGTTTTCTGAAATATGAGTGAGACACGATTCAATGTATTGTGAGAGATATTGGCGCCAAATACAATCGCAGTCTATATGAGGTTACATCGATGTCGAGCCTGGAGCCTCACACAACGTAAACTGTACCCTCATATTGCTCGTCACCAGATATTTGTTTCATAAAACTAAACTGATTTTAAGATACGCTCAAGAGTCCATTTTGTAATTATCGCAATAAAAATCTTAACCTATTGAAACATGCTAAAATATAATTCCCGTTTTCTTTGAAAAGAAAAAGGTTCGCTGCGAATACAGTTTTCCCTGATCTCACATTTTTAAGAGCTTCAAACTGTCTCGGTTAAGTAAAACACAAAGTTCGTCCTCAGTTTAAGTTAGCATGAGTTTTTGTAAGTTTTTTAAAGAAAGTATGTTAAAGCGCGAGAATTTCACAAAAATACACAGTCAGATAAAATGTTATTTAATAATACCATATACATTCAAATGACAATTGCCTTTACTGCATAAACTTAAGTAACAGCTCTCTAAATACAAGTAGATTTTAAAGAAGTGTATTGAAGTGATTTCGATCTCGCCCACACTGTACATGTTAATATAAATAACATGGTCTAAACATAGCCGGATTTTGTAAAGAGTCAGCAGGTAGCTTAGGTAACGTAGCTTAACACTAGCTTATTTTTTATGAGGCTATTATTATCAATTCTTGCTTGAACAATAACAGACACTTATTTTATTAAAGATACTCTTATAAATTTATTAATCACATTAAAGATTGTTTCTTTAGCTGTGACTTAATTAAGAATGAAATACACACACTCGAACTAATATCAAACGTCATTAGTTACTAATAACCCTCAGACAACAGAATAAAGCGACTTCTAATATAATTAATCTATGTGTCACCATACTTAAAGTATAATCTCATATACAATTGTAGTTACAATAATAGAGAATTCAGTTAAATAATCAATGTAAGAATAAAATTTAGGAACGTATTACAAATAGGAACCACAAATGAAAAAACCGGGACAATTCGCATTGGACTCGCACACAAACGTATCCATACCACCGTATACCACATAAGATAGAAATAATGGAAATAGAAATGTATTTATTCCCTTTTTAATTTTAATTTAATTTAATTTAATTTTTACTATTTGTTCCAAAGAGTCTTAATAATTCTTAATTGGTTACCTATTACGGTTACATAGATTGGTGAGAGGTGAACACAATTCGACGGACTGCGAAGGCTTTAGTAATACAGTTCTGTTGGCACCCTTTATTCTTAAAGTTGAAACGAAACTGTTGAAACTCGGAAGAAGGGGAAACTCGGTGGCTTAGTGCGTGGGGCGCTTCGATTTCGATTATTAAAACAAAGCAACTGACACCATGGTTGGTTCCTGGATAGGCCAATCAAGATATTGTAATGTCGGGCTCCACTTTGAGCTTCTAATCGTTATTCATATATAAACAGGTACATAAAGAGTGTCGGAACCGAAGTAACTTTATTATAATAATTAACTTTTGGCAATAATTAACAATAAAAGTCCTATCAAAGTCATGCGACGTCGCCATTGAAGCCTTCTTTGTCACAAAGAATATCATTAACTTTGTGTAATTATTATTAAAGTAATTGATGAGGCGTTTCTTATCTTGTTTTGTATTATTTAGTAGCATTTTTAACAACAAAAACTTGATAATGATTATCAAATGCTTTATTACACTTGTAAGAAGATTTTAAATACAAAAATTACAATTCCTGAACGAGGGTAAACAACTCAAAACTCTTCCATTTAAACTTTATTTTAATCGACGAAATATAGAATCTTTTAATATTCTGATGAGAAATTTAATCTTTTTTCTAAAAATATATACCAACAATAAGTTTTCATGATCATTTTGCAAGATAAACTTAAAAACCAAACTAATCCGAGAGAGCGCGAAAGCCTTTTAATGATTTGACGTTCAGCGGGGTAGGGGTGGCTAAGAGCTGCGACGCGCGAGAGATTATATAGATTATATAGATCGGTATTCAGCTTCAACTATATTATGAACACAGCAGGGTTAAGTTTAACTAGTTCTACACAAGACTTAACCCTCTCATCGCGTCCATGATACATGTAACCGTTGTTAAATTAGCGAAAACTGTTATAGGCTCGATACATCCAGACGTGCCACTACACAGACCCATTTTTTTCTGTAACCTTACCTTGTAAAATGATCAGCGGTAAGAAGTCGACATATAAGACACTTACACACTAGGTTGTAAGAACGCTTGCAATATTGCCCGTTTACTATATTGAGGCCGTACTTTGGAATATCAACAACAACTCTGAGAAGATTCCCGGAAATGATTGATTATCCGTTTTTACAACCACTTTATTATTGGACAGATTGAATAGCTGTTTCTATTTCTTTTTTCCTGCGTCTTCTTCACATTATTATTTTTATTAATAGTTAGTTCGTTTCGTTAAAACTCAATACCCGCTTTAGCGATTTAAATTATTCTGTTTTGAGTTCACTTTCATTCAGGGGTGACTTTTGTCTTTGATATTTTTTTAAATTTGGAACTTTAGATGTATATCTAAATAGCTACATAATTACGCCTGTACCAACCATTGTTTGACCCTGTTTATTGAAAATACATTTGATTTCATTCTTCATTCAAAGTCGTCTGATTGCTCGCACAGAGCTCGCTCGACGCAACATCTTATTGTCACTTGCACTATTAATCGATATGTTAGTAGCAAAGTACTTTGTAATTGTTTTTTGCACACGAATATGAAAATCTAGAGAATTAAAAAACTAATATATGGGGTATATATTATATACGGCTTTTCGACAGTAACAAATCTTAATCAGGTCGTCATATATTTTGTATACATCTCCTTTATAAGAATGCACTATCGATCATGAGCGAGTTCATGCTGCAACGGTTGATTCCCAGGTGGGTGTGTACACAATCTTTGTGAGGGCTGGATCCGCGTATTGGTGGTTGAAAAAGGTTTCCATAATAACCGGCAGCTCGAGACAATAAATTTTGTTTTCCTATTTCGGAACAACCGATAATTCCCTCTGCGAAAGTAAACCAGAGTTCTCGAACAACTCCTCTTGCCAGCTCCTTAAAGTTATAGGATATTAACAGTTACTTTATTTCATGCAGAAGCAATTTTAATAATTATGGTTAATCAATTTAAATACAAAGTTACTTTTTCAAACCAATTAGCCAACCCAATGGCAAGCAGCTAATTCTTTTAACCAACCCGCGTATTGGTTTGCCAGACCAACGTATTATGTTTTCATCATTTTCTAAATATTTAGTAGTAATAGCGCTGTGAGATAAATATACGTATATTTATCTCACAGCGCTGTTTGTATAGCCCGCGTCGCATCTTTTAATACTAAAACCTTACACCTTACGTTTAACTCTGGAAATTTCTCATTTTAGCCTTCTGAAAATATGTAAATAGATTTTTATAACCTAAAATTATTGAATTAATACCGAAGTAAAACTATCACAAGAAATGAAAACAAAATAATTTCGTTATAAAATAGTCGTAAAGCAATTGGTACCCTATTTGATATAAACTTAAGGAGCAAAACTCTAAAACAAAGTAATTAAGCTCTTTAATAACCCAGAGCCGTTTGCAATTAATAATTTCAACAGTTCCAATCCATTCTTGAATGCTTCTACGATGACAGATTTGGGTGCTGTTAAGACGTGGCTAATGATTTACTCTTAGGAGAATTAAGATTGAAATCCAAAATTCGGATTTCAATCACTTTCTAAAATATTTCAAGGCTTGGAGCAAGATCACTTTAATGATTAATTTCGAAAAACATTTCGTGATGGTCAAAAAGAGAAAGAAATGTTAATGTGTCTGTTATTCTGAGCCTTGGAAAATAACTAAGGAGTTTTTTTGTCGGAATTTGGTACGCGTCAGTGCTAATTTTATTTATATAGTTTCATGTCATAAAGGATTGAGCCATCGTTCAATATATATTCCAGCATCAGTTTGGTGACTTAAAGTAGGACTTTTTAGGAGTACAATTTTCGATACATTCATTTGTAAATGTTATGTTTATTAGCATTACCTACTGAATAATTATTTTTAGCATTTCATTTCTTCATCGAGGTATTGGCATGAGCAACGGTATCCCAAAGACACACGAAAGAAAGAAACACCTACATAAGGCATGGTTGTATGTGCCAAGATTCCTTTGCTATTTCTCTTGTCCCTTTTCCTTTTTTCTCCTTTTTTTTCCTTTTTTCTATTTATTGTAAGAACTCAAATTAAATGTACAATATATATTAGTGAAAACTTGAGAAGAAAATATAATTAAGCACTACCTCTTCCTCTGTTTACACTACATTAACAGAGGTAGGTTATACATTGTACAAACTACACTTGTGACATCGAAATAATTTATTTCCTGGTGCCAGTATTGTTTCGATTGAAACAATTAATTTCCTTTCCTGTAACACGGTCGTGAGGCAAATTTTCACAGTAAAGCTTTAAACATTGACAATCTGTGCAGCTTGAACCATGGGTTGGTTGTATCAAAGGCTACTTGGCGCTATTAATGGTAATAACACGTTGAGGAAAATATGGGCGTAGCCTAAACGTTTGCGTAAATAAAAGCGTACGTCTATTTAATCCTGTCAATTGACGTTAGGCCTTGAAGTTTTGTAATAAGAATTGTTATTCCTTAAACGGTTTATGCGATTAATAACTTAAGAGATAAATAAGGTGCATACAGTTCAATATAAGATGTTAGAAATACAAAACGCAATTCTATTGCACACTTATAAACATATTTTATTAATGTATGAAAATGGTTTCAAATCATATTAAAATACATGGTGGCATCACAGGTTTGTTTCGTGTAAGTCCAAAGGTTTAAATTGAAATTCCTACCAAGTCTTGAAAGTCACGAGTGTTTATTTCTGTTCTTTTATACGTTGTAGATGTGGTAAAAGGCATACAGTACGCCTGATGGTAGTAGCATAGCCTATAAAAGAAACTTAACACCGAGACTCCTAACTGATGCAATGTGACGCCATTATTTTAATTAAACTACTAGTCGTTTGGCATTTTTCATTAATGTAATATGACTAGTAAATGCCTACTTCAATTGTTCCAGATAGGTGACCTGGAAGAGGACACGACGCCTCTGGATATGTCGTGGCCATCCGGGTTCCGCAAGCGATTGACTTACCTGTTGGTCGCACCCATTGTCTTCCCACTTTGGATCACCCTCCCGGACACGCGGACTCCGAGAGGTGATAAGATCAGATTACCATCGCTAATCTCAATGTCACAACCATAAAATAAACATCGTAACAGAAGACTTCTTCCATTTCATCAATTGGAATGGTTTCAATCATAATTGTCAATTTTTTGTAATTAATAATATAAATATAAGGCCAAAATAAAGTAAAAGTTTAATGACTAACGGTTAACACTCAGGTAACTTTTAACTAAGGAATAACTTTGACAGGTTGACTGTTTTTCTATTTTAAATATCAAAACGCCATATTCGCTAGATAATTGTTATCTGACTATTAAGAACTGGTATCTCCAAATTTGAATTACATACATAATAAGGTTCATGATCATATCATTAGAATAAGTTATTTTTTTGTTACCTGCCTGTGAAATGTCTGTAATTATGAGATTATTTTGATCAGATTTATATTTAATTTTACGTTCTATATCATATTTATTATTGCTATCAACACTTTTATCTATAGGCCACAAAACATTTAGCTTGGTTAGGACGCAATTACCTTATTTGTATTAAGATAAGTGTGATTTTAAGATTAGTCTTGTTAGGTATATACTATCAGCTATTTTGTAGATCTTTAAATAACTAACCATTTCACTCTTTCCAGGGAAGAATCTATTCCCTATAACATTTATAGGGTCTATAGTTTGGATAGCGTTTTTCTCATACCTAATGGTATGGTGGGCGAACGTGGCGGGCGCCACCGCATACGTGCCGCCGGAAGTGATGGGGCTGACGCTCCTTGCGGCGGGCACCTCGGTGCCGGACCTCATCACCTCCGTCATAGTCGCCAGGAAGGGCTTCGGAGACATGGCCGTCTCAAGCTCAGTTGGCAGTAACATATTTGATGTTACAGTTGGGTGAGTTGATAAATTAGTACTTTACGATTTATTTTGATAACTGGATTCGTGCATTCCCTAGGGAGAGGTTTTTCGTGATAATAAGGTATTCCAAGTGGATAGAGCGCTAAACTGGACTACATTATGGAATTGATCTGAAAGTTCATTCAAAATATTCGTGAAAATGTTTTTAAAATAAAAAAGGTCTTTTCAGAGACTAAATCCTATATCCATCATACAAATAATACCTTAATACTTATACAAATAATGCTTATTTTTACATTTTTCACATTTTTGTTTTAAACACATTTGAGTTTTAAGCACAGAAAAGTTTGAGTTGAAATCCGTTTTAGAACAGCGAAATAAAAAAGTAGGAAAATATATAAAAATTACACGAATTTACACGAATGCTCCCCAGTTGACGCGTGATGATTGGTTAAATAAATTCTCGTTTCTTGTGCTGTCACTACGTAATAATTGATAGCGAATTTCGCTCTATTTAACTCCCCTAATACAAACTTAAGACCGCTTAAAAAATTATAATTTTCATTTACACATGTGCACTTCAACCAAGCCACATATTTTTAAACTTATCTCCAGTTCCGCGTAATTACAAGCACAGCAATTTATATTTATTTCTGTTTCGGTAACCTCAGATAAGAACTTTGTCGCGTTCCAGCGGAATCTTAAATAACGCAAAAGCTACTACTAAAGTACTCTTGGAGGCGCGCCAAAGTAAAATGGCGACGTCAAATAGGGCTGTGGCAGCGCAGTTCGTTCTGAGAAATGGGAATGCAATTGCTAGAACATTGTTTTTGCCTATATTTTTGGAGAATGGACTGAAACTTCCAAGTCCATCTTTTGTAATAAAGCGATATTTCTATTGGTATACTCGTGTTTCGCCTCATTGGCTGCTAAGATTACCAGTTATAGTGGAAAAGAGGCTCATAAAGTATTCTATCCGTCATCCTATCATGTATATATATAAAAACTGAAATCTGTGTATGATATAAAGCACTTATTTTGTGCCTACACAAAACGTCCCAAGGCTATACTCGAATACGCAACATACGCGAGTATCAAACATAGTTATAGCATATTCAGTATTCACCATAACATGATAAGAATAATCAACAGGCAGTAAGCTTACCAAAAGATTGACGATTTGCACAAGACAAGACTGATCAAATCTTGAGCGTTTAATTTTCAAAGAATACGCAATCGTCTTCGGCAGTTTTCAAATATATTTAAATATAATTAAAATGATTAATAATGAAATATAATGAGAATGACTCTAGATAATATTTTTTTGTCCATTTCGATTGGCATCATAAAAATACGGAATGTTTTTTTCACAACTGAATCAGTTTAATTCACAGACCAAGTAAGTAATTTTTAGAAAATCTTTGAATGAAGTGTAAATTACTTTTAAAAATAAAATCAAATCTCTGGCAGTAAAATATATTACAATGTTTTAGGTACTTTCCCATGTTCTTGGCGTTGGGACGTACTGTAGATTGTACCGTAACAAATTTGGTACGTAACTCAACATGAACCTGTTAGATGTCACTGTCTCGCAAACTGTACAACAATGTTTTAGCGGGAGGTTAAATTCTTCGGATACTTTGGAAATCTTTTATCACCACCGTGTTTTATCAAGAGCCTCTCAAACTGTTAGGCTCAGATTTAATTGTTTCAAACAATAACATCGCACAATCATGCTACGGCTTTTGTCACAGTCTTTATACCCTTACGGCAATCCACCTATGGAATACATTATCTTCTCATGTTTGAAAAGCAGTAAATAAACTCCAATTAAAATTCGTAAATATTAAAGTCTGATAATTTGTTATAATTTTATTTTTTTTATTATCTATTATGCAGTATATTATTTATCAAGTAATAATAGGTACTTGAGTAATTATACTTTCATTGTGTAGCAATTAAATATTGGTATATTAAAGCATTTAGAGTTGATGTATCGTACTTCTTTGATTTATTTATGATATTTTTTTCTTACCTATTAATCGATATACATGCCTCTTTTTACTGTTTCTACTGGTTAACTGGTAAAGAATTCCTTAGGCTTTAATTGTGCTTTTGTGCAATTAAAATAAATAAATCGATATCATCGCTCAAGTCTATAATAAATAAAAATAATACAAATTTAGCTATGTTTGAACGTATTTCTTTTTAGATAAATAGTAATGTAACTTTTCGAAATTACCATAATTGATGAACTATCTTTACATAAACGGCAATTCGAATTCTACAATATCGTGTTCATAAATTATTTCAATCAAGGTCGGTTGTTTCGCGGTCATACCGTGACCTCACCTCCCTGGCTGAGACTCGCCGTCACCTTCATGGTGAAGCTATAACATAACCTTCTACACAGTTTCCGATTATTTCTAAACCACATTTATAGGTTTTTGGTGTGAGCAGAAACGAAACCACTTATTTTTACTTACATTTTGAAAAAGAAACAAAAAAATATTTTATCAGTGTGGCTTAAATTTACCCAGCTAAACAACTGACAACCCTATCTACAAAACGGGAGGTTCCTGATTAATTGTGTCTTATATGTCAGTCAGTGTCATTTAATTGTCACAATGACATTTATAATTTATTATGATCTCGGTGAAATAAAGAAAGTATTTCTTAATTTAACTGGCGACCAGAAATTGACAACAGAATTACCAAAATGCAGAACACGAACATCTATTCGCGCACAATTAACACGAATAGAAAAACAAATGACAACACTTACGTACGTAGACGAATTTGATCTTGACACAAGATTAATAAATATTGAATCTTACGAAAATAATTTTAACCGCGTACAATCCGAAATTGAGAGCTTGATATCTGAAAACGAGTTAGAAAATTAAATTGTTGAATGTAACACTACATAAGAATGTATTTTACGCATGAAACTTAGACTGAATTCATTGCATACACGACCTTCGTCTAGTAACAGAGACCATTATTGTGCACTCACTTCCAATTTTGCTATGTCTAAGTTAAACTTTCAACCAATTCATGACAAAAGGAACCCTTAAAAATTTTGTTGGGCGCCTCTAAATTTTCATGAAATTAAATAATTGCATTTAAAACGAGACCCGCACGTATACCTTACTTACCGCTTTATCACCTGAACTTTACATACTGTTCATCTAAATTGAGGGGAAAGACTATTGTGTATGTCATTTAATTGTCATAATGTTAAACATTTATAATTTATTATGATCTTGGTTTAATAAACAAATACTAAAGATTAAATATTTGTTGACAAATCTATTCCATATATAATTGTATATACTTGTGCATAATTATATATAGCCTCCGTTAGCTTTAAGGCAAAAAATTAAATTAAATTCATTCTCATTACTTACTGATTCTCCTCCCAATGTTCTCAAAGTTCTATCAAAATCGCCCCAATGTAGAATATACCTTAATTTAATCGGTGCTACTAAATTCCAGTTGGTTATGATTCATTATACTGTTGAAGTTACTATAAGATGGCGCCTGAAAGACAACTAACTAACCGTAAAGTGATTCATTTATAGCTCCATTAACCATATCGTTGACAGAAACTTGCTCCTTGAAATGAGATCTATATACCTGCAGGTAATGGCAGTTATATCGAATATAGTGAATTTAAATAAAATAAAGTTTTAAACTGACAAACTGCTTGTTTTCCTCATACTTACTTAGATATTGTGTTCGCGTTTGCTTTAAAATAAGATGAATTTAATTCCTTCTCATTTCACTAGATGGCGCTACGGGACATATGAATCACGTTATTGTTTTTTAACATTGTATCATAAGGGTATTATTATTAATTAGCAAATAAACACTGGTTCTTCTGTCTGGAAATTAAGTTCTAAACGTATAGGAGTAACTATTCCAAAAAACCAATTCAGATAAATCATTTTAAAAATCCGTAAACTAATTTTAAGAATTAATGAGTTGCAGTGCTCAATTTTGTATAAACAAATACAAATTTTTGAAATTTTCAATGCAAGAAATATGTTAGTCTTTAGAGAGCTTTTGAGTGTACAGCGGTAAGTCTTCTTTCCCCTAGATCCTAAAATTTGTGCGTTTAGCTCAAACGACTTTACAAATAATGAGCAAATATGACGAAACTAAGAATAGAATAAAAAATTATACTTTTTTCACATCAACACGGTTATAAAATAAAATCCATAAATTATATACACATAAGTTATATGTTATGTTATATATAGTTTCAGCGTATGTTGATTTAAACATATTTTAGGTAATTCAAAGGATAGCAATCAGAGCAGTTACCGTTTTGTAAGAGGTTGCGGGTGCTGCCTTGAGACATATCTTGCATTTAGTCGATATTTTAGTTAACATTTTACAATCATCTATTGATATTAATTATTTTGTAATAAAATATATTTATTATATTTTGCTGTGTTTTTTATTATAAATATATGCGAAATTTAAATTAATTCATTCACATTCACATATAACCAAGACAAATCGAGCTTAATTCAATACTCTCAAAGTTGCATTTAAGCAGCAATATATACAATCACCTTTCCTACACATTCAAATAAACGTTACAATATAAAACTTGTGAAGGTAATTCCATTGGAATATCTTCACAACGCATTAAACCTTGCTACCAAGGGCTTAGAGTTACAAATGAAATACCAGGGTAAACCAGAATAAACTATAATAACGATATTTACGCTTGAAGTATGAAAAATGCGTCCTAAGAAATGTATTAATATTTTTACTGTGACAAATATTCCGCCCTATATGTTATATTGGCTTAAATTAAGTCATGTATATTCCATACTTAAGTACTTGAAAATACTACGTACGTTCACAACTTCAACAAAATCATCATTCCGTATTAGGTATATTTTATAGCCGAGAAGAAACAGAATAATATTAATCTCACTACTACTACGGAGTCACGAGTATCTAGCACATAAATGCATTTAGGATTTTTTCTGTTAAAGTTGATTTTCATTTTAAATTCGGTTCGAATTTTGAATACAGATATTTCCTCGATTTTTTGTCTTATTGCCCTAAATAAATTTAAAAAGATAAAGAAAAAATTTAAAAAAATTGCAATGGTATTCTTTTTTCAAATTGTCTAAAACTCCACATTCGGTCTCTTGATATCATAGATTTAATAAAATTTATTACAATCACGAAATTACCAATAGCAAGTGACGTCCAAATATAATTCTTTCTAACTTTAATTTTATGATTAAAATCATTTCATATTATTTTATGAAATGATATAAGTCCGCCTGAAATTTGCAATTGTATAATTTCGTCTTCGTGCATTGCTTCACTGGGCACCGATCGATACCGCAAACAAAGGATAAGCAACATAAATGTTAACGGGCTAAAGTTCCAAATCCTTTTTTCGACCCGTGAAGCTTAAATCTCATAGTTTAGTGAGTTTTAAGTGCCGCGTATAAATTCGGTTTTATATTGGCAATGGGTGCTATGAGTATCCTTAAAAGTATTACAGAGGCTGCGTTGTTTGTTCTTACTAAAATGTGTTCATTCTGAGAATTAAATCATCTGTTGTTGAAAATATTTCTGTTTCAAAACTGTAGAATATGGTTGCTATTCTAATTTTAATCATATTAAAATATAGTTGCTAAAAATAAAGGTTAAAAAATTGTTAATCAATAATTATTCAATAGAATTATCAGACTTTAGGGCTTATTTAGGTTTTATTTAATCTTTATTGAATTATTTTTTTCTTGGATACATTCATAGTTTTGGTAAAAGTTAATAAAATATTTTGTTTCTGTATTAAATCGTTACGAACTCAGAGACAATGAAACTAATTTTGTAGAGAAAAAACAATACCATTTTACTCTCCAGAATAGATTTGCGTGTTTATAACTTACAAGAAATGAACGCTTTCCATGGTTCAAGGCTGATTTTTCCGTTTGTATCAGTTTACTCACGACCGCGAGCCTGGGGGTTGTTAGTCATAATCATAATACCTAACTTTTTCCACCCCCCTCGCTCTCAGCCCAAAAGTTACGATAAAAGTTAACAGTCTTATATACCTAAAAAATTACCCTTGACCTTGCTAATGCTAAACACAAAAATAATTGTACAAAACTAGTTGATAAAACAGATGTTTTAATGGCATAAGTTGTCCACACCACGATTGATGGTAAGTGCTTCTGTCCAATTGAAGCTGTCTATGTTTGAGACTACGAAGGTTTTAGTCCAAACTCTAAAACTCATAATTGTTTATGGACCTTATTGTGTAAGTTCAAATCTATCACAATAGTTTTCATCTGTCAAATCATTACTGCACACTAAAGACATGAAACATCACAATGATAAACAGTTAAGCTGCAATGAAAATAACGTAATAAATGGATTACGTAAAAATGAAAGCGATGGCGATAGATTCAGAGTTCGACGATAAGCCCCCATATTATAGTTCATGCAAATTAATAAATTAGTTGAGCCACAACACACTTCCGAAAACTTTAAGAATTTTCGGAAGTGTGTTGTGGCTCAACTAATTTAATAATCTAAATTTAATTGAATCTGTATCGTTCCGTCTGACAGTTTTAATTTATCTAAAGATCATTTTTCACTCTGTGAAAGCAACGTTAAAAAATAAGCATTTCTAATGCTTGAAGATGATAGAATATTTAATTATTAATGTGGAACACAAGTTTGGAGAGGTTCAGATCAATTAAATAAGTGGTCAGAAATCGATTGCAAATGTTGACCCAAAGAAACAAGAAAAACAAGTGATAAGTAAAATAGTTTCACTGCCCAGTGATATAAATAGGATTCAGTAACAAACCACTCGTAAAATAATGTTCGAACTTTGTGTAGCACACCTCAGGGATTGCAAGTTACATCACGTTCATTCATCCATGTTATCTTTGGGTAGGTAGCAAGAGTTTAACCAAATCCCTTCGTACATGTTTGACCGATATAATGTATAGGTAATACCATCTTGAGTTCTATAGTTAGAATTATTAGCCTACGATCTCTCGTCAAAATGGGAGTAGATGGCGCTGACACCGATTCTTCGGAAATGCCAGTAGTTTTTGCAAGCAAGCAAATTTTTGTATATCAAATAGTTCATATGAATTAAAATATAATTGTTCATACTTTAGTTCAAATCTAAATTAAGGTGTGTCATCGAAGTAAAGAAAAAAACGAGGTAAAAGTTTAAAAATTTAACAAAATCAACATCAATTTCTTATCTATAAAGTAAGAACCCTTCTTACTGTTTACCTACATTTACGTTTGATGCTTTACTGGCCAGCATGACATAACAATAAAAATTTGAAGCATACGATACAATGTTGCCATATTGGAAAATGCTCCCCACTGTCTTTATTGCAGAAATTTGTTGTTTTGTACTATAAACTGTAATAACTTTGACTATTGGTTTTGTATGCAGTGAAACAACGCTCTGTCGTAACCGTTCGTAACCGTTAAATTTGTCGAACGTATGTCACGTTAATCATCCGTTTAAAACTACCCGCCCTTAGTTGTTTGATTTTAGAATAGAATAGAATAGAATATATCTGTATTGTACATCAGCCAATTCAAAAAGAGAAACACACAAACAAAAAACTTAACTAATGATTTTAGTACGCTTTATGTCACTTTTCCTGTATTTAAAATTCAACTGTTAATCAAAACTACTTGCTCCAGATCTACATCGTGCTACTTCGTTCATTTTAAATTTAATATTTCTTAACCATTAGCACTCATAAATATGAATGTAACTAATTCTTCCTGGTGCAAATGTTTCGAAAAATAATTGCAAAATATCAAACAGCTTGTATAAATATTGCAGTTAATTGACTTTTTAAAACTGAAAAGAAATCTATAAATTATTTTTATCAAACATAATATAAGTTTAATTGTTAAGGTACTGTAACCTATGCTTGTCGTTCCAGATTACCTCTCCCCTGGCTGCTGTACGGTCTCATTAACGGAGAGCCAGTTCAAGTCAACTCCAAGGGCATGGTCTGCAGTATCGTGCTACTCTTCGCCATGCTTATATTCGTCATCATCAGCATCGCCTGCTTCCGATGGAAGATGAACAAAGGACTGGGTCTCACTATGTTCATGTTGTATTTTGTCTTCGTCGCTGTCAGTTTAGGACTCGAATACGGATACCTTCACTGCCCAAGCGAGTGAATCTTTGAAATAGTTTTGTAAATTAAATTGATTACTCCAAGCAGGCATGCCTTAAAAATCCAAAGTAGCGATGCCGCTGTGTAGAGATTATTTTATATTTAAGCCTTACATTAAAATATTTGATTCAATAATAAAATAAATGAAATGAAAGCACTTCAATATACTGCCTGCAAGGAGTAATAGACTTGTAAACAAGCCGTCTCCCGATGTCATGGGCAGACACATTTAAAATGAAAACATCCATAATTTGGTTTCAAGTTAATATGAAGACTATTAACTAGAATACGCTTTTAAACCATTTGTGATTAGAAATATTTCTCAGTAATGCCTTTAAAAGCAGTTTCTAACGTACAGTGTGTTTGAGTAATGTCAAATGTACAAAAACATGTAGTGATTTATATTAGTGGTAATTGGCATTGTATTCTTTAGTTGTTTAGATGGTTCAAAGCACATATTTTTATGATTGCTCAAAACGATTTTTTTTTATTTCTTATTGCTTTGCTAAGTAGGTGTTAGGTGGTTTGTTACGACGGATGCTTTGATACATGGATTATAAAGTACAAGAGAGAAACGAGCACCAATATAACATAAAATAAGCGTTATTCAAAGAGTACCTTTTGTGAGATAATTCTGTCATTCCTATTAATGCATTAAATTAATTATTTAATGCATTAATAGGAATTAAATAATAATTAATAATTATACATTATTGTTATTTATTTCATTATTTTATTTTTTTATTAATTTCACTTTTTGGGCCGGCAAGGTGAGGGTGGCTAAGACTAGTATATCACATGCTTCACTAGCTATCTTCACATGTGGACTCGTCTACTGCTTATCATCAGGTGGTGTCGAGTCATTTGCTGTGCTTTTTATTTAAAAAAAATTAAATTATTATGTTCGTGTGGCTCATTGGTAAATAAACCTTATTTATAACCATTCACAACACTAGTTTTATGTTAATAAAAATTATGTGTTTTCTGTACTATCTGGGATATCTACATACTCCTTATTTGTAAATGTTTCAAAGTGTCATAACTATTTATGGTCAGTTGACATTTGTTTTTTTTTTCTGTTTTTTTACAAATTGAATAGTGCCTTGTGCAAATTGTATATTTATTTTGATGATAATGCATGTGTCGAGGAAGCAGACTTTTTTTAGGTATATTATTACTTTTACGGGTCTATGTATAAAGATATGGCCACATTTCATTTGAAGAACGTCATTTGAAGTCTTTTTGTATCAAAAAATATAAAATTAATATCTATTGCATAGCCATCAGTATAGAGACTGTAGTTAAATATATAAATGTTAGTTGTTCGTTAATAAGCTCGGTGGCGCTTTTATAAAACGTTTTAGCGTTATTGGCAGTAATTAGATATTATTCAGTTGGGGCTTCTTCTGAAATGCTTTCGGCAACTGACACTAGAGTATTTCTAGCGTATCCGAAAACAATCGGAAATGAAGTCGAATTAATTAAGACGACAGTATTTCGAAGGAGTCGCCATTAGATTCGTGTTCGTGCTGTTTATATTGTTTTTGTAAATAAACGTTTCCTTTTGTATACAAAGAGATTATACTACGAGTACGGTATGTAACGGTCGGTAGACCTCGTCCAAGGTTTGACGTTTAAATTTTATTGTATCGTGAAATGAATTGTTGCTGATTGATATTGGCGATGTTAGCACGAAAGGCTAGAATCGAAACTGATGTATATACATGAGTAGACTCGTTAAGGAGACGTTGAGCGGGGCAAATGTTACTATAGATGATTTCAATCCAGATAATGTGCCTAAGAGTCCTGTCCGGCTCAGTAACATTTTTAGCTTCGGTATTTAATAATATATAAAAGATACGTGTTTGTAATTCATTCGCTCTCGTAATTTACTATATAAATGTGGATAGTGCTAAACTGGGTACATGTGTCCCGCTCTCGAATTATATACGGTAGTTAGATTTTACACTATCTTTATAAACTCTTATTGATAGCCTCAATGAATACTTTATTTTTTGTTGTTATTTTATACTAAATTAACTTTCTCAAAGTGTCGTAAAAGTAAACTTTAAATTTATCTAATGGAATAGTCAATTCTTAGTCTCTCACTCTTCCTTCGTCTAGGTTAAATTTCCATATGAATACCAAAACGGTTTCGAATGAAAAAGAAGTGAAAAATGAATAACTTGAATCAGCCTGAAAACCGTCCAAAGATATTTCTTTTCTTCGAAATTTTTCCTTAGCTTTTGCAGTGTTTTCAGTTCAATTTTACATAAGATGGAGATTATTGTACTTCATTTTTTAAATCCAATTGTTAAACCCAACAAAGTTTTATATTGATAACCCGCCTAATTGACATAGCAATAAATAGTCTAGAATAGATAGTTAAATATTTGTATTGTTAAGCTTAAACAAACTTTTAACGATTGTTTAACGCTCAAAAATTGAAAAAATCAATTTCATTAGGAACCTACGCATGCTACGAAACAATAAATGTGAACACGCACAAGTTTATTTGAAGACAAATATGTGAATACTATGTCTCTTACCAGAACCTGACCTAAAATGCATGTTTTAAGTTTATTATTAATATTATTGTAATAGAAAGTAAATATTCATATAATACAATCAAATCAGCTGTATTCGATTCAATCGCTAGCAGATTTCTAGCAGCGGATTTGGGATACATTGACGACATATCTATAGTTACCGACAGGCGAAGTAGTCATAATCTGTGATAAGAGCATGCTTATGACGTAATTATAAATTGTTTATAGAAACACAACTCTCTATAAATCACATAGAATCTGTATATTATATGATAAGCTTGGATTTGACAGTAGCCTTCTGTAGTTCGCATAGCGGTGCCACTTAGGGTCGAGCAGTTTCAATTTCATCTACTTCATATAATTTAAATTCTATATCTCCTATAATATAAACTTGATCTATATTCAAACTGCGATCTTTAAGTGGCCACTCTTTAAACATAAGAATTGAACGATTTGCTCTAAATTGTTACTTTACGATTTGGTGATATACTACATTATACTTAAAATTCAATTTAGGATTACTTAGAAGCTGTAAATCTTACTTATCCTTAATATGCGTGACCTAGAGCGTATGGGGAGGCACCAATTACCGACATTGTACGTATAATATGTAATACTACGAAAGCTACACTTAATACGCTAAAGTCTTATTATATTACTATTATAAACTAGTGATTTCTATATATCTCTTGAATAATGTAACCAGTCTTGTAAATTGATCATCCTTCCATTGTTTTGAATCTTCGTTAAACTGAAATTTTGGTAGGAAGTATGGGCATATGGCGGATAATATCATGGTGTTGCCGATACCAACCTTTTTTCTACAAATGTTTTCTTTTACTTTTTCATATTTCTATTTTGATTTGTCAATTTTGATTGTTATTTTTCCATTATAATATTAAAAGTGTTATTTTCTCTTGAGTTGTTTTTTCGTGCTTAGGACAGCTATTTAGCGCCTCAAAGAGCCGACGATTAATTTAGGAGAGAGATATATTTAGAAGGAACAATCCACAACAATGGTATGTTGATAATTATGGCAGATTTTAAAAGTTATTTAAAATCACTAACCTTCTTTAAAGTCGTTGTTCAAATCACATAATTCTAATTAATTTTTAGCTTATATTTCCTGTAAACGAAATAGTTGCAGATATATCCTCATCTGCCCACGCCTCAGACCACCATATCAAGGTATTCGCCTTTCGCAAGTCATACGTCTTAGTTACATCAATTTGCATTTGTTCAGTACCAAATAGCACGAGCCGAGCTAGATCTCATATTTCGAACTTTTTTAGTGTAAGGGTTGAAATTATTGAAAATAATCAGTCGACAACGTAATCGAGGGAAAGCTGTTCAGTTTAGTACCTTATCTAAACAATTATATTGGCAACGTCCTATTAATATGGTCTTTAAAACAATGGCTTTGAAATAGACAAAGTGCTAAACTTGCAGCTGTTTCCGTTATCAACTACAAAGACGGCGTCGACAACAGATAACCTTCTTCTTTAGTAGTCTAAGAATAGGCTTAAAAGCTATCATTAAATTTAAAAATATTTATTAACAGAATTAAAATATAATAGTATCCAGGTAGAGATTGTTACTAGTGACGGTTTTTATATAAAATTATGAAGTAATATTATTACAGATTATAAAAAGTGTATTGTCACTATTCTCGACGCAGCCGTAGGGAACACCTCCATTTTAGTTTTGAGTTTTATTAAAGTTAGCTCTTATAGCGTTAACGGTGTGTGTGTGGAGAATAGTGAAGTACTAAATCTAGTCAAAGATTTAATTTGTAAGCTGCCATGTGTCGATTCGGTTTGACCTAACAAAGAGTCATGACATGAGTATACTATGAAATTGTGGCATAGACAAAAACGATGTAATTCGTTCTACTTATTAAAATTCTTCAAAATATTTTAGTGTCAAATGCAGGCAAAATAGCTTATCCTCTCTTTCGCTCATATAGGAAGGCCCTCTCACTAAAACAATCTAACATGAAACGAAACTGAAACGTAACGGACCAAGAGAAACGTTATCTTAGCAATTTTAGTACTTTTAAATTAACCTTAGTAAATAATTTGTTTAGACTTACGAAGCAAACAAACTAATGTCGTTTAGACTAAAAAGTACTTTTTAAGCACATGAATACCATCTGGCATCCGAAATCGAAATGGCAGTGTAGATTGTTAATAGTGATATTACAAAATAAGTAAAGAAAAAAATGTTATTGATTTCACAAAAACAACGTAGATACGTTTTAGTGATTCATCATGCTGTGATGAGTTAATACGAGTGGAGTTATTGTTAGATTTTTTTGAGACGTAACGAGTTGATCATAAAATGTTTGAACAGTATTATAATTAATGAATGTACCTATCAGTGCGCTATTTCCAATTTTTATGTCGTCTACGCATTTTTCTGTAGTACCACTTGCAATATACAATACGTATTCACTTTGATACTATATATTTCAATAAAAGTGTAAGTGATTTTGTGTTAAAGTGAACTCGTATTGTGGCAAGGGTCCATAACGAATTGTTACTCTTGTCAAAGCTTTTAATAAATTGTTGTTGATGATTAAACATTGTGATAGTTTCTCTAATTACTAGTTTCTGCATTCAGATGTTTATAGATCGGTTCTTAATATAATTGAGATTCATATTTTTAATTTTGTCGTGACGAAGAGCGTCGGCGGACCCACGCGTCGACTGACGTCGGTATTATGAAAAATTACAATAAAAATAATAAAATAGTGAGTGAAAATGGGTTTTAATTCAAACCAACATCATATGTTTTAGTTTATTTTGTATGTTTTTTAGTTTATATGTTATTTCAAATTTTATAGTTGATAAATAAATAATCCTTATGGTGAGTAGGCATAAAATCAAAAAATATTCATAATTAATATAAATACACATGATTATTAACATTTGAAGTATTTCGTTATAACTTCTCTATTTACATTCGCCTGATAATTGAAAAACAATGACGTCTGTATTAGAAGTCCAGACGTCAATTATTTTCCACTGTTTTGAGGTTCCCGTGAGTATACTGCCGCTCAATAAATTAAATACAACCTATTTATAAATAATGGTTTCTTGAAACCGGGTTAGCTGAATTTCATATGTACAAATATTTTATAATTTACTCTTTTTATTTAATAATAGGTTTGTGAGAGATATAAAGTGAGAGTGTAGGTCCTGATGGCCCTTTATGAGACTAAAGACACCATAGCTCTTGATAAAAGTTATATGACATTTCACATTCAATTTTAAATTAAAGGGTTTGACTTACTAAAGGTAATAATAAAAACAGTAAAAGTGAAACTAAACCAACATTTAATGACTGAAAACAAATCACAGCTCAGCTAATAACAATAAATTTTATAATCTTCATAGCACGTATCAAGTAGTACAGTGAAATTGCAAAAACAACTCTTGACACTAAGGAATAAGATAGATCACAGATCTTAGTAGTCTTTGGATCCAAGGTCTAGTTTTACATTTGAACTGTTGTCTGTGGTTCAATATTACACCAAATAGTATGAATAAGAAAAATTTTTGACTGTATCAGAGTTAAATAGTAAAAAACTTGACGTAATCAGCAATACTGAATGATTTTTTAATAAAGATTAGTTTTTTTATATAAAGCTCGGCAAATGACTCGACACCACCTGATGATAAGCAGTAGAGAAACATGCGACATACTGTCCTAGTCACCCTCACCTTGCCGGCCCAAAAAGTGCTTTTTCACGCCTCTTTTAAAGGAACCCATGTTGTAAGGAGGGAATACGTGTGCTGGTAAGTAATCCACACTCTAGTAGTTGAACATAATGACCATAAAGTTATACTTAAACAAGGTGAAGGGAACACTTTAAAATCACCTGAAAATTTGCTTCAAAGGTATTGACGTAGAGCGTTTTCTTCACTTTGTGTTTAACTTAATGATATTGACACTACAAACGTCCTTATACTAAATGCATCAGTACCCTGTCACATTGACAATTGATACAATAATATGGCAGCGATATAAAGACAAGGTAATTGGACAACGTTGTACATCGAAAGCGTCATGATTTAAATTAGATGATTATGATAATAAATACTCGAAACTGATAAGAATGTGAACTTACTTAGTATAGCAAACCAAAAATAGATAAATTTAATGGGGTTTATGGCTTATTACTGACTCAATTCTAAAATTTGAAATCCCCTAGTGATAAATATATACTGTAAAAATTTTAGTCGGACTTAGTTACTCTTCGTTTTTATACTTCTAAAATTACGCAATAAAATCTTTAAAACAACTCAATCTATCTTGATCCAAAAAAAATCAAGAGAACACTGTTCATATAATTAATTCGGTATGATCGATGAGTATTTTTCTAAGAAAAGACGATTTTTATTTACCAAAAATAGAATAGATTTTTATATCATTAAAGTAAGTTTACACACTTTTGAGCATTAATACTCTCAAACATCATTCATTCGATCCTTATCATTTTCGTTTGTTACCAATCTTTCGTTTTTTATCTAACTTTTACATTTAGTAACAGCAGAAGCATTATTCTCTAAAACGTTCAAATCTCCCAGACTTTTGACATCAATAATCTAATGTCGAACTATCCAAAACCTTTCAGGACAATAAAATCCATGTCACTGTAAAAGGAGGGTTCCCAATAGCACCCAATCAAAACCCAACCGACATGAGAGAATGGATTAAAGAAGAGCGAGACGAAAACGAGTACGACAGAATAGCAGGAAGGCTACCAGGGCAGCAAATGCTGCACCAGCTAGCAATGTGTCCTCCCTTCTGGTGCCGTCAGCTTTTTCTATCACAGCACTCTGAAAAAAAAATGTATATTTGTTCAAATATGTTATTTTCACCATAAAATAGAAATTGTACATTTCTCACAACTCGTTTGGCAAATCAGAACTATCTAGACATAAATATTTTTGTAGAAAAGCATATATATGCTTCTATGCTTTCTTGCTATCTAACAAGAATATTTTGGGTTCAGACTAAGACGTTGCTTTGCCACTTTTACCTATTTTTATACCACTGAGCAAAGAAAGCGGTCCGCGAAGCCTATGAACGCTTGCAACACTTTTGTTGCTTGAGGGTATGAGAATTGACTGTCAACTTCCGCTGTCTCAAAATTTTGAATATTTCTTCAAAAAATTAAAATGACCTATCCTTAGTTTGTCTCAAACGGCTGTTAGTCTTATATTATCTTTTAAGATATGTACTTGAATTAAAAAAAAATACAAATGGTAATAATAAAATAAACCTTTTTTTTTAATTACAAAGTATTGTGTTCCTTTTTCTTCTCTGATTTTCGTTGTTATTATGTGTTATCAGGACTTCTTACAAGAAAGTAAGAATGCCATTCCATGTAAGAAGCCGTGCAGTGTGCCCTAGTTGTCTATGGTTAGTTGGTGATGATGTTAAAGGCAATCATCAAACTTCATACTTATTAGTTTTGTTAAATAAAACTACATACAAACTACATATGCTCCTATTTCGTATAGTTAAATTTGCTTACCCATCCCCCATGCCTGATGGCCCATGGTGTAGCAAACTTGGCTACATGATTAACCGCCCAGTCCGCAGCCCGGCACCAGCCCCCGACTTTGACTGCGCGTGCGCACACCTCGCACAGGAACGCCAGAACGACTAGAGCGCGGTGCTCTATGTGTGAGCATGCCTGTTAAACCGTAACAGTCGATTGGATAATGGAATCGATGAAGACTTTTAGATTAGTGACATTTTGTGATTAAAGCTAACACTCTTATTTTACAAAAGATTAGGAAAACCACTCGGTGAAACCATTCTTAGAATCAGTTCTCTAGTTTTTATGTACAGATAGTATATACTACATTTTTGGGATACTAGTACTGTCTTTGAGAGTCATGAGTTAGGAAATGTAGACTAATCAGTAGCATTGTAATCAAGGGCGATGATGGTTGACGGATTGTATTAATTATGTATTATCTTAACAAAATACTGATAAAAATACTATGAAACAACGATTACTTAGATAGCTTATGTGCATTTTCTTTTGTAGTCATTTAAAAAGCAGCGGGTAAATCTATTTCAAAATAATCCATTCATTAGAGAAACCAGTATCATTGGATAACCCATACAACTTTTATAAACATATATTATGAAATAATTTACAATTTTAAATATACGAATTTACATACAAAATACGACGGCGTGACGTCATACTCCATTATCCGTTTTTAGGAGCGGTTTTGGGATAGTCAAAAAATATGCTATTTAAATTGTAAATCTCGGGTAATTTCAATGCTATCTAGACAATTATTTTCTGACTTGCAATAACACGCTGAACAAAAAAACTTGTATGACAGACGACTGACGGACAGACAGACACGTGAGTGAGGTAGCAATTTGACGTTTAGACACTTCGGATACGGAGCCTTAGAAATTGACAGCATGCTTATTGCTAAGGAAATGACGTAAAGGGTTCTGTGATCATCATCACATCTATTTAAAATATTTTCATTTGAATAGTTCTTCAGCATAGTCGTTTAATTTCAGCTAGTAATAAAGTATAGTATTCCTTTCGCGTATTAGTTAAATTTTGTTCATTAATGTTCATGTGCAAATTAACAAATTTATATCTATCTCTTTTTCTCACCTGACACAACTCCTGCATAATATCTTCAAAGGCTACTTCATCCAGACTAAGTAATGGTATCTGCTTCGCTCTATCTGCCAGTCTGCCCCTAGCCTTAGACTCCCTGAACCTTCGCGCAGCTCGCTCCAAGGCTCGCCAGTCACGCCAATACATCCACCATCCTCTGAAAAAATGTAATAATTTGTAAATTGTTGGAACAATAACTTAAAAAAAACAATAATTTAAAAAAAACTAATACTCGGTCAATATTTACTTAGTTATAACTTAACTTAATCAAATTGTTGCCTTCACGTTTCAAAAATAGAACAATTTGTTCGTGGATATTTTTGATCTCTTCGATGAATATTCAACTTTCTGGATAAATATAATTTTTGCATAATTGGTGTCATAGAAAGATGCAGAAAAACGTGTGGCTGAATCGTAGGGTCGATCTCGAGTATTTTAAAGAAACTTTACTTAATAGGTACGGGAAGTCCACATGATTGTTTATGATTTTATAGATAGAGTATAGTGATGTATAGTCTTCTAATATTTTATGAAAAAATATCATCAGTACGTACGGAACTTATTTTAAATTATTTTATAGAATTTTTTTTTATACATAGATATTTATATATTGAGGATTCCACACACGTGCATTCTCAAGCTAGGATCTATGAAATCAATTATATAATACAATCAGTTTTATCGTCTCGAAAATCAATACTTTATCGCAATATAAACCCAACATTTTATGTTCCTTGCTTACCTACTTTTATTTATTTATATATAATTATTTCTGTTTTAATGTTTTATTTTTTTATTAATATTTATAATGAAACTGATATAAAACATAATTCAGATAATATTATTCTTATTAATTTATAATAATAATTTTAATTTTAATTTTAATAATAAGTTTTCTTTAACTAATAATATTTTTGTGTAATAATAAAATAGAAATAGAAATAATTAGAATGAAGGATATATTGGCCCCAAAAGATTCTTATGTACCTTGAATCGGGTTTAGCAGGTGCCAGTATACAGGGTGGTGGTCTCAGCTCCTCCAGCCGTAAATGCTGCAGCAGTAACGCCCTGAACAGTCTAACGCCCCTTTCCTCCTCGCCTTCAAAGTTCGAGCCCCTCCAGTGACCCTGACAGTCATCCCGTCGTTCCTCGTCAAGAGAAACCTGACGGAGAAGAGGTGCTCGTGGTCCATCGTAATCTTCCAAAGGTTGAACACTGCAAGCTAGAAATATAGCGTAATATTGATTAAATCATAGGTAGTGAAATTTAATATGAAAATAAACTCCACGTCATCCACGGCAGCGCAGAACGTAATTAAGTTAATTGGGTTGCTATGATAATATGGTAAAATATGAGTTAATACGGACTCTTCATTAATCCAATATACTAATTTTATGACCATTATAAATAATTTGAAAAAAGTGATTCAGAATCCTATTAGTACAGAAATCTATTTGTAAGATATTTTTAAGTTTTGAAGAACATATTCGATTGATCTAAAGAAGATAGTTTTTAAGCTAATTATATTAAAAGAAGCTTTATTCTTTTTAGAAAATGCTACCCTCGTAACTTACCCATTGAGTCTGCGTTTAATTGCAGTTTTTACTCTTTGTAGGTTCAGCCAAAATACTGATACACCACAGAAATCTTATATACTTACGTTAAACTTACTTCTAATGATAATTTTATTACAAAAACGTTAGTTAACAGAACACAAAAAGATTTTAATAGTTGGAATGAAAATTCCAACTAAAACACCTTGATTCCAACTAGAAGATAAAATACTTTGTCCTAGAATAGCTAAAAATGAATAATTTGGTACAACTAAGTTAAATTTAGTGCCCATAGCAACAACGAGAATGACCTATTCCTCTTAGGTACTACAAGTCTACTACCAAAATATTTCTACGCTCAGAAAGCTCTAACTGTAAAAAGGTATTAAGATATAAATCAAATAATAAGTTTTATACCTTGCACGTTAATAGGTGGCACCAAATTCATAATATCAAAACACTAAAACACGTTTTCGATGTGTATTCACAGAATTCGCCCGAAGAAGTGTCAGGAGGAGGATGCTAAACAATGACGACCTTGGATCCCCGCCAGGTCATGGCCCTGACATGGTTTTTGGCACATGCGCAATGGGTCTCCGTCTGTAGCAACTTCAAGGGATGGAAGATATTGTGGATTGGATATACAATGTGACATGCTAAGTAGGCCTGCAGTGAAGTGAACTAATTTTGCACATATGGCTTCTTCAATGAATGTTAATACGACACTTTTATTACAGCAGATGAAATGAAATGAAATTTTATTATATGTTATTATTAAATGTTTCAAATATAAGTAAAAATCTCAATATAAACGTTATTTAATAAAAATGTTGCAGACGGCCGTCTGGTCGTGGTCTTTACCCCTGTTTCTTAACCAAAGATCCCGGGTTCTAACAAGGATAGAGTCAGATATTTATATCATAAGTACGAATATTTGTTAAGAAGTTATGACTGTTTATATGTTTATTGAGAATGTCTCATATTTATTTATGCACTCAACAAAATTAACATACAATTAAAAAGGTGGACGGACAGTAAGCATTGCTTGATGATAACGATGTATAAACATACTACTATCTATATTTCTCACTTATCAAGTTTCCATAACAAAAACTATAAATGGTGCTAAACTTTGGCAAGAGAATAGGTGTGAGTGTAAGATATATTATGATTATAATTATTTTCAATTATTACCTAATAACATACTGTCAAAATTTCAAAGTCGCCTGCTGCTTCTGCTGACCGCTTCTGCTGCTTCGCTCGCTAAAGAAAAAATATATTCTTTACTTAATTAATTTGCTGTTTTCATTTTTCAAGGTCGAAAATACGCCTTATTTTTTCATATGTTAAATAAATATTATTATTTAACATATGAAAAAATAAGGCGTATTTTTCTAGCCGCTAAATATAGAGCTTATTGGATTCCGATTGGTTTCGTAGTTATATCCATACAATTTCGTAGTATTACCAATTCATTTGTTGAAGCTATGAAATTTCTACCTCCTAAGTACCGATGAGGGAGCCCTGCCAGTGATCCTGTCGATTGTCCGAATGAATTCACTCTAACAGTGAGGCCCAATTGTTATCAGCCCAGTGCTCATTGTGAAACAGTCCGCGGCACACAGGAAGAAACACATTGCTCCGGATTATGGCAGATAACTACACCAGATATCAAACAGCTCGCTTAAAATAATTCAAAACTAAATATCAAAGTTATATACTATAAGAATAATGATCTAAAAAACGTGGAAGTGAATACTAGTGTTTCAAATGAAGTTTTATCAAATTTAGATCTAGTGGAAAATGACAATATGTGTGATACAAGCAAAAAAAAAGTTAATGAAGGTGGCGCGGCTGTGTGTTGTACACTCTCTGTGTTTGCTTTCATGTTTGCTGTACTGTCTTTGCTAGTTCAAGCCTTAAATGTCGGTTATGTTGGTGTTAAACATTGTGTGGATGATCAGTGCCAAAATACTTTAAGAAACATCCTAGAAGAAAAGTTTGATGAAAAAATACAATCCTATTTATCGAAATTTGATGGATTTACGTCTTATCATAGGTTAAGGAGAGAAGCTATGTTGGTAAGATATACTAGGATAACAAGAATTTATGTCTGCGATACACAAAAACTTACAGATAATGTTAAAATTATAGAATATATCTGACCGAAAACTCTGCAAGTTTTAAATCTAAGTATTAATTTAAAGTCATTAAGTTTAAGTATTATGCCGTTTTGGAATTTAATGATGAAAATAATGTTTATATTCTTATTAAACATAATCAAATTGTTTTCTTCGCGTTAACAGTACAAAGTTTCATTATAAGAAAATATTATTAGTTGCTTTTCTTCATAAAAATATGAACCGGTTGCAATATATGACAGAGACACATTTAGTTAGCGTAGACTATTTTAAATTAATAATAGTATTGTATCACAATACTATTATATCGCGCATCTTCATGCTTAAAATTTTATTAAATAAATAAACAGAAACCATCAGTGATTCAAGAGGACAACACTGTCGCGCCACATGTAGAATTTTTCAACCCTAAAATGCGTCCAGAGTTGGAAGAAAAGGACGATGCTGAAATGAGAAGGACGGGTGCCAAAGGACCCGCCCCTGGAGGTGACACATGGGTTTGGTTGACCAGCTATTCAAGGGTTCCAGTAAGTATTAAAGAGTTTTCAATAAGAAGTATTAAATACAGATTATTTATTAATACACTAGGTTCAGTGTTTATAAAGATAATCCCTTGAAAGTGTGTTAATAACTACTAGTATATGTTCACGGACCTCTCTAAATAGTATCAAGCTTCGTGAACCTTTGTAGGAAATTGTAGGAATCAATATATTTTTAATGTTCTCTGTTTAAATGATACATTTGTAAAATAAAAAGCCAAACAACATCGCAATTTAGAATTTAGTATGAGGTACTCGTGTTCTCTTTTCCTAGATATCATAATATAATTCGTCATAGTGACATTTTAAGGGCAATATTGATATACATGCCTCCACAGTTATTATCCTTATTAGGACAAGTATCAGCAACGATGTCAATCAAAATCTTTTTAAATTATAGTACAAAGTGGTACAAGGTTTCTGCAAAGCGACACAAGATTACTGTCCTCCTGGTGTCCAAGGTCCTAAAGGTCCGAGTGGAGCACCTGGCCCCAAAGGAGAGCGTGGTGATCCTGGAGCGCCCGGCACACCAGGGCACTCTGGAGGACGAGGTCCTCTCGGACCCCCTGGGCCGAAAGGTAAGCTGTGCCATGATAATTTATCTTATCAGTTAGTGTTATACCTTCATCTACTCAACAACTCAAAAACTTAACTATCCCGAAAATTGTATGCGAAATAATTTATTACTGTATTGATTTCTATTGTGACAACGGTAGTTGAAAATTTTTATAATGTCTGTTCAAGTTAAATTGTTATTAACTAAATTTTTGCTTGTTTGTATGTATTTATATTAAACTTTTTTATAAATCTGCTTTTTCATGTGGTGTGAACAATATCTAATCAAAATTAAATATTTTTGCTTCAAGCTAAAAGTAACTATTGTTTTTCACTCAAGTGATAGAAATTCATCTATAGATTAGATTAAATAGAGCTAAGCCTTCAACGTTATACATGATTACTTAATAATATTAATAATTTAAAACTTGATGTTATTTGCAAAGGTGAACGCGGTTTCCCTGGTAATCCTGGATTGGATGGTAGAGATGGTGTACCAGGCGAACCAGGTCTAGATGGCGTGTCGGGTAGGAACGGTGCTGACGGAGCAGCAGGCAAAGATGGACGCGATGGAATTCCAGGAAAAGATGGCAGTCCTGGAAAAAATGGAAAAGATGGAAAGGATGGTAGGTTTTCTGAATTATCTTTGAGTATAAAGTGGAAATTCTATAATCGGCGCTCTGGTATACGGATTATAGGTCTATCAACTATTCTATAAGTATATTATTTTATTATTAAGGTATATAATTACGTAAAGTATTAAGTACATATTTGAGTTGTTGTAGAAAATATTTATTTATTAATAAACACTGATTTTGTTTTTATTAATTATGCAATAATATTTTACAAAATACCTTTTATTTATACATTCAACTATCCGGAATTTTGATTATCCGAATCTATTGCAACCACTATACGTACAGTCAATTAAGTCTCTACTGATATTGCAAGTATATAAAATCTTGAACACTCTTAATTTATTGCTCAGATTTAGAAAATGAAAAAACCAGCCTTTTAAATGAAACTACATTTGATTTATCAAATTGTTTGGTCCAAGAACAATAACTCCCAATTGATAAAGTAGATAATCGTGTATAATAATCGCAGGAAGAGCCGGTGCTCCGGGACCGTCGGGCATTAGGGGTCCCAAAGGCGATCGGGGTCCAATCGGGCCGAAGGGTCAGAGGGGCAACGATGGCCGCGATGGTGCCCCGGGCAGACCAGGGCTATCTATTTACAATTACACGAAGGAGAAGGAGCTTTTTATACCACCCACTTTCGCACGTGAGTACTTTTTAAATTATAGAATAGAATAGAATATATCTTTATTGTACATCAGCCAATTCAGAAAGAGAAACACACAAAAATAACTTTTAACTAATTTTGTACAAAGGGCGACCTTATCACTAAAAGCGATCTCTTGCAGGTAACCTTAGGATGGACAGGATTCAAAATAAAGTACTTGAGGGAAGTTGGCGACGTATAACATGATAAAACTTATTACATACAAATAATAAATATATACATACATAGGAACTTACTCAATGATAGCATATATACACTACATAATACATAATTATATAAATATATATCCACTAAAATACATATAATCACAGATTACTAAGGAGATGCAGTATCAGTACAATTCAAGTATCAACCAACAAATAGAATTCAAACACAAGCTTTTCAAAACTGTTTAGTGACTGAGTTTGCCTTATGTGGACAGGTAAAGAGTATCTTCCTTTCGAGACATTTGACTTCGTTTAGCTACATCATTTGCAATGATGATTTTTTGAATTAATCTCTGTTAGTAGATCCAGAACTGTGAAGAAATCTCTAAGTCAAGAACTTACTTAATGAAATAAAATTAACAATAGAAAACTCAGTAGGATAATTGTGTTTTGTCTATACTTAGAGGACCACACGAGGGTAATAGTTAGAGAGGGGGACACCCTACGCATCAGCTGCAATCCGACAGGTAGACCTGAGCCCACTGTGGAGTGGAGGCGATCGGACGGCACAGCTGTCATACAAGTAAGTACCACTCTCGTTTGAAGTTTCAAACGGCGGCATATGCCGACTATGCATCAGCGTACATATATTCAATTATGCGTTCAGGTGTTCCTTCATGGAAAATAGGTGATAACAATGGAATATATTTGTGCAATGAAACTACCATACAGTTCCAATGCTGACTAACGGTAAAAAAATTACAGTGACACTGGGACCAACGCTGTAGTTATAAGGGCTGTAATTGCATAGCATTTAGACAAAAATATTTTGATAGAGATAGAGATAGGGATAGTTATTGGGATAGGGATAGAATTAAATGTGATAGAGTGATTATTAAATGTTTTAAAGAAATTCATTGTTTTCCTTGTGATGGTCATCACGGGGCCCTTGATAGGTTGAAAGATATCGCCAATACAGTATTTAATTTAATGCAATATAATTTTGATTGGTAAATAAAAATGGTTTATTTAGCAGATACAAATAAAAAGGCGGTCTTATAGCTAGAAGCAAACTATAAGAAACATAAGGTAAAGAAAGATTAGGTTAAATATGAGTGATAGGTGCGAACAATTTGTAATGAGTTAAAATTGATCATTGTTTGAATATCAAATCTTTAAAACTAAATAACTAATATTTTATTACTAAAGTGAAAATAAAATCCCGTTTCAAAACAGCAATTATAAAAAGTGCCGTACCGAAAACTATTTTGGCCAATACCCAAAATTTTGCTTATTCAGAACTCTGCAATGTACACAGCTATGCTTAACTGCACATCTATTAGTATTTTGGCTAAGGTTTGTGTAATAAAGTCCAAATTACTTGAGATTTTTTTCCACGTAAGACATCAATATTACTTACTAGGGATGTTGAAACAAATATTAATTTTGGTTTTCTGCATCAATTTCGTAAATATGAGTTATTCTGAATGAAACGTCCTTTGCTATATATATCTCTTTCGTATGATTCCGAAATATTATATTATGGAAATTTAAAAGAAAAGGCAAATAAATATGTATATTTTTTTATTTTAACTATTTGTTTACTCACATAAGACGTAAAACAAAATAAATCACAACTAAGCATGTAAATCCATACATTGTAGTAGACGCTTCCTTTCTTGTACGAATGCTACGTTTGAGCGTTATCTATTAAGCATTTTTGGGCCAGAAACATATGGAGAAGACACCACCACGCTGACCCAATATGTGTTGATAGGCAAAAGTGGTTACCAAGACAACGAGCTAAGAACTACGTTTCTTTCTTCTTAGCCTTGGTTCTAAATATTGTTTTCCCAGGGCTCATGGCGTGATGCGTCCGTGAGCGGTCACCTACTGAACATTCCCAATGTGTCTCGCTGGCACACGGGCAAATACGCGTGCCTCGCCAACAACGGGATGCTGCCATCCGCCAACCAAACAACAGACGTCGAAGTACATTGTAAGTATATTTTGGCATTGACTAATTTGGCTTCGACATTCGAAATGACAGAATTCCGTGAGAGAAAATCTAATAAATGGTCTTTACATTTCAAACTAATGTTTCTGATAAGTCTTCATTTTAATTGAGACTATTTTCTTTTTGTGAATATCTGAATTAAAAATTTAATGATGTTCTTTACAGTCAGCCCCTACATTCGAGTCCCCAACAACGTCGTGTATGTCTATAACAAGACCATAAAAATTGAGTGCGAGGTTAGTGAAAACTTATTAATGATTCTACAAAAAAATGGTTTCCTAAAGCCATAGAGATATGAGTTGTTGATGAATAGTGCACTACGATAACTATGTAGTCTATCTATTCGTTCATACGTGTTGTTAAGGAAATACAAACTTGACTTGAAGAAATATAAAGTGTACTAGAAAGAGTTTTACTCAATTCAGTTGAATAACCTCTGTAGACTTTATTCACGGCAAAGTTTAAAAAATACACAAAAATCAAGTGCATTTACAAGTTAAAATAGGCATCTATTGACAGTTTGAGGCTATTGGTAAATGTAAAGGATTGTTTAATACCACACGTGTGTGCCTATTTATTATTACTTTGACCAAACACGATACTTTGTGTTAATATTTAGGCAGATCACTTCTCATTTATAAGAACATACGCGTGTTCAGAATTAATAATTTAAAAAAAGACCGCCTCATTTGTCACGTTGCGTTTGTTTAATCACGCGTTCTTTATATTTATGTGAAAAATAATACAATCTTCTTATCTATCTACAATATTTCCAATTTTATCGTATTCTTTAGGTACAAGCATGGCCCGAACCAGTTCTCGCGTGGGAAAGTGAAGGCATGACTCTAGAGGGTCCAAGATACAGAACAGAGGTGGCTACCACAGGGGATCCCTGGCGATGGATTATGAGACTCGAAATCCCCGGCATTAGGGAACACGACTTGAGGCAGTACAGTTGTGTCGCCAAAAATGAGCTTAATAATCAGACCGTGAAAGGCCACATTAAGTTATCCCGTAAGTAATTGAACAAGTCGTTACCAATCGGTAAGTACACAAACCATTTACAAACGCTCAACCGTAACTGAAAACTGTAACGGAAAATTTTTTCATTGTAATTTAATAAATGGGTAATTTTTGTTCGTGTGTCGAAATATCTTGATGAATCAGGGGAAATCTTCTTTTCATTCTTAACGAACCTATCTTCTTTCTCTTGACCTTCACCCGTGATGGTAAGTGAAGATAATGCTGAATATAGACGCGTACTACACTCGGATTCCTCAACCACAGAGGAACTGGCTATCTTATCTCCACCTGCCGGACACATCAAAGCTGTTAACATTACTTTTATGGTGGCAGACTTAGCTTAGTTGGCAAGTCTAGCAAGGCGGACTTAGAAAAATACCTACCACCAACAAAATCAAGCATCAAATTCTGGCCCCACTGGGAATTGATCCCAAGCTTACAGATCTTAGCTACTAGACTACGGAGGTGGTAAAACTGACAGACAGCAATCAACCTCCCAACTCCATTTTAATTATTTCCGCGTCATATCATTTTAATGTAAAGGTTCATCAATTACGGCACTTTCATTTGACTTCGCCAATTTTAGATCACAATAAAAACGGGAGCATAATATTCAAATATACATGAAAACGTAACATTATATAATCAATCTCTACAAATCTTGATAGTTCAATAAAGTTAAGTAAAATAAGTATCAAGATTTGTAGCCCATTTAACAAGTAATTATAAGTTAAAAAACATAACTTAACTTTAACTTACTTAACTTAACTTAACATCATGTGAGTTTAACAATTATCCATCTCTCTTCCCAAGATCCTGGCCCTAACCAACAGATGACGGTGCAACAGGCCATGGAGTTTGGCTCTCGACCTCCAGTGCTGACCTCCTACGAAGAACTCTGTCAAGTCCAGCGCTGTCCCTCTTGCCCGCGGTGTGATCGCGCTCAACTCCTCATTACGACCATCAATGGCACTGTCGGACATAAGCCTAGGAGAAATACAAGTAAGATCAAGGCATATTTCTTCCGAACATTCTGTTTTCATTTTTAGTACATTTTTTGTTATTACACCCCATTCAGATCCAGCTAAAACCTTTGCGATTTCTGTAAGAACTACAACAAAATTAAAAGAGATCTTATGTAAAAATAAGTAATAGGAATAGACCTGTGGATCCTTTGAGAAATTATTTAAATGATTTTGTTTCAGATTGTCAATTGTATGCTATTGGAAAACCAGTCTACCATCGATACAAAGATGAACTGTTTGGAGCGTGGCTTAGAGATTCGAATGCCAGCGAAAGTCAAGTACTTTTAAAATTTTGAAGCCCACTTTTGAAAAATATCTGGCTAAATAAGTCGATTCAATAAAAATAATTTTATAATAAACATTACTAGTTTCGATAGAAACGATTAGATTACCTTCCAATTATATACTTTGATTCATCAGCCTTTTAAATAAATAATGATATGAAATGAATTTCTGTCTAAGATCTTACTCGTTATGATATACGTCTGATTTTCAGAGGGAGAAGCTCTGGACAACTCAAGAAAATGACGTGGAAAAGCTAAGGGAGTACAGAACCAAAGCCACCTTCAAAGCCGATCATGTGGACGAGTTTCACAAGTTACAAAAGCCTTTCTTTGTAAGTTAATTCAGAAGAGTTAGTAGAATGTAAAAACTAGCATAATCAGAATTTTTATTTACTTGTTTCACAGGGAAACGGGCACATTGTGTACAGCGGTTCATTCTTCTACCAGGCGAATGAGTCCGGTCAACCTGGTGATATCATTCGTTACGACCTGTCGCAGAGTCGAATCAAGTCGGTACATCTTCCTCACGCCGCGGGTAGACTATACACGTCTCAACATAATCAGGTTATTATAAATAATCTTTAGTCTAATAATCAGTTTGAAGCCTGTAGACGATTATAAAAAAACATTTTGAATAAAGAACGAAATCCGACGATCTTCTAAGCAAGACATTAATACACATCAAAACTATATAATTATCTTTAATTCTATTTATAAAGCAAATTTTAAAATGGGTATCTTAGTTTAACCTCGATCAGTAGTTACCGCAACAAAGAGAGTGATTTATTGATTTCTACAACGTGGATCATGTACAGTGTTCTGTGAGCTAGTCTTTGAAGTTTCGTCCTCTGGAAGCATAAAGTGTTGTATCTAATACTGTCTAGCCTTCATTTGTGGGAGAAACACTTAAGATATTAGGACTATTACACCATCATTATCAATGCTGATACAACCAGGACCACAATGGCTTTGCAGCATGCAAAGGAATGAACAATGGTGTATCAGGTGATCCATGGTCACAGTTGCGCAAGGGCATATTAAGTCAAAATCACATCTGCGTGTGATAGCGAATTTCAAACGTAGAAAGTAACGTTAGTCTAAGCAAGCAAATTCCTTAATTCTATACTCACAATTCACACTCAAAAAACTGTCTGGTAAAAACTTTTTGTGGATAGCTCGAAGCAAGCATTTAAATCAAGATAACTTGTTTATTGAATATAAAATACCTATATTCAATAAAGAGGTTAAAACCAGTTTTATAACTGCGTTTGATTAAAAAAATCTTTTTTTGATTTAGGTCGACTTCAGTGCCGATGACAATGGTCTATGGGCAATATATTCTATTGACAATTCCAACAATACTGCTGTGGCTAAGGTAAGACTTTGAACTTGTATTTAGATAACATTTATTTCTACATCGTATACTTCTCATTACGTTCTGTTATTCTGCAGCTCAACTTCGACCCCAACAAGGATGGTTTGAACATTGACTACATATGGAATATTTCACTCAATCACAAACAAGTAAGAATTTAAAAATTTTCTATGAAAATACAACATTTTAATGTTTTAACACAACACAAATAAATATATTGGCACTGACACAGTTCTCGCTTTAAATTTTAATCAAACTAATACGTAGTCTTCTGAAACCAATCCAGTATTCTTGATTTTAGATACAAATAAATCTGGCGTTTAGACTCATCAAACATGTGTACGAAGGCACTTATAGAGCCCGTTGCTTTATGCATTGTTAACCTTATAGTAACGAAGACGGAAAAATTATAATTTTTTTAATAACTTAAATAAACCATTGGCAGAATCTTTTAAACTTTCATATAGCCGTATTAATCTGCCTATGAAAAAGGTTTATTATTTGGGTTCAAAAATCGAATTTAAAAAAAAATTTTGGTTATACTTTTAGTAGAGATTACTTTAATTTTACTTAGAGATTTGACAAAAGTCATCACTTTTATAATCTGAATCCAGGTTATTCGAGAACTAGAAGACTACATTTCACCAAAATGTTTCAGGTAGGAGAAATGTTCATAGTTTGCGGGGTGTTATATGCTCTTGATTCTTCTACGGAACGCGAGAGTAAAGTCACTACCGCTATAGACTTGTACCTCAACAAACCTCTTGAAGTGTCCCTGCAGTTCACCAACCCCTTCAGAAAGACTACACAACTAGGATATGATCATACTCACAAGGTGAGAAAGTTTTGAACATTAAATTAAAATATAATGGGAATTTTCTATAAAGGTATTCTACCTTTTTAAAAATTTAACGTTTAATTATTTATGCCAAGGATAAAATTGCTCTGAGGTATTAAACATTCTCATTTACTGATATTTAACTGGTATTAAATTTAGTAGGTTTGGAATAAAACACCTATAAATGTTGTTAAATTCAAAAATATTCTAAAATTTATCTAAATGTCATGTTTCGACAGGAACTTTACTCTTGGGATCGAGGGAACCAGCTGACGTATCCAGTACGTTACAACGAACTGCCTGGGCCATAATACCGTATTAATTTCTTATTACACTAGGATATAGCTGATCGATTATGATATTTTTTATATTTTATTAAAAGAAAGAAAAATTACAAAGCTGACGTATTATTTTTACATAGAATAATTTTCTTCATCAGCGTATTTCAACAGTTTTCTTAAATAAATATTAGCACTACCTGTGATCATGAAATTGAACTATATTTTAACAAAAGCATTTTACTGTGCTTTTAAGTACAGCTGGCAGTTTTACATCCAGTGTATTCTTAGTTCCACGTAATGTACATAGATGGCGCAGAAAAGCAGGCCTTGCTTTAGATAGAGGTAAGCTTTTGAATATTAAATATATAGAAAATCGAAGCTTGAAAATTATTTAACAAGATGTCAAGTGCAGCAATTAGTTGGCGCGTTAAATATTAATGGTTTTGCTATCGACGGTACGGAATAAATAAACGAAGCGAAATGAGTTTCATATTATATTAGTACCTCCAATAGTTATGCTAATAAAGCTTTTCAAGTCTATGGACCGTTCATATCAAATTTTGAATTATGATATTATTAACGACTTTACTCACTCACACCAGAAAGAACGTGGATTCAGAAGGCCATCAGCATAAAACGTGCAAAAAAAGACGCACACAGCTATGTACAATCTCGATGTTGGCAGCACACACAAGGTTCCAATTTGCGACGCTACAGGCGCTGAGTAGAAGAATATAAGCCCGTGTCACCCGTAATCCTCCTCTCCCTCTCGACCAAAGTGTTCCCAAATTTAAATAAATTATATTCCATAAAAAATTAGTCATTTTAGCACACGACTTTGAAGAGCCCTTCACGAGTATCAAGCTTACCAACATTGATCAGATCAACGTTTAACTTCTTTTTAGTGCAACACCTGAGTGGAACGAATGCTTTTCCTATTTAGTTGGTTCTGTTTCGGTATGAACGAAAAGGTAAAAGTAAATCACTTACATTTTTTAGTAGTTAACAGTTTTAATAGGAGGCGATAACCTTGAGGAGTCTTCAAGCCTTAGGAACAATTCACCCCTGGAGGATTTTAAATCAACTACATGACCGCCAAGGGAGGCGTTCTGCAGACCCCTAGAGTCGCCATGGCGCTTGAATCTTGAGGGAGTGAAGTGAGTCGCGTCGAGAGCACAATCAAGTAATTTAACTGTTGTCTATAGAAATAGAAGATGGTTACCTCCAACCATTAGAAGCCGACCATATTGCTTGCTTTATTTTCCTAGATACAAAAAAGTTATAGAACTGAACTTTTTCGATCAAACATCATACCATGTTCCGCTTGCATTTGCACAAGATTTAGGCGATTGGTACACATGCTTATGTCAAGTGATAATTTAAATATATATTAACCTTTATAAAATAGGAGACGTTATACAATTCCTGTATAAAAATTATATGAACAACTTGCTAGGTATTAACTGCCGCAATTAATTTCAAACCCACCAAAACTTCTGCTTTAACATTTTAAATTCTCTACAATTGTAATTAATTCGACTTCCACTCTAATTTTTTTCATTAAAATTTACGCTCTTAACTTTATAAGGCATTGTTGATTTCACTGACAAAAATTCTAACAATAATAGAAGAAAAAAACCAATATTCTTCATATAGATCTAACAAAAATCATAAACACAAAAATACAGGTGCTATTAAGTTAGGTTATTTTATCCCAATACATTTATCTTCATACATTATTTTGGTACAGAGTACTGGAGAAAATTGCCCATTAATTTCAAGTCGACGATATATCCCCTATAACGCAATATTTCATGTCTACCTATACACCAACCTTCGTCTATTATATTCATATTAAGGCGCTGGACATAAAACATTATAAAACGCGGGGGTAATTATGCAGTTATTTAGAAGCCTCAGCATTTTATATATTACGAAAACTTTTTAGGAACAGACATAAGGTATCTGTAAATAAACGACGGAAAATGAAGAAATAGGTTGGCGGTTATAAAATTTTCAATTGAAAAGCGACCGGCGCTCGGGCTAATGTTATATTCATTGCTCGGAAATAAATCCTGGAAAATGGATCTCGACTGCGATATTATGGGTTATGGATACATTGATGGTTGTTCAGTACAAATAATGTTATGAGGTAGATTTGTCGATCACCAGCCATCAGTCAACCATCAAGATTAAATATTTAAAAAAAAATCTCGTAAAAAATAATACCAATCAGAACAATTTGCAAGTACATGCAGTGCTGCTTTAATCAGATTAAAAAACAAATGACTTCTTATTCTAAATGTAACGCGTGATTTGACAGTTCCAATCTCAAATATCATCCGAGCTCTTCTAACACAAATCGAAAGAAAGAGAGAAACTGCAAACAGACCGTAACATAAATAAAAACGTGTGCAATAAAAAGTTTCGATTGGTACGGCGAAGCGCAAACGCCCCACGGTGGTGCGTTCGACATTCAAAACGCAGCGCAGTGCAAGTGCTCTCGGCGCTCTAAAGCGGCCGGGCGGCATTCAGTATCCCATCTCAACCCCCCATTTTTCGCCACAATGGCCAGCAATACATTCCGTGACTTGGCAGAAGTGATGTCGAGAATTTGGCCCCCCTCTGTGCGATCAATACGTGCGCACAACGCCATCTAGCAGGCATCGCGCAGCCAAATTGCAGTTTAATAGTTCATTAGATCCGACAAAAATGGCGGGGACACACAGTTTAAATTCGGAACGGTATCGATTCGCGAACGCGATACGAGGTTTTACGATAATGCCCAAAAAGTTCCAACTGTAAAAAGCTCTGGACCCATTAGTTATGGGATACAACGTTTTTAGCCCATAAGTAATGGGCATAATGCAAATTCTTAGATTTGTACAGAAATTTAACTTAAGCTAGCTAACCATCCATTACTCGACAAAAAGAAGAACATAATATTTAAATGTTACAGATAATTTGTAAATCTCTGTCTGTCATCTGTCTCTGTCTTGTCACAGCTGAGATTTGAACCCACTAGGTTGTCGCGGTAGCCATTACAAGTAAGCTACCTAGGATATTATTAGCCATAACATAATAAAATTCTATGAAATTTGAGCGAAATAATACAATATTTAAGCCTGTACTGGCCGAGTTGTGAAATTTTCGCGGTAAATTTATTATTATTATTATTTTTATATGAATTAAGCTCAGCAAATGACTCGACACCACCTGATGACAAGCAGTAGAGGATTCCATATGTGAAGATAGTGAAGCATGCGACATACTGCCCTAGCCATCCTCACCTTGCCGGCCCAAAAAGTGCCTTTTCACGCCTCTTTTAACGGAACCCATGTCAGTTAATTATAATGCAATACAGGCAGTATTCCCACCACCCAAGATTGAATGTCATTTACAAATTAGATGTAGTATCACGTTCACTTTTATTAGGGAAAAGTTAAGGTAATATACTTTTATAAGGTAAAATATTATATACATTAAGAGCTACTATTGTCGCCAATAGATAACGATAACGTCAACGACAAACTTCCATCCTACATTATTGTATTGAGAGTGTTCTAAGAACATTACCAAATTTAAATCCGTCACTGTTTTATTGTTCCAAATTCTTTTTAATTTTTGAAATTAATTGTTTGCATGTTTATAATTGTATACAGCAAAGTTTTAATAGTGAAAAATATAGAGCAGAATTTATTTTAAGCAAGCAATTCCTGAAGATAATATTTGAATAAGGAATTCCTTCCGTTCATTCCTTCTACTTAAAACCAGGCGGCGATGAGTTATTTGTACTTCTTGGTATATTAACTTCACTGGCTCAATTAATAAATAGTATTGTGTTAATATTGGTATCTTTTCTTTTATGGCCGTGAAGATGTTCACTGTGTTTTAGGTGAAGAGAAAGGCAAAGCAATGTAATTCAATATCATGGGTGTCATTAATATCCTCCAGACTCTCCAATCCAGTACTTAAAGTGATTTCTTGATAATAATGTACAAAACATATATAAATTATTATCTAGCCTAAATTTTACATCATTAAGAGTAATGGATACTAAATAACGGAGATATATACTTAGTAATATGTATATCAATATCAGAAATATACTAAATTAACATAAAACATCCATGACTTAAATGAATCTTACAAATATCTGCTCGTACCGTTATTCGAATCTAGCACCTCTGGATAGGTAGACAATGGTACATACCACTCAACCCCATAGTCTTCATATAATAATAATCTACTGTGATCATACCAGGCGTAGTCTCAACCAATGGTCAACTTCCATGTCCCAACTTCTCCTGCCGGGTCTGGTTGATGGACCAATGATTGCGAGGGTCCAGCGGGCAGTCTTGCTCGATAACGCCAGAATCATCCGCCGATTCCTCTCTCTGTCATCCTGACCCTCGGCCGACTGGATTCCTCTGTCGAAGGGTTTGTCCCATACCTCGAGTCGTCGAGTGATTGGGAAGAGTTAAAATTGGTTTTTTTATTAATAATACACTCACACCTGTGAGGGTTGTGTGTGTGCGGTGGAATGTCCAGGAAAAGACGGGATAAAACAATAATAGAATTTAATATAAAAACACAAGCATCTTAACAAAACGAATATTCTGACAAGAGAATTTTCAATGTTGTCATGGTTACCAAAAACCGACTTCAATAACACCTATTATGTAGCCAAAATTAAATATCTTGTGAGCTTGTGTTATGGATACTAGACAACGAAGAATTATAGATATGTATATAATTATCAGTAATAAACTAAATAAACATACAAACATTGATGATTCGAAAACAAATATCACATAAACTCATGATACAAATATCTGCATTTACCACAGGATTCGAACCTGGGGACACTGGCTAATTAGATATATATGGTGATGGTTTTCACTATAGATCTGCTTCAGTTTGTTTGTTTTAGTATCTTAAAAGTCAAGTTATGTCAAAAAATCACCACATCGCATCGAAATAACACAAATTTATAGTGTTGTGGTCGTACAATGAAAACGATCGCCAAGGCGCATCAAGGAAGCGTTGGTGAAATCTGTGAGTTTGTCAATGTGAAAAGTCTTTGGGCCATAATGTTTTTGCATTTTCTCAACTTTTATAGTGTTAATGGTAGTATTAATGGTGTTAGGGTATTTAATGGTAAACGTAGCTTCTATTATTGTTAGCACACAAAGTGTTTCATGAAGGTGTCTAATAAGCAATTAATAAGAAGAAGTAATAACAATACGTGCAAAAATTAATATTTGAAAGACATTACCAATACACCTCCAGCAACCCGCTATTTATTCATGGGCAGGATTGGCACCGATTGTGGGAGAGTACCCCCTCCCCCTCCTACCCACTCAACCACCTCCTCTCTTGATGAATGAATCATCGTTCTGTTTTCTCGTTAATTCTTAAAGACAATCGATGTTTGAATTACTCTGTATTTATGATTTAGTAGTCAAACGTGGCATTTCTAGAACAGAAAGCAGTTTACTAAAAGATACACCAATCGTTTGTACTTTCAAGTCATAGCGAAATTCGTAATTAAGTGGGTTATTATTTATTGGGCATGCCACCCGCATTGGGCCAAGATTAACTATGTGGTGTCATAACCCAAACACCTCAAACGTTCGTCAAATGATAAGAAGGTCTGTACCTAGCAGTGGGGCATATATTTATGATGATTTTTTTATTATAGATAACCAGCTCCTGTAAAAAAAGAAATGTATGTGGAGTAAGGCATTGTCTACATCCTTATCTTTTTGTACAGATGGAGTCTTAATATTTTTTGAAAATAGACAATATACAAAACCTTTTTCAAGACCTTCGTACGATGTTCAGCTGTCAAATCCTATGAAAAAGACATTAGTAGACATTAGTGATATTAGTGTATTGTAAGCCACTTTACCTAGGCGTACTATTCGATTGGTAAATGCATCAACATGAATACAACGCTATAAAAATTCTGTTAGGAGTCCTATTAAGCGATACTAATTTCTAGATATAAAGAAATATTTTGTCACGCGTAGTCAAATTAATAAATAGGATTCAATGGATTACCGCACATTCTACAAAAAGTCGCGTATCGGTGGTTAACTTAGTATTTTTAGTATAAATGCCAAAAAAGTATTAAAAAATTGATTTTACCTGCGAATGGTGAAGAAACAGCAAAAGCCAGTTTCACTATATGTTTATAATCTAATCAAAAAATATATTTTCAATTAGACTCTGATGAAAAATTTTCTGTTACCGTGATACACAATCTCATTTGATAGAGTATCACGGTAACAGCTAATTTAAACTTAACGACTATTGACTATTTCATTCATGTAATTAATTATTAAGGTTTATGTAATTAGAGTATTTGTATTTCTCGGATCTTATACGTAAATATATTAACTATTTTATAGTATATTTATTAAATACTTATAAATATAATATTTTTCTTTCCAAACTGCCGTATTTATTGTCAGTTTAGTCATTTGTGCGAAAACAAGACCAATATTGCAAAAAGTCACAGACAAAAATCTATCAGCTATTAACACAATGAACTAAAAATATATAAACAAAACCATTCACTCTCAGTAGCGATCAGCTGTTTACAACATAATTTACTATATAATTATGTATGAACAGATATAAGTAGGTTTATATAGGTATACAAGATCACTGGGGTTCCCTCGACTTCAGTCCGAGACATAGATATTTGTGTCTCAAAGCGCTAAAGCGCTAACAAAATACAGATACAGCTTTATCTTGTTTCATTTTCTCGACTTAAAATGAATTACTATCTCGTCTATGAATTACTTTAAATTAGATTTATATTGTTTACTATAGGCTGTCATTAAAACAACGTCTTTTACAAAATAACATGAAAAGTGTGATTTTATTCAGAATATTTTTTGGTAGAAGTTTTTAAAAATCATCATTTATTCGTTCAAAAGTTTGGTAGGCGATTGATATTTGTTACCGTATGGAAATTCGCATTTTTTTTTAATGAAAATTCGCTATTTGTTTCTCGAGAGCCCGTAGCCATGACGCCTTCCTATAAAATTGCTAAAAATTAATAGAAAATGTATGCGATTAAACATTAATTCAAAAATTCTATACATTTTCCGTATAAAGATAGCAATAGAAATATCTCTTGGCTATTGGCTATCTACTCTAATAGCAATCTAGGGAGCTTTGGCCTAATTTCTCTTTAAACTGGCATTTTTTTTAGTTTCATCTAAAGTAATGGGTATTATAGTGAGGTGAAGTACTAAACTACATGAAAAGGTTTGCAGCATGCGCGCGAGTACATATAGAGCAAACTTGGGAGAACCATTTAATTTCTTTTTATTTAATTTATTCTAACAATAATGAGTCAAGAAAAAGGTCTGTTACTCTTTTATGATACCAACACACAATCACTCGAGCGAGATTATATTTTAAGATAATTATCTTTCAAGTTTACAATTATTTCCCCTTACCATGACCAAAAATGTAAGAAGGAAAATCCATATTAATTAAGCATCCTTAAGAGTTTGCATAATAGATACAAGGTAATGGGGAAATATGGATAATTATATGTATGTGTAATCATATGTAAACATATAAGAAATACATTAAATAAATTTAAAAACACCCACATGACTGATGAACAAAAGCTTGTTTAGGTACCTCTTACCCGGAACGCTCTGATTTAGTTGACAGGGGTACTGACCAAAGAAAATTTTAAAAATGGAACAAAGTAATAAGGTAGTTCCGTTATTAAAATTTTCTTTATTGTTTGATATCTATAGTATTATCTTTGTCATTTCATTGCCATAAATTTAGTGAGTTACTTACTAGTCTAAAAATAATGACTGCGATATGTCGTTAATTAATATGTTTGCTGTGTCTGAATCCAGGCTTATGAATTATACATAGAGATAATTGATTATCAATACTCCTTATTCATATTACTTTAAACTAGAAAATCAATTTCTAATTTATGGAAAAAACCTATACCCGATTAACTAGGTTTGTAATCAAGAGAATAAATAGTAGCGTAGTTATACTAGTGAAAAACTACATTATAATGAAAAAAGTAATGAAAACAAAATGTGAACTTCAAAAGGCAACGCATCTTTAAAATACCTTCTTTATCTAAGTAATTATGGTAAGTCGAGTAGGTATTTTACTTTACACACTTGTTCTCTCTGAACTAATTAAAAAATATTCATTACGTTATCATATTATCTACATTAATTAAAATATTTGCTAGGAACAAGTCTACGAGTGAGGTAATATGTAGTTAAATAATTAGTAACGGCCTAAACTAAATAATTGCTATAAGTTAGGTTGGTATCTTTAAGGTTTAACTTGAAATGTTGTTTTAAAAGAAATTGTTAAGTAGCAACTTTTTAATAATATTTATGGAAACTTTGTCTTGGTTTAAAAAGGAAACAACTTCCTGAAGTCCAATTATGAAAGAATTGCTCTGTTTATGCAACTGCGATACACTATACTATAGCAAAGAAACAATTCAGTGTCCTCGGATTACAATTGTGTAACTACAAAAAAAAATGATAAACAAAAAGGTCAACGTCTCGAAGCAGAAGTCAGCCGCTCGAGCGCTGCACGCCGGAATCTCAGCTGAGCGGCAGGTCGCACACCTGACGCGCCCCCGCCTCCCACCGCACCCGCGCCAGCCATCAGCTGTTAATGTCCCCCGCCCGCGCCCCGCCGGCCTTTCCCCTTCGTTTGTGTAATGCGAGGAGGCAGGGCCCGAGTGGATTAGTCGTGGAACGAGCGTTCCTCTTTGTTTTCTTTTTCAACACTCCTATGAAAAGTTGTTGATGTTCGGAATCGGAGGCTTCGCACTAATTACGAATATTGTTTATGGTTTCATACCGTTTCATATTTATTACAATTTTAAATTATTTTAGTGGTTAAATTTAATTATATCGGATAGTTCGTATATATATCTCGTGCTAAAAGAATTGAACATGAAATTGCAGTAATGATGATTTTATTTCAAGCAATAAATAAGTTATTAATAAATAAATAAGATATTTATAACCCTCGCCTGCCGTGCCAAATCGATGTTATCACGACACTATCACCGCTAATTTAAATAAATGATATCGGTACTATTTCCACATTGTCATCGATTTTATACCTAGTCACTGGAGAACAACACAAAAATGCCAACTTTTAATAATATATCGCACATTATGCCGCCAAATGAATAATTTATCGCAGCGTGTCGATTCGGGGCGCGCATCCCCGGGGTAAGGCGTGCGGGGTACGGGGTGGGGGGGCGGTGCGGGGCGGGCGGGGCTCCGGCAACGTCAGTCCGCGCTTAGCGGCCGAGCGAGCGCCATGTCCGCGTGTGCGCCGCGCGCCTGCTGTCGGCCGCGCGCCCCGCCGACACTGCTCGATATAACCGCCAAGATAGTCGCCGCGAACATTCCGTTCCAACGTATCGAGGAACGCTACGAGCGCATCCCAGAGCCGGTGCAACGGCGCGTTGTGTACTGGTCGTTCCCACGGGATGAGAGGGATATATGCATGTACTCCTCCCTGGCGCGAGCGCCGCCCGATGACCACCGCAACATCGCCTTCTGCCGTGGCCTCAAGCTGTTGGAAGCCGGCTGCGTGGAGAGTGTGCTACAAGTCGGTGAGTGTCCGCCTCCGCCGCGCCTGCGCTTGTTTACTAATATGCGCCTCGCCCACCCGCGCCGTATAAATAAAAACCTCGACGTGTGCGATCGATAGCTGCTCCTCTCGGGAATTATTCATGCGGCGGCTCGTAAAAGTTTGAGGAGATTAGGACTAGGGCTGATGGTGGACCCGACACCGCCCCGCGGCCCCGCTGCCGTCCATGCGGAACACAGTCAACTCCGGCTACAATCTGCATGTCAATTTATCAGCTCGCGATATCGATAACCCGGTAGTGCCAATACATACGCGATACACTTGAACATTTCGGATGACGTTCGATCGATCAAGATCAGAGTATATAAAATAATAACATCAGTGAGCTAATAGAAGTGCCCTGCGGTACCCCAACCAACAAGTGTAGGAGATCCCAGCTCTAATAATTAATTGAAACTCATTACCATGTATGTAGCATACGCAGTAATAAACCTTATAACACTGTTCCGTGATCAATCAACAGCCGCTCATTTGGTCGAAAGCCAGATAAATGTCTACTTTCAAAACTACAGCCATAGTTTGTAAAATTCGGCTAATATTATCATAACTTGATGTCCCGTTACACGTGCAAGGAATTACACAACCGGATTCTTTCATTTGTCCCGCAGTACTTGGTGCTCGCGAGAGACAACAGACTGGAATCATATTAATTCATGCAGACGTCGTTTGTTACTGTCGCTGCTCTGAATAACGGACGCGAATAAACAATATTAATTGCCTGTTTTTATTTTTATAGGGTCAGGCCCGGTTTTATTGTGCTCGGTCGTGGGAGGACGGGCGTTACATATTCATTTGTGCTTATCTGCCATCAGAGAAGCGATTACTGGTTATTTCGAGCCGTTTCGGGTCGCGTTGCGATTGCATACACCACATTTGGAGCGATTATGATGTTCATAATACTCTCACGTCTCAGAGATACTTTAGACGCACCTAGAGTAATAAAGATATGGTGTATATCCGCAGCGGTATAGTTGAATCACGCCCGCAGTCCGATTTTAGGCACTGGCTTCCGTCCAACTTAGGGCTACGCAGGAGCCGCGCCGAGATACTGCTCCCGATACCACTCGAGTGCTTAAGCCCCAGATGAACGTGTTAAGAACATTCATGTCGAAAATAATAAAAGTTCCCACACCCATATCAACTGACTCACACACAATCTATGATCAGATGTTACCGCCCACTTGAACAACAGGCTGAATTATCTTTTTGGAACTAAAAATAGTAGGTCTGAAGAGGTCTTAAAATATTCTAAGAAAATATGAAAGTCATAATATTATATTGGTGGATAATAGATTTCAATGACACGCTTCTAAAGAAACTAAAATATCACGCGAACGGAAAAAACATCTTGCTGGCACCATTCGTTCAGCAACTGGTTACCAAACAAGACCAGCCAGAATCGAGAGGGCATGAATAAAACAACATCAAGTCTGCCCTTAAGGCCCATGCAAATGATCTCAACATTTTGTACTCAAGCGCATGTGTAGATATTTGATTGTCATGCAAAAAAGTGACTGCACCCGGCAACGTTCTGTAAATATTTTAATTTAATGTTAATAACTTCATACGGCTTTGTTAAATCGAGCTTCGATTGGGTCAGGACCGGTTCTCTTTTAAATCAAGATTGGCTGATAGGGATACTGTCGATTGAATTTATTGATAATGAGTTGTGTTTAGGGATTTCATTTTAGATTATTTTATGAATACATAGACTTAAATAAGTCCAGCCAAATGGTCTACAATTGAACTTGTCAATCTGTATACAGTATTTATTATTAAAACTAAATTCGTTAAGTATCTTAAATATACTCGCTACGTCATCAAGAAGCACTCAGAACACGTGCAGGAATTATGTTACCACATTTTATTTCCATATCTAGTCCGATCTATTGTAGAGGCTTATTAATATTTCTGGTCACAACACTGCGCGGGCACAAATGTTGTTCCCAGAAGGTTGAAGTCAAACGTTTTATCGTTGAGAGGTCGCGTCATGATTCATGCAACGTGGTGATCTTTGATATTATCCTTTCAAGTTGGGAACAAGTTTCTTGAGAACTCTTCAGAAACCTTAACTGCTGTCGGCTATTATGAGAGATTTTAAGTAAACGTTCACCATTCGAAACAAGAGTTGTTTCTATTGAATCTCAAACATGTTTTAAATTTAAACGAGTTCTTTTATTACTAAATATTTTGGAGATTTGTATTTTGCTATTGAATTTTAATTTTCTTATAATTAGATGCATAGAAGTATTACAATGTAGTTTATAAGCATTGACCACTATCAAACACAATTCTGATAGCCTAAATTATGATGTCATACAAAATATAGATAGAACCTTACATGTCGTGTCATAGATAATAAGTCTTCTGCAATTTGTTCACATAATTCAATGTCTAAGCTATTTCTGTGTGACATAATTAGCGTTCAGACGGATGCAAGACAGAATTGAGACATTGTGGAGTCGACATTATGACTGTTATTGTTGAGTAATCACCTATGATTGCTTGATTCCTCTACAGTTCCACGTGTTTTGATTTTGAGGTAATGTTATCTAAGTTTAAAGTAAATTTAATTGTAAACTTTGGAGATAAAGTTCAAAATTCGTTTAAGCATGTAAACTAACTAAAATGATACCTAAGGAAATCTGAAGTAATGCAAATTTGATATTATGAAGGTGCTAAAGCTGATAATGGATATAAACTTTCTCGTGTATTATACCTAAAAGTACATAGTACATAACTTAATCGTAAATTCCATTAAGTCCATGCTATGAAGAAACGCTTCTTTGACGACAAAACAGTCAGCCACAACTCTCCCGCATCCGAGAAAAAACAGCATGCACAATCGCGATTCATAGCAACAAAGAAAATACTGAAAGACAAACTGAATGTGCCTCTGTCCAATAACAGAGTTTCACAGTGCCTACACAAGAACTGTTCTGTCGCACGACCTCGCGCCAAAAACCAACATGAATAGACCCCTTGAAACTTATACAAAGGCTCTTAAACCTCCTATTCTAATAAACAACCCAGGAGGCAAAGTAGCTCTCAACAAAGTGGTCTCTCTTACAAAGACCTGCTTGTAAGTACCAAAAGCACCTCCGCGTTTTAGATCGACAATATTAGCATGCGAGCCACCTGGACCGTTACTGCTAAGAAATAAGGAGTATATTTCAATGGTACTTGATCAAGTCAAACAGTGTATGCCGTCGAAGGCAAACGAGGTTCGGAAGAGTCGTGAATGTCTGATTTGATGGTGCACCCATAGATAATGTGAAGATTGTTGGTTATAAAAAGATCTTGTACCGTACTTAGGGGCTCGCTATAAATGTATAAAAATGTATATATGCAGTATAATTGAACATTACTTGTATCTATCGAAGGTTTAAAGGATAAATGTAATTTTTTGAGTCTATTTCGATTTAATGGCGTTCTAAACTAAAGTAATTTGAATACTAAAGAAATTAAAGCGAGAAAAAATGAAGTTTTGAAAATGGTTAATACCATTAATTTCTTCACGTAGTAAAATTTTTTCTAGAAACTCCGTAACTATCTTAAAAATAATGGCATTAAAATGTCATCTACATATAAAATTGTAAGCTTGAGCACAAATTAATGTAACCTATGATATCGAATAAAAAATTGGTATATGATTTTTTTTTCACTAGATGCACAGAACACTAATTAGCAAACAATAATTTCTCTCTTTTTCTAAAGGGATCTGAAAAATACAAATGTCCGACCAAACAACATCAGTGTACTTTAATATCGATATAGCCCGGGAGAAATCCCGAATTTCGTCCTGTTATTTGTTGATTATTATAAGACATTAGGAACATCTATAGAGCGTTGAGCTCATTGCTAAATCTGTTTCTATCACAACGGAATAAGGTCGATTTGTAAGTGTTACGCTTTACAGATGTACCCTAAGGCTCATTGCAATGACAACAGACAAGATGTTAAGAGATATATTATTATCAATGTTATATATTATAGCACACATATGCACAGAGCTAAAAATTCCCGCCCACTCTTTGGAACTTAGGATAATGAATCTTAAATATAGTTGCATTATTCAACTTTGCATTAAGCTGTATACTCACTCGTGTATTACCGTATTATAGAAGAGACTGGACCGTATTATCCGGTTAAAAAGAGTGGTATTGAAATTGGAGTTAATTATATCGCCCCTTGCTCACACGATTTAATATAAGTAGGGCATCTAATTTGCCACGAAACTAGAAACCAATAATGTAGGTAAAGTAGTTCATTTTAAATGTTATCGTCTCCTTTTGATGTATCAATAAATAGATTAGATACATTGCTTATTAATCATCATTATATAGGTGTGATTTCATACAGTTACTTTTTTCTGAATATCTGCCTAATAATATAAGCAGTCATTGCAGTAACACATATGTCCACAAATTAACAAGTTAGTACAGCAATTTCAGAGAGACTATAAACAATTATCATAATAATCATTTCAAAGATATTTTACCTACCTACTGGAAAAAAATTATTTTAGAGAAGAAAAACAGTTTTTAATGAGAACTGGATATAAGAATAATAATCGATCTTACACAGCTTACAACTAGCGTATTATGCGCTTTGTTGACCACTACTAAGGTACTCTCGCCTTATAACCTCATAGCTAGCTATTACGAATGAAATTCAGTGCAATCACTGTCACAATTACATAATAATATCGTTTTACACTGAATATAATAATTCAATCAGTTCAGATTGTTTTGATTACATGGACTTTTAATTACTTCTAAATAACGGACTCCGTGAAATTACTTATGTGTACGCACCTTTACATTTCCACTTAAATATAAATGATTTTTTTACCTCGAAAGGTAAATATAATAACAATGACTGTGCAATAAAATGAGTCACTTATCTATGCGTATAGCCTTTCAATCAGTTCACAACATAGGGCTTTGAAAGAAACCCTGTAGTTTTTTCCTGTTTTAATTACGTTACCACTTCTTACGTGTGGCTTCTCTTGTGTGGTTGCCGAGGCTACTATGATATTTAAACACGAAGATAACTCTATTGTATCTTTTACTACCAAAGTAATTTGATTTGACGTGAGTAATATTTTTTATATAATAATACAGTATGCTTCTTTCAAAGCTTCTGTTGAAAGTTTATCAATAGACATTTGATACTTTTTTTTAAAGTATTAAATGTATTTTAAAAATTACATGTACGACGATAATATTTACCATAGCTTATAGACGCTTGTCACGGTTGTAACACCAAGTAGATTTAGCATCTTGTAGAGAACAGACAAGATGCAAAATCCTATTTATAAGTGGGTTAAGTTTGAATTTAATTTTTGACAGTGTAACATATGTGCACCACAAATGTGTGAAAACCCTTGGAACCTAAAATGATCGCTCGTTTTCAGTGTAAAATGTACCAGGCCGTTGGTACAATTACCACCAACCCCTAAAAGATTTTCTAATTTTTATGGTAAATAATATCTATTATATAGCTAGTGCACAGTAACGTGTATAATTTTTTTGATAAATTTCATGTTTTAGTATTCCGGGACGAAAGGGTTAAGCTATGTCATAGTTATCAATTCTGAAAAATTTTTAATAACATATTATAACTTAAGTAATCCTATATTTCTACGCATATCCAAAGAGAAACAGACAGACTTTAGGAGCGGATTGCCATAAAATAGTTCATTAAGTGTTTCCTGAGGCCAGAACAACGTATAAAAGATACGAACTATTTAAACCATGAAGTTTGTAAGTATTTAGGAACTTTGTAAAAAGTTTGAAGTAAGGAGGTTTGTAAGTAAGGATGTAAGAGCCAATACTATTTTAAAAATAAAATTCTTACACTGTAATATAAAGATACTTATTGAAATATCTTTATATTGCAGGTGCGTCGACATTCTCCAGACAAGAGATGTTTTTTCCCTTTCCAGTAGCGGGTTTTCCTTATTTATGCGTTATTAGTTAAATAAAAGTTCATACCGTTAGTGAAATGTAAACGTCAGTGAACATGTGCGTATGTTACAAGTGGTTTTACAATTTACAGTTTTGAAACTATCTAAATCAATAGTACATTCAAATGTTTATTTGATTGAAAATATCTTACATTTTCGAAAAAAATAATTTTCATTCGATATTCAAATGACTTTAATATTGCCCAGAATGGCTTGCAGAAACTTGGAAATCTTCATTTTATGTAGTAAAATCTTGATTTTAGCCTGAATGTAATTTGGTGTCTATAGTTAGATCTAGGTTTTGTTGCACGCCTTAGACACAACAAAATAGTACCAAAGAGGTGACTGTTTGGACAGCTATATAAATACAGTTAGTCGCTATTTTAAAAATTTCAAAAGTGTTGATCTATGCAGTTTGAATAATAAAACAATTGTTATCCTAACAAAGATATTGTTTCTAAGTGGCCTATTGAAACTATTTGGCCCCAACAATCATAATATGAAGTATACGTACCCGAAAGATTGTTATTAAGATTAATGACAAGGCCGACATTTTTTATTACATGTAATATTATACATAGGTAGGTACAGTATGTTCGAAGAATCATACGTTTAACAATTATAATAAATGTAGATACTTTATATAGAATGTTTAATATAACGATAATATTGAACGATTTTTAGATTAGCATTTTGTACGTCTTGAAGGTGACCTTTGATATCATTTTCTTAAAAGGACGCGGAAGGAGTTTGAATACCTTTGCAGGTCAAGAAAATAATTCGATTAGGCAGTAAGCTTGATACACTGCCTTATTCACAACTTTTGGAAAATAACAAATAACAAAGTCTATCTTCAACAGCCTTCCTTATAGACACTACGTCCAAAATTGTTATGTTCATACTATTGAACTTTGGTAAGCGGTGAAAATGAAAACTGAGACAACACCGCATTGAAATAGTGAATAAAACAGTGGTGTATCAAGCTTACTGCCTACTCGAATTATTTTCTTGGACTAATCAAAGGTATTCAAACTCCTTCCGCTTCCTTTTAAGAAAATAACTTCAAGGGTCACCTTCACGACGTACAAAATACTAATCTAATTACATTTTATATAATGTATTTACATTTATCTTTTCAAATAATTATACCTGTAAACTGAGCGAGTAAATTATCACAGCCACAATCATTCTTCCCTGCTACAGCACACAAATTTAATATTTCTTGTTTTTTTTTCTTTTTTGTATATATTTGAGTTTATGAATTACTTTCAAAGGTTGGTAGTTTGTAGTGTAAGTTGCATGTTGCAAAAAATTAATGACTTATTTAGGAATAGAAAGACACAAGGAGTTTGTTATAATTCAATTACTTACTCTCGAATGATGAAACTAAATTCTGACAAGTAGAATATCTTGTGAGAAATGTACACATTGTAGTTGACAGTTCATCGACGAATTCACGACCTATATGTTACGTATCGAAATATCATCCGCTAGCAATAATCTGTCAACGCTTCAGATATGGTGTGTAAAATATGACGCCATCTTGTTTTACAATTAGGGTTCATGTTGATGATAAATGATTGTTATGTTACCTACGACATAATTTAATTTTCTATTATTTAGTACTTTGGTACAAGTTTTCTAGAAGATTCTAAAGTCAGTATTCTTAATTTCCTTTTGTATACTGTTGTTAATCTTACTGGAATAAGAAACCTTACAAACTTTTATAATATTAAGTAAGGAAAAAATCTATGAAACGTCGACGTTTTTGCTCGTGCTTCTCAGAACTGGACTTCCTGGTAGCGAGGGTACGGCTAACATACATCACAAACACCGATGTCTTCCATAAAAATAAATATATACCTAATTGACCGAACGAAAACCGTTTTTTGAGAGACTAAGATAGAACCTTGGTTGTCCTCTAGCATACAAGGGATTTTATAGCACTCATTTCGCAGCTTCACTATATATTCCTATATAATTATTAATATTCGCTATATAATAGTTATCAAATGACTCAATACATAGTAGGGTGGCTGGACAGATACTGGTCTCCTACGTAGGGTTTTGTGATACTTTTTTTTTGATACGGTTTTGCGTTCCTTTGCTGGGCGGACGTCAAGTGTCTAATGAGCCGGCTAATTGTGTATTTCCTCTGCTAATTGACATTAATACTTTTTCTAATCATAATTCTTTTTTTTATCAATAGCACAGCCAATAACTGCGTATCTCTTGAGCGTTAGAAATAAAAGAAGCCGAATATGCGAATTTAGTAAAATAAAGTTAACAAGCTATTCATCTCCCTCGTTCTTTATTGAAATCAGATATAGATTACAAACTTAATATTGTGCATCAATTTAATTATATCCACCGCTCCTCTAGTATTCTGGTACCACTAACATATAAGTGAGCATTTTTATGACAAAACTGCCAACAAGAACTCGTCCATATTCAAGTGTTCTCAAATGTAGAATATCGATGTTTTGTCAAATTCCTCTTTAATTCCGACGTGTCTATGAATATTAAAAACCAGAATGTTTTTCTGTCAGATTTCACTACAAACGCTCAGAACACAAAGTGATTTCGTGAAACTCCTCTATTTGCTCAACAACCGTAATACGCAGTATTTAGGGCAGCGTTCATTATTTGATCAATCGAGTTAGCGCGAATCACCATTCTGTATAGATGTTGGCGAAACCCATGGGCTTTGATTCACACGCACTTGGAACTTGGGGCGCTCTTTAGTTGATTGTTCACTCGTTTTCTTGACTGATGGCTGATATTTTGATGAAAAGCAGCTAGCTTCTTGCACTCACATCATAGCTATAATCCATGGTAAATATTAACCTGAATAAATAGGCCTGGCCCTAAATAGACTCCTATATCAAATATTACACGGAATGCTGTAAAACATATGTACATATATTATTAATTTCTTTTCATACATATTATAAAGAGCACAGAAAATTACATCAGACAGCCAAATGTAAGCAGAAGGAGGAGTCCTTATGCGAAGATTAGTTCGCCATTCTACATATATAGACACTTCAACCTCAACCTTGCTGGCCTAAAAAGATCCTGTTCACGCCTCTTTTGAAGTAACCCACATTTATATCAAGAAATCACGACACTACTGGGTGCGTTGACATTCTAGAAACAAAACCTCTATAATAACTAAATATATTTATAAGAATAACCGGATTGTTAAAGAAGCTATAAAACCTCAAAGTCTATATTCTTTTTTAATGTTTAAGACTCAAATGACGAGACAAGGAAAACTATTTATAACTCCACTGGGCCCGGGTCAAGTAACCCCTCGTAATTGGTGCAGGGTGAGAGGGGAGAGGGCAGGTCACGCAATTAGCGCCAATCAGTCGCAGGCGCATTGGATTTTGTTACCGGTTTTGGGTGACACTACATGTATGTACTTAAATTATTCAATGGTATTTCGTTTTGTATCTATTTTCTAAACTGCGCATATACGTGAAGTATCAATTGTTAGCTAATTTTTATAATTAATGGTTTAATCAATCGTAATCAATGTAAACAAAAAAATGGTATAAGATTTAATGATTAAAAACCTCTGTTCAAAATCTATTGAAGAAGATAGGGCTTATCTTCTTAATTTAGCTACAACACTAAAAATAGACTGCATTTTTGACATTTTAAACATATTGATAAGTTGTAATTTTATAACGGAGCTTTAGCTTAATTTCCATTAATTTAAATTGTTTTAACGGAAATTTGTTTATCAATAAAAATCTACTAAAAATTTATCTTCTTTATTTGTAATTGTAACTATTTCACTTGATATTTTCACATGAAGTATATCTTCGTTGGATAAAATATTATCACACAAAATGAAAATGATAAATAAAAGTTACTATGAACAATTAAGTTGCGTGCGTTGATGTTTTTTATATCTATCGTTATCTTATTAAGATTTTAATAATAGCGTAGAATTTTCCATTCTAATTGAAAGACGCAAAATCAGATTGTTTTGAATAGTTTCAGCAACAGATATTACTAAGAATATTGCGAAATAATGCGAAAGCTAAACAAAAAACAGCTAGGTGTTTTTCGTTTAGCTTTCGCATAAGTTATTATAAGACATATACGTTCATTAGTTATTATGAAACCGCAAATAGTTTTTATTTCTAGGTTAGTATATGGCAAAGATAACGGTGTCGTATTTTACTAGTAGATTTTACTACACATATTAAAAATAAAATTTTCATTGAACAAAATATGGCTTACGTAATAGAAATAATTGCTAGGAAGGCAAACACCTGTTATTAGGCGTCTCATTTAGATCCCCATCCGAATTTTTTAATTCGGTACATCTCGTATAATTATTTCATGGAATTAAAACATATCAATCGTTCGGTTGTTTTATCTTAGGCAACGAAAAGCAACGCGTCTGTTGTGAAGTGTTCGAAACTACTTTTTATATGTGCATTTGAGAGCTAAACGCAAACACGGTCGTGACTGTTGGATTTGTTTGAAACTTACGCTAGAAGTACAACATTCAAATGTTTCGATTGTTATGGAATTCCATGACATTAATATTTTTATGCCTCGATAGCAGGATAAAGAAGTTGTTCTGGAAAAGAGTATTAAGTAATGGATTTGCCTTTGAGAAAAGACATACATTTCTTTCTGCGTAATGTTGAGGTAGAAGCAGAAAATTACCTAATGTTTATGTTGGCAGCATTTCGGTATTGTGATATATGATTAATTAAACGGGACTTACGCAAATATCAGTTGATGTCATGTTATAATATGATTCCAGAGGACGGGTTTAAATTGTCACCTACTTGGAATCCGATAATTGACAAGCGCAAACCGCGGTGTTTGTCTTTGATACTGTTAGTGTGTAGTTAATGGCAGTTAATGTACTAAAGACGCTCATAGTAATAAATTGTGGGTGGACGAAGAACCACTGACTAGCTTACTCAGATGACGACCAGGCGTCGGTCTACTCGCCACCACGGTAAATGCAACCTGGCCGAAACTTCCAGCGATAAAGGTAGATGATAGTCTAAATCTAGTAGTATTATAATGCAACTTGAGACCTTGAAATGTTATAGTAGATAATCAAGAAACGAACAGATCACAGAAGAAATGGTATCTATCTAATTTAAATTATGAGGAAGGAAAAATATCGCGCAACCTTTCCGAACCGACGAAATTAATGCTAAAATGTGCCAGTGATCCATTAATTTTAAACATAATACAAGCTATGCCCACTCCGTCATAGACGCCAAGGTTTTGTTATGTAGATCCATATCATTTGTTATTGTCAATTATAATGATGAACTTCACTTTGACGGTACAATAGCCCATATTCCAAGCAAAACTAATCCTTATTCCTTTGACCTAAGCCATTTGTATTTACATTCACATTTAAATATTTTATGACAAGTCTTGAAAAATAACACGACACTTACAGACTCAACGTTCTTGTGGACTGTTAAATAATATGTTTTATTTTTTAAACACTGCTAAATCTATAATCTATCTTGCACATTCTTCTGTTGTTAAAACTATGACTAAGCGTTTCCAGTGGTTATTTGGACTAACACAAGAAAGAATTCTGTTTTGGTATCGATAATCGATAGTGGAACAGGATAGCGAGATTTATGTCTTCAGGTATGACCGGTTGTCGGCGAAAATGCAACATAGGTAAAGAAAACCTACAAATCCTACACAAAATTGTTAAACAAGCGGTCGTTTACACTGGTAAATTATTTGACTAAGTTATAACTAATTTTATTTGGCGGTATTATAAGGTATAATTTTATTTCTATTTTAAAATCAGTTAAAAGGTATTTAAATATACTTTGTTGTGGTACATTTCTGAAACTTGAAATATTTCTAACCTCGATTGTTTAATTAAAATTGCAATATTACATTGGAATCAATAGAAACAGAAATGTCATAGATTTTAATTAGCATTGCTTCTGCTAGCATTCATTCCAAATCAATATGAAAGGGGTAGTTGTCAGGAAAAGAGAATGAACTTTGAAAATGATAAAAGACTATCAATTAAACAAGACAATCATAAATGAAATGTTTCCTGTCCCTCCATGTTATAACAGAGTAGACAAGCGTTTTCAAGCAGTTTAGAAGCTGTTCTTCCTCTGCTAGTCGGCCTATACATCTGCTAGTGTTCAAGTTCCAAAAGACCATGTTAAAAATTCGTAAGTTCATTCGTTTCCCTTAATCAATCATCATATGCCTCAATTTTCAAAACTGTTAAAATGTATAGGGGTTTCACTTGTCTCTTTCTCAAAATTCTCCTCAAAAAGATGCTTTGGTGTTCTCGGCTGGTAGTGGAGGCTATATGCCAGTCTTGTTCTAAAACGCATCAGTAGTTTATTGTTTGCGAAGCTAGTTATCAGTATATTGCCCAATATCTGTTGCAGCCCATATTGCTATCGACCGACGTCCCACATTGATTGACCCAAAACCTACGCCACTTGACGATAACTGTGACAAAATGTTTACTACGACCATCGCTGGCTAGATTACGAGGCCTAGTTCTGTGATGTAACCATTACGAGCGGCAATAATCAAAATATTGTTCAAACCGTTTTAAAAAGAAAGCTGATTCGATATGCATTAGTTTATTGACGAAACCAAAAACTCGTTTAAAATACTAAATAAGAATATTTATAACATTTCTACACTGAAATGTGTTGAGAATTCTCGAATCGATATCGACGTGTATGTATGTGTACGCCAAAAATATGCATTTCTACTTATTTTGAAGCTTTTGAATGTATTACTCTCATATATATTTATGTGTATTATTCTAATATATATGTGTATTATTGTCAGACGTGAAAAAATCGTGATCGAGATCTGGGAAAATTTCTGACACATTTAAAAATGACGTTCAAAAAAAATTTTCCCATGCGAATTTTGTTTTAAAGGATTTATTTGTCATTCGTTCCACTGGTTTTAAAATGTATTCTATATTATTCAGTTGACATTTAAAATCTAGGAAAAGACAATCTGACGATACCTTAAAGGAGTTAACAAAGTAATTGCGAACATTTCTGTTGTACACTTCACCGCGACACCATCATTGTTCAAGCGTTACTTAAAATAACTAAACTGTACAGTAACATGTGTAGTTAAATTCAAAATGCGTGCAAACCTTTCGGAAAAGTCTTGTATTCCTTAAACAATGGTAGACCTGGGGCCACGTGTAGGGTTGTCGATATTTGACTGGGTTAGTCATCAATTTATATGACGAAAATTTTGGGAACTGGAATAGTAGGTCTGTCTTTTTCAGAATCGATGACATATATGTCTTATATCAGATGAGAAGTCTATATAAACAACTTAAGAATACAGACATTAAGTCTTTATTGTTTCTGCGTAAAAGCGGCAAGACATGCATATATCTTTTATTGCGTATAAAAAAAATATGAAGTAAAATATTTGCTAATATAAAACTGAAGAAGACTTACCCTGTTTAGCACCGTTCTATCACACAGACATGAATATTGTATTATAGTATCACATATTTAAAACTTAACCTCGCATAATGTATACATAATTATACTGATTTTCGTGAACAGAATATATTCAAGGGGTCGTCAACCCTACGTACTGATTGCGGATCAAGCGACTGCGCAGAACGGAAGTCGATTGTTAAATTTATCATTTCGTACGATTTCTGTATTGTTATACATAGTAAGTCATAATTGGAGTCTCGTGGGTTCGTTTGGTTTTGTTGTTTTTAAATTCAAACTACAGCTTTAACGTTGTAAATTACAATGGTTGGAATTATGTTACTTTTTGCGAAAACGATTATTTGTTAAAAACGCAAAGTGCTCGTGAAATCTAGATATGTAATTTAATAAGATTATTAAATATTACCTACACTAACAGATACTAATTAAAAAAATCCATCACAGGTACACTCGTACTAAAATATGTTTATATGTAAATAGGTACATAGTGATTTCAATCAATGTTAGAAAAAAATAACAAAGGCAATTTTTTGAAAAGCACTGCAAATGACGTGACACAGTCTGATTTCTAATAGTAGGAGGAGTTCGTGTGCGAAGATAGCTAGTGTAGCACGTGTGCCCTCCACCTACTTCCAGTATGCCAGCCCAAAAAGTGCAACCTCTTTTAACATTATCAATTTTAAAAAATTACTAAAAAATACTTTACATTAATAAATATTAATCCTCTTAAAAAAGTCGGTTATAAAATTCCATCAACGATTCTAAACTTTCGCATGACATGGCATTACAATTTATTTACAGCGAAATTATCAAAACCCTTTATTAAATCCGTATAAACGTCAAATTATATTTTGGTTGAAATCGATTTTAACTACCCTTAAGTGTAAGCTTGAATAAAAATAGCTGCAAGTGGAGCCATTTAGATCTCTATTAGCTAGATTAGAGAGCTATTTTTTAGTATTTAGAACTATAGCGAGACTGTCGTAACCCAATCTTTCTTAAACTGTGTAACTTTGTAATGTCGCTAAAGACTAGTTTTATTAACTTAACTTTCGCATTCTAATCGGTGAATAATCGTGTCAAGGATAAAATTTTCATAAAAAAATTTTTAAACAAAAATTAAAAAGAAACGTTAAGGATTCATAGCCTCTAAGGGGCAAAAAGTAATCAAAACTATAAATTACCCCGGGGCCGAAGCCGGCACGTACCACAACAATCATCTGTAATTTGGAGCAATAACTTTGAATCAATAATAAAATAAATTGCTCTTACCTGCCCTCCAAGTTGCTCACCATTAAAATTTCTGATAACAACTTTTTAATGTCCTTTATACAAGAAAAATTAGACAAATATAAATAGTGAATTATATAAAAATATTATCATTATAGCATTAGACTATTTTTAAGTGACGTAGAAGGCTGGTATAAACTTAAGTGAGGCGTACTTAATTCATATGCGATACCTATTTTAAGTCGATTAATACAACTTAGTTTTCTCATATTGCTCTCAACACAGCGAACGAGAAGTTTAAATAATCTCTTTGCTACGATGTTATAAAAGTAATAAAAGGCGGGTCTGCTAAAAGGAATTGAAAGAAAACAAGATGGCGGCTGACCATAAAACAATCTCACGCGCAGCCATAAACAACAAAGTACGACCATATTAATTTGACAGTAACCCTGTAACTAAGATAGTCGGCGAAATATCACGCGAGCTTTAACCGAGCGAGTTGCCCTCACAAGGCAGTGTTCGAAGAATATATGAAATATTAAGTAGGTAGGTACCTGCATCCTTATAAAGATGCCGAGCCAGTTTGTTGGCTTTTTCTCGGGTTATTTTTCCATAAGTTTTATTTTATATTATCTACTTTTATTTTAAAACAAGGACCTAACACAATTTGTATTTACTTACATCATTTAAGAATCCCACAGCTACAAAATACCACTTCTAACCATTAGCAGAGTTGATTGAATATGGTCATAAACAGCACCTATAGTTTTATTTCGAGAGCATTTGCCATTATTTTTTCATCTATCAGAAACTTTATGAATAGCTCTCGTATTCCACGTTCGAATTTGAAATTATCGGCATGTCTAAGCCTACCATAAAAGATTAAGAATCTGTTTTCCGTGCTCAAATAGAATCGATTCAGACACCCCTAGAATTGATATTGAGAAAAAAAGGACTACACAGTTCAATCATTCTCAACTCTTGAATGAGGCTTACGTAGTATCAAATTAATCTATTTCAGTTGAGCAATGACAATACTTTACACTTCAGTCGGCCATCTAGTCGATTGGTTAGTGCCTCGGCCTACTTAGCCAGACATCCCAACGCCCTGGGTTCCAATCCACGGGCAGACATATGTATGATGAGAACGAATTAATTTTTGTACTCGAGTCAATGGATGTAACATAATATATATATTTAATGATGCTGAATTTGGGGAGGTGATAAGTTTGATTGTGAGCGTGAGAAATATAATATGATTAATATTGTATTTGCAGAGCTTTGGATTTTAACATTCAAAATATGCAACTGCCGAAATTATTTTCTAAGGATATTCTTAACATTGTCTGCCTGAACGCCTCTGGAATTAAAATCCTCATATCAAATGGTAATTGACGGTACACTTAAACCTTGACCACATTTTGTTGATCCATCTTCTTTTGATTTTGAACCATTTTCTATATGTTGGCAATGATTAAAGCAATCCTGATTTTATCCACTCATATTCTGAATATAATCTCATGCTTAGTCCGGACTATCCAAATAGAAATGTGCAAAATCTGCCTCATCTGCCAAAATTAAAATGTCGACTTTTTGTTCGTCATTATATAATGTCTAAGATACAGCAACTTGCAGAGTTAAATTTATTCTCTTCTTTTTTCCTCTAAAATTTCGAATTAAGAACGCGATTCCATCTTGTACTTTCTAAATATCTGCTTTCAATTGAGTCTACAGCGTACAGCAGGAAATGAACAGTTTGAACCATGCCATTTTGCATGTCTTCTTCCGTATTAACTCCAAATAATTGAATATACTCCTAACCCGTCGTATTATGTGGTTAACATTATAAGGGAAAGATTTTTTCCATTGACTGGTATATATATATGGTATACATAGTTAATATGGACAAGTAAGGGCCTGTTCTGGCAACATGGCGGCTGGATGACGACGTTTCGCAGTTGGCAGCGGCCGCCCTGAGCCGCCCAACGCAGATTTGGCATCCAAATACGTTTCACCATCTAGTTAGAAAGGATTTATAATGCTCCCTTGGCTTAATACTAGAATCAATTTGTGTTAAGGAAATGGTAACGAAACGTAATATTTTGCTACGATGAGTTTTAATGGACGACATCTATATTGGATTGTTTATTTATATTTGCACACGAAAAATTTCAAGATAAGATCAGCTTACTTGGCGAGAAAATATCCAGAACCTGGAACTCTTATCATTATTTAGTATACGATAGTTACCCGAATTTCGTATCGGACTCGCTTTTTTATGAGGAATTAATAATACAGTAATTTACAAGTAGCACTCTTGACACGTTTCCTCACGAACTAAAAACTTTTATAGACCTAAAATTACTAATTTTAAGTCTCGGAACTTTGTGATAAAAAAGTATTAAAAATATGATTAAAAGATTTATAGAAAAGGCAACAAATTAAAACATACATATAAATGTCATTCATATTTAAAACAGTTGACTATCATGTATTCAAAAACAATATTATTACTGCTATTAATATATTATTACTGCTATTCTCACATTAAAAACCAAAAACCAATGGAATGTTGTAATAAAATCGCCTTTGGGGCAATAGTTTTTTACTTTTCCTTGTGGTATATTTATCTACACAACCTGTTCATCGTATATCATAAACAGTTGGGTCACCAATATATTTATAAATTCTTCTAAACACAGTGTTCCAAAATAGCAGATTTCTTTGCCGTCTGAGACAATGAATATCTAGTAAATTCGTTAGAGCTGGCGTAGATTTTATGGCTTTGAAAATAAGGTTTATAATATCTTAAAGCGGCATCAAAAGGCAGATTAAAATGGAATTAGAAAGAGCCTTCAACTCTAATTAACTGAAACTCAAAAAAATAATCCTATAAAAAGTCTCGCATGTCATTAGACCCCTGCATCGCTATCTAGGAATCTAATAGCAATTATTAACCTTCCTTCTTTGAAGCTAGGGTCGGTTTTGTGTGGGTAATCCGTTTACCCCCACGAAGAGAAAGCGTTCTTTTTTCAGATGTTTTTTGCTGTCCCTACCTGCGGCCGGGACAAAAAGCGGTGCAGACATGCTCGCAGATGATCTTGCATTCGACTCATGTTTTGTACCTCCCTTCGTATAGAATTTCTAACCATAGGCTTTTGTACAGGACTTTAATAGCAAACTTACATAGTCCTATATTTCTAGTCCCGAATTTTTGGGTTAAAGTTTTAAAAGTAAAACGATACGGAATTTAAATTCTTATGATAAGAATCTTGCTTGTATTTAATTACTAAACATTTTTTATAATTCTAATGTACAGTTTTCGTGATGGAATTTATTTTTAATATTCATTCAGTAATATCAGAAGATTTTCTGGAACTAGGTATTATATATTTTGTACAACACAAGTGTTTATTCTGAGTGATCTCCTCTTTCGTTTTCTATTATAGATAAAAACTTTTACATTTAAAGTTCATCTCAGGAAACGAACAGAATAATCCTCCAGTACGATTTCAATCACAAATATCCTAGACAGAAGAAAATAACAACTTTTTACGAATCATCTCGCGTCATCCGCTTCAAAGAAATTGCTCTGACGATGTGTTCTTATTAGACTAAAACATAATATGTCGTAATAGAACGTGATTAAGTTGAAACTAGTTTATTCAGAGCATTGTAACCCGTTAAGCGAGTTTGGAGCATCATTGTTTCGGTTTTTGTATGTGTATCTATGATTGCAGTCAGCCCACCCGGATGAGTGCAATCAATTGATTACATTTACGACTGTAAGGAGTACTGTGTAAGTAGGAATTTTCGATGTGCTGAAGATCCTAATAAACGATAGCTTGAACTTTTTTTCCAATTATTTGGCATGTTAACTAAGACCTTTAAGCCATATCTTAATTAATGTAGTTTTTATCTTTATTTATGGCCCCAGGATACTGGTGCAATTTAGCCCTTTGCCCCATGGAGTTTGTGGCGACTAATGGTAGGCTCCGCTATTTTGTTAATGACTTACAAGAACATTTTTGAAATGGAATGCAATGTGCGATTATGATAAAATGATACGAAAAATTGAAATGTTATGATAATGATTACGATGAAATGATAAGTAAATGAGAATGAAATCATAAAATGTTATTAAATAAAACTAAAAAAATCTTATGAATTATGTAATCCATATATTGCATGATTTAGCGCTCTTCTTTGTCATAAAACTACACCAATTTCATGACAAAAACAACACTACAACAAAATATATGAAATAAAATATACAGTACTCAACCGACCCCTCCATTACGCGCCAAAAACTCCTAGCTTGAACTTTTTTTTCAATTATTTTGGCCTGGTAACTTAGACCTTTAAGCCATATCTTCATTAATGTAGTAAAAACCATCTCGTTTCATCTACAGTGCCGCATGCGCTTGCGCTCTGTACAGCAGCTGAACACGCAGCGATGTATGCAAGAGTAAACGACGTAACCAAAATCAAAGCCTGAGAAAAATAACTAGTCCATATAGAGCCTTAAATAACCGAGATAATTAAAATAAATTGAATTTAGATTGAATTTTAAACGAGATTGTTTTGCTTCCATATATTCTTCGCCCCCGGAGCCAACAGAACAGGAAATTTATTTTCTAGTCCAAGATTGTCCGTGTTAGGGTATGATAGCGAAATTTCTTGACGGACACTTTCAAGAACGTGTTTATGTCAAAATAGATTTTGAGGTTATGTTTGTTAAAAATTATCCTTCGCAGATGTACGCGTAATTCCAATTCTTGTAAATAGTCGTCAAAACTAAGAAGAATGTTCCCTTTTGCTTCTCGAGAAGGTTGTCATAGAACGCAAACAATTATGGTAATGATCATAATCCCTTTACCTTCTATAAAAACTATTATTTTAAAATTATTATGTGAGTTAAGTGCTTCATATATTTCTTGCAAGTAGATATTATAAGTAAACTAAAATGCATGCATTTATAATTTAGTTTACTTTTTGGTCTAAATAAATGTCTTTTTATGATAAAAAGAAACACTGCATCGTATTTAGAATAAAGAGGGAAAGTATTGTATGACACTATGCTACATTACCAACTCACTTGTTTTATTTCATTATTCTAAAGCCAAAAAACCTGGGAAGACTAATTGGTGGCTTCCACATTTTAATGATGTTTACATAAAGTCTATAATTAAATCCCCTTGCCTGCTCTTCAAAGACAAAATCTATAATTTTATTAAAATCCAACTATCGACAAGATGAAGAGAATTGTCAATCCTAGTCGACATTTCATCCGGATTTTCATTATTCTAATAAGTATATAAAAATATACTAAAAAACTTACATATAAGTCAATTTTTTTTTTGTTTTGGGGTGGTGTTGTCCTTTGATAGAACGTGATTCTTGAATTAAATAATCTAATATTCTTATAGTGGACTAAGGAACGATTTTTCAAAAAGACTCATAATAGATATTTTTTAAATTAACGATCACCAAAATTGATAGTTACACTATAGAAAATATGTCAAATGAAACGTCAAACTTATTTACTCGTCAAATAAAGAGACGAGTAAAAAATTATCTACTTTATCGGGAACCATAATAATAATATATAGAAATACGACATCTGCAAAGATAGCATGCAATTGACGATCTCAGATGATATAAACATTACATGTTACCGGTAACACGTTACGTCAGATGTTCAGTAGTCTTATAGAATGTGACCAGAGTGAAAAAGTTACGGTCAAGCAAAAACTAGAATCGTCATCCATTAACCGGTGCGCGGGCGCCGCTGTTTCCGGGACGGGTCTACTGGACCCTTTGCGTGCAACTACCCATCACACGCAAGGTATCATATACAGTCTTAAAACCCTACAACTTGTGATGTTTAACGTCAAATAGGTCTTCGTCAAATTGTAAAATTCATTGTATTTTACACAATGGATTTTACAAACTCAGTACAGCGTATTAAGGCAAGTTTGTTTGAATTCAAAATATTTTTTTATAATCATTATTATTATTACCCACGTGGTGGCAGAACATAGCTCTATCATCTATTATTATGGATAACTTTATTTGAATTAACATTTGTATATTATGTATTGTTGAAACTTATGATACTAACCATTAACTACAATGCAAAATTTGTTTGTACCTTCAATAAATTCATTAGGTATATTGAATTTAAAGGATACTATTTAGCATTTCGGTGACGCACTACTTTAGTAACACGAACCCACAAGCTTAGCATCTAATAATCTCACAACGCAGCTAAAGGATCGCTTCAAAAACAGAACATTCCTTTCCATTGTAGTTTTTTCTACAAATCAAAGGCTTTAAAAAGACAGTAACGATACAAAAGATTTAGAAATATTCAGTTGTCCGTTTGTTCAGGACCAAATTCGATGGGACACGTCCGTGCCGCGAATAAATACGTTAGGGTTGCAACCATAAACAAAAAATTAAATATGCTTAAAGACAATTCAGAGTTTTAGACCGAATAAAACTGGACTGGACTCAAATGACCGATGGAGTTACTTGCAGAGTTGGTCCACCAAAGGAAATGTCTCTCGGTCCCTATCAGCAGCTTCCTTCACACTAATGTTGCCATAACCCATGATGAAGAACGTTTGCCGTCAAAAATTAGATTCTTTGCATTATTACCTCAATTTATACCAACAATACACCTGCTATACTTTCATTACAGAATGCAGCAACCCTAACATAAAATCTCCCTTTTGACCTGATTTTATTTGGACCTTATTCGCTCGTACTAAAGTTTATATTTAAACTAACTTGACTATCGGTCTGAACTAATCCTTTTTAAGGCCTGGCCGCTCGGAAGGCCGACTTAGTCCAATTCAATTACTGATGGATTTCTTTGAATACGGCTAAAGGTAGATTGGAAAAGGCGCACCTACTTGGGAAACGTGTCTCATGTCCCTTGTCTGTCTTATAGGGGTTTACTTCACGACGCGGATTTTGGCTTTTATTATAAGTGAACAAGACGGTAAAATCTCCAAACATCGAACAAGAAAACTTTAGAAACCTAATTACGTTATCCGCGTTACTAATATTAATATTAGAGTTTACCTTAAATTAGTACATATTAAATTGTTGTGAGATGCGGTAACCCATTTCAATAGGGTTTCGCTATGTGTGTGTGTGTGTGTGTGTGTGCATGTGTGTGTGATTTCATTTGTTCAATGAGCCACTCGTGACTAAACTACGGGTGCCATGTGATAACTGATCTTTGAAGTCGTAGTGTTAAGAGAGTCTTAAAAAAACTGAATAGTTCCAAAACACAAATTGTGATAAGCGCGTGTAATCAAATTATTCTACAGTCTATACAGATCCACGTATGACACTAAAAAGTTTGATGGATTCGCCAGTTGTATATATCAGTTTCCTCTGTTCATATTTTGCTAAATTACTAATTATTTATCTCATAAGTCTTATGTAAAACCTTAACTTATCAAAAGTAACTAATGTGTTCTAAAAAGTCATCCAACTAATGTGTAAGAAAATAGTAGTCTCAAAAATTTAACTTTTTAATTGCATATCTTATACTCCAGGGATAAGGCACAAAACGAGGAGGGATTGACCTTATTAAATCCCCTACCGAGGGGTAGGGTATTGAAAGCTCCCGAGATAGTTCTAATCAAAACGCCTACATGAACCATAGTTTTTCTAAAGTGGAACGTATTTTAATAACCATAAGTCATATTTTAACGCAAAGATGTTGTTTCGTTGTGTCGTGACGAACAATCTATTATTCAGTTACCTGCGATGTGCACTATATAAATGAACAACGGAAGAGTTAATTACTAAATAGTGTAATTTAAGATTATTTTCATCAAAAACTTAATTTTTAAATGTTTATTCACATCGCCTTACTATTACAAGTTTAAACCAATAACCATCTGGTCGAGTGATCAGTACCCCTGTCTACTTAACCAGAGGTCTCGGGTTCGAATCCATTAGGGACAGATATTTGAATGATAAGTACGGAGGTTTGTAATGTTCAATATTTTTAAACACATATTCTATCTATATTTTAGTATCCATAACACAAGCTCAGTTTAATGCTTAATTATATATATATATATATATATATATATATATATATATATATATATATATATATATATATATATATATATATATGCTGTGAGTCTAGAAATATAATTATTATAAGCATACAACAACAAAATTAAAAAAACTTACTTAAAATTTGAAATTCGAACTGGTTCCGTTTCGGCCCGTCCCATTGTTTTAGGTTTCATATTTTATGCAACAGAACAGATGCGTCACGATCTTTGAGCCATAAACTGAACGCACCCTGCTGTTACCATTATAGGGGGATCCGTCGCGCCTCCCTGGATCTTTTATTTCTGTTCGTGCTAAAAGTGCTTGTAAAGAGAAGGAGGGTTCTAATTACACCGGTGGTCGTTTGAGGGGAGCACACATTGGCGCCATCAGTTCGATATTGATCTTTGGTTGGACTCCCCCGAGTCTTGAGCCTGCTTTTGGAATTAGTACTAGGAATTTATGTCGGAGGCTTATTGCCGAGGGTCTCAAGTTACTAACTAACCCAAACTTTGTTTGGGGACGCTTTGTAAGGTGATTCTGTTACAAATCGCAAGTTTGTTGATTTGTAGTTTGGAATTTCAAATGCAGTCCTGCTTTATGGGGATATCTTGTAGACTCTTAAAAACTTGTACCACGTTGCACGCATAGAGCTTGGCTTTTTTTATAAACTTCAGAATGGTTTGAACTCTATCTACTGTCTATATAGCATTTGAATATCGAACGGTGCGTTGGAACACTCCGACTATCCGGTTATCATTATCACGTTTGAAAATAGAACGCACGCGAAGCAGGCAACCGAGTAATCGGGCAAAAGCTTTTATATGGCTCACCAGCATAACTAGAGCCTTCGTTTTATATGCCTATTTCCCTGGTCGGGTGATTTTACGACCGGTTGCACGGGGGGGAAAGGCTCTTCTTGTTTTGGTATCGGTTTAAAGGCCCCAAGGCACGAGCCCACATGTGTTCGAAGCCCGAACAGATAAGCGACGGCATCCCCACTCGAGAACTTGTTTAGCCGAGCGATAACTTCGTATTGTCTGAGGGGATGGCTCCAGTTAGTTTCATCGTAAAAACTGCTATCTTGTGAAATGTGGATGTGAAATTTGTAATTTCATTTCGCTTCAAAGACAATTTTCCGGCTATAAATACGATAAAATCTCGATTATAAAATAATAAAAAAATACCTATCATCTCGAATCAGATTGCTTTCAAATCACTGTCTAAAGATTGCCCCAACTAAATTTTATTAATATATTCAATCACAAGGACAATGTTATTTGGTGTAAAAACTTAGTTCTATCGCTACTTCCAACAGGGCTTCGGACAAAAACCGGGCTGACAAGCGGCACCCTTGTTTATTCTGCAGATTACGACGACTTTGCATAACGTCGCCATATCGCTCGACCAGAAAAAAATTGATGTATTTTCGTGGGCTTCGCTCGGAATTGAATAATTTAACCTTGTTTTTACTGTTGTTTTTTCTTCATACTGGACCGGGACTTGACCATAAATGAATATCGTAACAGATTCCAATTTCAAAAATCTGCATTTTATATCGAAAAATTTGCTGTGTCTTCAACAGCTAAAACTTGTCTTCAACACCAATGTTGTAGAAATATCAATTACATCATGTGGTCCAAAAATATTTTTTCTTACAACTAATGATATTTTTCTATATTACATACATTTTGCTCAAAAAGACGAGAAGTTTAGCGATAACAACACATGTGACTATCCATAACTTTAAAGGAAGCGCGAAACCTAGTATTGTTCGAGCCGCCATTTTGTAATTCTACATCGCGTCAAAACAGCCGCAGGCCATAAGTTCAGATTAAGATCTAATGGTGAAGATAGGCTCATATACAGGCTGGGTGGTTCCCGGGGGAAGGGTAAGGGTAGTGTCATTATGGCCAACGGGCAGGTGAAACAGAACGTTCATAGAGATTACAGCCAATTTTGTAATCTCACTTCCAATGTTTGGACGAAACTTACTGATAATTTGGACGCACAAATATTACAATAAATTTTAAATCAATGGATCTGTCTACTTCTTGTAACATTAAAAAGACTTAAGTTGTCGCGCATATTTTTTAAATATTCTTATTTTAAATTTGACAAGTTATTTTACAAATGCTATAATTGAAACAACGTAATCTCTGTAGTTACAAAAGCTTAAGCTATGCAGATGTAGTTATCACTCATAAATGTAAATACTTTGTTAAAATAGAATCCTTTCATAAAAGTTTTGTGTATTGACTCTGGATCAACAAACAAACCGTTTTACATGTACTTCAGAAAACACATTTCTAGAGACAGATAATAGAACATACCTACCACAGTGTCACAGAGACTAGGGTCCAATCCGTTGTGCACGTACTAAATTTAATTAAATTTATTCGCATCTCTTTCATTTCAATTCCATGAGAAGGGATAGAATGACGTTTAGGAACGTCAACTTGTTAACACTTGGCGATCCGTACACTTTTGACTTATTTTAATTGGTATGTTTTATGATGCGCGTTAAAATAATGTAAAAATCCTTAAGAGTCGCCATTTCTGAAACGTCAAAGACTACACCTGTCATTTTTTATTTGGTTGTATTGGACTCAAAAAGTAAAAATTTAATTTAGTTCATGCAGAGCGGAATCGGGGGCTTTGTATTTTTTTTTGTTCCTGCAAGAAACGTACTATGTTTAATTATTTAAAGAAGTTTTCAATTATCATGCGCGGAATCAGAATAATACCTACTTTATACATTCTGCGTGATCTTCTGCGTCGACTTTATTTTGAATGCCATCTGTTTGCAAGACCTTTATGAGATCTTTAATTTAAACAAAAGAGTCATGTGTTGCTTACTTCCTTTTTCGTAAAAATCGTAAAATAGTAAAGATTTTTACGATTTAGTTACTAGCTACCAATATTGCCATTTTATTATGAAGATATGTCAATAATTAAATACGATCGGTTGGACCAATATTAAAAAAAATATCCAAACTAGAACAAAGTATATTCTGAAGCGACCTCTCTCTCTTTTGTATTTGCGATATATATTACTATAGTATAATGTTGAGTAATCTTCGCCGTTAGTTTTTGTATTTTATTTATGCGTATGCAAGTGCTCTTTATCACAAATCATTCTCAAATCGATAGAGTAGCAAATAGAGTTCCTAATATTAAATTTTACTTAGTATTTTCTGCTTGACGCAAGGATGTCCGTTTCTAAAAGGACCTTAAATAGGGCGGCGTGCGCGGAACGCGACTGCATTCATTGCATTGTAGTAGCAGGTAGACCAGCAAAGGTTTTGTGCGAACAGATCTTTGAACTTACGAATTCTTGGCATGTGTTTGCGAACAGATTTATGCTCAGCCGAATATATTCTTTGCAAAGCTATTAATGTTTGTGGACTTCGGAATTATGTTCTATTGTTGTGTCCCCAATACACACATCTATGCCTGTGACCTGATTTAATTTGAACATGTTCAATGCAAAATAAATTGGTTTCTAGTTATTTATTACTTACACATGTCGAACGCTATATCGAAATCTATGGAGCGGTTTATAATTCAAACCAATTTCTTAGAAGTTTTTACATTAATTAAAAACAAGATTCACGAATGAAAAGCAGGGAAAGGTATACGGTAATATACTTTTTGGAATGCAAATATATTCAAAAAATTTATAGATGGTCGGTATTTAGGTAGGTAGAAGCATTTGAAAAACTAAACATAAGATAAATATAAATATTTATTAATAAATCATCAATAAAATAAAACATAAAGGTTTTTTCTTTGATATGCAACCTATTTTGGTTGCAACAACCTAAAAATGCAGTAGACTAGTGGCGTAAGTGCTCGCACTTCCTGCTCTGTGGTTTTCCGTTTAAATGAGGTTATTTTAGATCAGTTTTATGTTTTCATTGCTAATTCCCATCGTTGAACATTAGAACAACGTACACAAGATAAACCGCCGTGATATATGAGGAAAAATTAATTTAATTATTCCTATTTTTAATTAATTGCATTAATTGACAGGAAAATTTGAAAATTCTAGGGCATGATTTACGTTTTATTTCCTAAAATACAGGGTCCATCTAAATGGACTAATTTTGTAGTGTTATCTTCCTACTAAGTGTAAATAACTTTTTCGGGGCTATAGAAAGTACCTTAAAAAATACGCTTACTCTTTTTTGACTGAAATAAAAGTGCTTACGTTGGTATTTTTCAATATGAGTCATCGTGACGTGGCTGAATCTTTTGAAGGATTTGTATAGACGTCCCAAAAATAAGGCATTTCAGAACAACTCATTAATTCATTCCGGCATTAATAAAAATGTCAAGTTAGAAAACTTAGATAAATTGTTAGTTCGAACGTCTCTGCTACCTGGATGTAGGAATTACACGACGTTCAAGTAGCACTAATTAGTACTCAAAATAGCCTTTATTTGTATAAGCAAAAGGTTCTTGTTACTTTTAAAGGTTAGGGGTCCCGGGTTCGTGTGCTTTTATGATAAGTACAAATTTTAGTTTGGCAGTAGGACGTTTATAAGCCTTTTATGTGTATAATAAACCATATTCTATCTATGTATCTAGTATTATACATCATAGGAACTTCTATTGTACACATAAATATAATATGATCTATCTACATCTATCTCATGAAAGTTCAACGTATATTTATATACGGAATTAACTCGGTTCATGTAAGTGTGTCCCCTAAGTCCAGAAAACGTGTCCCGTGCGGGGGCATAATCACCGACGGCCGTGGCCCAACATAAAGCGGATAATCCAAAGTTCGAATCCCGCGCAGGCACGTACGACCTCCAGGCACGTCCCGGTGTTTGCTCTTCTCATTCGCTTGATTAGAAACCGAGTTTTTGTCCTTTCCTCTATTAAAGTAACTAGTTCGTGACGTGGGAATAAAAATAAAGCTAAGATTTCTTTTATATTAAAAGTAAATCGTTCCTATCACAAATAAGAAAAAGAAAACTATCGTTACGTATAAATAACCCGTTGTGTAAGCTTAGTCTTTGGTATTTAAATATAAATTTTGACGAAATTTTTGTGTAACAACAATATATTTAAAATAAAGGTAAAAAACGTAAGGTCTATAATGGTATAAAACGTAACATCAATTAATATCAACAATATATAACCAACACAATTCTACACCTATAGAATAAATATGCAGAAAACGTTGAAACTACAATATGTTAGCATTATTCCTTATTCAAAATTCCAACTAACTGGGCGCAAAACAAATGAGAAACGTCAGAACCACATCCTAAGCTCACAAAAAGTTGCCTCGCGGCATCCTCTACTCCGCTCTTCATTGTCTCTGGGTTCGACTTGCACAGATTAAAAACCACCCCAGCTTTAGCTGTTATAATTTAAAATAAACTGTGCGCGTCGAATCGGCCAACTAAAGTGTACCCTTCCGCTGCGTACGGAGATTTACTGTTACTGCATCACCAATTACTAGGGAACTCGCAATCCTGTCGAATGTTCTCTGAGGGGGAACTATGTGGAATATTTTCAGATCTAAGTATAATGGACATGTTTTATAACACACCCCCTCCGCATTAAGGCGGAGGTATAAAACGCGTAATAGAATTCCCGCGTTGACGAGAGCCACCCTGCTCCTCTTACTGCCCATCTAATGATGTTAGCGGCGCGCGTGCGCCGTGCAATCTTCACGAATTACTGCGCCCGCCCGTATCAGGTCTATGTGTGTTATTCTATATTGTTGTTTTAAAGACTTATATCCCAATTGGGCTGTCAATATCTCACATTAATGGTAGTCAGCAATCTCGCAAACACAATCCAAATGGCCGTCCAAAAAATATTAATAACGAAATGAAATAGAAAAAAACATAATTAAAATAAACAATACAAAATCTTTTGAATGTTTCCATGGTACTGAGGACTAAAGGCTACTGGAATGTTTGTCACACCTGTCGATAAAGCAGCATAACTATTGAAATTGTTCTATTTCTTGAGAACATTTTTCTGAATTTCGAATAAATTAATACCTACTTTATTGTTAAGTGTTTTGAATGGAGATAGATTCACTTCAGATTCAAAGAAGAAAATGGGGCATACAAAACTATCTTTTGCATATAAGCCTTTCGCTATATTTTTCTAGCGAATGTCCGAGCAGTAGGTCGGGGTGGCGCCACCGCTCCCTCATTGTTATCCAATTACGACCTCCCGCGCGATAATACGCCGCGAATTCAAATTAGGCGGGGAGAGCGGTCGCCGACCCCGCTGATCAATCGCTCGCTGGTTGCTGGACCGCGCCCGAACACGCATCGAATCGACGTGCGATCGAGTTGCAGGCGAGAATCGTGTTGGCCATACGAGTCCGTATTAACATTTTACCAAATCGTTAATTCTTATTCGGCCGGTTTTTCGCTGACTGTATAAAAGAGAATAGCGTTCTAAATTTAAATAAATTGGTGTCAAAGTAGACTGATTTTGTAATAATAATGTGATATTAAATAATTTTGATTTCACTTTTTAAATTTTAAATGTAATGTTGACAAAATTCTGATGGCACTAGCCATGAAATCCAGTCTATACTTACATTATAAAGAGGTAGTTTGTAAGGTTGTAGATGTTTGTGAGAGAGCGGAAGCATATGTTTTAATTAAAAAAAACTCTTAAAATACAATATATAGGCATAAGCTTAGTCAACCAACCATGTGACATATAAATAAATCGTATGATGACAAGATTCTCAGACGGTTATTCGAGGATTGTTAAGTCTATCGTACTAGTGATTTCTTCAAAATATATTAAGACTGTTTAACACTACAGAGAACCGGGTCCTCAAATCGGACAAGCAAACATAAAACAAGAAAATCGAGTTCGATCGTTGAAGACTATTTCGTCCGGAACACTTCAACGTCTAAACTCGACTGTTTATGCAACTATAGAGCAAAGCATGCATATAATATACAAATAAGAAGTGTCTAGGGGTGGAACTGGAGGGACGCGTAATAGTTTTTGGTTTACAAAGACTCCGTTTAAAACCATTGAGTTGCCTACGCAGTTTTATACTCAATTGTTTGAAAATGCCAAACAAGTTTCTTGATAGTAAAGAATCAATAGAATATTCTACATACGTGTAGAACCCAGAATGATGAGGCCTAGTCATTTTTTCCCGTGAGCACATCTTGACACTACCGTTGTGGTTGGCGTCCAGGAATCGATTGCTGTAGTGACACCAACTGTATTGGTTTATATAGAAAAAAAATAAGTTAGAAATTGATATTTTTGTTTTCACACGAATCTGGTGGTGTGAACGCTCTGATTTCAATTACGAAATCAAGGCATATTTTGCCATGATTGTGTTCCAGTGTAAATGGAATTTGTTATCCTGACTTTCTCCGTGCTTCGGAATGCCCGTTAAGCTGTTCATCCCGGTAATCACGTCAACCACTCTCACCCATCAAGCCGCCTTGAGCTAGGTGGTGGTGTTACTGCTTAAACTCCTGATTTATTTCTCCCATATAGGAAGGTCTATATACAGAAGTAGTAAGTATATCGTTGCAGATGATGGTGATGAAGAGACAGACAGTGTAGTATCCTCTAGCTTTGTTTACCTACCGCAATAAGATACCTTTTAGAATTAAAATTACATCTTTTCAAATTCGTTCCAACAAACTCAATGAAATTCCAAATTCAAAATTGTGATTTTTTTAATAATCTTTTCTATATCTTGAAAGCCCAATGTAATCGTCGGCCATTGCCGTAGAACGATCGCTCTGCTCGCTCAGCTCTCGCTTTTTTGGTATATCAAAATTTTAACCTCTTCTTCTTTACTATCATTTTACCACTACATAGGTAGCCTAACCACCCTGATCAGGGTATCGAATAATTATTAAATGTAATTTTAATACTTGATTATGTAACTTATCAGTTGAAACTTTGTTTCTTTTGAGTTATTATTATAATTTCTTGCTTCTATGAAATATTTCATAGATACAGCTTAGCTTGGATAGTGTGCAAATCTTACATAATATCCATTCCACAAATATACCATTCTACCAATTCATCTCATGAGCATTTTCTAAAAACCTTGGTCACCCTGCAGTCCTGTTCTAACGGGCCCTTGCGTTACGTAACGTAACCGATGAGCTCAGTTCCCACGTGATCACAGGATGTGGAATCATGGAAACATTGGAATCAGACCACGAACCACAACCTAATATCTATTTCAATTGGATTACTAAACTTTAATAATGACGGCACAACACGTTATGGACGTTACAATTTTTAAGATATACTTCGGGTAAACATTGGGAAGGTTGCTTTAACCAATCTCGTATGATAATTTCTACGTGTCATTGAAACTAATTTTGAGTTTCAACAACTGGACACACGTGTGGGGGTATTCACCAATTCAACACATGAGACCTTATGTACGCTGGTGCACTAAAACTTAAATAAGCGATTGTTGTTGTTTTTGACATTTCTACCATAAGATAAATGTCAAAATTGCTGGTTTTACGTGTTGGTGAACTCAGATTTAGTAACCTAACGCAAGTGTTCATCGACATTTAAAAAGGCCATGATTATTTAACCGTCGGGTTTTGACATTTCTTTCCTACGGTTTACCGTTTGACATTTATGTCAAAAACCAACGGTTCTATTATAATCGCATGTTTAAGTGTTGAACACTAGCCCGAAAGGATTAAAGGCATAATCTTAATTAGTTGGATTTAGTTATAACTTTCAACGGAAGAATTATTAATTAAAAATGTGGCAAGTTCGATCACATTGTGTGCTCGAATCGCTTTTAAACAATTTGAGAGCTGACGGTTTTCGACAGTTTTGGTATTGGTGTACGTTTGACGAAACTTGCATTCCTGTGATCTTTTTGGATAATTTTACTGCAATTATGTTTTGGATGATTGTATTCACAATATAAAAATACAGATTGTCTACTCCATGGTTTCTTCTTACATAAACTGGCCCTTCAAATAATACAAATCAGTAACACTTTTGATATAGAAGGCAGCTTAGTTGTGTGGTAAATTTGAATATTTTATAAGAAACCAAAATCGTGTCTGAAATTTGCGCAAGATTTGAACATGAAATGGCTTCCGGATAAATCTAAAAAACATAACCAATAATTTGCGAAGAAAACCTTATTGCTGCTTTATTTAATAGTTCCTTTTTTAGAAAGCGGTCAAGGTATCCGTAGTCTTTACCACAAAACATACACGCAAAGCGTTTTTGCAATATATTGATAAAGATGCCCGGTTCTTTTGTATAACAGGATTGGAATAGTACTCAATTCTCGAATATTACTTTAATAATAAAATATATTTAATAATTAGAACCTTAGACTCATATTAATGTTACAACGTTGCTTAAAGAGAAACATTGCTTCATTGACATCAAAGCATTTCTGAGTATGCAACTGCATCTTCAACTCGTTTTTAAACTCTATTCTCATGAGTCATAAAAATAAGATTTCAATGAAACTGCATATTGATACAGTCGATTCAACATTACAACAACAAATATCAGATAAAGCAAAGCCAACACTGACAAAACCATTGTGTTTGTTCAGGGAATATTTTGTAAGTGACACGTTCGCCGTACATGCGTGACATAGTTGATAGTACTAACGGCGTGTTTAATTCTTATTATTATTATTATTATTATTACATATATATATTAAATATTGCTCTCTTTCATAAAAGAGGTATTTTACCAAAACATGTGGGCTTTTGGCCAAGCGTGTTTGGGATATGTAGATATATATTGTTATGCTAGGATGGGTTTTGTATATATCCCTGTTTTTTCTGTTCTAATTCAGTAACTATGAGGTACCTGCGCCAGATAAACCTGTTCATTTCTTCAGTCCATTATTATTGTAATTTTGACGCGCTTTTTTGAACTGCCTGCTAGAAATTTTGAAGTAATTAAAAGAGGATTATTATGAGACATTAAAAGATTTGAACTAATTAATTTTTATAAATTAATAAAATTAATTAAAATTTTATTTTAATGAAAACATTAGTTAAAGTGGATTCAAAAGCTTGCATTATAAAAAAGTAATTTAAATTGTATAGTATCTGATTGGGTAACGTTAATTATGTATAAATTAATTGCAAAAGTTGATTTTCTTAAAAAAACAACAGTCGAACTACAATGCCAGCGAGCTAAATATTTATATTAAATCTGTAGTGACAGTAATTTCTATTCAAGAACCGACTTAACATTAATCTTAAAAGTATTTATACATATGTATAACTAATTATGTTTTATTTGTTTCAGGTATGTATTACGGCTTAAGCCTCTCTTGTTATATCTACGCACCTACTTAGAAGCAATAATAATAGATAAGTACATTAAGTTATGGAATCTTAGGAAGAATAGGTTTAATTAAAATTATTCTATTATGAATTATTACTTCTTACCGATTTTTTTTTCAAAATGAACCAATATAGATTTTGTATATCCTGGTCGCGGTTCTAATACTACTAATTTAAATTTCATTTAATTTACTTTAAGATGATTATTTAAAACTACATTTAAAATAATTAGTATGTCAATATTTAACATATATTGAAGAAGCAACCGTATATTTGCAGTCAATATTTTCTGAGATATATCGATATGTTTGAGGAGCTGTTATAAGTTGCTCAAAATCCCTCCATAAGCGAGACTTACCTCACCTAATAAATGGTAGGTATAGTGTCAAAAATAAAACCAAATTGCTTAGGACCTAAATAATATTTATACAGTTGCCGTTAGACTTTACAAAAAGAAGTACCCACCGAAAACTTGTACGATTAGTAATATATCTATCCTATTCTCGCACATCGTTAGAAAGAGAAGTACCTGTAATTGTTAGAGCCTAAGGCACCCAAATTATGTGTAAAAGCTGTAATAGGGCCTCATAAAATTGTTATAAGCAGTATTTTGTCGAACACACAATGCCGTAAGAAAAACTCGCACGCAATTAGCTACATGCTGGTGCGGTTTTAGGGTTGCCACCTTTCATTTTGTATAAATAGTTTTTTTTAATTATGGAAAGTAATATGATCAATATTTTATTTTGATAGTTAAAATATTAACACAGTTTAATCAGCAACTTCTTGAGCTCGTCACATTTGAGGAACAAAAATGGAATTCGTTGAAGTTCTTTTTTAATCGCATACTTCTTTTGTACTTCTTTTCATTACAGAAAGCAATAAGTTAATATATGATACAAATACAACAATAACAATGTTTTGTATCCTTCATTTTTATCTGTTAAATGAATTCGCAGTGAAAATCGAAGAATAATACTGCTTTTAAGTATAGTTGGCAACCCTAGCGACGGTATCGGCATGGCGGACGTGTGAACGGCGATTGGTAAACGGTTTTCAATGAACCGAAAAAACAGGGTAAGCGTGTGTTTGGTTTGATCAGACAGGTTTCTGTAGTTTTCATTTACCATTACCAAAACCCTAGATGAAATCTCAAGTTTTCATTTCATAACAAAAATCCTCTTCGTTTTTAAACTTCAGTCCTAATTAACTAAGTATCCAAGTACCATATTCATCCAGTAACCAAAGCACCAATAAGATTATAAAGTAACTAAACTTTGAAACGACAAAATGAAATGTCAAATCGGACCTAAAAACAATTCCTCTTCTATACCGTGTTTTGTATTCAAAATGGTGGTGGACATTTTGAAATTAACTTGCATTAAATGATTTATTTCGATGTTTTTCTTTAAATTTAATGTATTTGTCCATATTTTATAAGAATTAATTCAGCTAACAATATTTGTCTAGCAAAATGCAATGTATAATTAACTAATTATTTGCATTATAATTTAAAATTCTGTAGAAACAAGCAAAAAACTTAAGTTCTAATAAGACACCAATATACCTATATTGAAAAATGGCTAACCCACAATTTATTATTTCCTTGACAATGCTGAATTTCGTTTACATCACGAAATAAAGGGCAATTTTAAGACTTTCTTTATATCCTGTTCATTTATATCAAACTACAAGTTACAAATTGTACTATAGTAACTTATAAGAATTTTCATATTTATAAGATTCTTTTACGTGTTGTTTCGTTTGTGTAATAGCAGGCATTAACGAAGAAAATAAAATAAATAATTATAATTTCTAACTTTTGAAATAACATTAGTTTGAAATTTATTCCAATTTAAAAATGTATTTTTCTATTATCTCGTCTATTTACCATCAAAAATTACACTCTCTTTCACGTCAGATTACTACAAAAAATTACATTAAAATATTTTAAACAGTAACATTTATTACTTTCATAAATACACATCGATAAACCATATAACATAAGATATGCTTAAAAATCAGTATAGTTTGCTTCAAAGTAATAATTAAAATACAATAAACGGCACACTCTTTTATTAGAAATTCTAAGTTACACCATATATCTTACGAAGAAGAAATCGTACGTAGAATAATCGAACTAACGCATCAGTTAGTAAGTAGGTAACATTAATAAAGTAATTATTGATCAATTCTATTTACATTTTTAAATCATATCAACCGTTTCACTCGATGAGGTATCACTCCATGTTTATTTATTTGGGTTATGTTATTTTTTAAAAACTCTGATTACTTTTAAATTTGGCTTTATAATAAATAAATGCTACCGAACACGAATACTATCTGTTGTTAGAATATAACTAAATATCTGAGTTCTCTAACTATTAAATCATTTTCATTTCAAATTAATATGAATGTGAAGTTCCGATAATTAGTAATAGCAAAAATATCTTACTTTTAATTTAAGTGAAAACCACATAATTTTGATAAACAGACAACTGAAGCCAATATTTTTTAAAATTATTTCTAAGAGCCAAGGTATTACTTAAAACTGAAAGCTCGTACAGAAGATCCCTAACTTCTGACGTCATAAAATCAGTATTGTCTCCGCAAGCCCCTTAAACAATCGACAGTCGAAACAACCTTCGACTTTTTTAAAGCACCCAGTCTTACATTATTTACGTAAGAGACAATGAACTCAGTATACCTTAGACAAAGTATTTACGCACGGTTCAATGTTCTTCTTTTCTATTTTTGATCTGTAGTCTTGGGAATAAGCTTTTTTAAATCTAACAATAATCGACCTTCAATTTCCATACACACACTTTGGGAAATTATAAACATAATTTGTTAATTTGTATTACGTGTCTGTGGGAGTGTCTGTGAGAAACATTGATGGATGACTGGTGTGTTTTATCATTATTTTGTGTATTTACAGCTCAGCAAAAACTGTTAGAAATAGTATTAGTTTTTATTCCTAGCAAAACCCTAATAATATGACAGCATTGTGAAAATTTAACGAATTCTATTCCGTTTAATATCAGCTCCATACGGTAAACGCGTATTATCTCTAATTGTTGTGTGGGTAAACGACTTATCTATGAGAAATTCACAAAAATCTATTTGACTTACGCACTTGTGGTACTCAGATTGTGTTGTGCCGTTTGAGCTGGAGTAGTTTCCACCTCATTTCGTATTACGCCGTAATTTGGTAAGGATAATGTATCATAATAACATGCCATTGACGGCCTTCTGGTGGAACGCTCAATATCTCTGCATACTTAGCCTGGGCCCTGGTTCGAATCCCGGTAGTGGCAGATATTTTTATTATGATTACGAATTTATACAAGATTTTAGGTATTTAAAACATATTCCATACAATAAAAAAGGCTTATTTATTTATAGCCATGCTAAAAAGAACTCATAATTCTCTCAACTCAAGCAAAGAAAATGCATTCAGCTTTATAAAACAAGTTGTTTGTCTTACAACGTTTAAGTCTAAACGACAACCACCCGCATGTAACGACATATTGCAGCCATTTGAATACCGGTGCTCAGTCGAGTACCGGGCCATGTGCGCCTGCGCAACGCCTTCGAACATTATCATAGCTTATTAAATAAAGGAAACTTTTCTATGCAACAAGATCACGAATGATTTTCTTTTTTTTATTTTAATCAAGAAAAATATGACTTTATGTTAACATTGTATGAATTACCTTAGCAACGTTACATATCGTAACTAAGCTTTGTTCTGTTAGATATATCATAACTAACTTCTAAAATTGTCTAATTGTATTTCACTTTGTCGTCATAATATTTCTAACTAAGAAGCATTTATTTTGTGTTAATCGGGAATTTAGAACTTTTACTATAAAACTGGTATTTAATTACGCAACTAACAGATGGTAATGACCGGTAACACTGCAAAAAACCGCCAAGCTTAACCTCCACCTGGACATTAGCATTACTCCAGCTATGTTGGCTCATTTGCATTGGATTCCTTTGCTCATACGTGCTGCTGAAAAAAACATAGTGTCATCTGTCATGCGGGCGTCGTTTGGCGGGCTTCCGATTAAGTTATGTAACATGTAGTAGGAAATTGCAAATTGGATCCACATTCAGTTGATGCATCCGTGTGTAACATAAAGTTAACAGGTAGAATTATTTGTTATAATAATACTTGATTAATTTAATTATGACATACAAAAGACTCAGTGAATCCATCTGTCGTATCATTTATTTAGTTCACTACAACCTAACAACGGAAATTTTATTTCACTACAATCTGATAACGGAACTACTTCAAGAAATGTGAAAGAGATATTGAAACATTTACTTTAAAATTTTTATTTCGTTCTAACAGTTTTGACCAGGGGCTAAGGTGGGAAAACTTATAGCAAATTTAAAAGAAACTTTTCCTAATTACACTATTAATTTGACATTAAAACATGACCTAAAACTTGATAGTCACCTCATAATAGCTGAAGTATTAGTACTAGGCATCAAACTGGTGGAAAGCACAAACTACCTCCTGATAAATTTACGTAAAGGAGTTTGCTGACTCCAAGGTGGCAATAATAGCTTCATTTGGCCGTGTTCTGAAACAAAGGGCGGCGGTAACTTGAGTGCTAATTCGTTTCCGGCACCTGTGAGGCAGGTGCGTGCTGCGATTGTCGATGTAACCGTGGTACAACGTACGGGTGTACAGTATATCATCTTAACGTCTTCGATAAAAAAAATCTACAGATTCGCAAGCTCGCTCATCGATGAAAGAGTTTTCTCTTCAATCGATAAGCGAGCTTGCGAATCTGTAATCGATCTCAATTTGAACAGCAACTATTTCAAATGAAAATGACCATCCTATATTCACTTCCCCGTCTATCAATCACTACTTCCTACTCTTTGGTGAAACTTCGATATTTTTTTCTCAAATATGCAATCACTAATATTAGCTAACAAGCCAAATTACCAAATTAAATTCCAAACCACTTGTCGCTAGTAAAATTCGTACACATTTTTGGACATTTTCGCAAATCCACTGATGGTTCATTTCATCTATTAAAACTTTCTAAATTCCGTCTTTCCTTAGCCTATTGACGATGTCTTTATGGAGACCGACAGTATCGAGATCCATTTCAGCACTAACTTCTGATTGGTTATTTTAAATTTAGAAATAGTACTAGCGCCTACTGACTTTTTTTGACTGTGCTAGTCAAGGAGGGTGTATTCCATTATCCCGCCTATATTTGATATTGGTTTTACGATCAGGTGACTATCGAACTTCAATGTAAAGAAACAGCATATAACTAAAGAACAAATTCTTTTGAAAAAAGTCGTATTGAATACATATGTACATACATGTGTATTTTATACGAGAAACGAAACACCCTTTCTTCACGATCCCAAAGAGATCTTTCGCATATTTTTTTCTTTTGATAACATTTAGTAACTTACATAAGAACACAAAATATGGAATACCTCGTATGTTCTAAACAATTAACTAGGGTACTAGTATACATTTTCGTTTGATTTTTTTCATTTGCAGATACTCACCTATAAAGATTTTTTCATTAATTTTTAATAATCAAACGAAACTAAATAAATCAATTCATATTAACTCCTACCTCAGGTCAAGATGTCTGGAATTCAATTTCTTGTGCGTTAGTTCAGCTTATAATCACTAACCATCAGATGAGATGAAAGCCAAGAAATTCCCCGATAAAAATAAAGATAGTAAAAAAATATAGAATATATATTAAAAGTATCATGCGATAGATTTTTTATTGCTCAGGGTGGACTGGTACTGCTCAAATACTTAAGGGTAGTTATATATAATATAAGCTTGGAACTTTTCCGTACTGTGAAACTCAATAAAGTAACAAATCACCTATACTTATAAATGACAAAAAGTAATATTAGACAGCAATTAGCAATTAAACGACCCTTTCGCTTATTACTCAAGTTGTACCATAAAATGAAAACATAACGATTACATAATTGGACATGTTGAACCGTTAACAGCTGTTCTTGTAGTTATCTTGGGAAATACATAGATTGTGCACGTTGATAACTACTAATTGCTTCCTCGCCCACACTCCGTGCACTGAAAGAATGAAACGACCGTTTGTGGTTACTTTATACTTTTGACTGAGGTTATGCACAAAATAGATCCAAATGAAATCAAAACTTCCCTCAAAGAGGACGGGAAGATCCTAAAGTTTATGAAAAGTATCCCATTAAAGAAGTTACATTTGGTGACAAATCGCAATAGATCTTTAAGTCACAGTTGTAAGACAGTCTCCAAGATGCATAGCCCCGAAATACCAATAAGAATAATTTCGTCGGGGTGCGTAACTAGCGTTGGTTTATTCCGCGTATCTAAAATGTAGCCAATTGCTTAAATTAGCATAAAAGACTTTAAAATAAGAAACTCATCTAATTTTAACCATCCCCTGTGAGACTAAATTTAGTGTAGATACGCGGTACTCACCCATAGCAGATCCAAGGATTTTGTACTACCCCCAACGATTTATTGAAATAAGGGAAGGTTTTTCATTTCTTATATATAATATGTTGCATTAAGTAATCTATTGTGTGGGCGTATGTGTTAACACTTAGTACTTATTGTACATACATATTTTCTCTTCAATTTCGTATAAAAATTTATCTATTTTTATTTTTATCTATGTAATAAAAAAGGTTGCGTATCCCATTAAATAGTTGACAGAGATATAGTTTTCTATTATATAAACTGTCTAGATATTAAGGGCTTTTATAAAAATACTCCGCCTACTTTTATTATTAATAATATACAACAATGATAACAATGGGCGAATATATCCACTTATTATTAATTCATGATTATTAATGTTTTGAATTAACTTAAGTGTGTAATATTTTGTGATGAACCGCAGGTTGGTTAGCTCTGAGAGCGTTCTTCAAATCCACTTTCTCCACTTATCACACTAAAAAAATCGACGTAAATATTCTCGATTCTGATTGAACTTGCTAAAAGATAGATTGAACCAGTTCAGAATCACCACTATTTCGTGAAATGTTATAAATATTTCGAATTTGATGTATAGTGACAATTTTTATTTTCTACAGTCCTATCTCCAGTTTAATCTACCATAGGTCCGTTCAATACATTACAATTCACATTATCTATGCTGCCTTGTGCTGTGTTGTGCTTGTGACATATATTCGTTTCTATATTTGTTACTATATTATTACGACAATGACTGATAACAACAAAACGTTTTTACAATCTGCATCACATTACAGATATTAAAAGAAGAATTCAGGGTGTACATATTTTTATTAATAAACGTGTAGCATGGCAATACATTTGTATTATTCCACTGTAGAATAACCTCTAAAAGCAAACTGCACAAAGTCTGAATCTAGTTAATATTAATATCGTGCAGTTGTTACAATATCTAAAAAAAAATTTGCATCCACAGGCAACTGTATACGATCTAAAATGGCTTAACATTTAAATTCGTTATTGTAATTTTTAGCCGTTCCCCCAGGAGTGATCTGAGAATTGCAGATGTCGTAGCAATCTTGGCCACTTGTTACCTCCCCTCCCCTAAACCAAATATTACTCGGTCTACATACTCACTTGTGATGCATCAACAAAATTAAGCAGACCACTATATGTTGACCTGCACAAACTATTTTCTGAAAGGTCTGTATTCTTGCGATAATTGTGTGCATTTTTATGATTACGTCAAATCCAGTTGCTTAATCAACAAGGCTAATTATACCAAATAAATAAATATTTAAGGTTATATAATTAAACCTAAATATATTTAAATACGTTGAGGTTTAAACCTATATATATCTATTAAAGTTATCCAATATTTCTAAGCGAAACGAATTATGTAGCTCTTTTACCTTTTATCTTGAACTTGTATTAGTAAAGTATTAAAATAAACTTATATATTGTAAAATAATATCAGTGTGTGATTGTTGCTTCCATTTGGCATCATTAATAATACAGGTTAATAATAAAATAATAGTAATAACCAAAGTTAATAATACAGGTACAAAACAACACTATTAAAATTTGTTACAATAGCCATTCTAATTAAGAAATGGCCTAAAGGACTCGCATCCAGGCCAGTAAAGTTTTTTTTTTTTAATCTTTTCATATACCAAATGTCAATATGTCAAACGCTTAGAAGGCGCGTTGAATGAACTATTTAAATATTTATGTATTGTATGTGGAAGTGGCGCCCTCGATTCCGCTCATAGTGGATTCTGAGTAACTAACAATGTATACATAATGCATACAACTATTTACATGTTAAAATGAACTGAAATTATTTTGTATGACGTGTCCCGGTGACTACGCCCGCATGTTAGTGGCGTTAGTAGTTATGGCTCTTAAACCGTTATTAATGTAAGTACGAAGAAAGAATTAAGTATAATGTTCTGAAAGCATTCAGCCCAATGTTTAGTTATCCGAATTAAAATCAAGGTATACGAGTTTGGTTTTTGATTATAAATTTACCTTTTTACAATGAATAATGGTCTTTTACAGTATAGTTGCATTTAAATGTGCACATTTGATATCAAGATCTCCCAAACAATCTCAATATGAAAATGTCACTCTTGAACCCGAACCAAAAATATATTATAGTTATTAAGGAAATTGGTAAAATTCAATCTAGACAAATAGGCCAAATAAGACTGTAACTTATTAATATTCAAACTAATATTTCATATTAATAATATTTCAACATAGCTAGTTTACATTTTAAAATATACACCTAAGTCTGTTTTTACACGGTAGATTGGTTCCAGAAGAAGCCGTGTAAAAAAAAACCGTGTAAAAAAAGACATTGATCTTATACAAAAATGGGTGATTTGTTCCTAATCTCTAAAACCTATTAAAATTAGTGAAAAACAAGAATTCATGTTTATTTTATTAAATCAAATATATAATGCTTATTTTCACAAGCATAGTAATTAATGATAAAAAAGATATGCACTCTAATCTTAAAAGTAATATAAATTAAATGTATGGCAAGTTCAGGAACTAAAAAACAATGTTGTGAACGAAAAGAATAGGTTATTCAATTTTTTGTTCGCAAACTATCGATGGTTTCAGACTTTTTTCTTTCATAAATACTTTTTTGTGATATGAACATACTTCGCAAAAGTTAAATTTGACAAAAAAAATTTAAGTACATAAAATTTCAAATCGTGCTAAATGGAATAAAATCGTGTAAAAAAATTAAAAATATTCAATTTTCAAACCGTGTTATATCAAAACCGTGTACAAAAATACCGTGTAAAAACAGACTTAGGTGTATATTACATATTATATTAGTGACTTTTTTGCATTAATATTAATCTAAAGTCTATCAAAAATGTAATTTAAACAAATTTCATTATTTCTGGTGAGTATATTAATAAAACGGAAATTGATAAAAATCATTTGGCATATCCAATGTATGAACTAATAAGTAAGGTCATCGGCATTAGAGTCTGTGTGAGAAAATCCGTTTTTAATATTGGTTATTTCCTTTTTTTATTTGTGTGCACAAAATTTATACCTAGACTTTTGCGGTTAAGGTCACAAAAATGTAACATTGACTCGACAAGGCTCACACAGCGGCGCGGCACACAAACGAGGTTGTGACGAAACAGCGTGACGTCACGCCCGCACGCGATCACACCCACACGCGCACGTGCCGCGAACCACGTGACGTAGACCTGCGCGGATAAGGCCTCGCTCACATTACTGGCAAAATAAAAAAAATACTAAATGATGGTGATGAATTATTTTCGTTTTTTAAAAATAACTTATAATAAAGCGTTATATATAAATAGAAATGCAACTGAAAAGAGAATTTTTGCTAAATCTATGATGATAATATTGTTTCATTCATACTACTTGTTTAGCCTAAAGTATGCAAAGGCTAAGAACAAAACCGGGACCCCTAGCGTTGTTGCTTGTTGTAGCTAGGGGTACTGACCACTCGGCCCTTATAACTAATCCAGCAATCAGTACGAACCACTGTATTTAAATTAGTACGACTTACAATAATGACGTTGAAAATGACAATAATTTAAGGATTCACAATCGAGCTCATGGGGATTTAATTTAATTTAACGATTGATATCAAAAATATAATATGTTTCAACGGTCAATTCTAAGATCCAATTCCAAAAAATAATAGTATAAAAATAAGTATTCTCATTCTTAATTTTTATTTTTTGTATAGTGCGAACGGCCTAAATATTCGTAGGAGAGCGCGCACACTCAGATAGTAAACAAAGTGACGTAGCGACGTGAGTCACGCACACAGCGGCGCGCTCACACACACGCGGCTGGTGATTAATGTAAACAAACCGGTCGCAGTCATGGCGCCTGCACCCACAAGCGCGGCCGCTCGAAACTGGGCCATCTGTTCAAGTCACTTCGAGTGTAACCCTTTAGAATTCCGGTAGCACTGCTTCTAGCACTCATACCATGTTTCCAGCCCTACTTTATCGAGCATTGTTCTTTTCAACATTTGAAAATGGAACGAGCTACTACCCATATTAATTTAGTAAAAAAAAACAATTTAATATTCCTGAAGATGAACGTACGATATTTTTTTATTGAAAATAAAGACAAATTTGTATCGCCCTCACTGTATAATGTAATAACATTAAATCTGAATTCATTTAAACGATAGCCGGCTACCAATTCCGGTGAACAAAGACCGATAAAAGCCAACGACTGCAGACACTGAAAATAAAAATTAAATAAAAATCACAGTAGGTACAGCCGTGCACAAAAGTTATAACAGCTGAATGTGAAACAAGTACAGTCGTAAATAAAAACGAATAGCGCACAGGCCGACGCGTACTGTTATTACACTAAAATTTATGGCATTTGCCCAAAAATTACAAGTTTCTGGCGGTTTATGATCCACTGAATTCCGACTTTAAAGACCCTATCTAAGCATTTATATATTTAGTTGTAAATTATATATTATTATGGTATTTATTAGTCTCCTTAAATTTTTAATTTATCAGTTCAGATGTTTAGAAAGGAAGAAGGACTGTCAACATTAACATCTGTTTATTTCATAAGTAATACCTAATAGTTACAATTTGTATCCATAACGCAATTGACCAGTTTTTTAATTTCGTAATAAAATTGGAATAAGCCGTTCGATTTCACCAATACCTTTGGCGTGAAATATGAAGTTGCTTTGAAACTGGTCAATTATTATATTCGGTAAGATGGCAACTTTCTAACTGTCCAAAGCAACGGAGCGGACGTTAACGTATTCGGGCAATTAAAATGTAATTTGTTTATATTTTATCACTAAACGTCGAGATTACGCCGCGTTACCTACTCTGCAATACAGATAACATAAACGAAAGAGCAGATTTTTACATATTTAGAATTAAATTTCATTAAAATCAAAGTGAAACTAGAATTTGGTAAGATAACGGTGGTTATGGAAAAGTAGTTTTATCTTAATCATCATGACGTTGAATGAACTTTGAAACTGAAGATTTGTAAATTTATAAATTGTAACATAAATATAACGTTAAATAAACGAATTTAAACTAAAAAGGGATGCAAGATAATAAAGAGAGGTTTAGTTATTAATAGTTTAAAATAGTTCATATTAAAGTTGACAAATGCAGATCAAGTTAAAACATCTAGTAATTTTCTTTTCAGAATACTTTACACACCTTTACACAGCTGAATTGTACGCATACAATGGTCAACTTTTGGGAAAACATGTACAACGTAAACAATATAGAAGAATAGTTAATTACATAATTACACGATTACGGTCTGGTAATGGCTCAATCACAATGGGGCGCCTTGACCTCGCTATTGGCACGGATCGCTTTAACCCGGTTAAGTTACATCAGTCAATGTTCTCTTGGTATGTTTCTGATCAAGTGGAATAGGTATCTATAGGACACATTTTAGTCTAAACAATTACGTCTCTCGTTATCACAATCAACATGATCAGCGTTATGGTATTTCTTACGAAATCCTCTATATATGTTTCTTCAATAATGGAGCGTATATCAGCTTATTTCTCTATTCTCTTGTTTTTGATTATATGTCATGAACTCTATATATAGTTTACTGTCTTTTAAAATATTTCTTAATACATCTGCTTAACAAATATTACACTTACGATCACAAAGAGACGGCCCTTTCTAACACAGGTTTTTGAAACTTACTATACACGTAAAGGTATGCTGGGATGTCCAAACCTATATGTATTAAGTATTATATTTAAATACTATAATTTCCAACCAAAATCTACTAAATAACGTAATTTCCTACCAAAGCAAATTATTTTGTGACAACATATTGATTTAACAACTTATAACGTCTAGGTTAGTGCAAATCCACGTAAATAGCATTAGATAATGACGCATGTCTAACTTAAAAATTAGCAGAAAAGACTTTAAATTAAACATATTAAGTTATAAACTTCCCATGAGACTAGATTCAGTGCAGATACGCGGACTACCTACAGTAAATTCGCGGATACTATCCCCAAAGATATGTCGAATAGTAACAAGTCACTAGTTGAATGGGATATGATTCGGTTATAGGATTGATGTGTAAATCATAAGCTCGCCTTTCCAAGCCACAGACTGCATAAGACCGGTAATTGTTTTATAGAAATAAGTATAAAAATGTACAATATGATACCACAAAGTTTTATTGAATTGCCTCTGCATAAATTTAAGTCAACTATTAAAAGTTGTTTGATGAAAAAGGGGGTATTACAAGGTGGAAGATTATTTTAAAGATAAAAATTTGTGGCCACTATAATTTGCTTCTCTGCACTTATTTATTATATTTTGCAATATTTAAAAATATATTTTTTAACGCACTGTAAAACAAAACATGTATATGTTTATAATACTAATACATAATGACATAATTGATTTGTAAATGTCATTATAAATACTAAAGGCTGAGAGTTTCTTGCGCCGCTTCTTCTCTGCAGCTACTAATTCGTCGAAGCGGTAGTAGGGTTGATTGGGAATATGCATACTAGTGTTATTTTTAATTTTAAAATAAGTATTATTTTAAAATTAAAACTAACAATTTATTTAGTACATATTGAAATACTATAACTGGGACAATTAGTAAATGCCCGGTTGATACCCAGTAAAATTATGAGTATTGCCTTTATAATTATATTTATTTATTTTCTTATACATATTCCCTGTTGTGACGATTTAAAAGAGCTTAGTAAATAAGTCTATTTAAATAAAGTTATTTTTGACTTTGACTTTTGACTTTGAATCATTATTTTAGCGCCGTCTTAATTATTCAATTTCTCTGCATAAATCATTAGTGAAACTTTTAAATTGGACAGCAAAGATGAAACTTGCGTATCTATAACAGAATGAATATTATTAAAATTATAAACTCATAAACAAACACTAAAGTGGGTTGAAATGTCGTTTATAAGATTAAGCGGCACGTGTAACAAAAAAATAATAAAAATATTTGAATATTTGTTGCAAAATAATTCTAGGAAAATATTTACGGTTACATCTAGTACAAGCGCATGAGCGTTAAATCCAATTTACATCATTTAATGGAGTTATTTTGCGTAAAATGATCCCTTCAATTGGCTTTGGTCACGTATCTATCAATGTGTACCTGAATATTGTACGTGTGTAGCAAAACAATTGATATGGAATAATCTATTTTTATTTTATTTATTTTTAACATTGCTGTAACACTGAACATTTTTGAGGGTTGCACAATGTTGTTGGCAGCGGTCATGTGCTTGGATTACGAAAACCGCTCGTATTTTTACTGAATAAAGACATATCTTATAGCAAATTGACCAAATAGTTTCTACTCAATCAATGTAATTGTACAAAATCTTTTCCATTCGATTCTAGTGTGATCGTGTAATGGTTTCGTAACTTGCCTATCGTGACGACAGCATCGCACGAATATTATCTATTATAGTCTAGGTCTCTTGCGTCTCAAGTTATTAATGGTTCAATCAATGGACAGAATTTTTTTACAAATTCTATTTATCATTCGATAATACCTCTCTACACTACTAAGTTACGTTTTATATGTATTTAAATATATCTAGGATCACACTAGGGAGAAGTTCCATAGAAGAAACATTGTCTAAACGCCATCAGCCGCTGAAATTTAGTGGCCAATACGAGGGACAACAGATCTTCCCTTACGATGACGGCAAATTATGTATTCTAAAATATATTGATGTTTCAAATTAGTTGGCTAATGTGGCGGTGACCAAATTACTGAGCGACCAGACAACAAAATGAAATAAAACTGCGACTTACCTATTTCATTTCGTTTTGTTTGATTATTACTAAATAAACTGTTAGATACAATAAAATAATAATGATAGGTCTATTAGAAACACAGAAATTTATAGAAATAGATTTTGTCTGACAATATATCTGAAATAACACCGACCTTAAAGCAGCTAACAGCTGTACCAACACCGCCATTACAATATTTTTCGTCTTTTTTTTCTCAAAAAACGTCGTGCTATTCTTATTCTTGAGTGCCAGTTAGTTTTCGTCTCCATACCCAAACTCAATGGTAACGCTTACGCGCGGTCGGCCCTAGCAACGTTTTTCACGCAACATTGAATTCTAAAGCTTACGCAATAACGCTTATAGCATAACAATGTGGAGGTTGCAGTGATTGCTTATAAAATCGGTCCATTTTTTGTATATAACAATGGACGCAATGGTTGTTTTGTCGCTCTATCAATTTCGGGTCGGAATACTTGAGTAATTGGGAATTGATTTTTTACGTTTTCTATTCCATCTCGCGTATTGGCGAAGGACTGGATTGACTAAAGAAAAAGCGAAGCCATAACCTTAGTGAAGTACTTATTCAACGAACCGCTGGATAATTTAAAATTCACAAAGGAAGATAAAATTTGCTTAGGACTGTTCAAGGCGATAGTGAAAAATCCAGGCAGTACGACAAGTTCAACTCTAAAAAAATAGTATGACTGTTATTAATATACGTGAGGAATCCCGATGTAGTTCGCTACCATCTTCGGCCTCATCTTCATTTACCATCAGGTGAGATTAAGGCCAAGAGCTACCGCGTTAAGAATTAAAAAAGGTCATATCCTTGCGAAACCTGTCTCTAAAGTTACGAAGCATATAGTAAAATTATATTGTCTATCATCTTCAACTAGTTTTCAAGGAAATAGTTTTAAAAAACACAAAACAAGTACGGAATGGAAATAACGCTGTTTATTTCTATCTTGCCTAATCGTCACTGTTTTTACTGAAACAATAAAACTTTCATTTAACTGGACTGATTAATAGTTTCCTTTGATAATATAACATAATTGGTTCACGCCAATACTGTGTCGATCGCCACACGAAACGATGATTGAATTTTCACGTTTTCAATTACAACTTCTAACTTCGTAGAATCGATAAATCGATGCCCAATAATCTTTGTGTTGGAAACTTAGAATTTATCGCACACTATGCTACAAGTTGCCTGACGTTCCTCGCGTGATATTGTTGTTTTTTCAGTAAATTAACCTATAATTTACGGTAATAGAAAATAAAGTATTACATACAGTATTTATAATATTTATCGGTTTCTTAGTTCTGAAAATTACTACAATTACTCCATTTAGATATACCGCAGTATAAACGAATAATATAATATATATTTCTTTATATAATTAGTACTTGTTCCAGAGAGGAAAATATATTTGTTAAGCTGGATAAAACCTAACAATGGCCCTAATTCCGTCAAAATGCACGGACTAAATTAAATTTAAATTATTCGCATCACTTTCATTCCAATTCAATAAGAAGAATGACTGATAAGGATAGAATGACTTTTAGGAACGTCAGGTTAGTTGACATTTAGAGGAACCATATACTTGACTAATTTTATTCGTCATGTTTTATGATGCATCTAAAATGCTAAAGAGTCTCCTTTAGAAACGTTAAATAATGTTTTCGGTCAATACTGAACTTAAATTTAATATAGTTCTTGCCCAATGTTATCGGAACCAATTTGTAAGGTAAACTTAAATACACTCCTTGTCGTGATATCATCATAACGATTTCTATTATGCTATGTTAGGTATAGGTTGTTAAATAAAAATCAACCTTATTACTAAGACACCTACATAATAATTTCAAGTTACACTTTTCTTACAATCAAAGTTACATCAGTTGCAGAGCTTCACAAATTTTAAATCGAATTGGAACTCGATGCGTTTCCGTTTGCCCGATGATTATTCGAATCGTTAACCGTTCGAAATTCGAATACAGAAATAGGGTGCGATGCATTGTGCGTGATCGAATGCGCATGAACCTAATATTATGCATGGTATAAATATACCATTTACGCTTATTTCCATTTCCCGTTCGTGAGAACTGTGCTCGAGTACATGAACTTTCTGTACATAGAACCAAAGAATGATGTTTAGGCAGTCTTTTCATGTAATGGACAATTTTAAATGCGGTAATAAGTTATTTAATCATAACTGTATCTATAACATATAGTGATAACCAATCACTTATGTAAAATCAAGCGCGTTGTCCGGCTCGAAGGACCATTACCATATTTGCTCATATAAAATGAAATGACACTAGTAGGTCGTATGCAAATGTCTTAATAACATTGTTGTCGTTAAGAAATGAATAATTTTTGTAGGATTGCTATTGGTCTATACGTTTATTTATTTTACCTTCAATTATGCGCTAATGGTGTATTACTTGTCTTTTGGATTTCAACAGCTAGTTTCGTTCACAAAAAAATTAGTCTTGTATCAAAATCTGACAATTTAATAATATCTTATAAGTAATATACTCACATAAAGAACCCAATCAAATCGTTAACTCTATAAATGCAGTACATATTTTGTAAACTTAACTTCGTTAGAACGTTATTTACAAAATATTAACGCGTTGGAAGTCATAAATCGAAAATAGGTTGTTTAGAATTTACTTTGGTTATGTTTGAAGTTACTATTTATTGAGGATGTTTATCATCTGAAGTCCTAATAAAAGTTATATATGGTGGTTGCGACTCTGAACCATATAACTCTTAACTTATAACTAATTTACCTAATATGCTGTTTCTTTCATCTTGGTACAACCAAACACAGTTAACTATACCTTTAAATAAGTTTAAAAGCGTGATTTTATTTCAATCACGACCGGATTCAATATTCTATCGACATAGTAGTAAGCTCTACGAAGAGGAATCCGTTTACGGGCCTGATTAAAATGGCAATACACATAAATTCCCTGGTAACCACAGCCTTACGCGGGGATGACCTGGGTTCTGTCGAAACAATTCACCAGACCAAAGACTCATATATAGATTTAAAAAAAATTACGATGTTATTGGTATGCTGGCTTAGTATATCTATATGTAGATCCAATATTGGAGCTGGTCCAGAGCTCATTTAGAAGTCATAATTTCCGATGTTTGCGTAAAATACTACTTTGAAGGGCACTGTTTTACGAGTATCGCGATTATCACTAATATCAGCACTAATATCATTGAGTAAGAGAACTAAACAGAACGTATTGTTTGTTCCAGGATTCCACTTGAGCGGCGTGGTCCGAGCGCCTGCAGCGGTGCCGCCGTGCTCCGAGCCAGAACGACTATGCAGGGTCACTGTCTCCTTCGACAGGTCAGTGTTCACATCACCTTGGTGAGCTCTTATAGCTTAGATCATCGTTATTAAGACGGTTTCGCAACAAAGCAAATATTAGAATAATTTTCATTAAAGTGTAGTAAAACATTGAAATGAATGCCAAAGATGACTTGTATTTCTTCCATTTATAGAACAAATCTTGAACCACAACGAGATGGCCGTCGGTTTACGACGGTAGCTTGCCATTTTCAACAGCCGTTGTTCTTTCAAAAATTCGGTGTTGCCAATATTAAATTATTCGTGCATCGATTTAAAAATCGATTACAAATATTATAAACAGGTTGGAGGTTCTGGCTATTAGAGGAATCAGATGACGAATTGTTCGGATCTATTTCTTTTTAATTAAATACGATTTTAATTATCGAATGAGGAGCATCCTCATTAAATTGATAAGAGAATCTACTACATCTACTAGGCATAAGCAATTCTAAATAGAAGGAATCCGTACTTATTTGAGTCATGACATCATAACGCTGGCCTACTGTCGGGTGATAGGTGTGGAGTTGAGGGTAGTTAGAAATTAACAGAGAACATTTACGTGCAATATTTACATTCCTTCGGAAGGCGAAATAGAGCAATAACGAATAATATTTTTTTATGACGTTATTGCAGAGTTACGTAATAAAGGCTAGCTTGAACTAGCCTACTAACTTACTTAGTTTACTAAGTAATTTGGTTTGAAACTGTTGCTATAACTCTTGTCTTATAGCCTTAGTTTCAACCAAGTTAGTACTATTTTTTACTACCCATGGAAGAGCTTGGCTTTTTGGGATTCAAATTTATCAATATATCGAATTCCGTTCAATTTAATTATGCAATTCGTAGCACTAATTTCTATAGCGTAGTTTCATATACAATATGTACTTTCATTTAATAGGCCAATTTCGAGACAGAGAGCGAAATTTTTTGTAAGCGAGACAATAAGTATTCCAATATAGATTCGTCACAAAAAGGCTACTGTCCACATAGTCTGTCATAGTGTCTAGTACAACGAATTGCGAAAATGAGGCCTTTTTTTTGTTGCAAAAGACACAAAACTATTCAATACTACGGTACAGTTAACTTCTGAGAACTTTACAAAGTGGCCTCTAACACCAGAAAATAAAGTTCCAGCCTCGATTGCGGGTTAAATTACCATTAACTTTTTATAGCGTCACCTTGTTGTTTGACGCAATTTCGCCGGAGTGACTTTCCTAACCTCAAATAAACCAGTAGCCAAACGAATTGCAGGTACAAATTACCTTTAGGAACAAAGATACGGCTTGTCAATAGATTTTTTCTTATAAAGATAATATTTGTGATACATAAAAGGCGAGGAACTAGAACAAAACTCCTTTGTTATAAATAGTTTGTCGCATTCACAGTAGGATCCTAAAAGGTGTCTTCAAGACTTTCGTTTGTTGCTAGAGTTTGATAAAAAAAGGCGGGCTTATGTCACCAGCACGCGTAGCACAAGGAACTCGTGAAACATTTTGTCTACACCGTAAGGTCAGGATATGAATGAAATTATAGTGGTGTCAGCATATTGTTATGCTGACAACCTCGATAAGAAATCAAAATATCAGACGAATGTCAAGAAGAGTCGACAACAGTTTATTTTAGCGAGCACGACAACCATTTTACTCTTCCTTTGACAGATAAGTTGACATTTGGGATGGACATATTTGTCTACTACCCTTAGTTCAATATAATTAACTGGACTTATGATTTGCTCCAGATTTCGCAACGATGAACTTGATAAACAGCAATCCTACAAATAAACGTTTTACAATGTTTTGGACTTAACAACGTGCGGTTTTTCGTTACTTATGTTCTCTAATAGTTCTAATAAGCGGATCTTCAAGTAGCTTCGTGTTACGTATTTTATAGTTTCGACTTGATACACCGATACTCAATTAGGATTAAAATGAAACCCATGAGTAAATTGAGTGTACCTAAACGTTTAACAAAATTATAGACTAAAATTACGTGTGTTTCTGCGTTTACTTTTAAAAGCTCCTTAGTAATGAAAGTGAATTGAATATGTCTTCATATTAGCTCTTTATTTCGTATTTTATAATTTCCTCTGTTCCTGTTTCGGTTAGAATTTTCCATAGTAAGCTTGCTTGCTTGTATTCTTTTTCTTTACAGAATTGCAATCGGGGATACGTTATTTAATAAACTACATGTACGTACGCTTTTTCATTGCCATGTATCAATAGAATTTTGGTTTAAATCAAAACTAAACCTCTATATACGTCTATATAGTCCACGGTCTTGCCCATTCGGAACTCTGTGTCTTTTTAGCAAACAACAAGTTCGTTGCCGTGTTTATTTTTATTCTCTTGTTTCCACAGATGCAAAATAACGGGCGTGACATGCAGCTGCGAGGCGCGAGACATTTTCTGGTGCCAACATGTGGTGGCGTTGGCGCTTTACCGCATCCGGAATGCGGATTCTGTGCGCCTTCGAGTGCCTATATCAGGTCAGTACTTTTTAAAGCATTTTTTCACGATAGAGTTGTCGCGTCATGTTTGATAACTCTATCAATCCTTTCTGCATTCTAAATGACCGTCATAATTTATCAATATAATCATTTATATTTGCCAATGACTATGTCACGATATTACGATATTACTATTAAGGCAAGTTCCTTGAATTAACATATAATTCAAAAGATATGATTCGATTGAAATTTGATAATTCAGTTATTATCGCATCAACACTTAAATTATATGAAATAAGATTTGTTATTATCAAACAAAAATTCAATATTAGATATTATTGAACTGTTTGTTCGTTACGTTCTCTGTTTGAATTAAGTAATAATTTCCGATATAGCTGTAACGTCATACATAACAATATAAATTGGTTTGCGCGTCGGCTAAACCTAAAGTTATTTTCCGTCTTTTATTACTGGACAGGTGGTCAATAACTTCGTTGAGCCTGTTTAAAATGTTGACTTTATTTCTACATGTTAAAATGTATGTAACCTTTATTTTCTTAAAGTACTTCTGGCCTTTTCTTATTTGAATTGTAACGGTTAAATTAAATATTGTTTTATTAATGTACTTCCTTTTTCGAATTGAATTATAATATTCTAAAAAGTCAACTCACAAACCTTCCTTGTTGAATTCCCCAGAATTTACAAAATTTTACATTGCCGTTTTCAGAAACCCTGCTTCAAATGGACAGGCAGCAGCTACAGAAATTCGTCCAATACCTAATAGCAGAGCATCATACGGAGGTGCTGCCAACGGCACAGCGATTAGCAGACGAAGTGCTGCAGGCAAGGTCCGCCATCAACAGGATATGCGGGGCGCCGGACCCTACGGCCGGCCCTCCACCTGATGCACACCATGCCTGGCATTTGGACGAACAGCAGGTGAGCATAGAAAGAACCTAAAGACTTAAAAGAAGGAAGGACAAATGAGATTTGTGATTGGATGAACTCATCTCTTATATATAAAAATTAATTGATGTTCGTTAGTCTCCCTAAACCTCAAGAAGGGCTTGACCAATTTGAATAATTTTTATTGTTTTATTTGGTTTGGTTCAGAGTTTAAAAGTAAAGATAACTGCGAAAATTTTAAAGAAAAACTTCAAAATATGAAACTGAAAATTATTGTTTTAGTATGGATAATAATCTAACTGACATGCTAAACATTAAAACTGTCATATCTCCCATCACTACTTTTTTAATTGATGGCATTAGTGGTAGTTTATAAATAAATAATTATACCGCAATCTATCACACTTATAGTTTAAAAGATTAGGATTCTGATAAAAAATCCTATGAAAAATTTTTTTTATGTTTTTTCTAACAATTTAATCAAAAGAGAGATTGTTTCCAATGGGTATGTTTTATTTACTTATCTTTCCATATTTTGTTAAAGTTTACTAAAGTATTTGTTATTATTTGCAGGTCTGTGAACAAGTTCGAGCGTACTTACTACAGGGGACATATTACAATGCTAACAAGCAGCTTAACTCTTTATTTTCTAAGGTGAGTGTTTGCCTCTATTAACGACGCGGCTAACCGTGTTTATGGTTAGAAAATAATTAAACCTAGTTAGCTACTATTTATTTAGTTAAAACTAGTTAACTGGCTTAGATGCTTCAATTAAATAACACATTTTTTAAAATGTCATGTTTTTTCTAAAATAATTTAAAGCAAAAGATTTATTCACATGTTTAATAAAGTGGTATTTGCAAAATTTCAGGTTCGAGAAATGCTTCGAGCGCAAGACTCGAATGGTCCAAGAATGCTAATGTTAATGACCGAACAGTTTCTATCAGACCCTCGACTTCTGCTATGGAGGAACCAGAACACGCCTATGACTGAAAAGTGCCGGCAGCTGTGGGAGCAGCTGGGGGCGTTGTGGGTCAGCATAGTGTTAGATCCGGGGAGCAATAAGCACCACAGGATGCAGTGGAGGCATTTGTTAGAGAAATGGTCTGCAGTAGAAGTTTGTCCTACAGAAGATCCGGACTATAGGTCATTTCCACTGGTAAGTTTAGTTTTAGCATTAAAATTTATTTTTATTTTATTGTTTTACCGTGTAACTTGATTTAATGAGTTCTCCATATTTCGGCGCAGACGGCACTGATTATTGAATCTGTTCGCTTTCGTTGACGTTTGCTAAGAACATAGCAAACCTTGACGTAGTGCTGTTGTCTTCTATCCGTAGTTGCAGCAGACTGTCTTTGATAATGGCTCATGCAACTGCGCCAAAATATCAAGTATTCTCCCAGGTTCTGATATAGCTTCAGAGAGTGATGATACCCTCATGTCAAGAGAATATACAACAAACTGCTCTTTATACAGTCAATTTACCATTAATATTTTTTTCCTTCAAATTTCAGTATGCAAGAGAGAGGGAAAGAAACGAGAGGGATCGGGACAGAGATCACAGAGACAGAGACAGAGAACGCCATCGGGATAGAGAGGAGAGAGAAAGAGAAAGACTGCGTGAGAGAGAGGAGAGAGATAGGTATCAATACTTCTTTCTTAATTGTCGCGTTATTAACCGTATACTGTAAGACTGTTTGGTCAACCTTTAATTTTTGGTTTCAGGGAAAGACATAGAGAAAGACAAAGAAGAGAAATGAATTCTCATTCGGAGAGTTCGGATGAGGAATCTAGACCTAATAAGTAAGTATTTAAAGGTTTATGAATCACTTGTCTCAGTAAAAATGAAAGATGTAAAGTATCATAATTGTTTAATTGTACTGTATTTTATTTACCACTAAAATAATTTCTTTTTCTAGTTATGAACGTGAATATAGAAGAGCTAGTAAAAGGCTAAGGCTTCATAATCAAAGGCCAGCACCACAATTAACACCACGAACTGTTTTTCACAAGTAAGTATGATGTTATTGATTTGAAAAACGAAACAAATCTAATGATTGGTTCTGGTAACCATAGCTAATATGATCTCTGAATTTTGAATGTTCCCGACAGCTAGTTAAACCAGTATCTCCACCATGAAACATACGAAACGCATGAAATTATAAAATATAATCAGTTGGTTTCAATTTTAAACCCTTAAATTAAGTAAATAAAGAACATTTATGAATAATAAATATCTGTATTGTCACGCTTGATTTCGGTTCGGAACTGTGCAAAACATTTCAAGGTACGCTCTTGTTATTGTTTTTGTAATCATGAAACCTTATTGTATTTGTAATAAGAAATATTTTGCCTTCCAGTTGATGGTTTCAGCTGAATTGTATAAATGGCCGCATTACATTTTATTATAACGGATTAAAGTTCCCTCAAGTATATATTTTTTAATTGATATTGACGTTTCATCCTCAAATACTATTTATAACAATTCCAGAATATTATTCCACTCCATTTTTCTTAAAGAGCGCTGGATGCCGTGGACATATCATGGGAGAACGAACACCTGAAGTGTATCCTTGGCAGCGACGAGTACTGCGACCCGGAGAAGCCGGAGAAACCCGGTGGGTCCGCGGCCACGACGCCGCAGCCCTATCCGAAATTCAACGAGCTTGGCCAACCCCTGTGGCATGGTTCGTATAGTAACTCGTTTTAGCGTGATCAAAACCTTATATGATAATAAAGTTCACAGCAAATAAAAATTGAGAATCAATTTGGTAAAATGATACGTTTTTATAGTTTTTTGTGTAGTTTGTGTCTAACAAGCATCAATGGTGTGGAGGTTGCCGTAGTGTAGCCTGGTTAATTATGCAGATATCATAACAAGTTATTTTATAACTAAAGAATGTTCTAGAAGTCTAGTTGGCTGCAAAGCCTGTTTAAATTTGCAGAATTTCAAAATTCATTCAAAAATCAACCTGTTTCTGTCACTGTTATTATCACATATTAGCTTCTGTCTACGAAGCGCCTTATTACTCTCATTTCGGCACTGCAAAATAACACTACTAAAGTATAATGAAATCAGAGGTAGCTCAAGCCTTTAAAAAAGACTACATCTCTCGTCGTCGTGAACACAATATTTGAGATAAATTTAATTGTGCTCTTGCTTACAGAACACTTACCAGTAGTAGGCGCTCGGATAGAAGCGCTGCGAGCGCACGGACGCGCGCCCGCAGCGCTGCGGCTAGCCGTCGGCGCCGCGCGCGCCATGAGGCATCGACAGGTAATTAGTACACAGTCTATTGAATTTACATCATTCACACCACCTAGAAATCATTTGAAGGGGCAATTCAACTAGCATGTATAGAAAAAAAATTATTTAACTTAACTAAACTTCGATATTCGAGTGAACTTGATAGAAGTAAAAATGTTTGATACTTTTCAGGACAGTCCAAGTAACTACTTTCTTCTATGAAGGTTCAGTTTTAAGTTAATATCAGGATCATCTTTATTTCTAAAATGTAACAAAAAATGTAGGGTGGAGATTAACCAGAAAAGGAAAGAAAGGGAAAAGTAACAAATATGTTCACAATAATGGAGGTTGTGAACAGCATTAATTACAAGTTTAAAATATCCTCATTGTATTACAGGAAGTGGCCCAGCACAGGTGGCACGAAGTGGGTGCCGGTGAAGCGTCATCGAGCGCCGGTGGCGGCGGCAGTACGACCACGTGTTCCGGGCCGGAATCCTGCTCCGGCGCATGTGCAGACCGCGTTAAACTGTCGCTGGTGTGCGCGCACATGGATGCCGGCGTGTGCCTGCCTAGCAGCGCCACCTGTGCCTTGTCACACTCCCAGCGGTGTATTGGTCGGGGTGAGTCTTATTTACGTTCGACATAAAGCCCACATTTAAAACAATCAATTTAGTAATTTGCTCAATTATTGAGTTTGTCTCTTTGACAACTTTCGACTTTCTATAAGCTTCATTACACCTACTTTTCTAACTGTGTGTGACTTTAGAAACTAATAAAATAGGAAATGTATGACGCAGATAGCCGATGCTGGACCGGCTGGACGTTGGAAGCTATCTGGTGCGTGTACGAGTGCCTGGCGGACGCGTGCCTGGCGCCGGACGACCAGCGCGCCTCGCCGCGGCTGCACACCGCCTACCTCGACGAGGAGCCCAATACCGGACTGCCGCCCAGGTAAGCCACAGGCTAACGCTAGCTTTTGATAAACTGTCCACGAACAATTTTGCTTATGAGGTGTTTAATTTTGTCATATAATAAATCTATGATATCTGTTAAATTCAACGCCTCGAACAAAACTATCCGTAGATAGATTAATGAAATCAGCAAAATAGCTGCTACATAACCAGTAACGAGACTTACCTATGACCTATGGCTAATTTATTGTCCAAAACATATAGTCATAATTTTCAAGGCTGCGAAACATTTTTCCTTTTTGGAGTTTTGTGTTCCTATAGTAAGAAATTTATTCCTTATGCTAATGCCAACGCATTTACAAGCCCCTTTAAAAGAAAAGACATATAGCAATCCTATACAGCCATGTCTGATGAAATTTTATTATTCCCGCAGTCAATGCTTAGAAATTTTGGGGTATAACTCAGTTCAATTCATTATGGCAATGGAAATCAAATATTTACATACACTCGCGTTCCACACTAATAATTAACAAAATTTTCTCTTTGATAGGTACCAACATGTGCCAGTGGCGGGCAGTAAAAACCCCGAAGAGACTTACTTGGCCTTAGCTTTGGAGGCGGCGTTACTGGGTCTGGGCATGCAGAGGATGCTGCCCAGCGGCCTGTATGCTCAGGAGCGGTACTGCAAGCAGGTGAACTTCTTAATTCATAAATTTCGCCAGCAACAACCTAACTTCTATATTTATTAGAGACCAATTCTAACTTTACCCAAGTCAATCTCAAGCAATTCATTTAGAACCATGAGTCTTTCAATTTAGGCTTTACATACTCAAATGTTACATGATGATCCAGATAAAACAATAATATTTAGTAGATATAATGGCAAATAAAAAGCAGAATGGTCTCAACAAGACTGGTATTTCCACAGGAGGAGCGCCTAATCGCGCAACTCCAACGAGTGGAGGGCGAAGCGGCTGCGGGGGTATGCGCACGCGTCGCCCGCGCCTTGCTAGAAGGCGGGCCGGCCTCCTGTCTGGGAACGAGGGTTCATCCGCGCTCGGCGCCCGCGCACACCTTTGCCCGATACCTGTTTCTAACTCTGCTGCCTGCGGATCCCGAGCTGGCGTACCGTGTCGGCTTACGGGCTATGAGGTACGATTGATTTCACCAACTTTTGTAAAAATAATAGCACCTCCAGTCTAATGATTCCAAAGCCGTTTACGGTTACGTTTATGTACGGAGTAAGGTCGCAAGATTAAACTGTTGCTCTGTATGTGATGTATACTGTAATTCAATTAATAAACTGAAATTAAAGTTAATAAGCTTTAATTTTAAAATAATAAGGAATATTTTAAAATAAAAGGCTACGATATTCATTATATATCTTTGTAATAGCTTTGTTATAATTTGAATTATATTGTCATAGGTTACCAATGGTGGAAGAAGCGTACGTGCTAGACGGCGCTAGCAGCGCGCCGGGAACTATGCCGGGCGGCGCGGGCGCATGGCACACGCTACAGCATGCGGAACAACAACAAGCGGCCCTGGCTAGCGCTCTTCTAGGTAAAACAATATTTATTGAGCTACATAACTACGGATAAGGTCGCTATTACTTTATTTCCAAAGTATTTTCTTAACGAGTATGGATCAGTCTATCGACTAATTTAAATCAACATAACGGCTTACCCCTTTTTTTCGTGAAATTGTCAAAATGTTAAAAAATAATTGCCATTAAAAAAGCGCAAGTACGGATTAGGCCAACCCCCGGTAAGTCGGTAAGTCCGCTAACGTACCCGTCGGTGTCCGTGCGCAGGCGCAGCGCGCGGCACGCCGGGCCGGCTGCGCGCGGCGCTGGGCGCGGCGCAGCGTCACGTGCGCTCGGCCGCGCAGCTGTTCCGGCTGGCGCAGGACGCGCTGCGGCACGCCGCGCCGCCCGACGCGCCGCACCACCACCGGGACCTGCTCGCGGCCGCCTTCGAGCTGGGGCTACAGGTACGCCTACAACACACTGCTCCACCGGTCTACCAAATTGATTTTGAAAGCTCATGAAATCCTTCTATGAAAGTGTATAACTAACTGTACTATATATAACTAAATGAATATTACAAGGTTTTCATTAAAAATACTTTTTTAAATTAAAATCAATTTTGTTGCTACGATTTTGGAAAATGTTCAAAATATATATGTATGAAAATAAGAGTCAATCTGCTTTCTGCGAATTCTAAATAATAAATCAAGTTATTTCACTTCAAGCATCAAGATTAACTTAATTTGAGATGCTAATCTAAGATTAGCATCTAAACTTAATATGCCCGACGTGAAACGGCGTAAAAAATTTAAAGGTTTTGCGGTCACTTTGTGCTCTAGTCTCAAATTATTATCCGCGTCAAATATATTAAAATGGGATATCAATAAAAATATTCTTTCGATACAGGTGTTACGGATGACGTTGTCGTCTGTGAACTGGAGGAGAAGAGAAATGGTCCGGTGGCTCGTCACGTGTGCCACGGAATTAGGATTGGACGCTTTGCTATCCATCATGCAAAACTGGTAAGATTATTCTTTTTCATGAATTAGGACCATACTGTTATCGACTGCACATCCGAGGGTACATTTTCTTTCGTCACATAGCGTACAAAAGTTCTCCAAAATTTCACACTAATTCATGACAGAATTTTGTCTTAGGCAGGCAGGCTAGACAGACAGACATAAAAAAGTTCAAGATCATTTAAGACTTTATCAAAACCACCAAACTCAATCGAGTCACAATCACAATAACCTTGAGATAATGTAAACTATGACTATGACAAAAAATAGCAAAAAAGAGTAAATATGCGGATATAATAGCGCTGAAAAGAGCTAGTGTAAAAATATCTCTTTCTAATCTAGATCGACAATATAGAATAATAACCTTGACAACTTTTGTAATCTTTTAAAATAAAATTTTATGTATTAAAGGTACGACTTATTCACTCCAACGGAGGCGACGGGGCCTGTAGCCGCAGCGGCGATGTCACACGCTACGGCGCTGCGGCTAGGCCTTACCTTCGACCAACAGGAGAAGCTCAGTGCCTGCGCAAGGACGCTTGCCCTACAATGTGCTGCTAAGGTAACTTTAACATTCAACAAATATTCTGAAAATCTTTATTTGTACTTATTTCTACCAATTTGGACCTCCAAACCACGACTTGTAAATGTTTCGACTTTGGATTCAAACAGTCAGTTGTCTATACGACTTTAAACATATTGAATTTCGTATAAAGAAGTGTGTTCCTTTTAGGATCCCCCAGGGTGCGCGCTAAGCGCGCTGTCTGTGTGCGAGGGGTCAGCGGGGGCGTTCGAGGCGGCGTGCGCGGCGGTGGGGGGCGCGGCGGCGCGCGGCGCGCTGGCCTCCAGCCAGCTGTTCGCTGTGGCGCGGTACATGGAGCAGCGGGGGCAGCCCGCGCGCGCCATGCGCCTGGCCACGCTGGCCATGAGGAACCTGCACCTGCACTACAACCAGGTGCGGCTAGCTTACTCTCTGCCCGCGGCGGCTCATACATGCGCAGCGTGCCAAATTACTGTCTAGTCGTTTAAGTGTAGACAGCAGTAATGATGCTATGGATAAGAGGTGCTTCCTGAAACTTTTGTAAACGTCATATGATATGTATGAGTCGTCTTTTCCTAATCACATGAAGAGAATGAAACACTGCACTTAAATTGAAAGCAAAGTAGGAAGTGATAAATAACCAAAATTAATTGTGAAAATAAAATAGGGAACCATTTGTTTGAACATATAAAGAATAATCATAATTATAAATATTTGAAGCCTTCCAATCTTCAATTTTCAGGACAGCCACCCGGCGATCGCAGATATCCACTGGGCAGTTGCGCTGGCGCACTCCCTGGGCCGCGCGGAACTACAAGCGATGTTACCGCTGTTAGTTAAAAATGTGCAGTGTGCACCCGTCTTGGTAAGTTACATTGCAACTCTTTTTTTATAAACAATAATATTTTATCTTATTACTAGTCAGTTCATTTTAGATAGATACTGCTCATGTTATCAATAAATTAGCAAAATAACTACTTTATATTTGAAATGAAATTTAATGTTGTTCAATAAGGCTAAAATTCAAATATCCTACCCGAACTAATATCCTATCCTCTTCATTATTAATAAACCCATTTGGTTCGACCCTATGAAGAATCTACTACTGTTGTTCCAGTCGGACGTGCTCCGGCGGTGCTGCGTGGCGGCGGCGGGGTGCTCTCGGTCTCGGCCGCCGCCCCCGCGCCCGCCCACACCGCTCAGGCCGCTGCTGGAGGCGGCGCTCAGGGCCTACGCCTCCACCACGCATGCACGGCTCGCGCACATATCGCCCAGACATTACGCTGACTTTGTTGACTTCTTAGGTTAGTATACAAGCTTAAAACTCACAGAGACGTCAGGGAGTATAGTGGAAGTATGGGTATCAAAGATTTAATAGAGTTGTCATAATTTACGTATCAATTGCAATAGTAAAAAGGCGTAATGGGAAAACAGTTGAGTTTATCACAAAGACAAATGTAATTTTTACGGCGAGGGCGCTAATTTGAATCCAGAGTGAACTGAAAGATTCTAGAATGTATAATTATACTATATGCGTTGATCAAAGTCAAAATATTTTTGCGACCGTGTGATACTCTCTCTGCTTATCAATCCTAAGTAGGTATTTAGAAATAAAATAAGAGGCCTTTCAGGTACAACTCATAGGCGTTTAACTAATACAAGGTATATTAAAGAAAAGTACTACCTACTGTACCTACTACGCATTAAGTAATCAGCGCTTTTAGAATAGATGAGAGGAAAAATCAAAATCAAGTTAATGGAGAAGAGTCGTAATTTTGACGTAATTTTATCTAAATTAAATTCAGTATGTCTCAATCTTTCATTATGTATAGGAAACTTTAGAATAAGAACTGTGAAATAAATTACAATTAAATGACTTTTATGAAACTAATTCATGTTTGTGTTTGAATATTTAGGTAAAGCGCGTGACACGTTTGCTCTTGCGCACGATGGGCCACACCAGTTCGCAGCCCTGCTACAGGAGATCAAACTCAAGTACAAGGGCAAGAAGAAACTCATGTTCCTCGTCAAAGAACGGTTCGGTTGATCCTTGGCTAGCTTGCGCTTTTGTCATTCCAGAAAAAAGTGTGCAATCAAAAAGAAACTGTATAAATTTTAATCTAGTTTGCGATATACCGCCAAAAAGATTAGATTATTTTTTTATTTCGTCCAGTATTTTTCTGAGTGTTGGCTACTGTACTATGAACATATTGATTGTAAGTGTGCAGGTACAAATTTTTGTAGATATACTATTTTTTAAGAAATCTTACTGCCATTAGAGATTCAAAGAACAACAGAACGCAAGTTATAAAATTTTTGAACGTTTTTCAAGTTTTCCCTTTCAAAAAGACAACTTATGGCGTTGCGGTTATAGAGAAATAATTTAAAATTCAAATATCGAATTGTTACCAAACATGTACTTCTGTGTTGTAATTTTAAAACAACATTATTAAAATACCTGTCTAAAACTGAATGTAACTTCATCCCGCCTTTTGGATGTAAATGGGTCAAACGAGAATGCTCTAAAATATACAGTTATTTTAAGTCTTCAAAACACTTGTACCTACCCAACCAGTCTCTTTATTTAGTAAGTATTATTTTTATTTATTAATCATTGTGGCTGACCTCGTAAATGTCATTTAAATTGTAAGTAATATTGTAATGATCTCAATGATTCCATTTGTGTAAATAGATTAGGCGCATGTAAATATAGTGTATATTTAAGGTTAGTTACGTATGATTAGTGATTTTGTGTTATGTGCTGGGCTTCGCCCGTCATGTTTGGGTTAATTTTATTCCAGATTATATTTTCAAGTTTCAGCACAAAACACAGAATTGTATGTAGGCATAGAAAGCCGTTCATATAGCGTCCAATAGCAATGGGATAATCATAAAAATGACACAACACCAAAGAGATATATATAAGTCCAGAAGTGTGAGTTAAGCAATGCCATCATTATTTCAGTATTCTTGAGTATTTTGTTATTCTAAACGTTTATTTCTTAACTTTTCATAGTTTTAAGCGCTCTTTACATGATTACGGCAAAGTTTAAATGTGTCCGTTTCGACAAGGCAACATAATCTGAAATCTACTTAAATTATTATAATTAAAACATTTTTATTTCTTAAACAGATAGCTACCTCAAAAACGTATCAACTTATAAAAAAATCTCAATAAAAAATTGTTCTTTCTTTAAATTAGTTGCGATGCATTTTGTCAGTGGGCAACATTAGCAGCAACGTGTAGATTTCAAAAGTTGTCCATGGATAATTTTTTTCTTAAAGTTTACTTAAAATTTATTATTCACAAACATGCAAATAAGTACTCACAAAATAAGATTAAACTGTTGTATGTGAACTGAGTAGTTCTACACGGTGCAACTATACCCCAAAGCCCAAATTACCATAGCTACGACGGATTTATAAATTTATTATTTCTCAAGTATTATTATTTACATACTTGGTAGATTATAAAATTATAACAAAAGTGCATTTATAAAGATAGAGACGTTTAATATTTAATTATAGACGGGATGTTCGGATAGTGTTCAAACGTTTGTATGAAAAATGATAACGGAATAGTGTATTAGGCATAAATGAAGGACTTTTGTACTTTTTGTGGTGTGTGAAAGGGTTGTGCAAATGGGAAAGAACATATTTTTAGTAAACATATAACAAAACGACTTGCAGCCGAATAAATACTTATTAAAGCTATTTGTGTTAAATCACTCTTTAAACATGTTAAATGAAGAACAAATCATATTCAACAAAGATAGTAACTCAAATAGATTTAATGAGCATTTATAAGTTAATCTAGAATGGTGCTTTATCTGTGGGCACACTAAATCTAAATTTAAATTCCGTGAATCACATTAATTCATTATGGGATGGAAAATATACATTGGTTGTAACTGTCAAATAACTATAATGTAGACAAAGAGACATTCAATAAGTTCGAAAAAATACACATTATAAATTTAGATTTAGCGTGTGTACCTCACATGGCTATTGGGAATACTGAATTGCACATCAATATTATTTGCCAACCCTACAATGTGTCAAAATATCAATAATACAATTATAGAAAAATACTATCACATACCTAATTACTCCAATCGACGTTAATTGCGTTTTATTTTTGTTATAACGTAATTAAATCCAAATATTTAGTTAGACATAATGCAATTTCTCGTCTCAGATTTAGGCAGATGTTGCAATTAATCTGACATAGTTGTTTGAAACCATTTTGTAACATTTTAAAGCTAAAATGTAGTTGATCTCTAAAATTTAAAAATATACACTTGACTGCTACTACATTTAGGTAAGTATTTTAGTTAAACTAATATTTATTCTTATATTTGGTCCTTAGAGCCGGATTTTTTCCTTGCCATTATTTTAAAAGCTTAACTTTTACTCCAATTCTTCTTGGCCATTGTTTGATAAATGAATAAGTTAATTTTAAAGACCTATCTTTCTTCATTTTTACTGGTAATAGATAGTGCTATACTTAATTATGTGTTTATTTTTAAATTTAGAGACATGCCTCCTCTATCAGTTCAATTAGTTGTTTAGTTTGTTATAAAATGAAACATATTATCTGAATACAAAATTAAAATTTAATGTTACGTACGTAACTAATGATTAAACCAAAATCGGTAAGAGTGCCTCAACATCGACATAAATGGTGTATTTATGGAAAATATCTGTTTGATGGTGTAACTTTATTATACAAAATTTATGTACCGTCGTTGTATTAAAATGGCCACTAATCTTATGATAAACTTATAAACGTGCATTTTGAAAGCAAATAATATATATTTCAATGTCAAGCAATAATAATTTGCCTTCTGCCGGTCTGCTTTGCCAAGTAGTTTAAATAATTCTATGTAAGCAATTATGAGGAATTACGAAGATTTGTTTCAACTGAATAAACTTTTAATTATCATACTAATGTTACAGTGAAGATTTTTATGTTTGCATTTTTTGTAATAAATTTTTTGTTATTGTTATTATAATGACTTGACAAATTAAAACTCAAAGCAAATAAAACTGATCCTAAGTGCCTTCAGGTGAGTCTCTATCGATGCCAGACCGGCTTTGCCATTATATATATTTCTTTTTATTTAATTTTTTATTTACACTTTATCTACTCAATGTCGATTGTAATAATTTGTAACAATTTTTATTGTGTTGTACGTAAAACGTGGACACCCTTCAGTGCTGGTATTAAGATGGTGATAATTTCAATATAAATAATTGAAAAATATTGTTTTCCGTTGTTTTATTTAGAATTTAATAAGACCTATAAGTACATAAAAATATCCAATAAATGGAATGGAAAAATTAAAACTAGAAAGTTAAGTTTTTAGGGAAAGTGTTCTTTGTAGGTGTGTTATAATTAAAGTAATAATTTTACTTTGCATTCTCGTAAATATTTTTTAGTGATACAGCTTTCCTTTTCTTTCAGTTCAATAAGAAACGGTGAGACAGGTGGTCTATTTACATATTACATTTGATCCATAACAGATCATAATTATGGCTGCAAAAATTAATCTTGTTTACGATCTTTGACATAGACGATGTACAAATGTAATTTGTGTAAAACAAGATTTGGCTGTAAGGCGCAACGTCATGCATATAGCCTGCTCCTATTGGACGAATTTTCTACTACTACTGCTGCTATAATATATTTGTGGCTGTAAAACGTAGTGTTTATATGCTAAGTGGCTGTCAATGTCAGTGATAATAGACATTGGTTATTTATTTGTACAGATGGACGCAATGAAAATACAGTGGACGTGGAAATAATATGTATTTTATGTCCTTTGGTAATCTCGGTATAATTACTTTAGTCATTGATATTATCACTATAATTAGAATAAATAATAAACAATATTAATGAAATTCAAATCAATGATGCATCGCACACTAAACGTATGTACATCATACTTTAAATAATTTAGCTTGCTTATTTTAAGATATTAAGAGACGTTTTAATTCAAGTTTCCCGGTAAAAGGCATCAAGCTGGGTGTCTTCTTCCCTGGGACTTAACTTGGCTCTCGAATTATGTAACAAAAAAACACCAACACTTGAGAAGTACAAACAGGTAAATAAATATTATTTTTGTTTCTTGAAGTTTACAAAGATTGGAAGTCCGTATATGCAGACACATTGACAACAGAGACTATAAAAGTGTTACCTTACAATAATCTCAACAATAGTAAAGAATTTCTGTTTTTTATCAGCCCAAAAGTGCTCACACACAAAAAATCTTGTTATGCTTAATATGTAATCACATTTAGGTTATTCACAAAAGTTTTTACTTCTGCTTCAAAAATACTATTAACAGCCTATACACATCCCATTTCTGGCTCAACACCTACCTATACATGTGGAGTTTCTTCCAAAACTTTACCACCTGTATCTATATGTCATTTGGTGGGTGAGAGTGTTTGCTGTACCAATAGTGCCAATGGCTTAATATGCCTTCCAAAGTACAGCGGAACTCAAGATGACAAATTTCGATTGACCCATCAAAGGACTGGCCATGTTGAATGAAAATTTTCTTCCCATTTTTAATGTCGCGTGTCGGGTGTTGATGCTTGTCATTTATATTTACTACAATCTTTTTTCAGATAAATGATTTTATAAAATTGAAAAGAGAAAATAAAGTAATAAGCAAATTGTTTTTAAGCAAAATTGCATCATCTGCTTTTGGTTGTGCTTCAGATATTCATAAAAATCTGGTTAATTTTGAAGATAATTCTGCTACAACTATAATAAATAACTGGGTAAATTATTTACTTAAATTCATTTGTATATGAATTGATTTAAATATAAAAATATTTGTTTAAACTATTCCTGTACATAGCACTAAATTATTTTGTTGATAATAATTTACAGATTACAGAAAATGTAAATGAACTGCACCTAAATAGGTCATTTCCAAATGACATTACCACTTTAATGGCAAACGTACATAGTTTCAGGGTAAGTTAGATTAAGATTAAATTTTTTTTCATAAAGATTAAAATTGGATTTATTTTAAATTTTGCTTATACATGATTCATTTAATCATGCTATTATTGATTCATTTAAGGATACTTGGCAGATAAATGAAAAAGGATTACCATTGATGAAAGTATACAATTCATTTAATTACACTCAGGATATCAAATATGAATCAAGGGTTTGTATGTTAGATTAATATATTTTATTGTTTTAAGAATATATCAAATTAGTGTACAGTTTTGTGGTGTCATAGTGTAACTATTCATTATCGAATAGATAAGGTAGAAAAAATTACTGTTGTTTATTATAAAAAAGCCTCTTTATTCGTTTTATAATAAAATTAATCTTAGTACAAAATTTAAGATATTAAAAAATAACTACACCTAAGTCTGTTTTTACACGGTCTTTTTGTACACGGTTTTGATATAACACGGTTTGAAAATTGAATATGTAACTGATGACGACAGCAATTAAATTTATGTTGTTGTATTTATGATTATCACTTATTCTATTTTATATTATTTTTTACCTTCTTTCTTCTTCTGGAACCAATCTACCGTGTAAAAACAGACTTAGGTGTACTTCTTAAATAAAATCAATTGTCGATAAAAATATTTATACAAACATTATTAAAAAAGAAAAAGTAAAGAAAGTGAAAGTGGAAATAAGGAAGTTCAATCATTTATTCAAAATAAAGTCAAGTAATAAATATAGAGAATGATTTTTTATGAGTGCACTTTTGTAAGGTGTTAACCATCAAAATAAACTTTGGCAATAACCTTTGGAAACTACTCACAAAACGTGGAAGAAGCAACTGTTTTATACAAAATTTTAATAACTTAAATAAATAACAAAATATATTATATAAAATACAGAAACTAATAACTCTATTTTATTGTACGTGCAAGGTGCTCTACTATTTTTTGTATAGGCCCACAGGCTTCTTGTGTAGAAGTACGTGCAAAAAGGCCTAAAAAGAGTCATTTTATCAAAGCAATGACAAAATTACGGGTGATCCACTCACTCTTTGTGAGGTTGTAAGGCAGCTCATAGTCAAGTGCGTATCTTTCACCTAAATCTATCAACCGTGACAACGACATACACAAGCACTCTGAAGCACCATGTCGTCCACGTAACTAATTTTATTTAAGAAAACATTATCAACATCACACCCAACATGTGTGCTGCTAAACTTTTACAAAAATTACATACAGTCTCAAAGGTTAACAACTCAAACGCCTCTAAATCATTTGTAAAAATGTACACTAAAATATTTGAAAGTCTATCGGGATTCGGGTACTTACTAATCGACTATCCGGATGTTTTAGGCTGGTGACAGCCAAATGAGCCTAAAATATTAATTCAGTTTGCAACAATTTCGAACTCCTTAACATTGCAGCAGTTCTTACAACAAAACACGTTGAAGTATTCTGCCGTAGAGTTAGTTTATGCAAATACTCAGATCTAAACCAATGTATATTGTTTCTAGTTAATGGAACTACCAACTGTTGGAGACTTTAAGCTAGTGGTAATAGTACCGAATGAAAGTGATGTACTGGACAATGTGTTTGCCAAACTTGCTACAGAAGGATTGGGGGCTGCTGTCCGATGTATTCAACCATTATTTACAGTATCCACCCATTTGGTAGCGCCCTGTATAAATGTGGATTCGGAAATATTAACACAGGTAGATACGAAATGCTCTTAACTGTTTGACCATAAACAGCTGAATGTTGGGTTGACACATAGATAATAAAAAAAACCTATTAATTGTTAATGTTTCACAGAATAATGAAACTACATTAACTTATTGATAAGTTATAAGAAAAGAGGTGCTGAATTAGCTCTAATTCAGTGTAATGTAGCGAATTGACAAAAGTAAAGAACGGGCGAGATCTTTAAAATGTATCATAATGGTGACCTTCGCCTTAAAAATGCGGATCAACTCATTTTATTAAGTCGCAAAAATTAAAAATACATTTCGATACAAGTACGGAAAGTATATCCTTTCTTCACGGGTCCGTGTTTATAACAATAGCGAAGATCGACTTTTTTTTTATACATTTGCGAAAAAAATAAAACAACCAGAAAAAATCTATGAAAAACAATTTAATTATTGGACTAGTAATTATTGATATTACAGTTTGATTAATTGTTGAGAGTTATGTTAAACGTTTTGGAGGGTCAATATTAATTTGAGCCTTTTTCAGCACGACGAAAGGACTGTTTTGCGTCGCGGGAAAATGAAAGTGGACGATCAGGGCCTAAACATTAGTGTACTTACATGTAAGTATTCATAGTAATATCTACCATGTACTGAATCCATAATAAAGTTAGTAAATGAAATCAATTTAATTTAGATACAAATGTAAATAATTAAGTATTTAACTACTACAGGTATATATAACACAAAAAAGAAGGAGAAAACTTCTAAAAAAGATAAAACTATTTCAAGAGAAGAGAGTTTTTATTTTGGATTAACATTTAAGGATATATCACTTTTTAATGGTAAATATTGTCCTTGAAAAAATAATAAATGCATTTACTAATAATAAAGATATTTACTTTTTTTTAACATTAATGTGCTTATAGTAAAACTACCCAATAATATAATTGAAGAAAATAATTATTCCGGGTTTGGGGCAATTTCCAGATTATCTTTCCGATGACAAGAACAAGTAGCCAACTCATTTGGAATATAAAACCACTAACGAATCGTACTATCTCTATCTACCACTATACTCTTGATTCTCTTTCTCATTCGCTCTTAGATTCGATCCTATGTTAGGCGGTATATCTTCTTGTTCATAGTTCATTAGCTGCTTTAGTCTGTCTTGCAATTTACTTTCTGTTTCTATGTTACTTGTCCTTGGTAAATTATCTTTAAAGTTTGGCTTAGGTTCCTTGACGTAAGATATAGGCCATCCTATTCCATTTTCTGAACGTCGAAAATTTGTCTTATTTACTTCTTTCTCTTCACCATTTTCTACAGTAGATATATTTTGCTGCTTTACATCGGAATCTTTCAGTTTAGTGTTTACCTCCAGAGAATATTTATCATATTCTGCGGAATCTTCATAAAGCTCATTATACCCCAGCACAAGTGGAGGTAGAACTACAAGACTCGCCGTACGTTCATTTGTGTCGTTCCGACTCTGCAATATGTAATTGATTTGAGATAATATAAGAAATTTACGTATAGTTAAGTCAAGACATTAATCATAATGTAAAGTCGGCAATATATTGATGTTTGTGTCAATAAGAATATTTTTAGTTTGTACCGTGACACATCTTTCGCGAACACACTAAAAATCTTACAAATATTTTCATTATCTAGAACAAAAACTGTCCGAATGAATATGAAACAAAATTAGAACATCCCTTTAAGCGATATTTCGATAATTTACGTTGTAATATTTTGTGCTGTGTATATAGTTATCACCACATGCACATTCAGAGCACTGAGCACGACGTAAAAGATAGAAGTAGACGTATTGTCTCATTTACAATTTTTTTTTTCATAAAAATATTTTATTTTAAAACTTACAAATATAACACATATTTCGGACAAAATACCTCCGAGCAATAACCACATAGTGGCATAATATGAAATCAACCGTTTTATTGCTCAGTTTATTGTTCAAGCAATTTCAATTTTTCATTGTTGCAAAGTTACGGATTGAGTAAGATTTCAAATTGTAACAGGGTCAGTTCAATCAATTTTATTGCTACAATAGTCACGAAAAAAGGTTTAAAATAAAAAAAACTAAGTTAAAAAAACTTTAAATAAAAAAAAGTGAATGAACTTAACAGCGTTACTGGGGTTTAAGAACCTTGGCGAGTCCTCAAGTCTCAAGAATGACCTCCAGGGAAGCTGTCCCGAGAATTTGGTTTTTACATCTAAAATACTTAGGATTTATCTTTGTGTACCTATACTTCATCAGTGGCTAAGTCTTCTTGTGAAGTGATGGGCCTAGCCTCAATAGCCGGTACATCTGCAATTATATCAGTGGACAGCCGCTCTAGCTCCACACCGGCATCACGAAGTTGGGCCAACAAGGTGGCCAACATGCTCGTCAACTAGTGGATAATAAAATAATTTGGTATTAATCTGTCGACATATGGACAAATCAATATGTGGACAAGAGCAAGAAAGCCCACTGCATCTCCTGTGTGACTGGATAGTTCTAATTCACATACTAACGCATTATCAAACCACATGAAATTGAGACCTTGAGGTTGGCAAGATCACAATGGAAAGTGATCGAATCAAGAATCTATTTTATCTATTGCTGGCGAGTCACATTAAGGCAGTCTCAGACGTACTTACACAATCTGTAACGATCTCAATCGGGTTTGTCTACAGTTGTACAGTTATTCCTGTCCTTTGCATATGACATCAGCCCAATTGCCGTAATTAAGATATATATATATATATATCTTAATTAACACTAAGGTTACTTTTCCTCTGTATGAGTCGTTTTTAGCTACACGTTTGCAGCTGGTACTACTAATACCTGTGGATCCGGCTTGGCACTCCCTTGCAGCAGGCTTGCAGTGGCCGCGGCTTCCTGCACCGCCTCCAACAGTCGACCAGCGCGCGCGTGTCTCCCGGACATGTTCAGCCTGATCAGCGCACTATCCGGTGCAATGGCTACTGCTCGCGCGTAAGCTGAATCCGCGCGGCTGTCTCCTAAACGTTCAAGGGCTACGCCGATCAGAAGAACCTGGTATTTTCCATGTTTTTGTACAAAATTTATGTTATTCAACAGGAACGGATGGCCTAAAATTGATGTCCAGGGTGTCAGGATAATTTTAGGCCATCCGTTCCTAAATATGCCAGGGTGTAGAGTAGGCAACTACCATATAAGAATAAAAATGATGTTAACAGCATAGGAGACAACCCTGGCAGCTCCCAACACTACCCTGTTTGTAATTATTACAAGTTGAAGAGACTACTTTCGTCATTTCATTCCAGATTGATTAAACCTGATGATCACACAGTCAGGACTGGAGCAAGCGCAGTCTATAAAGAATATTCCACTCTATAGAATGTTCTGCTTTCTGCTTATTGATATACACCTAAGTCTGTTTTTACACGGTAGATTGGTTCCAGAAGAAGCCGTGTAAAAAAAGACCGTGTAAAAACAGACTTAGGTGTATAATGCTTATTTTCACAAGCATAGTAATTAATGATAAAAAAGATATGCACTCTAATCTTAAAAGTAATATAAACTCAATGTATGGCAAGTTCAGGAACTAAAAAACTATGTTGTGAACGAAAAGAATAAGTTATTCAATTTTTAAGGTAAAAAATAAAATAAAATAGAATAAGTGATAATCATAAATACAACAACATAAATTTAATTGCTGTCGTCATCAGTTACATATTCAATTTTCAAACCGTGTTATATCAAAACCGTGTACAAAAAGACCGTGTAAAAACAGACTTAGGTGTATATAACATATAAATAATATGAAGTTCTCTATGAAGATCCTATAGGATGTTTTTAAATAAATCAGTTCTTTGTGAACTGGTTTTCTAATTTTATTCTTAGTTCTTTGAGCCTAAATATAAGCCTATGCCTACTCACTGTGTAAGGCTCCGTGGGTTGCAGAGCCGCAGCAGCAGCTAGACGGCAGAAAGCAGAAGCAGGTCTTCGGCACACCAGCAACACTAGACCTAGGTCGTGAGCCGCACGCCCACTGAGTGGTGCTGCGTTTACTGCCCGTTGGAGACACGTCAATGCCTAGAAGTAATTGTGATACTTCCCTTGTAACTATAATAGATAAGCTTCTCGGAGGGTATCATTTGCATTGTCAAAATGAGTTTGAAGATAATTCACCACCAATCCATGAGCATACCACGTCATATTCCGTCGTCTCTACTTCCTATTAATATTTTAAGCGAGTCGGTAATGTTGAAAGTATGAGAATTAATATTTTCAAAGTCAAAGTCATAATATCTTCATTTAAATAGACTCATTTACGAAGTTATTTTAAATCGTCATAACAGGGAATATGTATGAGAAAAAATAAACAAATGTAATTAAGGTAATAGTGATAACTTTAAGTGGGTATTAACCGGGTATTTATAAATTGTACCAGTATTTGCCCTCGAAGCTGATTGAAGATTTATGTCAAATTACGTCCTAATTATACAAAATACTTATCAAATGTATGTATAGTGCTCTTATTCAATGTTTCTCTTTTTTCAATATAATTTCAAAAGGCTATTAAGTAATAGCTTTTATATCACATGTTATTAATAAAGATGTGATAATTTCTCGAATTAAATGAACATCATCAAATTTCGAGTTTTAAAATTGTCTATGGTTTCTTTAAAGCTGCCTTAAAGAATCTAATTTAATAGTTTTAATTTTTGATATCTGTTTCTTTTACCTACTTAATGAGCGCAAAGGATAGAACATTAACTGGATTAAGAGTGTATTCCCGTCTCTTTCCTTCATTATGAGTTTTTAAGGCTAAGAGAGTAATTTTCTTACAGCAACATATTTCTTCTTAGCCATTAAAGCGAGGCCAAGATTAGCGTGTGCGGCCACACAGGTAGGATGTGCAATCAGTGCAGCTTTGAGCCTCGCCAGGGCCGCGTCCAGGTCCCTGTGCTGCAGCATCATGGCCGCCAGCGCTAGGGCTGCGGCGTGCTGCGTCGGCTGCTGTGCTAGGGCCGCGCCCAGCAACTGGAACGCTCGTTTGGGGTCTCCAGCGCGGAGACGGAGGGCCCCTGCTGCTGCCAGCGTGTCGGCTCCGCAAGCGTCGTTCCTGGATCAATTTTTATAATAATATTCTTATATTCACAATTATTGCCTACACCGTAGTAAGCATTTCTATAATCCATCTATTAATGACTTTTTAAGATACATTGAATTTTTTTTTTCGAAAAATTGATAAAATTTTCATTTTTTGAGTATATTATATACATATTCCTCGTTCGGGCAAAATAATTCACTTAACTGACTAAGAAAAATTTCAATACTTTAATTAAAATACCTTACTTTACCTAATTTCAATTTAATTAAAATTAAAAACTACAATACTAGTGACTTAGGTACATCATTGGGTTACTTCTGAGATATTTGTGTGTATAAAGTATTGCTGTGAGTAGTCGGCGTTCGTAATATTGAAATTCGAAGGTATTATGTTAAGTAAGTCGCATGCTTCACTAGCTATCTTCACATATGGGCTCCTCTACTGCTTATCATCAGGTGGTGTCGAGTCATTTGCTGAGCTTAATATAAAAAAATCTATAGATAGCCGCATTTTTAGGGATTCACTATGTCCTGGAGGTGACCTGGTGGAATGCTCCGCAGAACCTAGGTTACCCCCGTGAAGGGCAATGGAGTTACCGGGGAGTTTTAGTGGGTATTCTCAGTGCCGCTCTATTGAGGTACTGAATGAGCCCCACACACGCCCGTCGCTTAGCCAGTGGCGGGTAGGTCCTCCTCGTAAAAAAAAGGGATTCACTATGTATCATATTATATTTTTATAGCCGCCTCTTCCATTAGATGGGCTATACGTTTGTTACTCAATCTTTCGTATAAGAAAAAATATATTGAATGCTGTAAACTATGCCATACGTGAGTGCCTGGTCATAGGCCAGTAAGGCCCCCGTCTCGTCCCCCGCCGCCAGCAGCAGCCTCGCCAACAAGGCCGCAGCGCGCTCCCCGCCGCCCGCGTGCACGCCCGCGCGGGCCCACTCCGCCCCACGCTCTATATCGCCTTGTCGCCATGCGCACTCCGCTTCATTTAAATAATCATAAGATAAAAATAATACTAAGATTCGGTTTGATATAAATAACTATTAGTATTTAGATTGAATTTAATGGAAACTGCTGCTACTAAAATAGCCTATCCTTTGCAGTGTCAGCTATGGAAGTACTCGTAGACCTCCACCTTCTCCTCGTGGTACTAATAAATGGTATGAAATGAAAATGAATAAACCATTGCAATACATCGGGAAGTAAACTGTACCGGCCAGGCACTTCTATAATATGTGAGGTAGAAGGCACCCAGACAAAGTGTTCAGACCGTATCATGTCGACTTTAAAGCCCAAATAATAGAAAATCAGGACAGAAATGAATATAGAATCGTATAGCAGATAGCAAAGCTATATATCAAATATAAAATTCAGTATCGCGAAACAGATATATATAATTGACAAAATTATCTAACAAAAGACTATCTTTTTTAATAATTTCATGTTAGCATTCTAGTATTGTGTCTAAAAACCTTTTGTTGTGTTAGTTCTGTACTCTGACATAATTCTCATGAAGTGCAGAATGCGCGACAAATACCAATAGGCATAGTCATCAGCAATATAAAAAACTCAATGCAATTGTTAAAGCAAACATTACAAATTTTAAGTCGAGATTATGCAATTGACCTATTGAATACAAATGGTAGCCATTAATGATATACCTAAAGCGCAATATATTTCAGGATCTGGATGTTGTCTCAACTTGTCTGCCTCCAGGTAAGCTTCCAGAGACAATTGGTACCGACCCTGGTTGAACCTAGAAATTAAATCTAGTTTTAAATAGATACCATGAGAGAAATTATACAAAGTTAAATAAAATATATATGTATAGTAAATAGATTCTCATAAAATCAATATTGGCACAAAAAAATCACAGAATTTTGGTCTCTGTCACAAAATCTCTAATTAGTAGATAGATCTAAAAAACAATGTCATCTAGCTTATCATTGTAATAGTCTTGATTAAGATTAATAACGTTCTTAGACAAGATTATTACAATATCAAGCTTTTTTAATACAGATCTGATAATGCAGAACGTGCAGAGGCACGCACGAATCTAGATCTGGATTTTATATAAACTGGGTTTTTTATAAAGTCAGACATACAAACATTTGGCGACTTGCTTAAGGGGCTCAGGGTCTTGTGGCTTCAATCTGATGCAGCTATGGAACCTCTCCAGCGCCTCCTGATATCTGCCAGCATCTGCTAACACCAGACCCTGTATTAAAAAATGACGGTTTTCAGTTTGGCTTATTGCTTGTTATAAAACCTATTTTTTAAAGCAGAAGTTCTTGGTATGAGTGGTCCTTCGAGCCGGATTAATAAGAGAATAAGCTGTTTGAACGACATCCGAAAATTGCTCGAATTTAGAAGTTGCAGACGTAGTAGTATGATATATTATCTGAATCATGTTATAATTTATTTTTACAAATATGAACACCTAAATTTCATGCTTAATGGCACTCAAAATGCATTGTTTTTGGTTAAAGATTAGAAACTTATTCCAATTTTACTAACAATTACGTAATTAAGGGCATTAAACTGACTACTACTTATAATTATTGTTTGTTGATACTTACATAGTCATGAAAAAAATTATTAACCAAAATAACAAATGAACCCGTAGGTTTTGGTTAGTGTAATGGATGGAAAGTGGTAGATATCGGCCTGAAATTGGCTGACTCACAAACGGTAGGTATCTTTATTCCAATACACTAGTTGTATTGGAATAAAGATACCTACCGTACAGTACTCCTACCTAATTACTCCAAAGATATAGAGCGCGCACCAGGCATTATTATCTAAGGAAGGATAAATATAGGTTGTTATCTGTACAAGTTTAACAACCTTCACAAAATGTGCAAATCTGTGGTTGTTATCTGATGATCGCTGTAACTCATCCGCTATCTCCAAGCAAGACCCGTGCTCCCCACGCACGTAACGCGCGTGCAACAACCAGTTACGCGAGCCACAAGGTAATTCTATAAACCAAGAAAATGTGGTTAAACTAGTCTAAAAAACTAATTTTACCTCTTTATTACATTTATGTTATTAGTACCTTTCATATTGGAAAATACCGTAAAAATATACTGTTAAAAATTTATATGCGAATACCATGGTTACGAAATAGAATAACAAATCCTGTTATTGAGTTCAGAAACTTCTATATTTTTAATAAGTTTATTTTTACTCAAAATTACAAAGCAAGGCTTTCGCTTATAATCGTACATATTGTTTTTCACATAATGACATTAATGTAATAATATATTGACATTTTTTTTAATAAATAAGGTTTTATTTCTATCCTTAACATCTTCCGGGTGACAGAAAGTCAAAGAAAAAAAAACTACTGAGTTAGTATCTTTACCTTAATTCAGTCAGGTCAAAATAACATAAATATAAATTAAATAATTTAATATAGTTCCTGATCACTTTAGCAGAACAGGGTTATTATTGATCACTTAGGTTGTGTAAAAGCATAAAAAGAAAACTGACCTTTACTTTCTTTCCACTTCTAGTGGTACGAATGGCGCAATAGGTAGCTCTTCTGACCCTGAAGAAGAATAAGTCGATTTTAGAGGAATTACTTATTTTTTGAAAATCCTTACCTGTTATTTTATATAGTTTTATAAAGACGTTGTATCGGTCTAATTCTCAGCCCTGCAACCGTTTTAACTCTTGCCGTACTTTTCTCCCTATTATAGGTAGGGACCTATAATCAATTCTTTAACTATAGCCAATGTCCATTTAACTCTTTTGTTTTATCGACATCCGTAACATCAGTGCATGGGATAGGTTGTATGAAATATGCCGGTGTCAATGGCTCAAAGATGTTCCGCAGACTCATTATAAATAAAAGTTAATGGTCGCGCATTCATTACAGCTTCACAGTCGCATCATCATGTCACTGCAGCTTTTCCCAACATCAGCGGTGTACACAAAAAGGATACCGTGAAATGTATGGAATACATCATTAAGTGTTGATTAGTGACTTACATGAGGCTTCTCAGTGTTTCATTTCCATTATTAGTGTAAGTAGTTTTATTTAAAAACATTGTATTCTTTCATTCTCATATGCTTATCATTTCATCGTAATCATTAACAAAATGGTGGGGCGTACAGTCGCCATAAACTCCACAGGGCAGAGGATACGTATCCCGGAGCCATTAATAAAGAAAAAACTAGATAAGACATGGCTGTATGAGCTTTAGTTTCCTTTACTTTCCCTTTACTAGGGAGAAATTTAAAAAATAATCTGCTGACAGCGACAGTTAGGGATGAACGATACCATTGAGGTATCGATTCTTTTACTTGATCTTGTATCGGTCGTTAAGTATTGATACTTACTCGGTGTCAATTGAAAAGAATCGATACTTACTGATATCGAATAGTCTTTGGAAAATTTTAAGGTAAAACCAAGAGGTGTGTTAAATTAAAATTCTTTATTGATACAAAGTTTACGAAAAGAAGTCTACTTTTGTAGCGCTTCCTAAAAATATCAACTTTTATAAATGTTTGCTGTTAGGCGATTTCTAGAGGCAGTTAACCAACTACAAAAAACTACGACAAAAAAACAAGCAAAAAATGGATATGTTCAAATACTTTAAGATAAACATTTTCATAATTAATGCTAAAATAAAATATTGACTGTGACATATACTGAGAGTACTTTTAACCTTTACCTACTTGATACTTAATATCAAAGTATCGATACAAAAAATGCTTGGTATCCGATACCAATCATCGAATATGTACATGTATTTACTCATATCGTTTTATCCCTAGCGACAGTGAAATTTGAAAATTTGTCAAGTTATTTCTAAGGCCCGGCGATAAAATTGTTAATTAATTTATGTTTGATCATATTTCTGAGTTTAAAAGTTATTCTAAATAATTATAATAAAATGGAGGACATGGCTCGTTTAGCAGTAGTGGAGCAAGCTATGGGAAATGTAGATAATTTTGGTATAGGACTTTACAATCTGCTTGATATGCTAACTTACATGTTGAACAATCCTGAAGAATATGAGTGGAGAAATATACCAAGGGATCGATTAAGTCTACATTTAGGGACTACTGCTTTTGAGGATTATTTCATTTATATGGGATTTGAAAAGGTAAGACCTTGTCAGCGTATTATGAGGGTAGTATGTTAAATGTTTTTTAGTAATAATTTTTAATAATCTTTTGTTATTCATTTATTAATTACTTATGAAACACCCCTCTACGTGTTTTATACATTCAATTCATTCGACATAACCAAATTTTGGTAAATATTGATGTTACTTGTTTCATTTTCATATTTTTTTATAATTTTATTTTGTTATCTAACAAAATGATCTATCAATTATAAGATCAGTGTCCATTGTCGGATTTAACAAGTGTTTAATGAAATTATAAATATTTATTGAAAAGAACTGGCCTCAGTGTCAAGTAATTATCTGCATTTGGAAAATCAATTCTAGATCAGTTATCGACATGATCATTATTTGCTGGATTATAAATAGTTATTTTTTTCAGTGGCAGATAATAATAGGTACCAAATTAAGGTGAAATAACACCCTTTCACAGTATTTTATAATAATTAATATAATAAAGATATTGTTTTCTTTAACATAAACATTTCTAACAGAATTTATAACTGCCTAGTTGACCCTTAGTAGTGACGAAAAAAATTAAAATGTTGAATAAGATGATATGATATAATATATGTTTTTTATTTTGGATTTTCCAATGCTTTTCTTTGTTTGGTTAATAAACCCAATTAAATAATAACCAAATTAATAATAATCAAGCATTATAAATAAATTGTAATACTTATGACACTCAATAAAGATTTTTAATTGACAATAAAAAATCATATCAATTTGTCCACACATTCTTATCCAAATATTACTAGCCTTTTTAATTAAATTTGTTTAACTTAAAATAAAGCTGTTTGCTAGTCCCTCTAATGCTCAAAAATGACACAACAGATTTAAATTTCATTTAGTATTATGTAGGAATTATTCAAATCACAATCGTATTTTACATTATATAAGGAGAAAATGTCGAAAAAAGTTCCTATAGTAGAAACTATTTATAAAAAATAGACTAATTACAATATTTTCTTTTAGTGATACATGATTGTGAATAAGTAAATTTCTGTTTTCAGATAAATAATAATTTTATATACCCAAAGGAGAAGAGCTTGGACAAGCTAAGAATAGCCCAAGCTGCAATAGAAAGAAAATTATACTTTTGCTTCGGAGTGTTAAATCGTAACAATTATGTGCCAAAACCTGAACAAAGCTCAATCAAAACAGGAGTCCATTTTAATCCAAAGAAATTGAAAATAACACCTACTTATGTGCTGGTAATTATTTGTAGAAAGAACAAAATTAGCCCTTTCTTTCTAAAACAATTTTGATGGTGTTTTTTTTATTTATTCACAGAATACAATCTTTGTTAGATTATAACAAGGATCTTAATCTTAATCTTAATAAGATCCTTGTTATAATGCATTTTTTTTCTAATTATTATTATCATTTTTTCAATCCCGAGCTAAAGAAATGTAATGCTTCAACTATTTTTTGCTATTTAAGTAAATTGCCAGTATTCTTCATTATCGTTTCAGACCACAAAAAATGTCCTACTTTTGAAAATAGAGGCACTGTTCAACAAAATGGTATTATATGAAGATGAAGCCCTTCAGCAAAGTGCAAAGAAGCTTATCCCATTAGAAATGCTGCAATTAAAGGCCCTTGAAAGAATCCGAGAACATCAGAGCAAAATTAAATCAGGTATGTATGTTATGTTCAGAATGATTCAATTCAATTAATACAACATTGGAAAAATTTCAAAGGTAATGAAGATAGTATAAACATTATTATTATTTAGCCCTTTACTGTCAAGTTACAATCTAACCTAACCTTAGTAGTTAATCCTAGGCAGACCACTTTTTTGATGTCTGTTTCGTAGGTACCACTTATTTATTGTGTTCCATTTTTATGTACCATGCAACAATGCCCCTTCCATCTCCATTTTGATTAGTATATTTATTTCAAATTTTATAAGGTCATCCCTAACTTTGTCTGCCTTACACAAACATAGCATATTGGGCTGCATTGGCCTTAGATTTGCTGAAAAGGGACTGACTAATACTGTTGGCCGCAGATGGCCTTTACAGCGTTACTGGGGTGCCTTTGATCTGCTTTTAACTCTTAAAGCTTTACTAAGCATTTAACCATGCTTGGAGAAATATAAAGATTGAGCCACAGTGGTGGATCTTAGTTTTTGATCAGCCCAGAGCCTAATAATTTATCTAATTGTGTTTTTAATAATATTAATTTAAATTTTAAAGCCGAGCTCAAAGCTCCAGACCTGCCTTTCGACATAGCCCTACTGATGGAGCTGATGGGCTGGTTCAAGTACAAGTTCTTTGCTTGGGTGGACAAACCGAAGTGCAATCGCTGCCGGGGCACCAGCAAGTATGTGCACAGCGCCACTCACAAGATCGGCAATGAGATATGTAACGTGGAAGTATGTACTGTAACCTATCATTTATTATTCATAAATTAATAAATCTTTGGGTAAATAAGACTAGCTGGAACCGAGGCTTATACGCATAGTTATGCATCGGTTGGTGTATTCTGAGACAAAGTGTTGTAACAGCCGGCATGCTGCACGAAATAAAGCCAGAAGCGAATTTACATTACTAATTGTTTGTATTTGTATAAGAAACGAGGTTTATTTGGTCGCTAAACGGATTTCACTTCGAAAAAATGCATATCGTGAGGTAAATTAGGTTAGAATACGCACTTTTATACATAGAATTTAAATACAGGTGTTGTTAGTGACGCCTTTTCTTGATTTTTTAGTTTTAGATATGACTTAAAATCTTTTATTGTTTTTTTGGTACACTATTGGCCCGGGGGGCTTGAACAAAATGAGATTTCGAATACAATTGTACCACTTTATTTTCGATTAGGCTATCGCACAAAAGACACACTAAAGTGTTATAATTACAGTTTACACCTCATTACATAATTTGATTAATAATTTATTGTATATTTTGTAGGCCAATTATGACTATTTAAAGTAGTTACATGAATATCTCATTTATTGGTAGAAATTACTATCTACCGAAGAAAGTCGCTAATTAAAGATACATTAAGCTTCAATATCCATACACAGATATGTATACTATATCCGTAGACTACTTTCGAGTCGCGAACACAGTTCCAGATACCTATGCATTATATGTAATATGTCAATTGTAAAAAAATTAAAAAGTACACTAAATCCCAATATACCATCTACAGATGAATATTTTCTTGATCGACATTATGCACAATTGGGTTATGTAGGTTTACCAGTGCCTCCTATGCAGCCACCGCATAACGTTCCCGCGCTACAACAACCCGCGCACCTTGCTGAAGACCCGGAGCGGCCGCTGCGGCGAGTGGGCCAACTGCTTCACGCTGATGTGCCGCGCGCTCGGCTACGACACGCGCTACGTGTACGACACCACCGACCACGTCTGGTGCGAGGTCAGCTATGGTTCTGCCACATTCACAGCTTAATAGCTTTTGCCTACAACATACAGTCCATGTACTAAGCCAAAACATAAAATGTATGTGTTCATTTCATTATTTAGATGCCAGAAATACATTATTTCAAACCCCATGGTACTATATTTTTGAATGCAGCACGTAGTATTAAAAACTATCCATTTTAAAATAACTATTTGTGTAGGTAGATCTTCGTTTTTGTGGTGTGTGATTAGTGATGACTAACTTTAAGGTGCTTTGCACATTGTAGTGTCAGTTTAAGTATTTGCCGTTATTAAAAATAATAAAACTACTATAAATATCATAGCCGACAACTTCTAGAAGAGATCTAATGTGATGTATTCATCAATATAATATTCATGTATCAACCTATTCTTGATAGCATATTGTTCAACCTATTTCAACATTTTAAGTTTTAGAATAATAAGTATGACGCGGTGGCTATTGGTCCTTCGAGTCGGATATTTCAGCTCACTTTATTAAAAAATAGTGCATTTGTACAACTTCACGATGTCAAACGTATCCACAGGTTTACGATTATGACAGCAAAACATGGCTACATGTAGATCCTTGTGAGGCTAAACTGAACGCGCCGCTGATGTACAGCCACGGGTGGAACAAGACAGTGAGCTACGTCATCGCTGTCTCCAGGGACGACTTACAGGACGTAACCTGGAGGTATACAACCAACCATAAAGAGGTAAGCAAAATATCTTTATTTTATTTCAGTTGTTTCAGATAAAGTGTTAGGTAGGAATCTAGTGATTTACCTCCTATCATTTGTATGATGTCCTTTATGGCTTCATATTGAGCGAGATGTACATGCTTCAGAAGCAGAACAGTACTGATGTAAAAGGCAATAAACAAAATTCTATATATTATTAACGGTCATATTAATAATAATACTCCTTGGCACACCTATTTTGCGTTTTGTTTTGTTTACATTTGACATTCAACATGTCTGAGAACAAGACAATAATACGAAATCTAGTCTGAAGAAGATCTAAGGAATGAAAATTTTGTTATTAAGGATATTAGAGAATAGGGTTGTTCACCACAAGAAAACAATTTAGTGTTTCCACATTTAAAAATATTATTAAAAGAATGGCGAATTATACATTAAGCAATTCCTTTACCAAATTTGTACTATTAGTTTACTCATTAAACATGAAAAAGTATAATGGCCGAATTGCAATAAAAATATACATAATTACTCCTGGAACATATTTACGTAACAATTGATTACAAATCTACTTTTGCTTTTGCAACATTTTTTTACTATTGGTAATCTATTTATTTATGCAGTAAAACGTTGTCAAATTTTGATTGAATATTGGACCTTATTTTCAGGTGTTAAAACGGCGTCAAATGTGTTCGGAGGCTGAACTGATTTCAGCTATACTTCTGTTGCGCGAGCGCCGACAGCGGCAAGTGTCTGAGGCCCGGCGACGATACCTCGCCAAACGGACGGTAGAAGAACTGGCACAGCTATTACTTGAGAGGTGGTGATATATTTTTATTAAACGGGAATAGCTCTTGACCAACATCTGTAAGAATATCATGATTTGTCGGATTCTATACATGGTAGTACAATCGGGAATCCACCACTTTATAGCAACTTATTTCAGTGATTTTAATTTCCCATAAATCTATTTCGCAAATCTTTTTCTTCAATATGAATAGTAATATTTCTCACACTCACCCCTATTATCTATCCTTAATTAAGCATCAAGAGTTTATATACCTATAGAAGATAAAGGAATAATATAGATACTTTATGTATATATCAGAAATATAGTAAATTAACATACAAACATCCATGACTTGTGAACAAATATTCGTACGCATAATACAAATATCTGCCTCTCCGGGATTCGAACCCGGAACTATGACTGAGTTGACAGGGGTACTAGAATACCGTCAATAATGAACATTTCTTAGAATCTTGTTACATTCCAAATAAATTTTCATGAATTTTTGTCAGCAAATTCACTTTAACGTTATTTTCATATTTTTTGTATTTTACTGAAATAGTGTAAGATCTGTTTTGTTTCCCACAATTTTTCCTCACACTTTTCACTTAACTTTTCTCAAAACAACAAACAAATTTTATAAGGTTACATCAAATTTTTCTCATTTCAGTCACTATTGATCGAACATACTATTTTTATGTTAAAAATTCTAGTCTATAAAAATTAATAATTACTTGCAAGTGTGCTCACTTATTTGCATATTTACATCATCAACAGCTCATATATTTCTCCTCCGAGGGACTCGAGCCTACCCTAAATTACGGCGATAAGCCCATAGTCAACCACGCTAGCCAAGTGAGGGTTGGTCGACATCACACATAACAAGAATTGCATATCAATTGCTCTTTATAGAAAACCGAGTGACTTCGAGAGTCACGGACGAATATCGGGCTCAGTGGAGTGGCGTACACAAAGGGGGGAAATCGGTGCCACCGAGGGATTCACTTTTGAATTCAAAACAGCTGGTAACTACATCATAGGGTAAGTTAATCCGACTCATAGGACCAAGTTTTATAAAGAACAGTTGTGATTTTATACAATAATTGTAATAAGTTTAAATGACAATGAACTGTTATCTATAAATTGAAGTTTCCATCAGTTACTTCCCGGCGGCCGACGAGTATAAAATAACTGGTAACTTCGATCCGACGACGGTCCGCACGTGGGCCGCCGGCGTGTACGCCGCTCACAACATGTTCAGGAAGCTGGAGCATGATTGGGAGACGGTCTACCTCGCCAGGGAACGTAAGCAATCACATTACATTCTTACTCCACATACATACACACAAGATTTTGAAAACATTCATGGCATCGGCAATATTTTCAATTTTAATTAGCATTGGGTTTTCCTTGCAGGCTGTTTGCAAGCAGTAAGAGAAATAATTATGCCAAAATAACTAATGCTGCATGCCACATACTGCCTTAGCAACATCCACCTCGCGGGCAAAAAAGTTGTTTATGGCATTTTTAAAGTACCTTATAGATTTTGATCGTATTTTCATTAAGGGATTGCTAAAAGATCAAACCAGTACAGCTATATCTTGGGTATGTTTATAACTACATTATAAACATACCCAAGATGAGTTTACACTCATCCTAGATATGACAAGGTGTCACCTAGGGCGGTATGTCGCATGCAGCACTTGGCATAATGAACCCTTACTGTTTACCACAAGGCGTTGACGAGCATTACAAAAAAATATCGTTGCTAAATCACTATTTTTACTGCGAGGGCAACTAGTTTTTTAAGCCTTCCATTTGTTAAAATTGAAAATCCAAACCATCCATCCATCCTTCCAATTGTTTTAATTTATCTGGTTGATAACTCACAGGTAACGAGAAGCCAGGTCTAATAGCATGGCGCCTACATGCGGGGCCAGGCACAATATTCACTTCTCTATGCGTGCGCGCAACCACTGCCATATACCATGAAGCTACCATCATCTGGGGAGTGCGGTTTGACGGTGGAAACTGGGAGCCGGCTCAATTTGGCGGTAAAACTATTTTGCAACAATTATTCATAAGATCATGTTACCATATAACTCGGTATTATCTACATAGGAGAACCATGAGCAAAAATAACATTCTAAATAAATTATTACATTTATGCACACACTCACAAAACACATCTTGCCCAGGCACGTTAAGCTGTTGGTCCTGGTTGACACGGCAACTTCCCCCAACTCACCCGCTATCCCGCATCTAGTGTTATGACCCAAGCTCCTCATATGATTATAAAACAATATAGATAGAAATAGAAAGGCCTGCGCCCTGTGGACTTTTTTTATCCTTAATGGGGCAGCACTTAGCCTTCAAATTACCTGATGGTAAGTGACGAAAAGGCCGAAAATGAAAGCGAGCTTCTCCCGGATTCCTTAACCACAGTACCTCTATATTAAGATACCTCTTAACTCTTAACTGGCGGAACATAAAAATGCTGTTATGACTACGGGAATTAAATAAGACAGTGGTAGCCAGGTAGAATTAACTTAACTTAACGGAGCAGTATTGATATGAAGTGGGTGGTCTCCAACACTAGACTAGTGGTTGTTGACGATGAAAATATTTGCGTGATCAGAATCGCCGGTCCGCTACGAGCGCCGCTTCAAGACGGTGCAGCTGTCGGCGGCGCTGGGCGGCGGGCGCGGCGCCGTGGCGTGGCAGCACGCCCAGCTGTTCCGGCTGCCCGCCTCCTCGCCCGCCGCCGCCTTCCACATCCTCGCCTCGCTCTCCCCGGACGGGGACGGGGACGTTGCCAACACCGCCCCCTGCGACCTTGAGCCTAACAAGAATGGGACCAATTAAATTGACAAAGTGTAGATCAACTGCCACACTGATATGAAAGATTGCAACAGGTTTGAGATGGAAGATTACTTTTTTATGCCTAACCTTGAGTTTTCAATTCGACGAACCAGTTTAACGAATCAAAATACACAATTGCTAGATTAGAGGTAGTGCTGTTGGTACTGACAATATAAAAATTGCTTTAAAAAAAAATATTTATACAAGGTAAAAACAAAATAACAAATTGTTATAGTTTCAACTTAATGCCATTGTTTACTATTTCATTGTTCATTGGTTTTTTTTTTCAATTTCATGCGAAACACAATAATTAATTCAAACTAAAATATTTTTCAACATATTGCAACTTTTTAGATATTCATATATGATTGTAGCAAAAAAAAACTTTTTTTTTGGGTGATAAGATGCTTTCAACTAAGTCGGTCGAATTAAAAATTCTATTGTTGAGATAATCACCTAATAATACACCTTTACAATCACAACTTGTAACTGCAAAAATTCTGTACTATCTAAAAAATAAGACTATACTTTTCAGTAATTAAATTATCGTTCTAGGCTGTTTTATTCTAAAACAATATTAGATAATTTAATATTGTTTAAGTTAGATATTTTACACTTCAATCATATAATATTGTTCCACTTCCTAAAAAAACTAGTTTTATTAAACATTCTTATCTATATGCAACTTTCTCGATGTTTATGCTTACTATAAGAATGCCGTCTCAAACCTTTATGCCCTTAGTTTTCTTATTAGCATTTTTGAATTAAAAATTAAAATTGATAGGAATAATTTGGAACATTGTATTTCTTAACGTATCAAATAAACTTAAATAAAAAAATAGTGTATTGTGTATAAATATAATAATTCATTTGTTAATTGGAATAAATTGTGATAATTGATTAAATTACCATTTAAAAAATATTTCCGAACTTTTTTAAATATTTAGATTATTGTTTATAGTGAATATATGACAGTAGACAATTTATTAGACTGCAGATATAATTGCACAAAAATAAACCGATAATTATCCATCTTAGTACCGCATACGTATTATGAATCATATTACATAGACTTACAGAATAAAACTGCAAAATCGAATTGACACAATCAAAAGTTGTAATGTATTAATATGCAACATACCTGTATTATATCAATTGTATATCCAGCGGCATACCAAATAATCACCAATACTTTAAGATGACTGAAGTTTATAATTAATTCAACCCTTCAATTGTATTATATAGTAGCATTGTCAACATTCAATTTTATAGTAGGCTAAGATTCATAACTTTAAAGATAATCTTATTAATATTGTGTTGTATATTTATTTAAATCAATTATGTGATCTCGTGTTAGTTCTATTTCCCAATAAATAAATGCCCATAATCTTTTTGTGACATTTTTCTGTATTTATTGATTTCTAAAAGCATATTATGTATTATTTTATTCTAAAATTGATAATTGATTTTATTCAAATGTAACATTTCATCATACATGTTATATGACTATACTATGAAATAAATAACAATAATTCTTATACTGGTTATTGACCAAATTAATTTGTTAAACATTTATTCCAATCATTAAAGAAATTCCATTTTGTGTTATATTTTTGTTGAATTGTTTTATGTTCAATTAAATAGATTCTATTTTATTTAGAATTATAATTAAAAGTTTAAATCAGTTATTAAGCCGTATCATTTTGAACTTTATCCATCTACTATAAGCCTATTTTTATTTTCACAGAATCATCTTGTGTGGAATTGCTGAATAAATTTGAATCTTGAACTTATATAAAATTATTATGTTCAAACATTTCGCAGAACATAATTGAGATTAATAGAGAGCAAATCTATTCAGTATCATTGCCCACTTAGCTATCATTTTCCACATAGAAAGTGTTCTCGCATATCGTCAACTTTAACTGCACCACTTTGGACACACTCTAAAATGGCCAGCAGAAGCCTTGTCACTTTGTGTTTTACTGCAAACTCTAACAAATCACATGCATTTTCGGCAGTCAAATTACTAACAATCTTATCAACACATTTCTGTTCTAAATCTGGCATCATGTAATAAGATGCAAGGAGCAATAACTGTTCCAGACCAATGTCTGGCAGTGTATGTAGGTACACATAATCTTTCAGGTGCTGTAAAGTGGCTTTGGAAGTGCCAGGTACATCAACATGACCCTCAGCAGCCTCGCGCCATGTACCGCCAAGCATACGCCGCAAAACAGGGCTCGAAGCAGCAAGCACGGCACGATGCATGTGCACTGAACCATCCTCTCCACGTAACTCAAAGTCTGTCAACTCCATATCCTCATGTAATGTTGCAAATGAGCTGGCACTGGGAACTATATCCATATTAACTGCAACATCAAAGGAGTACTGTTGTTTCTTATTATCATAGATTAAATGCCATGTACCATCATCACTAATGAAATTTTTACAATTGATCCCCAACTCATTGCTTGTAAATTTTATAGCATATGTTAAATCATCATCTTTACGGAGTTTTTGAAATCTAACAAATATTAAATTATTGTATACATTTGTGTGTCCATTATTGACTTGGGCTGCTATCACTTTCACTTGAAACACTGCAGAACCACTTAAGATGTATTCAGGACTAAGCTTATTTGTGAATGGTGTGTTATAATTAGTAACACCAAATTTTGCTTGAAGTGTGTTGCCTCTTTGAGAAATGGTTTTTACCTCCATCCTGCAATTATAAAAATTAAAGTCTGTCATGACATATTTTCAATTAAAATGTGATCAGCATTATAGAATAGAATAGTCTTCATTTGCTTTATACGGTGTTGCATATCAATTGTAAAAAGGTTGACAATAAGATCATCAGTATAATACCTTAACACATTTAATGCCCAATAAAAATGCCCATATTTGCACTGTTTATTAAATATTTTTTCCAATAAAACATTAACTATTTCGCGACATTGAAGTGCCGACTATGTCTCCCTGCGTATTCTAACAGAGCTACCTATATTTTGTAAGTTAGTAAACCCTTCATTATAGGGTGAACATGGGAGCCTAGCCATGTATGTGGAGTGTGTTAATTAAAGAAGGCATGTAAATGATTTTTGGTATATAACAAAACCAGAACAGCAAAATGCCATAACATAATAACATTATCATAAATTACTTAAATTCATGTACAGTGAAAACTTGAAGTAGGTAGTAGGTTGGTGTAGGTAGTAGTCCAATGTAACAATAGAATATAAAATTTCATAATTGTCACTTTTCGTAACTTGATATTACAAAAGAAATAAGTATTCATACACATAAATCTGTTTGTTTTTATAATTATGCATCAATATAATTTTAAGCAAAAGTCAAGCAGAAAAACAAAACCTCATGAATGTATCTTAAGATATTATTTTAAATTACACATAATTCCCTATGTTCTAAATATTTAATTTATTAATAAATTTTATTGTTAAGGCATCTAAGTAAACTACTTTTAAATTTGTTATTATTCAAAGATAAGATTCCTTTGTAGCTATGTAGTATGCATTTGTTTTAAATTGTGTTAATTTACATTTTAGAATATTTAAGACAGATTGTCAAGAAAAATTTAAAATTGCAGACAAAATGTCTTAAATATTCCAAAATTAATATTAATTATAATAGAAAGTAATGTCTGCATTACTTTCTATTTACTATTAGTATAGCATCCATCGAGCACATTTTTACTAGAGCACATTTTGCAAAAAATATTAATATATTTATTTCTTATTTTTGTATTAGTAGTTATCTATTGTTTTTTTATATGCATGTATAAATAATAATAATAGTAATGGTGCTAACAAAATCAAGGAATTTAATGGCTGTGTCATGCCTGTTCTGTTTACACCTTTCGTTTGTGCTTGTATGGTCTCAGAATGAATTAGAAGCTTTGGAACTCCATACAATTTTGACACTTTCAGGGATGCACCACTCGAGATCGTCAGTGATGAGGCTGTATATACCACAGAGTATACCTATCATCGTGGCTGTATATACCTATCATCCTGACCCTTAGCCATCTGGCCTCCTCTGCCGAGGGGTATACTCCCGTCCCTCGAGCTGTCGAGGGACGCCGAAGAGTTGAAGACTGATTTTTATATAATAATACACAATGTAATTAGTGGAGAGCTTGTCATTTACTTACTATAACTGAAAATTGTGTTAATAAATAAATAAATTTGTGTAAAAATAAAGTTTCCTAAGTTTTTTAGGGTTAATACAAACTATTGAATTTTTTGGAAATAATGTCTATATGATTTTTCGAGTTACAGTGCTCATCCAACATAATACCAAAAAATTGGATTGAGTTAGCTAAGTTTATTATTACATTATTATATTTTATTTTATTTTTAATTTATATGTACGAAATTGAGTTGCTATTGTCTTATGTTATTGAAATACCTTATTTGAATTCCAATGCGATATATTTCTTCTTCAATTATTGTGATTCACTCGGCAACGTCTTAAAATTGATAAACATATGAATACTTCTTTGTTTCGTAAGGATCCCATAAGTTATTAAACAAATTTATTACTACAACATGGAAGAAATAAAATCACTTTAATTTCAGGTATTATAAAATTCTCTGTTTATAACTTTATTTAGATGATTCTCAATTCCATACAAAAAAGAACAACTTCAAAACTAAATAATTTTATGTTGATTTGTTTTTGTTTTCCTCAGAGATTACCACAGATTAGAAAGAGTATTTCTAAAGAGATACTTCACTATACATAAGAATTAAGCCATTTTTTTGTAAATATTCTCCCAAAGGAAGGCAAAGGAAACTGAAGCCCATACGGTTGCTTTACATAATTTTTTCTTTATTTAGGACTCCGGATTACCTGTGCGACGTATCTCTTTGTCTCGTGGAGTTTTTGGCAACTAAATAGTTGAATGATGTATTCCATATATTGCACGATATAATGATTATTTTTAGCATAAAACTACACCTAAATTATGACAGAAACTATACTACAACACAATTTACGAAATAAAATATTGAACTTAACTTTACCTGCCAGTACGCGCCAAAAATCACAGAGCCAGTCTTGATAGGTCGATTCCACTATACTTTATTTTTGGTAAATTTCTCCCTATTACCAGGAAGACAATGGAAACTGAAGCCCGTACATCTATATAGTTATTTATTCAATATTGGCGCCGAGATACCGATGTAACATATTCCTTTACCCATGGAGTTTTTGACGACTACTGACAGTGTGTCATTAATAAATGTTAATATTCTGAATTCATGAAACCGACAAAGCCACCAAAATAAGAAGAAGAAGAAAAAATGTTAATGTTATGTTGTTGTTAATGACTTAAGAGATTTTTTTGAAAATACCATGTTGACGATTATTAATATGAAAATAAGAATAAAATGTTACAATAATATTAAAAGATTAAACAAATCTACAAATGCATCAATAAAAAAGAATCTCTAAAAAATCTCATATAACGATGGATTGTGTACCACATAGTGAATGATGCGACGATCATTTGATCAAAGTACACTTATAAACTTATCACCTCAAAAGTTAGACTTTGACATCATCTTTTTGATACTGCTGGATTCTGCAAAAACATCTTTTTGTCATCTTTTCCTTTTAGTAAAAGGAGTTTCATTATCGTACCAGCCTACCAGCAAACCTTTGAGACAGAATGTAATTTTATTAAGTTTGGAGGTCTATATTTACAACATTGAAATTTTATTTATATGCTAAAATTATTTATATACGTATATACAATATTATAAAATGTATACAATAGATTATATAAGTTGAGAGGAAATATTCTATGAGTCTTTTTCGGAAACATCCAGTATATTCCATAAAATTACAGTGTGGATATTGAAAGAATCACTTTATGAATAGGAAGAATGTAAAGGAGTTTTTAGGAGAAGGGATCTAGTGGAACGGCAGGGTAAACAAACTACAAAACTCAAAGATACACCAGTTACTAAGGTATCGAGGATTTTGGAGGATAGTGTATAGGAAGAAAAGGATATGCATGTCTCGATGACGTCTAATCAGCAGCCATCTCAATCTTAAACGAAAATCAGACCCATTTGTCATAGCGAATTACATATATCATAATGTACGTAACTATTTACAACGACATAAGAACATATCGGATTATAACTTTAGGAGGCTGTAAGTAATGTATATGCTGTTTATATAGTCTGACCTATATGCCATGAGAGCCATAACAGATGGAACGGGCTTTTACAACCCGTTTTACTCTTTGCTCGGGAACAGAGAAGATTTTAAACCTGATAAACCTAGACTCTACTAGGTGCCATTACATCTGTTCTTCCCGTTCAAGGCCATGAAAGAATTGCCGTTCTTAAAAACACTAGGGGGTCTAACCCCCACAGACCTCCAAGCACCCCAACAATCAGCCTATGACTCGCAAGTGATTTCTCATCTATCAACTAGACTGTTCAACCACCCTTTGGCGTATCCGTCACTAAAGTCGCAACATCACAACTCCGTGGGCCAGACTAGGATCCTCGGCCATGCCCTATGAGAGACAGAACACTCAGCACACTCTCTGACCACTGTTCTACATATCAGACGGACCACACGTATGCCTTTTTCCAAGCAGATGTTTTTCAAGAAGCTCGTTCCAATATCATTGCGAAAAAAAAGAGTACAAGATGCCAAAGGAAGGCCATAGAGATATTTAAGAGTAGCAGATTTGATGTGATCGTCCAGAACAAGCGGCATACTAGTAAATTGTTTATTTATTGTTCAATTTATTTTTGAGATAACATTAGGGGAAGGTTTGCCAATACCCAATTACTTGAAAAACCGCCAAACCTTTGATGAATCAGAGTTATCGAATAATTTATTGAAGTGTTCCTAAACGCATATTTATTTTAACAGTTCAAATATTCTTTCTGATGTGTCTCATTGGCATTCACATACATACTCTTTCTAATCTGTGATTCACATGGTTATGAAAAGCATGCTTTTGTTGGTATTTCGAAATTTCGACAATTTGGCCCATATTTCGCCTTTTCATTATTTTTTAATAATAAATGAAAAGAATGTCTTCGATAATGAGATACATTGGTAAGTTCCAACTTACCCGTCTAATATAAGTTTTATTACTTCATCATAAAAAGTTTGTAATTATAGATGAAACCTTTGACTAGAAAAACACAAAAATTATTTTATTCTTCATTTAGATATTGGCGCGAATCTCACGGATGACATGTACCAAGGAGTGTATAATGGCTCTAAGAAGCATGCTCCAGATTTAGATAAAGTATTAAAACAGTCTTGGTCTAATGGTATGAATAAAATGATAATCACCGGAGGAAGTATAAGTGATAGTAAAAAAGCTATTGAATTATCACGATGTGATTGTAAGTATAGAAATTACATCAACATTATTTTGTCAAGTTATTGTAATAAACCTCCTTCCTCAAGAAACCCCAAAATTTCAGCTCGCTTATTCTCTACTGCAGGATGTCACCCAACTAGATGCAACGAGTTTGTGGTGGAACCAGAAACATATCTTAATGATCTGAGAAAATTGATAACCGAGAACAAAGATAAAGTTGTAGCAATAGGGGAATGTGGCTTGGATTATGAACGGTTTCATTTTTGTGAAAAAGACATCCAAGTTAAGTAAGTCAATTTACATTCAAAAGGGCTTACAACAAATAAAGTATAGAGTACTTACTAAATCCAAGTGTTACTTTCAATAGGTATCTATGATGTCTAAAGTTAGAACTTTTAAATTACAATACTTATATACAAACAAGAACTTATTAAATAGTGAATTTACCCTTAATAATGTGCAAATTTGTATGTCTTTGAGTGACAAACACTGATTGATGCTAGTGCATTGTGGCATCAAATTATCACCAATTCAAATCAAATTCTTACCCTGCTCTAGCATGAAAGCCTGAGTTATTAAACCAAGACTTATTTTAGATCATAACTAGTAATACAAAGGTATAATGTACAGAGTTTATAAGTTTATCATATAAAAGTGTTTGGTAAATGTATAATAAGTAAATGTCAATAAGATCCATTTGTGTGTATGCATATACACTTTATATGACACAAATGAATCTTATTGACATCCTTTAAAATAAAAGAAGATGGGGCTATTAGATAATTTTTATGATATCACCTAATTGGTTAATTAATTTCAACAAACTTTTTCAGATATTTTGAATACCAACTACAACTCAGTTCAGAATTTAATTTACCATTGTTCTTGCACTGTCGAGCTGCAGCTGATGATTTGGTAGAAATACTGAGCAGAAATAAAGATAAGATAGTAGGTGGAGTGGTCCATTCATTTGATGGAACAGAAAATGCCCTAAACAAGATATTGGCTTTAGATCTTTATATTGGCATCAATGGATGGTAAAAGCTTGCTTTGTATTTCATAGAGCTTAATAATAATTGTATTTGGACATTTTTTATGACTTTTTTTTTATGACATTTTTTATAATAATTAAGAAATTATTATTGTGAAGTTTTAATATAGAAAAATACCATTGACATTTTAAAATCATCTGCTATATTTTTTAAATCTATGGACAAGCTATGGGGTTGTATCAGAGTATCACTGCCTTTCAACGAACAAGTTATTGAGTGGTATCAGGTTTACCTTACTTAGATTATATAGTGAAATCCACTCAAACTAGTTTCTGAGGAACAATTCAAAGTCCCTGTACATAAATTGTTGGTAGTCTTATCCAGGTAAGCCACCAAGAAAGTAAACTTTTAACTTCAACAACACACAATTTTAAAGAAATAATAGGTATGATTGTTAATTTAAATTTTGTGTGACGAACATTATATAAATGCACACTAAAAACTTGCACTTATTTTAAACAACAAATTCGAATGTCTTTACGCAAATAATACGTATTTGCCCATAGTTAGTGCTTTATTTGTTTATATACATTTGTTCAATTGTTTTCCGCAGCTCACTAAGAACAGATAATAACTTAGCAGTAGTGGCTAAAATACCCACGAACAGGCTAATGATTGAGACCGATTGTCCATGGTGTGAAATTAAACCAACACATTCAGGATATAAGCATGTGATCACCAAGTATCCCTCAGTGAAGAAAGAAAAATATTCAACAGAATCCAACTGCCAAGTGAAGGGCAGGAATGAACCAGTTAATATTGTGTAAGATGTCCTCCATATTCATATAGACCAAAAATTTACTTAAACACATAAATTAAAAACTATTTTTGAATTAATAGTCTTTTACCTTTATATAGAAGGATATGTTGATTCTATCATTAACTAAACAAAACAATATTATCTAAACAATGGCCCAGATTCTATATTCTATAGTAAATAAAAAATAAAATTAAGTACATTGCTGCTACAGTACAATACAACCAAAAAAATACAGATGAGATGTGACGTTCTTTGACACATTTCTAAAATGGCGACTTTTATGGGTTTTCGCCCTATTTTAATGCTCATCATAAAACATGCTGATTAAAATAAGTCTCAAAGTGTATGGATCGTCTAAGTATCAACTACCTTGACATTCCTTAAAGTCATTCTATCCCTTAATGAACTGGTTTGACAGAGAATAACTGTACTTGATATTGGGGCCAATGTAACTTAAAATATTAATATTTTTTCAGGCAAGTGTTGGAGATCTTAGCCGCGGTACGCAAAGAGAATATCAACGATCTTGCAGATGCCATTTATAACAATACTGTAAAGTTGTTTTTTAGTAAATAATGTTATTCTGTGGGTATATGAAATATGTGCAATAAAATCAATTTATATTTGAATACTGGCTATTTTTATTCTTGGCAATACAACCTCAACTAATCTAAGAAAATTACGTTTTCGACAATCATAGCGCTCTATTTTTGGGAAATAGGAGTTTATCTAATGTTTTGTATTGAAAATCAATCATAGTAACAATTTGAATTTTGTATCGTATATTTAAAAACACACAATCATTCATCAACACAAATAAATATCCTACAAAAAAACTTACAGAGCTACATTTTCATAGTAAAGAATTGATTTATGAAAATAAACCATTTTTTCTTGAGACACAATCAAAGGTAACTGATTAAAATGTAAAATTTAAATGCATGATCAGGAATGTGACATCAATAGGAAAAAAAATCAAAGTAAATAATACTTACCGATTGTCATGGCAATATGAGAGAAAATAATTTAATGATATGATCTAAATTATTGCATTGATCAAGGTTATTAAACATTATTTAAGATCAACAATCATTTAGAATATAAGATTCATTTGTGGATATAACAATTAAATTTAAGAAAATTATTGTACTCACTTAAAATTGGGACATTGACAACATGGATGAAATATAGGTTTAAATAGTGCAGAAATGGAGGATTGAACAAGTTTTTTGTGCACTATGGACTGGTACTGGTAGGATAGTATTTACAGTAAAATTCCCCAAGTCCTTTTCTATTAAGAAATAAAAATACAAACAATGATATGAATAAATGTTATATTGTATAACAATATTGTTCTATGAATGTGTGAGATATCTCACTCTTATAACTTACAAGACCATCATAAATATAAATTAATGGTTCTATCCATACCTAATGGACTGTGAACCTGTAATCTCATTTAAAAGGAATGTTGTCAAGGCTATGAATGGATGGATCTTGTTAGAAACACTACATGCATGGACAAAATAAAACTTCCACATCAATCAGTGGAAATATTTTTAGTACCATTCATTGTGTATTCAGTCTTATCATTCATATTGTTTTTATTGTTTACGAAATTCGATAGAGGAATTCATTAATTAACTTAATAAAATACAAGTAATAATAAATAAAATTAGTTTCCATTCCATTTTGTTGGTAAATTAATTAATGCTAATTTGCTCAATTCCCCATTTGTGCACAAAATTTAATAGATAATTTAATATATAAGGGGTTTGTTTGTTCAAGGTATTTCTGAGTATATGTGCACTTGTTGCCTGAACCAATGGAAGTAAGTAGTCATGTGTGTTCTCGTTACATTCAGAGCTGTTTGCGTTCGGTTTTGTAGTATTTCTGGTGCCCAGTCACCACTGAAACAAAGTTAATGTTTTGGCTCAGTTTTATGTTTACATTCTTGCTGCACTGAAATAGGTAATTGTGTACATTTCTAATGAAAGTTTTCTAAGAAATTCAAATTCCAACTATATTAATATCTTTTAAATAAACTGAAAACATAATTTGTATCAAATGTGGATAGTTTATCTTGTAATAAATGTTAGTATGACTAATAATGGCATAAAGGCAAAATAAAGTAATAATATTCACAATTTTGCAAAGAAGAAGAAATAGAAAACATATTTAATGTTTTCAACTCAAGGTATTGTTTTGTCAATTATATTATTTATATTGTAAAATATTAATATCAAAATAGAATTGAATCTGCAATGCGAAGTGGTATATAATATTTTACTTACATAAAAACTTTAGTAGACAAGTAATCTGCAGTGAACTGGTAATAATCAATAGACAGTTTCCTCACTGTTCCATATCCAGATGATGCATAACCTTGAACACTATTGATCAGACCTGGAGCATAGTGGTCTACCGTTGCAACCACTACAGGTGTCTTTTCACTGACATACTCTTGAATATTGCCATATAGGACTCCTGCTTTTTTAATTGCAATAATGAATATATCCTTGGACAACTGTGAGTATGGTTTGCATATTTCAACTGCCTGTCCATAATACACTGGGGCATTACTCTCAATCCATATGTATCCACGAGCAGATGTTGATAGTGTTTTCTGCCAAGCTTTCTGGCTTTGCTCTAGAATACCCAAATCTTTAAATAGCTTCCCAGTAGCACTCTCTGTAAGAAAACAATATGGTATAAATAGTAAAGTTAATGTATTATTTTAAAACTTATCTTGTTTCAGAAAAGAACATGATTCTATTAAACATCAATACATCCAACTTGATTGTTAATGTTTATCATAATATAAAAAATAAAAGACTTACTTGGGAAATCACCACCAACTCTAGAGACATCATAGGCGACCAGACCCGCAATGCTTACAAACAACAAGAAACTAGCCCACAGCCATGGGAACCTTCTAGTGCTTGTCATTCTGTCTAGAATATCCTGACAAAAAAATATAAATTTTATGCCTCTATTTAAAATTTGCATTTAACCCTTTCAGGACGGGCTTTTTTTAAAGTTTTATTTTATTCAGAAAATGTATTTTATTGATAGATATGACCTAAAAGTTGGTTAAAGTGTGAAATTTTTCGAAGCAAGTGGGATAAAGGTACCGGGACAAAAATGTCCCGCCTGTCCTCAATGGGTTAAAGACATGTACAGTTAGTACACTTATGGACACTGTTATGAAACTTAATAAATATTCAATTGAATAAGAATAAATTATTGACAATTTGCTAGTTAATTACCTAAAAATAAGGTACAATCGCAAAAAATATTATACATTTGCATTGACATTATGATACTATTATTTCAGTGTCAAACTGTATAAATACTAATATGTAACAATAACAGCATATTCTAATAAGAAATCAGCACATCTTGTATGTATATAATTTGTATGTTTGCTTGGTGTATTGAATTTAATCTTTATAGAATCACATAATGTGGTTTAAATGTCAACATATTGAAGTATGTCAGAACTTAATTTGTAATCATTATCCTGCTTTAGTAGCAACATCTTATTTCCTGTTATAAGTTAATATGCTAACAATGAGAACAACACTGCACAAGTATGTAATAACTAACAATTTAAACTTAGCACACTTTATAATTAAAAATAATCCCAGTATATTTAATAGGTACCTCAATAATATGCTTATTTTTAAGTGAACCAGATTTAGATTCCCAGAAAGGTTAAACCAAAATAGGGCTTTTCACAATTATATTGGGTTTGTAGGTATATGTCAAGAAGTACTTCAAAACAAAATACAAACCATCACACTGGATGATAAATTAAACTCAAATAGATTATTATGTACATTTTCGGTCAAATAATAATGGGATTCTCATTAATCACACTTTTTGCGCATTCAAATTTGTCACTGTACACATCAAAATTTATTAACTACCACAAGGACTCACAAATAAATCAGTCAATACATATTTATTTCATGACTACTAAATTGAACGAGCCTAGATATGCAAAGATTACAGCGTCATAATGTAATTGTTTACTTCGAAATTATGGGTACAATCTAAAAATGACCATAGAATTATACCTGGCTATGAAGAAAGGTGCAAGAACAAAATCGAGAGCCACGCTACCCACGACTAACGGATTTTTTTAACAGTAAATACTATATTTACGGTTCTAACGGATGAGAGCTTTCTATGGACGATTGTAAAGTTGTTTTTCTTGTTTCATACGTATGATGATCCGCCTCAGAACCACTATATTTTTTTAGGACACCGCGAGAACATTCCTCAAAATTTTTTAACACAAGCTTTAAAACAGTCAATACTCACTTATAATAAACGAATGAAAACTTCTTTCACACACGATGAAATTAAAAATACATAAAGCAATGCAACAAATATGTCCGCCGTACCTCCTATTTTTTTCGATTGATGATGGTGACATGATCTTAAATTTGACAGATGTGCCGCAGGCGTGACAGAATATAAGATGACGTATTCGTATTTTTTAAACAACAGCTTCACTCACTGTTCTTTTAGCCAACTTTAAATGTTATACTATTAATTTTGGCCATTTTCAAATGTGTAACCCTTAAATACAAAGTTCTGATGGCCTAAACAAGATGCATTTCATTTATCGGCAACGGTAAAAATGTATGGGATTTTCCATAGGCTTTCGCTTTTCTATCAAACATAATTGACCAATCCATTATACATTATAATAGTTTGGGGACAAAGTTTTTTATATAAAAATCAAGACTTTTTTTTTCAAAGTTAATTTATTTTTCATTACAGTATATATGTGCCATTTAGTTCGTAGATTTTTTGCCATCTTGTTGATAGAGACATGATCCTGTCTCAACTGCCCACAACTGATGAGATTAACTCATCAGTTGTGGGCAGTTGAGATCCGAATCGATAGTTCTGCCCAGCGGTAAAAATTCATAATGAACAATGTCCTTCCAACCCCACCATAGACATAGCATCACCTTATTACGAGTTAACCCAGGTTTTGTCTGTGTCTGTGAAGCCTGACCGACTTTTGACCACGACCTTTTTCGCACGTTCTTGACATACTTGATCCACTTTTCATCGCCAGTTATTAATCTCTTCAAAAAGGTTCGGTCTCATAACGTCTCAAAACAGAATCGCAACACGGTTCATTAGGTTTCTTTCAGTGAGCTTGTGTGGCACCCTAATATCGAGCTTTTTTGTGTACCCAGCTTTTTTCAAATGAGTCAAAACTGTTTTGTGGTCAATTCCACGTTTTTCAGTTATGTCGTCAATGCTAATGTTACGATCTTAGTCAACTTTTCCAAAAATAGCGTCAATTTTATCCGAAACAAGACGAGCGAGATGCATCTTTGACATCAAAATTCCCGGATTGAAAACGCTTCAACAAACTTTGTTACTCTTGCTAAGACTGCATTGCCTGCCGACTACTATACAAATTTTCATGCAGCGATTCTATTACTGTTATCGAAATCCATCTTCTCTACTCCTTCTGAGGATCTAGGGTAAATGCATTCGATTGCGATTATTGAAATACATGTTCTGTAGGCCCTTGAGCAGGCAAACATGTTTAACTCTTGATATCTAAGCGATGACATGTCTGAACCCATACATTTTCCTTATTGGCCATTAACGAAGAGCATCATGTTTAGGGGCTAGTATATTACAGTATCACATGAAATAATAGGAAAACGATAGCAAAATTATACCTTGCGGATAAATGTTATTCAAAAAGTTTTAAAGAAACCATATACAACTTTAGACTGCATTTGAAATATCCTAAATTAGATTTACTACGGGTGAAAATCGATAATACATTTCCAACATCACATGAAATTGTAATCAAGATCAATTGTAAGCAGATTCAATGAAAGAAAGTTCTGAGCAGAAAACTTGAAACTGGCAGAATCGAAAAGGACAGCGCCAATAAACCAAGAACCAGAAAAAAATGCACTGCATTTGAACGATTAGTCTGTTCTTCTGTTTTGCTATTCAATATAATTTTTGAGCGCTTAATCCTAAGCGAGAGTTAAGAATAGTCTTTTCACACTTAGTCTCAGTACTCATGACAAAACCCTTTGCTTTTTACTGATACATATTATATAGGGTGCGAAATGGAATTATAAGATTTAATATAAATTAAACAATTTAATTTAAATACAAGAAGCAGGCGATAATATCTTCATGGATAACGTAATAACAGAAATTTAAATAGAAAGAATAAATATCAAGCATATAATATATCAGCATCACAACATAATAAAGTAACACAACTGATGATCCTGAAATTTAAACTCGACATGTAACATGTATTAAAAACCTTATAAATTAGTCACTTACCTGGCATATTTTATTAGTCTTGACCACTGTTTCATCTTTCTTTTTGCCTTTTAGTGCCTCGCTGCTAACTTCTTTGTATTGTAATACAGTTGTTTTCAAAGATTTCTTCTTTAACTTTGGACTGACTTCTGCCCAATTGCTATCTATAGGATAATTAATTTAGATATTAAAATACTGATAATACTACTAGTAAGCACTTTCATTTATTTCCAGGAAAATCATCGATGTAAGGTAAAGTATAACATCATTCGTGTTAAAATAATTTCATTGGATCATAAGAATTTTCGTTAACTGCGATAAATGGTTTTCCTTACAAGGCGGTGAATTTTGACATATTGCACAAGTATAACATATAACAATTTGGAGTCTCGAAACATAACCATCCATTATCGATTAAGAATAAGACTAAATATACAATACGGCTGAATTCCTCGTAAAATTAATTGTGCTTATGGTAATTTGGGTGCTTACACATGTGATGTGATATCGTTTTGAATCGTCAGGAAAATGTCAGTCATAGTAATATTATATAATTTATCTATTTTATATCTGATAATACCCGCCCAGGGTTCCTTCTAACACGTCGAATCAAAGTTGTTACATACTATACGGTTTAAGAGAAAGATCGTGGAATACGTTTACCGCGGAGGGTTTTTTAAACAAGTATTGCATGGGATGCTTAAAAAGGACGTGAAAAAATATAGCGCAACTTTATAAGCTTATAGCGCCCATAGGGTACCTGACCATTAAGGTGGGACGTGGTTAGGTTTGATTGCCATAAATTGATTGATTATCATAAAAAAGAAAAAAACTCCGGAAATATTTTTTCCTACAAACATATTAATAAGGCTGTTTAAACTTTCAATATAAGTTAGCAAATAGGCTCTCTGGTCACAAAACATTTATTTTCTTAAGGGAACCGAGCCAGAAATGGAGATATAATTCTTCAATCTTCAATTACAACTCCTTTTGTAAGAAGTGCTCATTTGAAATAACTTTAGTTAATGGTTTAATAAAAAGTATTTTATAAAAAACAAGGTAGTTTTAACACATTTATTCCATTATACCAATAAATTATAGGAAATTAAAAAAAAATCGATAGCATCTACTTTTAGTGTGAGCAACGATCATGACCATGATTTAAAATACCTTTACTTGATACTAATTAAGTTTTTGAAGGTAGTTTTAAAACATTAATGCTATTATATATCTGCCAGGAAATATAAAATATATATTGTAATGATGACGTAAATTTTACTATAGATTTTCAATTTAATAATGGGGTAAAGTATGCAGCTAAAGATATTATAATTACGTGGTCATTAGGCCGTGTCCACTGGTTCGCGTGTTGTTAAACCGTCGTCGTCAGTAAATTTATTTTCTATGTATAATCTAAACAAGATTAAACGTCGCGTGTACAATTATGAGAGCAGTGTTTGCGATTAACGGTTACATAATTTTAATTTACAATGAATTAAAGCAATGCTACCGTGAAAGACTACTCAAAATGTAGGTCAGCTATTGAAATACAAACCTCAATTTCAATCACATTCTTTTTGTGTGTAATATTGGCAAAGGTTTTAAAAATAAATCATCAACAACCGATTTCTAAATTCAAACAGATAGAATTCTGTGTTTTATAATAATAGAAATGAAAAGGAACATTATAGGTTGTTGGTAAAAAATTCAAATAAGGATTTTTTTCGTACTTCCACTTTTTTAAATTAAATCATCAAATTACAAAACATTTTATGTGACAGGATTGAACACAACCAATTTTATAAATAAATTAATAAATCTCTTTTTGGTGTGAGTAGTTGAAAATATGAAAATTAAATACATGATGATCTGTTCTGCTTACCAATATATTCAAGAAGTGTAGCTGATTGCTTACTACACCTATGGAATAGCTGTCTCCATGTGGCATTACAGGAGTCATCCCTCTCCATACAGTCTACTAGGCTCTGCACCAGAACCCTGTTGTATGGGTCAAGGTTATTCCCACTTAAGTACTGGTTTGGCAGTTTCTTCATTATCTGATTAAAAGTCACTTGCAACTTATTGCCACTCCGGACGAAAAATATATCCTGTAAAGAACATTTAAAATAAGTTTTTATGCATACAATTATACCAGCAAAAAGAAATTGCGAAACTTAAAATAAAAGTCTTAAATAAGCTCCCAAATGTCAAATGCTTTGACCATTTTACGGTTGATGTTATTAATATGACAATAGGACTTACATTATGATTAGCTAAAAAAGCTAAAAGTTTTTATTTATGCTATTCTGAATTTTTAAAATAACTTTTCAAGAAGTACTTCAAACTCACCTTATATTTACTTAATTGCATGATAAGGTCACTTGAAAGTTCTTTGGACAAACTGTTCTTCTTATTATTTATCATATCAAACATAGCAAACAGCTGATCCTGGTTAACGGTAGTGCTCTTCACACTGGCATGTTTATCCAGCACTTTGCCCAAATACTGGATAACATATTTAGAATAATTTTTCAATTCAACTATCGGGAGGAATAGTTCTTGCCAAGCTAAAATCATACATATCACCATTAGCAACTGAAATATGTTCAATATTATAGTTAGTCAGTTCTATACAGTGCACATTACACAATTTTACATCATATTTTATTTATTAACAAAGAAAATATTTCAATGTGAATGAACTGTGAAATCTGTCAATAGAGACAAAAGTGAAAAATATCAATGTGGATAAATACTCAAACTAGTATTGGAGCAATTTTGACGAAATATATATTTTTTTGATGGCCTTTGTATCAGCATTAAAATTTCATTTGTTCTAACTACTTATCATAATGTTTCTATTGAGTTGTAAATAAACAATATTTTGTTGAATTAACAATAATAACTATATACACATTTTTTATTGAGAAATATGTAAAATAAATTAAATACCTAGATGGAATTCATTTTACGAAGTTGTGACTCTTATCAGGACACTATAATTTGGAAGGTTATCTCTCAAGTTGTATGATGTTTATAGAAAAGTTTGACTATAAATTCAAGGCTGATAAATACAACTGATAAGGCTGTAACATCTGTCAGATCTTGACACAATCTCTTTGTAAGATCTATATTTTTTTAAGTCAGGGGATATTTTTGTTAATAATAAGAATAATAATATGTGTTACCAATTTCAAACAAATATTGGATACAATACTGTATATATCCAATATTTGTTTGAAATCGGTATTAAGAAAAAGGTTTCTTAAGTAAGGTTACATAAGGTCTTAATGATTGTTATAATATCCATTTTTTTTCATTTAAATAGATATTTATGCAACTGGTATCTTCTGTTATAATAAAAAACCAACTGTTAGGGCTTTTTATCAGATAATAATTCTAAGATTCTCGAAAACTATAAGATTCATAGACATCTTACCCTTTAATTATTATATCTTTATGGTAGTAAAATAATGTGAGTTTAGCATCAAGACATTAAATAATATAGAAATCTTTCAATGCAATATTTACTTTATAACAATAGATGAATCAAGATTTGAACTTATTCTGGGATTGATGAAATATAATATCATATTTTTAAGATATGAAAATAAAGAAGTTTTACCTTTTAAACCTACTGCAAAATCACTAAGACCACCCTGTCCAAAGGCCCACAGCAGAGATAGGCCAACAGGAGGCCGATTTTGATATGAATTCCTAAGACTAGCACTCTTAGCCACAGATGCAACACAAAAGTCAGGGTATTGCTTAGCAAGCATTTGTAGTAAAAGCCTGTGTCCATTGACATGTTGACCTGAAAAAATACATTTATTTTATCAACAAATATTAAGAATAAAATAGAGAATGGACCACAGACTCTTCACCAAAAACTATGAACATTTAGTATCTTTAGTTAGTTCTTCCAACAGCCTATAAACATCCCAATGCAGGGCCAGTACTTACAACATGGGAGAAAGAAAAGCATGAAGAGTTTAGGCCATACCACTACCGCACTGACCCTTGATCCTGATGCTTGGTGGGTGAAAGCAATCACAGTACAGAAGAGACACAGTAAAGAAGAAGTACAGAACATGACCAAATGTTTATCATGCCTTCTAAAACATAGAGGAGCTAAAGATAACATATTATGAATGACCCATCCAGAGATTGACCGTGGTGAAAGTGGCTTTAATTTCATTATCAAAACCAGAGCATTCAAACCACTAAACCAACAAACTCTTCGATCATTAATGTTAAGTTGAAAATCTAACTAAACTTAAATATAAAACGATTGTGTTATGTAATTATAAAATGTCCTAACAAATAAAAATCATTCACTCCTAATAAAGTTTGTAATCAATAAAAAGAGAACTGACCTCTGCTCATATCATTAGCTAAAGCAGTAAGTGTGACATCAAAAAATAGCTGTGTATTTGCTTTGCCAGCATCTTGCAGTACATTTTCTAGAGTGGTTCTTATATCTTCAGGCACAACACACAGTGGGAAGTCTGAAGTATAGTTTGCAAATGTAGGGTCCTCAACATCAATTTGAGTTTTAGAATTCAAAAAGTTTGCAACCTCCTTTAACCAGACCAGAGGTGCATTGGAAAATCTAACTTTGTTTGTTGCTATAATTGTTGCTAGTTCAGTAGGATCAATCTGAAATGTAAATCTTGAAGTTTAGTACAATTTTTTCAACCACTGTTACAGCAAAATTAAATTTTTTAATTCATGACCAATTGGACATGAATTAGAACATTTTACTTACAGCTTGGAAGGATTCTTCAATTGTCTTGGGAGGCTTTGGTTTTGGGGGTTCAGTCTTTTTATCTTGGTGTTTTTTGTTTTTTTTGTCTCCCTCCTTTTTTTTCGCTTTTGGTGATTTCTGATCATCGTCAATCTCCATGCCCCCATAGAAAGATTTTACTTGAGAATGAGGCACTAAAATGAAATATTTTATTCTATTTGGAAAAGAAATTTGTAAAAAAGGAAAATTACCTACTACACAACCTAGTTTTAAAAAAAGTATACTTTTTGAATAATAAAATAATGGGCCTACTCTACGTAATCGTGGAAAAGTCCTAATTTAGTAACAATTCTGATATTTTTCAAATTCCAACCAAAATGACTTACCGACATCTTCAAGTTTAGGCCCATTTTTAGTGGATTTTTTTGGCTCTTCCTTGGGTTTAATTTTTCCATTTTGCGATTTTTTGCTTTTACCAACAACTTCCCATTGCCCACTCGACATATTCAATTAATTAAGGCGAGAAAATCAACTATTGTAAATAAAGGGAAAGTGAGAAGTACACGTCAAAATCAACTGTTACAAAAAAAATGTCAAAAAACACCGATGAACTATCATTGGTCAAGAAAATTCCACTTTGGACAAACGTGGCAACAACACAATTGTGCGTTTCGTTATAAGCAACACAACTAGCAAGTTGTGAATTATGTTTTTCTAAAATAATATAAAATATTTTATATTAAGAAATCTTATAGGATTTTCACACACAAAAACTGCAAGGAGGCTTTGTAGCGGGTAAAAGAATACAAAACACCCTTATGCATACTCTTTTTAATTTGTACCCAGAGCCATGAATAAAAAAAATAGTGTGGCTGTATATGTAATGTGTTTAGTATATTGTGTTGTACTGAAATTTTTGCTATGAAATTGGTATAGTTTCATGCCAAAAAGTTTCTTTCAGCGTTCATTAGTGACTTATATGAGATTTTTCATCCAATTCATTCATCAATAGGGTAAGTTCATTTATATAACAACATTGTATAATTTCATTCCCATTTGCTGATCATTTCATAGTAATTATTAACATACCAATCGCTTACATTGCATTCTATTTTCAAAAATTTGGCTAAAATGGCTGGGTCTAGCATTAGTCGTATTAGGCCTACCAATTAAACGTTACACCGGTATCTCGGAGCCATCAATAAAGAAAAACCTACGTAAGATATGGCTGTATGGGCTCAGTTTTATTGACCTTCCCTTTAATAGCAGAAATTTAACAAAAAAATACAAATTACATTGGACTAGGATGTATGGACATAGAATCCTTTGTACGTTCATATAATCATATGAACGAGACAAACATTAAAAAAAACGTTTGTGGATATGTCATTGTCATTCGTTCTCGACTGTCCCTCGTTCAGAGATCTTTTGCCACAGTTTCATGAGAAAGTATAGAATTTCTGTAGTTACACTTATATTTATCAAACAACATAACAGTAGAAAGTATAAAAATCGAACAAAGACAGTGACTGTTTGTGAAAATGGAGGATAAATTGATGCTTGATGATATTACGAGTACCTTGAGGGAAAGAGTATTTTTCGCTGCAAGAGATGGAATGTCTTTGACCCTATATGCTTTACTCTATGAGAAAAACACAGATGAAATTGATGAATTGTTAAATAGTGTACGTATACCATTACTCAAAAAGCCCTGTTTGTGTTGCTTTGTTAATGTCATCTTTGTTAATCTATTTATAACATTCAAATCACACGGTTACCTTTTGCGCGCTATATTTCTACTTGATATTACAAATTTTGAAATACAGGTTGTTCAACTAATGCTTTTTATTATAGTGACTTGCAATTTCTTTTATCTCAATATAATAGTAGCTGCCTGTTAAAACATTCGTTCATAATTTAAATTAAATGAAACCATAATGAGCAATTGATTACAATATGAATGTTTATAGTTTCAGTTTATTGGCATTCATTTAGAAGTTTCTTTAATTGTAAATTCAAAATTTATAAGTTTATTTAATTTTAAATCAAAATTTTTCTTGATCATTTTTGTTGCCTCAGGCATAGTAATATATTGCCCCATATTTTTGAATGGATCCTACATGACAAGTCATGAGTTTCACAAACAAAATATATTGTGTTTGTGGCTAATTACCAAAAGTGAAATTAATTTTTTTTTTTTTTCATGAAATAATTTGTAATTGAACCAAAAATAACAACGAGTGATTTTTGCCACTTTATAGTATAAATTAACTGACATAATAATTGTATTCTTATTTTTCATTAATTTAAACTGTGGCTGGAGTCTATTAAACAATTATTTCTATATTCTTACTGTGATACTTACAACTACATGAAACATTAGTGTACTCTGGATTTTCACTTTTATTTGTATAATGTTACCAAATAGATTATTCAAATAATTGCATAAGACTTTCTGTTTCATCTTACATTTCAATCTTTATATCTTTTAATTGATCTGTTCCTTATTGTATATTGAGTCAAGGTAAATATCTAATGATGTTTAGTTCAAGTATTGGAATCGCCAGGACGTATGCTGTGATGGGGTGAAATGCACCCCATTGATTGCAGCAGCTCGCCATGGTCGCGAGGGTGCGGTCCGGATCCTATTGGAGAAGTTCCGGCCACCAGTTAGATTGGAGACAGAGGGCACTGTGAAGTTTGACGAGTATGTTATTGAAGGTAATATTTTAAGTGCAATTTTTTTGTGGATCATTCGTAATTAATTATTCAAATAAGGCCTGCAAACTTAAGATAAATTGATCTGAAATTTTTGTTTGTGAGCAAAAAACACACCTGTTAGCAAGATCCATTCTTTTGGAGTCCATATATGTTATAGGGATAAATGAATGTTTTGTATATGTTCAGATTCAAGCATGTAAAATTCTTAGCAAGTACTATGTGAGCAAAAAAGAATAGGACTGCTCATCACATACTCACTTCATTGCACAAAAGAAGGCCAACAAACTTATAATTAATATGTGCCACATTTGAATTATGAAAAGTAAATGTTTAAAATTTCTTTTGGTCATGATACTAATATAGCAAGTATTGATGGAACACAGTAAAATTCACTGCAATTATCAACAGTATTGAATATGATAAATGAAGGTTTAAGGAGGCAGTTACTTCCTTTATGAATGGCAATGTGTCAACTCTGATTTGGATAACAATTCTGCTAGCTCAGTGTTTAGACTGTGTATGCCAATGTAAGGTTCATTGTATTAGTATGTAAAAGTATAGACTATTGTGATAACTTTCATTAGTGAATCAGTAACTTGTAAGTAATATAGTTAGAGATAAGTTTAAAAACAGATGGAAACCTATTTAATTTAAGGCGGAATAACATGCACTGAGGGAAGCATTTTCATTTCCCTTTTAAACCTGTCTAGTTTGCACAAATTCTATCATGAAATATTCCAGTTAATCTTTTTTCTATAACATATGGAAGAATAAAACAAATCTGCTGTAATTTATTTTAATTTTGATAACATCACAGTGTCTTTTAAAAACTTTTTTCTAAGTAAAGATTTGTCAGAACAAAGTGTGGGTGTAACCTTCAAGTCATGTTTATATTTTCGTATACAATATCAAGTGCAATATCCTTGAAAACAGTAATGGAAAGGAATAAAAAAGAATCTTTCGAGTATTGAGTATATGATACATGTAAAATATGGTTCGAAGCTTTCTTAAATTCTCTATAGTTTATTTTGGTTAATTTGACACAAATTTTTATTATCCTTACTTTTCATATTTTGACAAAAAAGTCTATCACTTCCATCTGGATTATCTTGCAAAAGTCTGTCATCAGGAAATAATTCATCTCCACAGTAAACTCCATCCAAATCAGTCTAGAGTCAAATGAAAGCAGAACAAAAAACCAACCCCTTTTATTCTTTGCTCTTAATTAACTGAAATCGACGCTGGCGCCATCTTGTTAATAATTTTATGTTATTCTCCAACCCTTAAAATATCGCACAAAAATCACTAAAATCGTAATAATTCTGAACTATATGTTGTATCACCACAACCTGCCGCCAATGCCACCTATCAAAAGTAATGCTATGGAAAAAAATGACAGTTTAGAAATGCACGTCAGTTTAGCGATTTCTCATAGTAAATTACTATTTGGAATTTCTTATTTTTTTGGAGCATTTTCACTATTATTTTAGCTCTTAAACCAAAAGTCTTAAAGTGATTAAAATATAGAAGAAATGATTTCAATTTGTCAAGCCGTTTTTTGAGTTTGAACGAGACTAACAGTCAGCTATTAATTTTTATAATAAAAAGAGAAGCAGGTGGTGTACCTACTTGACTGAATAACTATTCATCGTCATTATCAAAAGTCTATATGCTGCTGGTTACAGCCCGTTGTATATGAAGGAGTTTGAAGTACACGGAGTTTTGGGATATTCAACCACAACACTGGCCCAATGCGGGTTAGTGGTTCAAAGCGGTTACAACAAATTTGCTTTGTTTTCGTCATCAGAGCGCTCTAACCACTGCGGCATCGCGATGCCACCGATCTAAAAAACAAATTTGCGCCGATTTCCCTAAATATCTATCGTGATAACCGAAGCCACCTACGCAGGCTAGTCTTGATCCACTGACATTGATACTGATTATTCGATAGCGCATAATATATTTCTAGAGCATACTTTCTGTGACGTGTCAAGTGCGTTGACTTATTTTCCGCATGTCGTCGTCCCGTAGTATTTTTAGTACGAAAATTGTAAAAGCTCTCACAAAGGAGCTAAAAATCGACTGAACGTCTTAACGGAATTCTTGGCTGTTATCCAGAGTTCTTTGTTTTGGATTTGTATTATAATTTTTTGTAATTAATATGGCTGTGTTAATCTACACTAGACATATTGGACAACTCTTCAACAACACTCTCACCACATCTTCATGTCCTCGCTTTCTTTCAATAAGTCACGTGTTATAGCTCTAGTTCAGTCATGTGATATTTTCAGGCAATCAAATTCGTAGATTACTCATATTCATTGCAGCTTTTACTCGCAATTTATAATGAAGCTATTTTAATAATTGTGACTTATATTTGCGTATAGGTTAGACATTTATTAATCACTTGTGTCCCAACTTGCGTTGTTTACTGGGCAGATCTAATACATACCCACGATACGTAATAAGTGGCTCACACGTTGTATTTCATGAAAGAAATGAGTCTTATTGTTGAGTCATGCTTACTTCGTTGCTTCATTTTGTGACATCTTAAAAGTTAATATTTAATGGGATTGGGCTCAACTCTGAAGAACGTCCTAGAATTTGAGTACAGTATTTATTCTACTCTCGATGTCTTTATGGGTTAGCAAAAAGAACAACAGTTAAGTAACTTAAATTAAGTCTTTATAGAAACCACAGATAATTTTAGAAGGCATGTGGAGAAAGAGGTTTCATGACGAAAAAATTACAATAGCTAAGTCTGACTTAGGTTGTGTTTTTTCTAACATGTTTAAAGAATGAGGTACATTGAACATATACGCTTTAGTATGTGTACTACAGAATTAAATCTTGATAGAACAATCGTCATACTACATAATTTAACTTATATTTAAAGAAAATTAGTGTAGTTATGAGACTCTTAAGAGAGTACGTCAAAATGCATCTTATGCCACTGTTAATAGTTCATTTATACAATTTTGAAGCTTTGATTAAGTAAATCTAATAAGGTATGTTTGCACATATTGTCGTTGTCTTATGGTATTTGGTTATTGGTTGTCGTTGACAGCGCACACTATGCTGCTCCCTCATCACTTAAATGTATTTTATTAACAAGGATCATTATTGTGATGTCGTTATAATAAATCACAAAAATACAACACACTACAAATTAAAACTACAATTTACATTACCCTTCAGATGAAGCCCATATCCATTGTAACGGTATTCATAAATTATGCGTTGACTTATATGTATATTAACTAATAACTAATATATACTGATATACTATTGTATCTTCTAACAATAGGATTTATTCTGCTTCAGGAGCAACTGCCCTGTGGTGTGCTGCGGGGGCCGGTCACTTGGGCATAGTTAAACGGTTAGTCCGCGCGGGCGCCAATGTCAACCACGCCACAAAGACACTCAGCACTCCTCTGAGAGCCGCCTGCTTCGACGGCCGCCTCGACATAGTCAAGTACCTTGTTAGGCATGGTGCAGATATACACAAGGCGAACAAATATAATAATACATGTCTAATGATAGCAGCCTATAAAGGACACTTGGATGTGGTAAGTTTTCAGTGGAGTTCGCTGGCGTTGCTTACGAATGATCTGGTTTTGAATTACGAAATTAAATTAATTTTTGTCGTGGTTGGTCTCTGGATGCTTTCTCTTCCATGCTCTCGAAGGCACGTTAAACCATTGGTCCTGATAGTTAAGCTTTTACTCATCGACCATTGAGCGACCATAATGGTGTTACTGCCAAAACTCCATATTTGTTTTTCCAATATATGCTGGTGTCCAGAAAAGGGACGTAAAAAATTGAACTATCAGTACCCTAAATTTCAATTATGAACGTGTAAAATATACAGTTTCTCGAATTTATATAGGTTTTGATACAACTTTATTACAATTTTGTATTTATAATAAATATTAGCGTAAATCAGTGACGTGAGTAATAGTACCTAATCTATATCTAAATCCGTCATTCTTATCTGTCAAGGTAATGACAGGAAATTCTTTTTCTGTTAGTTAATAGATAACTTATTACGAGTTATTGTTATAATTTTTAAAGTACCTCTGTATTTACGATGTTAAAATCGCTGTGCGAATACTGCGCAATTTACCAACTTATTGTAAGGTTATCATTACAGAGATGATTATTCCCTGAACCGTGCTTTTCTAGCTTCATAGCTGACATTGATAGTTTTTTAATACTGATATGTTATATTATATCTACCTAAAACGCGACATTTAAATTACGATGTATTTCAAAGTATTTTAAATAATTCTATTAACAAACAAAATTAAATTGTAAATATTTTTAAAAATTAAATTTTGTCATAATTATCTGGGCCATTAAAGTTAAAAACATGATTCAAAGGTAAAATTTAAATATTCATCTCAAATATGACGAAACAAAACATAATAAATTGTATTTTTAAAAGGAACTTTCAATCTTTTTTTTTTATATAAAAAGCTCAGCGTCAATGACTCGATACTACCTGATGATAAAGAGTAGACCACCGTAGCCATCTCCACCCAAACTTCCCGGCCCAAAAAGTGCTCTTTCACGCCTCTTTTAAAGGAATCCATTCTTTTTCTCTTATATATAAAATAAATAGCTATTCATTACTCTTGAAAAAACAGCTTGATTAAATTTTGTAATTGCTTTTGTATTTTGTTCGTTTTAATTGAGGGGTTATATTAAAAAAAAGAATAATACTAAAAATTTTAAAGAAAAGCAAAAATTATGATATCCATTTATGTACACATAAGTAGTTACAATGAAACTGACATAAAACAATTGAGTCCGAAAGTATGAATTATACAACGTATATATAATTAAGAACAGGAACTTGTATGAGATGTTGCATCTAAGGTCTTCAATCCATTATTTCCCGCACAGGTACAGTTCCTCCTAGAGAGCGGCGCACGCGTCGACGAGCGCGCTCTGTGCGGCGCGACCGCGCTTCACTTCGCGGCCGAGTGCGGACACGCGGCCGTCGTCTGCGCATTGCTTGACAGAAACGCGCATATACTTACCAATGAAAATGGTCAGTATTAATCTATCTTAAAAAATAATAAGTTTGTGTTAATTAAAGTGGTGTAGGAAAGAATATATAAGACAGTATGATATGTACATATAATAGTGTATAACAAATTGCCAGGTGTTCTTGTTATAACCATAAGATAGGTTTAACAGATTTAGATTAATGATGACTGACAGTTTTCTAAATTCGCCTAAAATTAATACATTCTAACGAGTATAATAATAGAAAAGTAGTAAAGATATATATATTAATTTAGTAAATATAAAAGCATGAGAAAATATGTAGCGGCTATGTCATATGTAAAGACAAATTGGCATCGAGTAACCGAGAAATGGTCGCTCATCGAAAAGTACTACAATGTAAATACTGAGCTACATTAAAACATCACAATACGTATAGAAAAGCCTGAATCACGCTTAAAAAGTTTGCAAGTGGACTTGACAATATCCACAAAAAACAAATAAGATGATAAAATAATATCCAAATTATACATAATGTCCAACATGATTTCAAAGCGAACACCAGTTCGGCGGAAGATCTTCCCCTTTCGCTGATGATGTGGCGGATGCAGCCACATCCCAACACTGCCCAAAATAATATATACAGTAGTTCTATATTAATACAATTGGACCTTACTTAACAGCAATTAAAGTTAAAGTTACAATGTAGTTTATAATTTATTTGTTTTATTACTATTGAAGTTGAGAAAAGGGAAAGACGTTATCGATATTTCGAGATGATTTGAATTAGTTTAATCTAAAAGTGGTTTTTTCAAAAAGGATTGAATTTGCATTGACTTTAAGAAAACTAACAACATATTATGATAGTGTATCCTACCAATAAATGAATGGTGAAGGTATGACGCCGCTGCAGTGCGCGGCCGAGCGCGCCCGCGCGTCCGTGGTGGAGATCCTGGCGGTCAGGCCCGAGGTGTCGCGTGCGCAGGCCGTCGAAGCCTTCGAGCTGCTCGGAGCTTCCTTCGCTAATGACAAAGAGTATTATTGTCTCAGGGTATGATCATTATTCCCTGTATATTTATTTATTTTATTTGGGATATTTAAAAGTCCAACTGTGATCATGGCTCAAGCCCCGAAATATCGGAAACTGATAAGTAACGAATTACATGGGAATAATTCTAATTCTCTTTTTATAGCACCAATGAAAGCATGAAATACGATTTTTTTTAAATTCCTGGATTCACAGTTTATGCTTTATTTCGGCAGATGGCGTACCAATATCTACACAAAGCAATGGCGATGCGCTATGACACGCGATACGGATTGCTTCTGAAGAAACCGGCGGAACCAATCCAGGCATACGATAATTGGAAAGAGAGCACTACTTTGGAGGTATACCCGATTTTGATATGTATTTAACTGAAAACCGCTTATAATAATTTCCTTCATTTCCTTTGATGAGTAATCCAACGGTCGGATTGTGGATTTGATTCGGAAAGTTCAATCTAACATTCTTCTTTGAGGAAATGTTTCAAAAAAATTATAAAGATTCCGTAATTCCATTGTTTTCCGATAGATTTACAATGCGGGAGGAGAAAGGGAACCCTCTTTCTGCCCCCCCAAATTGTTTATTCTTTGACAGCCCCTCGCTGTGATGACTATTTACTATATATGTACCAAAGTTGAATAAAATATGTACAGTAGTTTTACTTGCGAGGTTTTAAATTGTGACATGGCATACACGTGAAATATGTAAAGATCAATGCCTCGTAAACAAACGCAATCAATAGATAGTTTACTGAAATTCACTATGACGGCTAATTTACGTATGTTTGTATGCACATATTGTGTGTTACGGCACAGTACAATCACTGTTATAGTTAATATTTCATACATTCTCTATCAACACGTCCACCTGTCCGTGACAGTGTCGGCGCCGGCGCCGGGATTCATGGACGTAATCGGCAACGACAATATTATTGTCGGATCATGGATGCCAGACGTTACTGCATGTAAAATAACATGGAGGACAAGTGATTAATCGAATTCTTCGTAAAAATACTTTTTTATATTATTTTATTTTATTAAGAATATTGTTTGTATAATCATCAACCTTCTTTACACTCGTCCACTACTGGACATAGGTCTCTCCTAATGCACGCCACTTCTCCCACTTTTTGTGGAGACCCTTACTCCAGCCAGCCTACGAATATCCTCATCCCATCTTGTCGTAGGGCGTCCCACATTATGCTTCCCGAGTTATCTCCACTCGAGAACTGGACAACTCCAATGGTCGTCAGTTTGCTAATTCGATAACATAGCCCATGTTAGTGACTTTAGATCTCTGACGGCCGGTCCTCGCACCGAGTGTACGTATGTCTTGGAACTGCAGTATTCTCCTTAAGCTTATGGGTGGTTTCACTCTGCTTACATTAAGCAAAGTAAATAAATAATTCATCCTAGTTTGCATCCCTAGTCTCCTTCTGTTTCTCTTAGTTGCGATGCTTGATGCATCAATTTTTTTGTTAGTCATGACTTCTCCTTTGTCTAAAGCAACTGTTGCCGGAACAGTGAGTTGAGGGGTTCAGGGGTATGTGTGAATGGGCGTTGAGTGCTATCGGTGCCGGTGCAGGAGGTGGAGCGGCTGGCTGGTCACGCGCACGGGCTGCACATGGAGGGGCTGACGGTGCGCGAGCGCGTGCTGGGGCGCGCCTGCCCCGACCTGCCGCACCCGGTCGTGTTCCGCGGCGCCGTGTTCGCGGACGAGGCGCGCTTCGACCGCTGCCTCGGCCTCTGGAGGCACGCCTTGTTGCTGCGGCAGCATAACTCGGTGAGAACTCACTTCTCTTCCACCTGTTAAGGTGCGCTAAGCCTAAAACATCTTTCAATAGTAATTTTTAGAGCTCACTTTACAACGTATTACCGTATTGTAAGGGAAATTATTATTGACTAGTTGACCCGGTCAATTTTGTATCACGCCATCTATTAGAAGTAATCCGAAGTAACGGTACAAGCAATGATAGTTTTAATAGCACGTCATTATTAAATATACTTAAGTTTTTCTTTAGGATTATTCTACAACCCAATAAATATTATGCAAATTAGTCAAGGTGTAATTGAGTTTCAGCGAACTCACTTGGTTATCGGTGACCCATCAGCTGACATTCACTTCGACAATATCTTAATGAATTTAGGTCGATTTTATATTGAATTGGTGTATTTTCTTATTGAAGACAAGAGATGCCTCCAAGGCCATATAACTCTAGTCACCTTTCCCTTTACTCCAAAACATACCAATTGCTTTGGTTTCAATAGAAAAAGCGGTGGTATCTAAAGGTCTCCTTAATGCTACAAACAAAAGTCATACTAAAATTTTCAGAAACCGCTGCCCGTTGTTTACATTCAATCTCATAATTAAAATATTTACTTACAGGTGTCAGTTGTGAAGGATTTGCTTAGATTTGCTCAAGTTTTCTCACAAATGATCCATATTGGAATAGAACTACCACTTGCACAGGTAAGTTGTAATTACTTAAACTATTATTTCGACTCGTCGAAAAATGACTCTTATAGCAATTGCTTAAAGTATTTATTTAATATTAATTTATTTCGTACACTTATGTGTACTTTTTTTATGTTAATGTTAAAATTATGTTAATATTAACATTAACATAAAAAATGAATTCTTGAAAAAGATCACAAAAAGTGTTACTTATATCTAAAGCGCATTAACTCTTGTTAGTCGTGTTTTTAAATTTCACCCAGTAATATTGATTAGGATTTCAACGCCATCTATTGTCACAGTACAAAACTAATTTAATTGATATTCCTAATATTTTAAATGTAGATTTCACTATTTATAGTGAGCAAGCAACACTTCCGAAACATAAAGTAACTTTGGTATTTGTAAAAATAGTGATTCGGGTGTTTAATTATTATTAAACATATTATTAACAGTGTGAAGGAACTTTGAAGGTGTCAAAAAATTTTGAACCCGATCTCTACCATGCTTGACTCGCCAAGTCGTTACACTCGGTTGTGTTCGCAACCGCTATTAGAATAAAAATATATATGCTTAAATGTACAAAAATCCTCGGAACCCATAATCCCTGGCTTAGGCTACTCAACATTTCTCCAATGCAAAAAGTCTTATGATGATGATAATTTACATGCTAATTATTCCCAGGTTTGCTACGTTTTGGAGGCCTGTGCTGAGGAGTTAAGGAGAGGGACAAAAAGACTGGAGAAGCCACAGACTAATCATGACCCTGAAGCCTTATTAGTAAGTGAAATATACTTTTTATGTTTTGATTATATCCCCTTATTTTTGCACTTGAAACTCTCCAAAAATAAGCTTGTAAATATCGCTTTGTTGTCATTCTTTTGTAGTCGTACACTCACTAGAAATGATATCTACTTTGATGGTTCGTGGCAGTTAACACTTATTGCAAAGGTAAATGCTATATATATGTCCATTTATTGTGTACCCCTCTAATTATGTATATACATATAATGGTTCCTTTTTATTATGTTCTATTATCCTTAAAATCTTTAATTCTTATTTATTTATAAAAAATCTTATTTGTTGGTAAATATTAAGCTTTATTTATTCACTTATATGCACACAATTTTTTTGTATGACGAATTTGAAAATGAAAGAATTGCAGTAATATAATTAATAAATAAAATAATAAATACAATAATGATAAAATAGTTGACTCGGTAGTACGGTCATTGGATCGGAAACAAATTGTATGATTTTTTGAATCTAATAGGATAAAGCTAATCTGTAGAATGTTGAGATCCTTTGTAAATTAAAAGCGCTAAATATAAGTCAACTTTTACAGTATATATTTCAGAATTAATTCCAGTAAATATCTACGAAGGGGTTGTACTTATTATTAATGGTAATTTTTTTTCAAATTTAATTTTCCCTGTTAAATAACGGTAACTAAATTAAGTAACACTTGATATCTAGTGGCTCGGTCGTGAGCACTGACGCGAAGAGCTTGGCTCTGTTGCTCTGCTTTCAGGAGGAGTACGAGAGCAACATTCGGACCGCCCTCTATCTAGTTGCTGTCGCCGCGAGACTGCTGGAAAATTCTGGAAATAGTGAGGTTTGTTACAATCATATTTTTTTTTCATATTGTTTTTTGTTAAATTATCTAATACTAAGAATTATTTGTTGTATTAAGTTCGATTTGTTTTTTTGGTTGTTTGATGTATTATTTGTAAGGCGCAGTATTAGATAATGTACAGTGAACAAAGCTATGACTTACTAGTCAGACAAACTCGTCCGTACGCGTCGACGCTAGTGATGCTCCGGTTCAATTGATTTTATTTAATAGTAGTTATAATGATTAGACTCTTAAGTTTTTATTTTACTGTATTATGTATACATATCGAGGATCGATTAATTATTGATCAAGAGGCTTGCAATCGCAGTAGCCACCTTATTTGGACACCACTTTTGCTCACCACCAGGTGGAATAGAGTTATTTGCTTGAGCCTTCTATAAAATAATAAATGTATAGGAGACGAGCAGCGCGGTGCGGCGCGCGGTGTTCGGGCTGCGGCAGGCTCGCCTGCGCTCGGGGCAGTCGCTGCTGCACCTGGCCGCCGACCGACGGACGCCCGTCGACGACTTCCACACCAGCGACGTCTGCCAGTCGGTGTCATTATACCTACTTTATTTTAAATTAAATACACCCGTTTGACTGCAAAAATATTTTGATTTTTTAAAAACCATAGCTCTGCGACTACATCCTGACCTTTAATTAAGATAAGATAGAAACCCAAAACACCCCAGGGAATCTACTGACACCATACTCTTTAAAATTAACCAAGTCCTATAGACTATGGGATGTCAGAATGAAACAGACCTAATAACGTACAAATTTTCTTAGGCGAACTAAACTAATTAGAAAACTAATCTCTTTGTGAACAGGTTTTCTCTTAAAATGTAGAAAATCCATAAATTATTCCGTAAAAAGAATAAGAAGATAGATTTGTTTTATCGATATCATAACAGGTTGTTTATTTACCTTATTTGTATGATTCTAATCCTGGATCTGGTAAAATGACGGTTTATTTAGTATACTTTCTCTCCGGAGGCATTTGTTTGGTAATTTTGTATAGTTGATTGATGTAATAATTGTCCTGTTCAGGTTTCCCTGCTTGCGTACGACACGGCTGCTTCTGGAGTGTGGCCTCGACGTTGACGCGGCCGACGAGCGACGCCGGACCGCGCTACATGTGGCGCTCATATCATACCAACTCATACCAGGTCACTACTTTACATTTTCCCTTCCTATACTACTGGATATAGCCTTCCCCAAGGAACTCCATACCGATCGGTCCTGCCCTGCACGCATCCAGCGGCTTCCCTCGACCTTTACCAGACCGTCGGTCCACCTTGTGGAAGTCCAACCAACGGTGCGTCTCTCGGTACGCGGCCGCAGCATAGGACCTTTCCGTTCGAAGGTCGTCAGTTCTCCTTGTAATGTACCCTGCCTACTGCCACTTCAGGTTTGCAATTCTTTTGGTAACGTCGGCGACCCTAGTTCTCTTGTAGTCTCAATTTACTCACATTTAATGTTACAACTTTTATTTTGCCAACAATACATGTAAGCGCTCATATATTTCTCAGGTGTTCCCAGGTGACATCGCATGCCTATAACATTCTATTTGAAGCATTTTTGGGCGATTTGTAATAACTACTCAAACTTATCGTTATATCTATGAAATTATTGATGAAACTGTTGTTTCTGCAATAAACTTCTTTTCCCATTTATTTATTAGGACTATTACCTAAAAAAGACAGGTCAGACTCACGGACTCACATAATATATATTCACACCACATATGCAAAAATACGTGTAAATGAAAAAAGAATGCCGAAAGCGGTTGCAATCTACGCAGGTTATAAAGTCTATTTGCGCCTTCTGAGACTGGTTCGTCCAATAAACCACCCCTATGTCTGGTCTATTTACATTCAGTCTGGCAAACTGCGCCTTCTTCTCTGGGTCCTTCGGAGACTCTCCATCAAAAAGTGTTGGTCATCTTCAAATACGCTACATATTTAACAATTGGTGAATCTATCTCCTTCATAAGGTATCCAAACTTGTTAGATAGTGTTCGAAGCGAAGTCCGTTCAGTGCTATGATGACCTATTAATCTTAAAATTATAAAAACATGTGAGAGATAAGGGACAGACATTGAAGAGTTTTGTACCAGATTACTTACTGCTTTGATCGTCGGTCTAAATATTTTTTCCAATGTTTAAAACAGATATTTTTAAATATACTTAAAACTTCATAATAAAACGGCTGTACCAATAGTTCTTCATTTGTTCAATTTAGCTAATCGGTCAGTCTCTTTGTCGGTACTTAAACAATTTTATATAATAGCTATAATTATAATAATAATTACAAGTAGGGATTACGTGTGCAGATGAGCGCGCGCAGTGGGGCGCCAACCTGTGCGGCGTGGTGCGCGAGCTGCTGTCGCGCGGCGCGCACGTGGACGCCGTGGACGGCGCCGGCGTCACGCCGCTGGTGGCCGCCATCGGCGGTGAGCGCCTCGCTTTACTATATTTTTAATACATTTGCTCAAAACGCTTAAGACTTATGGATAAGTCTAGTACTTTTCCATAAGTCTTAAGCGTGCGGAAAGTTATTCTTTTCCGCACTAGTGATTTTTGTTTTCCTCCTGTATATAACATTCAAATCCATGAAGGAGGTTGTTTAGGAAAGTCTCGTTGGATGCATGATATTTGCCTACCTATATCTGCCTAGCCACCTGATCCGCTCTTTTCATTATGTTAACCCCCACCAATCTACCAGTTCCTTCCCGACGCTTGACTGACTGACAAAGGTACCCGTGGTACGTGCGGCAATGTCATTTTAACTCGTCCCTATTAAGTGTATAAAGTGACTTTTATTTTTTTTGGTTTCAAAACTTATCATATTTCATTCATAGTTCAAGCATTTGCATGCATACAATAAGCTTTTTATGTTGCATAATCCGGTGACTAATTATAAATATATCCCTTTGTCTATGTACAGGAAGAGGATTGTAAATATTAAACATGTGAAACAAATTAAATTTCGACACTTTGAAAGAAGTCTTCACAGTCGTAGCCCTAGCTATACTCAATTTTAGAAATTCAGGATTTTAGGAATTCAGGTGTTACCTTAAACTATGTTAAACGACAATAATTTCGGTCGAGGAGTTCGTTGGCTTAGTGTTTCGAACGATCTGGTATCCATATCGAAAACAAAGCAATCGAATTTGTTTTCTCGAGCTTCTTCGTGCTTCGGAATGCACGTTAAGCCGTTGGTAACGGCTTCCGATTTCACCCACCAACCAGCGTGGTGGTATGTGGTGCGTGTGGTAGACATATATAGGCTGTGGATGATGATGATTTAGGTTAAATAATTTAAATGTAAGTCGATAATTTATAACACTATTCTGAATTTAAAATTTGCCGTTGTCTTTGCGTTCATATTGACAGAAAAATGTATTTAGGGCTGGTTCGCATCTCCCTGAAGGACTTATAATTTAATTTTTTTAAATATTATGTTATTGTTTCTACTCAGGACCAGCGGAAAGTCTCGTCCGCGGTGCGCTCCGCCCCAGGCTCACATGCCTCGCGGCGGGAGCCCTGGCCTTGTCCGGAGCCCGATACAAGCCTTCGTCAGTCCCCCGAGATCTGCACTCTTTCCTAAAGATGCATGGCGTTCTACCCCTTAAGTAAACGATTTACTGCCTACGTACGTAAAACTATTTGACTGAGCAACGCCTGGTCATGTAATATATTGATATTAAGCTAATTTTCGACTTCGAGTTCGATTGAGCGCAAATTACCGCGATCTCAGCTAAAGCCATTTGGGATTAGGTATTGGACAGTTATCAGAAAAGTTTTTTAAAATTTAAAAAGATTTCTTCAAATCTCTAACAACGACTTAAGTTTTCTCTAAACGCTAACGGTCAACTATACATTGACAATTTAAAAGGCAAACTGAATATCTATTATTTCTTTTCCTATTAGTATTCAGAAAAAAAATTATGTAACTGTTTTTTTTTTGCAATTTAACGTACACTGGTAAAGTAAAAATGTTCACAACAACCATCTTAATGAAGACAATTTATCTCTTCAAATCTATGTAGAATTTGATAACTGTTACGTAACTAAAATTGGTTAAGCGGCCATTTTTGTGCTTATAATCTTTTGATATTTTATTTCATGATTGATATTGACTGACATGACACGCACAAATATCATTATATGACGCGTCAAAATGCAAAGTAATAGAAATACGTACTATTTTTTAAATAGTATGTGTGTATAAGAAACTGTACAACAATGTTCAATAAAGTTAATGGTTTTTATAGATATTTCATATGATTGTACATTTAAGTTTATTATTGTTGCCATAACAATGCATTATTATTAACAGGCTGAAATGGAGAGAGAGTTTTTTGTAGTTGACAACACGCTAGTGCCATATGACGTATTGAAAAAGTAATTAATATAGGCGTATTATTTATTCCATATAAGCAGGGATTGGAATATGCAGAGTAAACCGATTACGCGAATGAATTTCATTTTCAAATGTAGAAAAATATTTTGTCCTAACAAAATTATTTTTATTGCGCTGCTAATATAAATTAATAGGTTTTCAAATTTACTTTCCTTGGGCTATAAGACATCGCTTGGCCTCGTTTCTACTGTCCATGAACTGAAACTAAATTTAAGTTCAGTGCTGTTCTTTCATGACAATCCGACCAAAAGAAGACAGACGACAGGTGAAGTTTCTAAAATGGCGGCCTTTGAGTATATTTGCCTTATTTTAAAGCGCAACATAAAATATTTCGGTTAAATAAAACCTTCTAAGTGCCAACTAACTTCATGTTCCTAAAAGTCTTTCTACCCCTTGCATATGATAAATAATAATGATAATGTTAAAATATCGTATATTTATTTAGATTAGCTTCGTTGATTAAGAAGAATAATTTTAACTCAATATCCCTCAATATTGCCGCCTCGTGAAACGAAAATTTATTGTTAGTTGAAAATTGTAATCGTATACAACATACATAGTTTGTGCTTATTGATATATTTAATAAAATGTATAGACTAGCTTTTACTTTTTAGTTTTTCAGTCTCCGCCTTGTCATTCTGTCTTCAATAAAATTCTTATTCTCTGCTTATTCCGAACGCTGTTTATAAAATAAAGAAATAGTTCTTTGGAGGTTTTGACCGAATTCAGGTCGAAATCTCCATATAACTCTTCCATTGGAATAATAAAAAAAATAGTTAACTTCAATATCAAATGGCTTATGTTTAAATTACACCAGCTATTTTAAAGTCGTCTCTGTTGTTTTGACATTAAGTCAAAAATCACCGCTCCGCAATTTTTAACAGTAAAAAGGTATTTTTTACCTCATACTGTGTGTCAAGACAACGAAATTGCATAGTTTCTTTTTAAATAATTTTGTCATAATTTCTTCTAAGTATCCCATCAAACTAATGATCTTCAATAAAGTTGTTTCATTTCAAGGACTCAAAACTAATGATTTCACAATTTTGCGAACATAGACTTTACAAAGACTTGACTTTTTTGAATTTACAAGTCATTACCATTCATGGTATATGGGTTTAAATGTGTTCACTTGACGTGTTATTTACTAAGAAGTGTCTCAAAAAATTATATACAGGGTGCGAGCGGCCTGAACAATAAATGAACCCTATCAATATAAAATCGACCTTATTCGCTTGTAATATGATAAGAATTTCAGTGCAATAGTTTTATATAGTGACAGGTGCTTCTACAAAGTTATCACACTCCTGACAGTCAGAATTATAAATGTAACCAAATTTTATCGTGTGGGACGAAAGTTGTGATAATGAAATAGTTTTAAAATAATATAAGTTTTAGTCAAAACGCTGCTAGCGGGAAATGATGTATCTTTTAATAATAATAATATTAAGAGACATATTACTGGAATATTTATACGTCAATAAATATCGTTACAAATAAGTTAAGCCATTTAAGATCTTAATGCCTAATCCATAAGGACTATACTCCATTCCAAATGTAAAGTCCCATTCTGACCCAAGCATTGATATTCAAATCTTGTTTAGTTAAAAAGTTCTAGTCTAGATAGAGTTTTACATCACTTGATAGTGACGCGCGCGGCAAAAATACCAATTCCATTTATAGTAGATGTGTCATCTAATAATTACGTGAAAGGAATCGCGGAATTTTGTATCTGAAAAGATACTATTTATACGATTAATTAACGGTAATCAAGAATCGATATTCGACTTTGAATAATATGTAACAATAAAAATTAAAAAATATAAAAGACGCATAACACACATCGCACAAAATATGATAAAGACGATACTTTACTAAGACTTAATCACCTCTATTTATAAAATAAATCATTAAATGGTGAAAAGTAAAGAATTCCGAGTTGCCTATTTAATCAATCGTCTATATTTAAGATTTTCGCGTAATTCCATAAAATAACGAAATATCCTGTATTCTTAATCAGCTTTTCTGGCTTTAAAATATATGCACTACTCTAAAGAAAAAAATATCTTCATGTTTAATCTCCAAACTAAATGGAATGAAAACTACATAATATGTATGTTTAAAAAAATAATCTTGTTAAGTAATGCAACGACGTAACGAAATGAATGTTTCAGTTAAATTAACCTCGTAGATAGTGTGAACGTCAACTCAGTATCAGTCCTTGGTAGTTATTATCAATGTCTTAATTTCTGTTATATCCAATGTCTAATAAGGCTGCGAATTAATTTTTAGAAATAGTTTTTACTTGCGTTGATTTTGGTAGAAACTATTTATTAGCGTTGACGTAACGTTTATTTCTAATTATCTTGTAATAAGATATAATTTGGTTATCATATCGTTAGGTTGCAAAATGAGAATAATTTCTTGAACACAACTAGCATCTTGACTTTCTTATCTCTTTTTAATTCTTGTCTATTGTATCTGAAAATCTACATACAAAAAGTTTACTTGTTTGTATTAAATTATAATAAATAAGGGTGATCTAATCACTTACTTTTGTTATTGACTGTACAAAAGATTTTCAACACTATTTTTGTTATATTATTTACTTTTTATGTATCTAACAAACTGTGTTTAGGTTTCAGTTTTTCTTGGAGCGATTTTTTGATCCTCAGATAACTAATGCTAGGAATAACTTAAAAGAGTTGACTGGTCTGTAGAATTTGTATCAAAACGTCGAATTTATTCGCAAGCTAGATTATACCTGGCGACAGAAAAAATATTATAATACTTATGTAATATCGAAAAAAATATCGTAGTTCATGAAAATTTCATCCTGCATTAAGAATATTAATGCAAAGGCTTTGAAAATTAGTCATTTTAATAGTTTTAAAAAATGTTGCGAGTTAAACTGTGTTCTGTTCTTTTTTAAATCTAGTTTGTAAAAACTATTTACTGTACCCTTGTACAATTAGTTACACGTTTCAAATGTATTTCTACCTATAGAAAATATTATTTCTGGAATATGTAACAAAATAAATCACCCGACCGCATAATACAAACTGGGAGTAAAAGTAATGAACTTTTTTCTGGGAATTTAACACTTATTGTAGTTTGTCACATATTATCGTAGTTTATTTCACCAGTTATGTCGGGATATGCGTACAAACTGTTGCAATACAAAATTTGTTTAAATAGGAAATACGCCTTTGTGTCTGATTGTACAAATCTTTTTTTCTATCTTAATTCTTTGCTACAATGAACATTGATTCGATCAGTTGTCTAATTATATAAATAGACATGCAATTACTTACATACTACGTACAAAACATTATTCTAAATACATAATTATTGTCATAATTATAATACAATTTACTTACATACTAAATAATACTAATACTTGTTTAACCTAAACTAATGTAAAATTAGTTCTTATAAATAATCACAGATGGCGCTGCACGTTTCTGAATCGCGCTAATAAGTTCTACTGGTAATTTACCTTAACAATGTGTACATTTTGTATTGATAACTTCCTCGCAAAATACAGTAATTTGCATTGATTGCTTGCATTTTAACTTTCCTCGCCAATAGAACCTTGTCATAATTGGACATGGTCTTTTTTTTCCATGCTTATTTTTTCTAATAATTGCTGACTATTGCTTTTCCATTTTTGAAGTTGAAATCCTGCCTTTTCTAATATATATTTAATTTTATTATAAATTTTAAAACCCTCTTATAATTCGAAAGAATTTTCGCATTCTGAGTTGAAATAAGAGAGTAGCTGTTAGAACTTCTATTGTCCGTAGGGTATTTAACGAATTTCGGGAAATTTGGTACAGGCATCGTGCAAATCAAATACAGTAATAGTTTTAATTGCAGAATACCAGTCCAACTTACTTCTTACAAAATGGACTATTTTTATAGAAACTGAAAGTTGACTTCTTTTTATTATCAAATAAATTTGAAGTAAAATACTTTTCGGCACCAGGTTGATTACGCTCAGATCGAGCAAAACTAACCGGTACGTCAACGTATGCGTGATACTCCGCGCTTGGAGTTGGATAGGGAACGGAATTTAAATTTCCCTGATATACGGACGAATTCTTTGGAAAATTATCATTTCTATTCTGATTACGGTTAGACATGGTTTGAATCAATTACAATACAAATCAAGAAACTCGATACGGAATATAAAATCTAAAGACAATCTTACAATTTAGAATGAAGAAATCACCCAGATGGGGTGTATTTAACCTGTAGACGCCAGGCTGGTAAAGGTAGTTTAGATGTAGACGTAAACGTCAGTGATTCGACGGATCTAAACGTATAACCATTAACAACCAAACGCTGAAAGGTTCTAAACATCTCATCTGGTTTAACAAATGCGGCATTTTTGTCCTTATTATACAGACTAGCCGAGTAGACGAAACTTCCTCCCAATTTAATCACTTTAGCGACACCAGAAAGGTCGTAATTGATGCTTGGATCCGCGGAAATAGATGTCATTAACGCAGATGCGAACACTTCTAATTCTTCTTTAGGAGGAGATTCCGTAATCCCGACTGATTGTGACAACGCCATAGTAATAATACTAATTAATATAATAATATGATTAAACATTGAAAATTTACTGTAACAGTACTAACACAAGTGTTGTGACTGAAACAATATACCTACGTCTAGCTTCTCTAACAATAGACAATCAAATCAAGAAACTAAACCCAATTTAAGCCCTTAGATACCTCAAAAGAGGTTCTATCATAGATCTCAAACAAACTCCTAGCATCGGGTTTGGTTTTAACCAAAACGTCGAGTAGACGCTGGATACCTTTATAATACCCCTGTTTGGCGTCGTCCAGAGAACCAAACTTAGTATTGGGCTGTTGCGAACTCGAATCTGCAGAGAACTTTTCTCCGTAGTCCAATGCCGAGAGTACTTTATCAAGCAAATCTGCGATAATTCCTGTAGTGGTATTTACTTGTGGATCTTCCGGAAAACGTGAAGTTTTGGAAAACTTCTGAAAACCAGCTGAAATTAAGTTTCGACGTAAACGGAATTCGTTGAGCCACACCTAAACAGCGAACCAAATCAAGTGAGGCCACAAAACTCTGAGATGAGATGAGTTCAATCTCGAATGTCCAATTCGAATATCCTGCCGTCATCCTAACAATGGGTTGGTCAACGACAACACGAGTAGGAATAGGAACACTAACACGAACAGGTGTCTGAACAGTCTTGGTCTTCTTGACGTGTGACCTTGTAGCAACGAGTTCTGAAAGCTCACTAGGAGCTATGAACTCAGCTGAGTCAACTTGCAATTCAGACAATGTTGGATCACTATAAGAGCCTTCGGTAATTGACACTTCAGTGACAGAAGTGCTACGAGGCGTCTTGGCGCTAACTTTCTTCTGTTTACTTATGGTCTTTGCGACTGATGTGTCCGTAACCGATGAACTACGACGCGAACCCCTCAAATCAATTTTGAAGCTGTAATTCGATCAACCGCTCATACCACAGTTTAATTTCGTGAGAGTAGAAGATTGAATACAACACAGTTTTAAGATTCGAGTCAACAACTTTTAAAATTAATCCAGAAATTATAGTTCTATCAATTGATGAACAGAAATCCAAAGTGACCAAAATATCTATGATAGTTGAATCCATAAAACTGAAATACCTAACTAACGTTTTATCTCACAAGTTAGTCGAACTTAGATAAGGAAGGATCAACACATAGTTTATCGGATGGTCTAGTATAAAACAAAGTTTTAAACAATTCAGGGTTTCGCATAAAATTGTAAATTACAGGAAACGCGTACGCCACGCTATGCCTAACCAAGTAACGTTCCGAAACAGCTTCAGACAAGGAAGTGTAATAGATTGCATTAGAATAACTTTTTGTTAAATCTTCTAAAGATACGCGATACTCTTCCAGATGCTCCCAGTTAGCTAAATCGTGTCTACCCAATTTCGTAACCAACTTCACGGGATCAGGAATCAACTTAACATTTCCTTCTGAATCTTGCAAAATGAATTTAGAACAAAAGTAATTATATTTATAATTTCTAAAATATTTTGATTCCATATTAAACAATATAGCTGTAATTGAACTTAAATTTACATTAAACTCCTCGTCACCTAGAATTAGACTATCGTCACCGCTAAAACACGCCAATTTAGCCCTCTCCAATGGTAACAAGGTAGCCAACATAGCCATTAAATAGAAGGTATTCATAGTGAATGTACTCGCATCACCTGACTTCCTCTGGTAACTTACAGAACACTGAACTTTATTATTAATGTCTTTAAGAATAGTCCGTTCATGTGAACGAACCCACGATTTAATGAATTCCTCGTCAAACCCAAACTGTCTTAGAAACCTTTCTTCAAAGGCTAACATTAACTTACCCTGAGACTTATCGTACTTAGACATATCTACTTCCAACGATGTCGCTTTTGAAATATCTAACGCATTATGTTTACAAATAATACTCAAAGCTTCGTCAAGATCTTCAGGAGCCATTCCGGTATTCACAACAATGTGATTCAAAAGCATTGGCAGTACACGATCAACGAGTTCCCTAAACATAGGACAGTAATTCACATTCACAGACTTATCACTATAAGCTATTGTTTGTAGAGCAGCGTAGCTATTATATATGGGGCTGAAGTATCCAACTGTGGTTTAACCGTCGATTTAATCATGAAATTGTAAACGTGGTGTGGTCTAACCAAAATATCCTCAGGTTGATCAATAGAAACAAAGCATCCTGGCCCTGACAAAATTACCAGAGTGGTAACTATCAGAACCAAAAATTCCCTAGTTAAAAGGCCTGTTTCAAAAATATGTGTATTGCTTATTGCAGAGTAATTTGAGATTTTATTTAAATGTATTGTTATCTAGTGTTAAGTATTTTTTTGTTGATTTAAAGTAATTGCTCCTTTTTTTAAGGACATACTGCAATATGTCCTTGGTGGGCGGTATGTCTAATTATATAAATAGACATGCAATTACTTACATACTACGTACAAAACATTATTCTTTTTTTTTCAACGGTTGATCCACTAACCTATACTGTGGCCGACATCCACCACCTTCCAACTTAACCATAGTTCGGACGGGAATGGAACGTGTAGTAGGGTTTGTTGATTCCCTACGCAATAATTTAATTCTCTTATTAACTAAGTTCGTAATTGTATTTCCCGGTATTAGGTTCTCAATCTTTGGAGACTTAACCTCAGACTTATCTTTAAGACATAACCGCATCGAAGCAATAGGTTTAAATCTAGAAGAAGTAATTAATTTTCCCAATGCATCATCAAATAATGGAGAATAGTAAGTCAAAGACTTTCTATGTCTAGAAAACGCTACAAGAGCATGTTCAGCAGATGAGTAAATTTCTTCCTTCTTAGTACTAATTCTAATAACAATGACATGATCCTCCTGCTTACCTTGAAACTCGTGTATAGTAAAAACCGGAGAAAAATTTTTCTTTATTAACTCATCCTTTTCGGACTGCTTAAATGTCAAATACACTACTTTCTCATTAAATTTTTTAACATCTGAAAATCCCATAAACTTTCTATTCGAACATTCATTACAAATATCGTTTACGGAGAACATGCCAGACTTATATTTTGCGCTGAGAGTCGAAGCTGTTGATAATGTACACCTAAATGATATATTCAACTCTTTGATTTTGATGTTAGGAAATACCTCTATTGAGTTTGAGTATCGCAAAGCACACTGACCTAACCTATTAATAAAAGGAATTTGACACTCATCTCCGATAAACATCAACGATCGAGCTCTCGAAAGAATCAATGCCAACACAATTTGACCTGCATGCAACATTAATGCCTCCTCCACTATTAGTAAATCATACCTCAAGTTTCCCCTAGAGATATGGTTTAACAAGTAAGAGTCAATAGTTGCGACGGAAGTCTTAACGAAGTCCTTCGACATTCCTTTTCTTGATAATCTAGTCTTTATTTCCTCAGCACTCTCACGAGTAGGAGTTAAAATCAAACACGAGTTCACTTCAAAATTTTCTCGTGTTTCTTCCACCTCCAATTTCTTTATTGGATTAGTAGGAACGTTTTCAACTATACAGTGTGTTTTCCCACAACCCGGAACACCCTGAACAAAATTTATACTTATGTATTCTGTCGAAAACTCGTCAATGCTAACGTCCTTACAATTTTCATACAACAACTGATCCTGCATCAATTTCAGTGATTTACCAGTCAAATAGTACTTGTCAGTCAAAGCAACGTTGCTTTGCTTTTTAACGTTTGTTGTCAGTGAATATGCATTAAAATGCTATTTTAATTTAAAATAACATATCCTTCATAAACTACAAATCTAGTCAAATAATATAGTTTAGATAATAACATTATCTGTGTAAAAAGTGTAATTTAAAAATCGGCTTAAAGAAAATGTTTATATGGGCTCAATATAATTTGTAAATTGACATTGTAAATTTACTTGTATTTAGTGCGTAATAGATATATTTATATCTCTAAATATATTGTATATAATATAAAAATATTTTTTTTAAGGATTACAATATTTTTTTAAAGAATACTATAGTGGAATGTACTTATCTATTGTTGTATATCTGGTTTATGACCATGTTGTACTATCGATACCACATCAGCCTTAACAATTGCAATGCAGATTTAGTCTTTATAGCCATGTAATAGAAGTGTTGAGAACGCAGTACTTTTCTGTTGTATTAAATATTACTCTTTTGTTACAAAGACGATACAGAAATCATAATTATTAAAGCAATAAAAATAAATTGTCATTGGAATATTACTTATCATTGTTACATTTAGTCATTATTAAGTTGGCTACATTGTTTTTTTGAACTGGGATAATCCAATGATGTTGTTTCCAATGATTAATTAGAAGGTTTCCAAAGAATTGCAATTTAAATTTAAATTTATTGCTGGTTCATTCACAGTAATAAGAAAAGGACGGAATATAAAATGAATTTATATGTCCATAGGCCAAAGACTCCGGATACTGCTATTTTAGATACATCTTCCCTTTTCTAGTCGGATCATAATGTAATACTAACTTCTAAGATTAGTTTTAGTTAGTGCACAGCAGCAGGTCAATATTTCTTGAACAAAGATCCATTTTGATTGTTCCATTTAGAATGTGTAGAAATTATTCCAAATAGATGTTACTATTTTAACTATCTAACGATGAAATTGGAGTAGGTGCATTGAAACAATACTTAGATGATTTGTAGTTAACAATTTGTGCCAAAAACTATTTCTTAGAAGCTTTCCAACATGAGATTGTTCAGTTGTCCAGACATTAATAGATCATAGACTAACAAATAAAATGTTATTTCCTGAAATAAATTTGAATATTTCTAAATATTACCGGATTTTATTATTTATCCCGTTGATATTAATATAAGTTTTATAAATCACATTCAGCCTTAGCTTTTCGATTTATAAAATATACCTATCAAAAGCGGTGTCTATGAAAAGTAATTCGAAGCAGGTGGCAGAGATGACAAGTTCGAAAAGCGAGTGAAGACAAGAAAGAAGGTCCTAGCGTTTTTAAATTCTTCATTCTTAAATATTAATTATATTTGAATGATCTAGGTAAGTTTTAACTTCAAAAAGACTAAAAATATATGTTTCGAGTCTAAAGTCATAAAATTAATAGTCTAATCTAGTCTACGTGAACTGCAGCCTAAACATAAATAATTAGAATTAATGTAGACTTAAACAGACACTAACTAAATGTAGACTTAAACAGGTGATTATTTATCGGTGTTTGACAATTACCGTTCGAAAGAAATGTCAAAACTAACAGTTATCTATTAATTGTTGTATTACGTGATGGTGAACTGGGGTCATTATGCTCAGAAGCTACTTTATGCTTTAAAAATATGGCGATAACTGTTTCTGCTTTTATTTTAACCGTATATATTTCTTGTTGTCAGAGGTGAAAAGTAGTTTCACACGAGAGCAAATTTTCTGTAGGCTCACACCTTTCGTTCCCTCACTATGGAGTCTATCAAACTCGCTTCGTTTGTAATTGAACCCTGTACTCCTTCGCTAGCTCGGGCTCGGGAGTTGTTGAACATAACTATTCATTCGGATCCACTTACCATTTTTCATTTGTAATAGTTTACTACAGCGCTAGCCGTGTAAGGTAATAATCTCTTCATCGACAAGTGCATTTGTCACGTAGCTTTAAAAAACAACCATAAAAACAAAATAAGTATTCCCTTATTTAATGTTTTTCTGCGTTATGCCAATTTTGAAGTAACACCATAATGTTGTAAGCAAATTTAAGCTTTGCGCTCTCGGACAAAAGTACAGTTTGTAATAGTCAGTTTTTTCAGAGTGCTTCAAAGCGTGAACCGCGTCGAATCAGCCGTGAGATGCGGTCGTGTGAAGAATGAAGGGAATGATGATGTTGCGTACGACAAACTAAATTATTAGCTATCTTTGGCGTTACTAATGTTCTGTCGACACAAGTTTTATTGCGAAAACTGCTATTGAATACCTATATATAACCCAAGATTTAAGCTTTAAGCTGCAAGAACAAAAAGATTGATTGTTTGACTGGAATCACTGGAGTGTTTTATTTGACTTTTACATACCCTAGTTCTGACAATGACAATGATTGAAGAATTTGAAGATGGCTCAATTTTATCAATATTATTCTTCTTGCTGTCTTATAATCTTTATTAATAACTAGTTGTCCGGTAAATTTGCTTAGACGATATCTTCACACGACGAGTATACAGACACTAATTTATCTGCCACTACTGCCATCTATCGAAAGTTATTCGATTTACAAATATAAGAAATAAAGTTTTGATACACTGTCAGTTAAAAAAATTCTATACAAAATTCCTATTTTGAAATTATTATTTTTTAAGATTTTCTTTTGAAGTTTCACTATTTTTTATATTATTAAAGCACCTCTGAATGAAAGCGAATAAAACACAAAAATTTTTATTCAAATAGGTCAAGCCGTTTTTAAATCAAATCATTTTATATATAAATAACAGAAGAAGAAGAAGAAGAAAGAAAAATTTCAATGTATACGTACGCTAATGAGTCTTAGATATTATTAATTAAAAAACCCTAGCACAGAAACGCAGCATCAGTAACAAACTGCGCTATGAGACCTCCGGTAAAGAAACAAATCTGTGTTCAGAGAGTACGATACAATTATAACTATAACCTTATGAATAACACATTTATTATGTTTGTCAATACAACATTGCAATAGAATAATCAGAAATCTGTTTCGTTTCAAGATGCCATCGTAATTTTCGAAAGGGACACCAAAACGAATCTATAATCTATTTAAATGTTATTGAACAGTTACAAATCAATTTTTAGTGTTATTCGATTCAATATTAAAAGAATAAACTATTACTCAAATGTTCTCAATCTAGGACATCATCAACAGTCCATATAAGTCCCATTTCTAGGCACAGGCCTTCATGCCTTCATGCTACATAGGAGAAACACAAGAGCAGTTTGGGCCATAACCTAGCTGGCCCAATGTGATTTGGTGAAAGCGGTTGCCGTTACAACCTAGACCAACGGCTTAATGTGCCTTCCGAAGCACGTAGCTGGATAATAAATTTGTTTGACCCATCCAGAGACCAACCATGGTGAAAGTCGCTTTGTTTTCGTTATCAAAACCAGCGCTTTCAAGCGACTACACTAATGAGCTTCTCAGTGAATCTAGGTAATATGCGCTGAATAGATGACTGGTTAATGCCATGGTTATAAGAAGACAGGTAATTGTATCTTCGACTTAGTTCCTATGGAAGTGATGTTACTTACAACGGATTGTCGTCTGAATGCGAGATATAATATAATTACGTCAACACAACAATAGATGGATAAATTGCCTGAGATTATCGCGACAATGGTGCGTTTCTCCCATAAATTCCTACCAACTCGGTTAAGAATGCTGAGCGATTTTAAAACTTATTTAAAACTAATTGGGTGGCACGAATGGCAAACTTAGACGAGTTTATTTGCGGACCCACAAATGAATCTGAGGCGCCGTGTCAACAGAATATTTGTAATTGTTTCATAGACTGAGAGATAGTAGTGCCGTTTTGATGATATAACTTCTCTAATATTTTAATTTTGTGTATAATAAAGTAAGTTTTCTTAATTTTGACAAAAATAATCGCGTTTTGTGTTATCATATTACGTAAGGAATATAAGGTACCTCAACGTGGTGTTGCGACCTCTTTTGAGGAGTACATATATAGCTGAATATATCAATTGATGTAAGGGACATAATATCAGTTTTGTATGCTATATATCCTTGTATCTTTTTATAGTAAAGTTCAAATTAAGCGGTTTCCAGAAAAAATCCTTATATATTATATATATACATATAATATACATTAATTGATATTTATTTCCGGTATCGATATAGCTGGCTATTATTATGCAATAATGATTGTCTTTCGTTATGGTTCGGTTCCGCTATTGTATTCTGGTTTTTATGAGCACCTTTTTTTCATTATTGTGATAAATTTTGTCGCCTTTTTTTGGTTCTTAGGCACAGAAAAGCCTAGAAAATAATCCTTAATCTCCAATCTTATGTACCGGAGCCTAGGGTAGGGGCAGATGTGTGTACAATTTGTATGTGGACATGTACGATTCAGAACTTAATTGTTATCGAGTCATGAATGTTTAATGTATGATAATTTAGTATTTTTTCTCATATTTGTATTTACTTACTTAAATTTCTTCGTTATTTTAGAATAATTATAACTACACTAAGTATGAGTATGTTAGTTAGTTATCATTATGATATGAAGTTTTTAATTCAGAGGTAGGAGAGGACAATTTCTATCCTCCATCCAGTAAAGACCGTTCTCACTGTGAATAGAAGGAAAATTGAATAGGTAAATGAGTTAGCGAAAGTCCGTCAATTACTTTATTGAATTTCAGAAGCTTCTATAAAGTTAAATTTATTATATTTCTTTCGAATTATAAATGATTATTGACTTTATAATTACAGATGCTAAAATTTGAAATATTTATTTAATATAAAAATTGTGAATTCGGTTATAAATATTAAGTGCTATAAATAATATTTTATAATAATATATCTCACACTTACACCTATTATCTAACATAGTAGACATCATTAAGAGCTTATGTTATGGATACTAGTTAACGGAGAAATATAGATAGTAATATGTATATAAATATAAGAAATATGCTAAATAAATATACAAACATCCATGACTAGTGAAGAAATATTCGTACTTATCATACAAATATCTGCCCCTACCGGGATTCGAACCCGGGACCTCTAGCTAAGTAGACAGGGATACTGACTACTTGACCAGAAAAAAAACGTCAAATCGTCAGAAGGAGAAAATATTTGTGACTTCTCCTGTGTTCTATTTTTGCAGTGCTCGTCAGGATCCATAATGGCGTTATTTTAACTTTAAGACTTTTTTGCTATAATATGGATTGCAACAAATATTTGAGTTTGAATAAGGTAAAGTGACCAATGTCGTCAAAAACAATTGAATGGGCGATGTTGTGCTAATTGTTATATTTGAATTGCGAATGCAATTGGGTAAATTCTTTCAAATCTTACTTCTTAGATATTCTGATAAGGAGAACGCACATGTCTAGAACCAAGTCTCCAGGCTCACGACAAAGGCTGCGGATGTGTGGTGTACAACGAAGACGTTATGGGGATTAATGGTAATAACTTCCATTACCTAACGCCGCTACGCCTGGAGGGGCGACGGCTCGGGACACTTTCAGTTTCTATAGCTGGCTGGTTCGGCGTACACGCGTCGGTATCAATTACGCAATCGCAACGCGAACGCCCGCATTCTCGTGACATACATTTTTGGACTATCAAACTTGTTGCAAACCTCTTTAATAGTAACCCTTACATACTTTTTGGTATACTTAATACAAACATTAAAGAAATACGCCAGTAGTCAGTGCTATTAAAAACTCTTTAAAGAATTCGATTTTTGAATTCGTAGCGGCTTCTAGAGCCGTAATACCAACATAGAAAATTGAAAATCATATTTTTTTAAAATGTGCAAAGAACAGTGCTTTTACAAAGTGAGTCAAAATGTTGTGTTTGTTCAGTGAAGTAGAATATTCTACAGCACCATCTGTCGAAAAGTAAGTGAAAAATTCACCCTCTTTGTATGAAAATTATGTTAATTTATGTAGTTTTCTTTATTTTGTTTCCTTTGTATTTTATTTTTTATTGTTATGCCATGTAAACTTTTCGTTACTCTAAACAGTTTTAGAAACGCAATTACAAGCTTTGCCTACGAGTAAGTACCGAAATCCTGAAAGTTTAAACAGGAGGATATTGATAATTTTCTAAGATGTTTTTACTGTTTTAAATTAAAAGTGTCTTTGTATATATTATGTCAAGAATTTGGTACAAATGTACATATGGTTTTTGGACTCTTTAACGAAAAATATGCCTCGAACCATTGACATAATTTGTTTAAATAACTTCGTTAAGATTAAAGAGGTTGTAAACTGTATACGACACACAATTATATAATTATTAATGTTGGGCAATCATTATATGAATACAATAATTCCAAATTAGCCCAAATTAATCATCATAATATACTAGGTAACAGAGAAATATAGATAGAAATATGTATATGAATATTAGTTATATACTAAATAAACATACATAAATGCATGACTCGTGAAAAATACGCACTCAACATACAAATATCTGCCGCTACCTGGATTGGAACCCGAGACCTCTGGCTTAGAAAACAGAGGTTCTGATCACTAAACGAGATGGCTGTCATAACTATCATTATTGTCTTCATCCGTATGCCGCCTTATAAACGATTTGATAATATTTATCACAGTTAGAATATTGAAGCTAAAACCGAGGTCTTTATGTGAAATAAGTTGAGATAAAATGAACAAAACATTCAAAATACAACAATTTTCTTGAACGATAAATTATGTTATGAAAAATCTATTTAAAAGCATAAATTATTTTATTATCCTGTGCACGGATGCGATGGGGCAAAAACGGGCATAATTGCATTTCGAATGTTTCATGGAAAACTTCTTTCAAATATATAGAGATAATTTATATGGCAATAACTTCTTTTTCTTTACTAGACAGAGCTAATCTGACTACAAAAATTTCAAAAATAAAGAATAAAAAAACACAGAACTTCATGAATAAAATATTGCAGTCCACCTCAAATAAATTTCCACAATATCGCTACAATTTAAAACAAAAATGAAAATGAAAATATCAATATCATAATCATTATTAAAAATTTAACGTACGAATGAAGTAACCTACTTACAAATTTAATGTTGTATTCGCTAAGTATGTCCATTTTGATTTTTTTCCAAGCCTTATTCATATAATACGCACTTTGAGCGCGGAGTAAGATTTTAATTATTAATACTGTTTTATGAATAATAAAGTAGACATTCAAACAAGGAAGCTAGCTAATGATTATCACCCCACAAAAAGCGGACGTGATGTTCAACTCGGAGTAGATCGTAGATAGAACAGTCTACTTTTACTGTTTACGCTCACCTTACAGTGAAACGGAAGAATGATTAATGAAATTAACACTCGTGCAATTAGTTTTTTTTATGTAGTAAATACCTTCAAAGTTACTTATCGGACTGTAATCAGTTGATAATAGTAATCTGAATATTTAAAAAGGTAGGTAATGTTTTATAGTTGACAGACAAGCAAAAATATATTTGTATAGAACCCACTTGTATAAGAGAGATAACACTATCATACTCCTCGTCTCTCTTGGTGATCTGACACAAGATGCTGGCTAAGAACACTTTGCAAATTATACATTTGTTTCCAAAATATGGTATATTTTAAATACAATACTAATAATTATAATATTAATCATACTCACACCTACAGTATAACCCAAATTAAGCATTACTAAGTGTTATAGCTCCTAGATAACGGACAAATATAGATTGTAGTATTTATATAAACATTAGAAACATACTAAATAAACATACAAACATCTAGACTCTGGCTACTCGATCAGACAGCCGTCTATATTTCCAAAGAAATATTTTTAAAAGGTTTGGAAATATGAAAAATTTGATAAAAATGAATTAACTGTCAGTTTCTTCCCATTAAACTTTTCAACTTTATTTATGTCAACTATCAATGTCAATGAAAGTTTACATTAGTACACCTTCTAAAGATTTATGTATATTATACAATATGTAATATATACGTAATATATTATACTGCAATTTTATACTGTATAATAAAAATAAAAAGCAACCATTAACGCCCACTAGTGGTGGTGTAGGACCGAGATACGGCTTGCGTTATTTTAAATAGCCCTATATTCGTACGAATATTGAAATAAGTTCTTATTCAACTAATACGCGATTATCCGCCCCCAGGTCCATACAAGGCTTACTGATAAGAATGTGGATACATTCGCTGACGAAATTCACCGGATTAACACTGAGATAGAGGTCATTTTGTCAGTAAATAGCTGGGAGACGCGTACAGCAATATGACAGTATCTGATAGAGATCTGTTCCAGCCAACTCGTTATTGTCAATAAATTATTATTCCTAAATCATTGTTACTGCATGATATTTAATTAATAGTATTCGCTTAATCAAAATACTTACGTTTTGCTGTAATTAGCGCCTTGCCTAATTTCATTGTGTTTAGTATTTTTATTTATCAATAACATAAGCTTGGTTCTAAATCGTGAATTATGTTTTCTTAAATCGACTAATACATTAAAAACCAATCATATTACTTACTCATTAAGTGTTATAATAAGTTTAGTTTTATCATTTTATTTTACTTACATAAACAAAATATTTTGTGATGTGCATAAATTAATTATAATTAACTGGGCGTTAAGTTGTTTTTAAAATCTTATCTTATTAAAAGGATTATTGCGGCTGCTTATATCGCAAATATATATATATAGTAATATGTATATAAATATCAGAAACATATCAACATCCATGACTCATAAACAAATATTCGTAATCATATATAAATATCTGCCCCTACCCACTCGACCACATGGTTGCCTGTATTATGTACAAACAAATACTACTTAGATATCGAACTTTCTATTTTTCCATAAAAGCTTGTAACTAAATATAAGGTTATTATGCGAAAGTGATCCTTATGACTATATTCTGTTGGCAGATTATGCAATCTTTGTGTGCTTTGTTTAAAGTACAGAAATAAAAGCACTCTTCCTCGCAGACAGTTTCCCTTGTTACAACTAATATTAACTTAAGACTTGTAAGTTCTTTAGTTTCTAGTCCGCAAACAAAGAATAGCTTATACTCAACAATTATGGATTCATTAAGTCGGCGTATCTAGACAATAGTTAGTTTACTGAGGTGCACAGATCAAAGTCAGCACCAATACATAAAACACATAAATATCAACAAAGCATGAAAATAACTATACCTCAGGTTTAGTACAGTAAGAAGTGCCTATAAGCGAAAATCGCTATAGCATCATTATTATATTATTTTTTAGGGAAAAATCTGTTCCGCATTCATTACATAATAAGGCTACCCCTGAAGCTTGTTCTACCCATGGTAGCTTCAGGGGTAGCCTTAGCCGCCCCATCTACCGTCCCATAAACTGCCTTTTTACTTTATTAATAGAAAACAAATAATAACGGGTCATGTTTAATGAACAGGGTAAACATTTTGTTTCTTATTTTCTGTATTCATAAAACGGGTTTAAATATAAAAATGCCGTTTGAACGTACTGCCCACTATGAATTTAAATTAAACCTGCATGGTGTGATATTTCAAAACATTTTTTTTCACACGAAAAAGACAACATTATAAATTTAAACATATATGACAGTCGATTGTTTGACTTTCAATTGTTTTTACATTACATTAGACTACAAAAGTAAATATGAATACATCGAAATTTAGATTGATATTTGAATTTGTCTAAAAGAATGAACCAATAGGCGGATCTGTTACTAAGGTAAATAACGATATGATTTGACTCTATTGATCTCTATCGAGGATAGGCGCTCGTTATGAGCAATATATGAAAATAGATATTTTGAAGATTTTTTATGCAATACAAAAAAGGAATATGTATATATCGCGTCATCCACGAGAAAATAACTTATTTTCAATTTTAACCCGAAATAGTATCCAATTTACGATGCCCTTGTGCATCACGCTCAGGATAACGAACAAAAAAACTTTATTAATATTATCCAAAAATAAAAAAAAATTAAACTCACTTAATCCATGTTTATAATACAATCAGAGTGAATAGGTACTTACATATGTCTGAGGACCCTTAATCAATGTTATGTAAATTAAGTTACATGGTTGATATGTTGGCTACCACTAATCTAAACTACTTAAATTTATGAATCTTCATTTAATAATATTTGCAATTGTGTCTCATTCCAATCAAACATAAATGAGGCGTCAGTTGTCATGTTTACAGAATCTGCACGTTCACCCACACCGATGAATGTTATGTAAAGTTACTGCTAGTTATAATATTTGGAAGAGGATCAGAATTTTCGAGATGTCGTGTCATTTAGTTACATGTAATCATAACAATTAACCCGAGAGTCTTGTTTAACGTGTTACTTATCCTATCGTAGGGATATATTTATTAATTGTTCAGCGAGTACGATACACAATAATGTATTCTTTTGTGCCTAAGTGTTTTGACAATTGTGTCGGCGAGATTGTATACATGTGATCTGTGTTCAGTTATTTTAAGTGTATAATTTTGAGTACTTATTCTTTTTTAAATTTATAGTTTTAAAGTTACAAATTAATTGTTACATTAGGGTTATGTGGTTACTTTTCGGACAGAATATTAAAAAAAAAAGTAATTACTCTATGGCGGCCAACAAAAGACATCAACGCGCGATAAAAGAATAGAGACTTGAATGTTAAATATTTTAACATTATTTCATTTAAACTATTAAGAAACTTCTTCGTTCCAATAATCATTATATCTTGATTTCTTATTATTACTTAATTTAATTTATTTAACTTGAGCGTAATTCTGTACTGCTCCCGCTAATTTGTAATTTTAATGCGTCTCATTCCCTTAAAGTTTATTAAAAAATATTCAAAAGACAGCTGTCATAATGATATGTCATTTAGAATGTACGTATGAATTGAAGAGATTCGCCAGATTTTTAAAGGTAGGTCGCATTCTTACCTAACCAAAACTAATAAATATATCAATGCAAAGCTGGCTCCCAATTTAAACATCTGAATGATCTGCCTGGAACTCATTAAATATCAGATGAATATTTCAGCAAATAGCGTTCCATTTAGCAGAAATTATGTACAGTACCCGCTAAATTATTTGATTTAGTTGTGCTAGTATTTAAGAAAATACAATTCTTTTAGTGTGGTATAAAATACTTTTAGTTAATCTATATACGAGTATACTTAAGAGGGTAAAATTTAATATATTCGACATTATGATTATTTAGCATGTTTTGCAGTATATTATAGTTAGTACATATACGTCTTGCATATTTCAAAAGTGTGAATTTGGTAAATGAATGCTTTTTATTTGGATTTTCAATCCTAATGTTTTGCAAATAGATAATTGACTGTACCAACCTGAGATCACATCTAAATCATTAGTCAGGGACACAAGCATTTAGCTAGAATGTCTCTTAAATATGTATGTGTAGTTCAGCACTGTATATATTACGGTACCTGAAAAAGACTATTGCTTATTCCAGGTGGTTCCAATGCTTAGAATGAGAAGCCGCCTTTGATTAGATGTAACGTGTGTTAAATATTGCTACTAAATCTAGAATTTGTACTGTAAAATCAGGTAATTAGATGCGAAGTAAATAGTAGGAAAAAAAGCAGGTTGCCTTTATAAATCTGGTATGGCTCCTCAAGTTAACGTCGCATACCTTTGAAGAAGGACGTCAAAATTAATGAAAAACTGTAACTGTTCTCATTTTGAGTGTAATTTTCCAATATATAGTATTATTTATAGTAAGAGATCACTCTTACTATATTTAATTGGACATAGATTTAAAGTGTGTCTTCATAATTGGGCGTATTATCTGTGCAATCAGTGCGATCTAATTGGCACAGACTGGCTCTCGGACAAACAGACACGTCTCATTGACCTTGTAACTTTTATCGTAAGCTTACACTTTCCTAATTAACTGGATTGAAAATACTAGTACTGTATGCTAAAGATATCTATGTACACTTACGTAAACATATCGAAAGTGTTCGCACGGATGTTTTTCGTAGACATTACGCTAATATAGCATTTTTTAACCTTTCGATTTCTGGTTACTGGTACTAATAATATTTAACTAGATTTCAATACGAGAGTTATAAATATAACCATTTATTCCAGTAGATGTCTATATTGCAACTTCTGAATAACAACAAAACAAAGAATATATAAAAAATATAACAAATAAAAACTTAAAAAATTATACATAAAATTCTATAAAACCAGCCAGTACTTAACACAGCATATAGCTTACATAATATTTTTCCTGAGATAAAAATAACACACAAACCCACGCGAATTCTACGGATAACGCGCTAATCTGAGTGTTTTTTACAAGTATTAAATGAGAAATATGAGCAGTTGAGGTAAGGATGAGTGCTATATTTATTTTTTAGACTGGCTTTGAGGCACTTCGACTCACTGACACTTTAGTACCATATCGCATCAACTACGCTTGTATAGTAAGGATGTAATCATTACGGTATTGTTAATGGTTGTATATTTTGAGGTCGATTGTACACGGCGTTACGCGTCAACTGTACCTACGGCTATTATGAAATGGTTTACCCATAACGTGTCACACTGAATCCACTTATCGTGGTATTTTGTTATCTATTGGCATTACGTGTTAGCAAGGCTTATGTAATACACGCCTTGTGAATAATAGGTCAAGATCGAAAATGATTGGTCAAAAAATTGTCTTTAACATTGTTCTGCTTAGAAGATAAAGAGATATACCTTACAGAGCTTTATCCATGGAAGAAACACAAGAGGATTTCGGGCCTTAACAACACCACGCTATCGAAAAGATTGATAATATTAACTACTAATATTTATTTATTTGGATATATATGTGTTACTATAGGGTGTTGATAATTCTCCTGCGAAAACCGCAGAGAGCTATGACTACGAGGATCATACGGGGTTATCGGACGGTATCGGGAGAAGCGGCGGCGGTTCTAGCAGGATCTATTCCCTGGGACCTGGAGGCAAGGGCCCTTGCTTCGGTATATAAATGGCGTGAGGAAGAGCGCCTCCGAGGCCAAGACCCAATGCCGGGAGTAGTGGAGGCTCTCAGAGACGAGCTGCATCAGGCAGCGTTAGGAGTATGGGCGGAAAGACTCGCGCGTATAAGCGCTGGTGTCCGCACAACTGGGGCGATCAGTCCAGTCCTGAAGCAGTGGGTGGAGAGGCAGCACGGGATCCTGACATTCCGCATGACACAGGTTCTCACGGGGCATGGATGCTTTGGAGGATACCTGTGTCGGATCGCCGGAAGGGAACCCACTGCCACCTGCCACCACTGCGACAACTGCCCCGACGAGGACGCGCAGCATGTGCTAGAGGTGTGCCCAGCATGGGCGGAAGAACGGCGGGTGTTGTCAGCTGTTGTGGGGGATGACCTTTCCCTCCCGACTATCATCTCGAAGATGGTCGTGAGTGACAGGTCATGGCAGGCGGTCTACACATACTGTGAGGTAGTGATAGGAAAGAAGGAGGAGGCAGAACGAGAGCGGGAGGCCGTCGCTACCTCTGTCATCCGTCGCCGAAGAATGGGGCGGAGGAGAACTGCCTTTGGGCGGCTCATGCCACCGCCATAACATCTCGGGGCTCCGGGTGCGGTTGGGGACCGTTGCTCGGCTTGCACAGCCCAGTCGGCGTGCCTACGCACGGCATGTCCGACTTTAAATAACAGATTCAGATTGAGGGGGGGGGGTCGCCCTTACAAGCTTCCCATTTTTCCCCTCGTCTTTACTCCAGCTGGGACCGAATATACGGCCAAATCGTCCTGCCGACATAGCGGTGAAATGTCTTCGGGCGTCATCCCGCGCATCGGCAGAAAGCGATCAGGTAGTGCGTCGCTGTGGGTTTTAGTGGGTGAGAGCCCCACACATCCCCTATTACCTTCCCCGGGTAAAAGGGAGCGTCTGGAAGAGATTTCCCACAGCGATAAAAAAAAAAAAAAAAGGGTGTTGATAATTATAATGATAAGTAATAACTTAATGTAATTTCATTTCTAGTCATATATACCTATATTTTCACCATAAGCAACCAAACACTTTATATTTTCTAAAAAATGTGGTAAAAGCCGCTTGTGGTGAACAGTCATTTAGGTCACATAAAAGGCCTTTAAAAGAGGCGTGAAAAAACACTTTTTGGCCTGGCAAGGTGAGGGTGGCTAGGGCAGTATATCGAATGATTATCATCAGGTGGTGTCGAGTCATTTGCTGAGATTAATAAATAAAAATATATTTAGTTTCAGTTTACAACTGTTTGCTTACACCAATAAAACCATTATCGAAATAAGCTATCGATCGCCACAGATGGCAGCTAGACACCAGAGACGGCCTAAGACTGGGACATCAAGCCTTCGTCGACCTACGTTAGATCAAGGAACAACCTGTACAATCTAGACATAATTAAATTTTAATTGAAACGAGGATCCCGGGAGTATATAGCGGCACAACAAATTAAAGTTGTTGTGAGTTATTGTCATAAGATTTGACACGGTGGCATAATTTTGGCGAGCGTCGGCAAACACGGGAGGAGAAAGTTGTGGCACTGCTGACCGCGAGACGGATGGTATTATGCGGGGTAATGCACGTAAGCCGTCGTTAGCTTATTGAAATTTGTGTAATGTATGTAATATTTCTCATACTCACGCCTATTATTTAGTTCAAATTGATCATAATTAAGAGCATGTATTATGGATACTAACAGCCAATAAAAAAAATACTTAATTGTACTCAATTACTAAGTTCTTTTGAGACGAAGCAGCGCAAGAAATTACTCAGATTTTAAATGTTACTTGTTATGTTTGTTATGCTTTGATATTCAAAAATTTGATTCGCTATTACGTATTCTATATTTTTATTAATTAATGGAGAAATAGAAGATATAATATTTGTATAAATAACTGAATTCTAAATAATGTTGATTGGCCCAGAAATGATAATATGTATAGTGACAATGTCAACAGATTTTATATCACTAGCTTGTCTAACTATTCAATCGAATCAAAACATTCGATCGTAGTTGTGTTCATCTGGTAAATCCATGTAAAAAGTTTTTTCCAATACTTCGAAACAGAGGTGATGCGTTCATTTTCATACGATTTGACAGCTAATGAGAAATACGATCGAGACGTTCAAACGATGGAAATATATAGTAGCGGCACAGGCTCGATTGGTGTTTGACCGTCTCAAGGTAAATTTGTGTCCCTAAACAGGTTACTATTTGTCTATTATAAAAAAAAGTTTATTTTATGAAAAATTTCAGAAAAAAAAAGTATTTTCCAAAAAAACTCATAAATATATAACCGAGTATGTAAAGTAAATATAAGTACATATAGATATTTCCATTTATAAATAAACAAAAGTCAACAAACTTTCGAAGTTAATTTGCTTACATTTTTCATGAATCTTTCCATCTTAGACAAATGTAATTCAAAACCAAAGTAAAAATGTATTATTCAGCCTAGGTTAACGTACTTATCTGGAAGGTTTGGTAAATTGTTTCGACAGAATCTAGGTCACTCACAAAAGTAGAGACGTTATCGGAGAGTTGTTGGTCTGTAAACGGAATTCTTATTGCGAAAAAATTGCAATAAACAAATATATTTTGGATCATAGCAATCAAAAGGTAGAGGTGCAATGTATAATAATAATAAAACGAAACCATTTTCAACTTCTTCTATTGTAATTATACAGCAAACCTGAATAGTTCATTATTGTATAACCACGTTACTCTGATGCAACTCGCTACACGCATACACTTTTCACTTGATTACGAACATTACAGCACATTATACAAGCGACATTGAAACCGACTGACCGGGTTCTTCATAGTTCTCACATAAACAAAGGTGTCACACGATACCTTTGGGTCGAAGTGCTCCGGGAGTAAATCCTGGCCCTAAATTAAGATAAAACGATACATACAGGGGGATCTCCTGACAATAGTAGTTTATAATTAAATTGAAAGACTTATTAAAATACTCCGGCTATCGGTTAAAACTTTATCATGGAATTTCAAAGCTCAAAACCGTAATCTACTCCGACACAGTATAGCACAGAAGTAATAGACGTAAGTGACAACATTAATTTTCGTTGATACTTGGTTCTTGAATATAGTATTCAAATTCTGGTTAGCCAGTTAATGAATAATAATTTCATGCATATAGGTCGATAATGTGAAACCAGACGCAAGTGAAAACGCAACGTGAAAAAGGACTCGTTTTTATTATCGAACTCCGTCGAAATCTTTTGACCGATTCTTATGAAATGTTTTGTATATATTTATTTGTTAGGTATGAGAATAGGTTTTTGGCTATTTTTCATACCTCTTGGTAATAAGAGTGGATCTCTTTATAATTTTTTAAAGAAATAATTGATTTGGAAAACAGTGTTTACCGCTATGTATAGTCAGCTAGTAAGGAAGTAATCCTATAAAATATGTACTTATTTTAGTCAAATTTTAGTTAATTTTACAAAGAATCGCCTACTTCAATTTCACAAGTATAGAATATATACTAATGAAATTTAAGTACGAAGTTCATAGATAGTGTGTGGGATTGTATGTCCAAATCCTAGTGGGGATGAAAGTTTTGAGGTGAAGTCCATTGGATAACTATTACCAGGTTATCTAAGTCTGCTACCATAACAATAATATTAACGGTATTGTTGTGACTCGGCTGTTGGTTGGTTAAGGAATCCGGTTGTAGTTTGCTTCCATCTAAATCCTTATTACTTACCATCAGGTGAGATGAAGAGTTATTAGAATTATATTACAAAATATTTAGAAATAAATGTGATAAATTTACACTTTCACTTTCCTTATTTTGGTTTACGTAAATAAATGATTCTATTTACATTACCATATCTGCTGTTTATCAATGATAGCGATGACAATATTTACACATTTGTACGAAATATACATTGACAAATTGTTTTTAGAACGAGTTACTTTGACTCTTAATAATTCGCAATGTGGCATTCAAACATTGCTTAACTCAAATATGCATATTGTATTTATCTAATGTTAATTAATATAAACGCTTGTTTTAATGAGGATATGTCTGTTAAACCATGAAAATAAACATTTGCAATAAATCTTAATAGTTAACTAATATGTAGTCAAAATGTTATTAATCTTCAATTAGGTTTTTACTTATGACTTAGATCATAAATATTAATTATAATGCCATTTATTTCTTAAATTTCAATAATAAAAAAAATATTTAGCTGTTAGCTACTGGGCGAGGGGTCTAAGGTTCGGTTTGATCCACGAAACTACAAAAAACCTTCCTTTTTAACTCCGTTTTCAGTCAAAATAGAATCAAAGGTCCGATTCCGTAGTGCACGGGCTAAAATTAAATTTAAATTCAGTACTACTCTTTCATTACAATCCAACCAAATAAAGATCACAGATAAAGATGACCGCTGACGTCATTAAAGATTTGACGTTTCTAAAATGGCGACTCATATTAAATATCATTATCACCCAATCACGTGATATTAAGATACACATACAAAATTTTCGACCTTAATGTATTTTATATAAATGAGAAGAATATTAATTAAGAAGAAAAAGAACGTATTAAAATGTTTCTTCGTACATGACTTCTTCAATTGCCTATGATTTCTTTATAGTTAAATAAATATTGATTGTCCTACATTATTGCTATCCTTTTCCAATACATAATGAGAGATTAAGACATTAAAAAAAACCTTTATAGTTATGTGGTTGACATTACATCATAGTTGCTAAATTAATAACTTACTATTTGATTTCTCTTTTTATTCATATTAAATTACTCATTTTTAGTTATGTTATTAATAATAATATGTATTAAGCTAGGTACCTAGTTGGGTAAAACCCTCTTCCGAATACTGAAATCTCTTGTTGTTTGCCACCAGTATAATTTGAAATTTAAACTGATCAATTTGACCTAACATTGATATTTTATAAGTTATTTTGGACTCATGTTTAATTTATAAAAGCTCATCCATTATATAATCTATCTATTTTGTATATTTCAAGGTCTCAATAATTATAATAATCGTGAATAAAGTAAACATGATTGGATGAAATTTTTGGGTCACTGTATTAATTTATCTGTGCGATTGTCAACAGAATACTTAATATCGGAAGAAGACGTTTAATGGTGGAATTCTAAGGAAACTTAAGTATGTTTAGCACGAGAAAAAACAGCAGTTAAAGCCTAGTAGCAGAATGGTCACTATCCAATGAACTGTTTATTAAAAAGTGACCGCTTTTATATTGAAGGCGATTCTGTTGCCATTGATTTTAACTAAAATTTAGTTATTTTCCTATCTTTCATTACAATTTCAAAAAATAAATGAATATAATTTTTTTATATTTCTATTTATTTATTTGAGAGTAGTTACAATAACGGTGTCTTATTCCAAAAAAGCCAATTACAGTCAACGTCAAATTACATGATGATTTAAAATTACATTTTGTCTTACAAACTGTACTTAGACGAGCCTACACTTTTGAGTTGTTTTAATCACCGTATTTCATAATGCGCCTTAAATTAAGTCATGTGACGTCACTATCTTTTAAATTAAATTAAATGTTAGTCCTTGCAATCGGGGTCATTACGTGCCCTGGACGTGCGACTGAATTTACTTATTATTAACTAATACCTAATAATCGAACTAACACCTAATAACCACAGAAAAACGATTTTCACAAGCAAGAGAATGGATTCCCGTTAGTTTTTTGTTTTAGACATGCTTAATTTGACCTCACTAAAAATATGCACTAAAAATATGCAATAAATAAGCCTTATTGCTTAATGCTTGCATGATTTTATCTTTATCTGATTCAATAGACATTGCAAATATCTACAAAAATATTTTGTATTTATCTCTTGTATCTTGCACGATTATCATTTTCAACAAATGTTAATGGAACACGAGGATTGAAACTATATAGGGTCATTATGTCAAAGCCGTTACCTAATCACGATAGATTTCTTACTTTAACGTCAGTAAAAATGTCAGTTTCAATTGATTAAGTCAGTGTTCTTGCATTTTAAAAATAATTTGCTTTCCGTACGTCCGTTCGTTTTGTATGTTAAGTTTCTTAAATTGTTTTCTGTTATTACAGGTACGGTTATACTTATTTTAATCAAATATCAAGCATTGCCTTGCCCTTCTATAAGATAGACTAAACCAAAATATTTGCACGTTAAGGTGATGGTCCAACCCACACGAGGCCAACGTTGTGGTGTTATGATCCAAACCCTTCGTGTTTCTTCTGTGTAGGATGGCCGGTGGCCAACCACTGTAGGGATGATCTAACCGCTGTTGATGATGATCATGTCTGAATACTAAATATTTATATTAATAAGAAATTTTAGATAACATTTCACAGGAAAAAATAAGACCATTGGTATGGTTATTGTCACCTTCACAAAATTATTCACTGACACATAATTTTATACTGAAAATCTGTTACAAAACGAGAACTATTCTTACCATATACAAACTACTTATTGTAAAACTAAAATACTCACTAAGATAACCACAAAATATTTGTAACAGTTTAACAAATTGCGCTTTTCTTTAATCAAATCGGGTATATACAAACGTGTCGGTAATAAAAATCTTATTGTCAATGTATTTGAATTCATTTTTAAAGCACTAGAGTATTGTTATTGGATGGTTAGGACAACATGATTTGTAAACAAGTAACAGCTGAGTTGTCATGCGTAAGCTCGACTGATATAATACCGTTCGCATCACATTTTCTAATTGGGGCATGACATATGTGCCGACATCTTCCTGGTGTTATGAACATGACAGCACCGTGGTAATGCACTTGGCATTGCAAACAATTGATTGTTGTTAACCGACTGTTAGCAAAAAAGTTGGATGAATTCAAAATAAGAATATAGACACGATATTTTATTAATAATTTTATACAGATAGTGGGTGGGCAATGACTTCTGTAACAGTGGTATATACATTTAGTACAGGGTGTACTTGTTCTAAGTCATTAAAAGTTTTATCATTATCATTAAAGAATTTGTAAATGTAACAAACAAACATTTCAAAGTTGAGGAGTTTGCTAATTCTTCTCCCAAGCTAAGCATTCGTCGAGATTTGGTAGTAGGTTTAAATTTTAACTCTGTTATTATTTCTTGAAATTGAGATCTCCCGAGGAAAAATTGTAGCGATGGTAAAAAACTGAAATTAAACCAATGACGGACAAGTGAACTCTGATTTTCGTCACGAAAAATTGTATCAAAATAAGGTTTTAATGCTGTAAGCACTGCATTAGAAGCACTAAGAGTGAATATTTTATTATGGAGTGACGTCGCCATTGTCGGCGTGATAACGGTGTAGTTATTTTGCATTTACATAATGATGACAAAAAACCTTTGATAATAATGATGACTATACATATTCCGCTGTAGATGTTCTTCAGAGAAAAGTAAATGGTATTAATCTGAGAGGCCACTCAAGTGGCGTAATACTTTAAAATATCAGACTTCATTAAAAATAAGCGCTCAATATTTAGTGTAGGTGGACAGACAGAGAAACATTTAAGTGACGAATCACAGCTTATGACTGTTATATTCAAATATCTATATTTATGTTGCCGCCAACATTTATTAATCTGGATTTTGGGCTTAATAAATATTAACATAGTCTAAACTGAATATGTTTTATCATTTAATGACATTGTAGGTTATTTTAAGGATAACTAGCGGAAAAATAAATGTTATTATCATTATAGAATTCATTATAGAAATAAGACCGTATCGTACCATAATTAGATACCTCTTAACTGTCTGAAGTTTCGACCAGTACAAGTTGGAATTGAATCGTCCCGTTCGTGTTTGTGGTCAGTTAAGAAATTGTATTGAAGCGACAGCAGCGCGAAGTAGGGATGCCCTGCAAAGGAATTGAAATAAAATGACGATCATCATCATTCGGCCTTTCGGCAATTGATTATATTTCGATTCTACACTACGAGAACGAGGTTGGTATTTGCCTTTATTTTTCCAGAACTCTTGAAAGTATTATCGCTATTTAAGAGGCCACCCCTAAACCAATCTGGTTAAAAGCTGTGACTATTTCATACAAAATTGTCCGTCTATATACATCGTCTAGGTTTAATATCGTGTACGCAGCTTTAACATACGTATTAGTACCACAATAACGCATAATTTTGAAAAAGAGAAAGTATCCTATATATTAATATCATAATGGATGCAGTTTTTAGTTTACTCAAATTTTCGTCAAAATAAAATAAAGCACTATTAAAAAAGCACTTTATCTTAGAAAAGATAGTGTGCAAGATTATTTTATAGGTTGTCGGCTCTTAAGCACCTTATGGTCGGGTAAATAACAGTATTGTACTATTTCACCCAAGATTCTCAAGATCGCGTCCGAACTCCGAATGCAATTAGTGCGTGACTGTAATAGCATGTAATATGAGATTATTGCGCCACCGCGTATTAAATACGATACCTAGAAACATTCACACCTCGTGAGACTGTATGAGCGTTATATATTTGTGTATATGACGTATTTTGGGTCAAGAAGGTTTGGACTGATGGAGGATTTTAGTCTGAAAAAGCAGCTAATATTTGGAGATTCAACGTGAGCTTTTTTTCGTGTTGAATAAAAAAGAGATAAAAGAAACTAAACTAGCTTCCTAATACAAGATCAAAAAGCAACTTTTGTCACCCTAAAACTAAACATTTTACCCATAATATTATCTTATTACCTTACAAAAAAACAAAGATTCCTATACATTAAATAAATAGGTAACATGTTTTACAATATAACTTTAATCATTATTATTATTGCATAATCTTGTTAACGGCCAATTTGATTTCCTCATTACTTTTAATAAGTTTAGTGGCACTGATGCCGTTGCGAATAGACCTAAAATTAAATGTAAGTTCTGTAGTACTTTCTCCACAATCCGACCAGCAAAAGACTTACCGTTGATGCAATTTGACATTTAACGCGCGACTTGAAACATGTCGATTAAAATAAGTCAAGTGTCAACTAACTTGACGTTCCTAAAATCATTCTATCCCTTTAAAGAAAGAGAGGCACATTACTTTATTAGCCAACAGAATCGCCACCATTATTTGATTATGCCAAATATATTTTTTAATTGTAAAACTCAAATAAAAAACATTGAGGATTTGTCATTGGAATTACTCACATCCACTTCAGATTGCATACCTATTGTAATCTTTAAATCAAATTGATTTCTACAAGGTCCAGATTGTTAAAGTTGGACAGCTCTTGTTAGGTGCACTTTAAAAGTGATCTTAAATATGTACAGTGGGCCACACATCAAGCGTAACATACCACTCGAAAAATACTTCTAATAACAACAGATTAAAGCACAATATCAAAGTGAGGCGTCTTTACATAGTTCATTGAATAGATTAAATTGATAGTATTGTTAAACCAAATTATTTCTACAATACTTACGCAAAAAGATCAATTATATTACAATTGCAGATAAGAAGAACTATATGTACAAAATTATGAACAGCATTGTATTTTAAATATTCTTGTTTGTTGATTAAATAATTTCCTGAAGATGTGTTCTGATCTAAGAGCTTGTAACGTGCTTACGTAATCCTATTATGATCGAAAACAAGACCATAGTAAGTTAGATGTGGGCCATCTTAATCTGTTGGGCACCCACAGACAATAAAATATTAGATACTTATCTATTTATTTTATTTACAATTTTTTTTATTGTTTATGCTTTTGAAGATATGAAAATTGTTATTAGTATACAAAATTCAAAGTAAATTGACAGTTACCAAGAACGCACAAAAATTTTCAATATTCGATATTAAAAATATTAATTAAATTGTTCCTAAGTCATTAATATTGGTCGCGTTTCAGACTTTTCCTCGCAGACAACGTGCCTTTCGATTATCGCTATCGCATTCGCTGAATGAAAAACTATAGAGGGAAAAATAATTCAAGTTTAGATGTTATCAAATTATTATTATTAAAATATTTTTTTGGAGTCACAGCTTCACTTTCTTTAGTTTCTGGCAACAACTGTGCACCAACTCCGAAAAATAATTTTATATTTGAGAACTTATTACATTTTCTATAGGTTTTTGGTGTTGCTTAACTCTTTTTTTCACAATTTTGGGTTAAAGTTTTAAACGTCAAAGATGATGGATGAACATCACTATTGTCGACTTCTTGGTTAAAAATACTAGAATCTCCTTGTAAAATGTAACTATGTAACCCGCTAAACTTACCTATAAAATCTGAAGGTTACCCTCAATTTCCATGGGATACCATTATGTCCTGTTGACCTTTAAGATGAAAAAAAATATTGTAAATCGGTTCACAATTAGCAGAGATTTCGGTGAACATACTTACAGATAAAATACATATTTACAGTGGTACATATCACCTCTTCCTTTTTTGAAGTCGCTTAAAAATATGTAAGATGCGATGATCCTGGCTTAGATATCGAGCGCGATTGTCAAATGCCATTATTTCTTTTAGATATTTCGATTAGGAAAATTCCAATACTTACTTATCTAAGTTTAAAAAATCAAGGCCTGATGAGTATTTGACATAGATCATTAGAAAAGCAAATTTCAATATAACAAGCTTTTAGTATTAAGTTCATTAAGTAATAGCACTTAAATAATACATTGGGCTTATCTATAATAAGATTGTTTACTTTTAATTTAATTCTACAAATATTGATTTCAGCTGTTGGTTCCACCAATTTAGAGTTAATGTCAACTCAATTATTGTTAACTTGGTAATGTAATTATACTTTTTTTCAATTAAGGAGTTTCTACACAACTGCTTAGGTATAAAACTGTCTACATAATATAATTAAGTATTTAAATGTTTTCAGCTAATAACTTTAGTATTACCAACCGCCTCTGTGGCCTAGTGGCTCAGACCACCTACTTCAGTTCTGGGGGTCCGGAATTCCATTCTGTTTGGTTGGTAGTAGGGCTTTTTCTTAGTCCGCCTGGTTCATTACCGCCATCTTATCTAAGTCTGCCGTTATAACAATACTATTAACAGCATTGTTGTATTCCGGCAGTTGGAGGAGAGATAGCCGGTGCCTCTCTGGTTAAAGAAACCAGGATTAGTTCGCTTCTATCTTCGGTCTTATATTCACTTTCCAACAGGTGAGGTGACCGCCAAGAGCTTCTTCGTTAAGAATAATAAGTAAAACATTTTTGTTTGTGGAGTATATTGGCGTAGGTAGTCGAGCACTGGCCAGTTTTCTGTATCGAAACAAGGGTTTTGATACAGAAAACCAAGCAACTGTCAACATGCTTGGTCCTTGGATAGGTTATTAAAAATAGGTAACTTCGAGCTTCTCCTTGTTTTGGAAGGTACGTTAAGCAGTTGGCTCTAGTTGTTACGGCAACCGCTTAGTAAGTCGTATTGGGCCCGCTTCATTTTTTTATTGCCCAAACTGCCCGTGCCTTTCTCCCATAGTGGGCGCTCCCATTATTCTTTCATATGAAAAAGTCTACTACTTTCGCGAGTCGAATTTATATATTCCTGTATAAACTCTTCGTCTTATTTTTTAGAAATAAAACAAAGCACTTTTGTTTGAAAACTGTGACAAAGGTTTTGGCGTAAGGGGAAGTCGCTTATGGCTTGTCCCTTTTTATAAATAATCATAAACGACTATATACGAACTTATTTCAATAAGGAGAAGGTTGATTAAAGTGACTGACAAAAAAAAATTCAATATTGCTTTCATTTAAAAAAAAGTTCAAATTTAACATTGGTTTTAAGTAAAGATAATATCCTAGCTGCATTCAAACCAACATCTAATTAAACCTCTTTGGTTACAGTTACAATTACAAAATACCATAGTATTAAATTCTGCTGAAAAGAAATACGTTACAAAATGTCTCGTTTTGACAACTTTAATAACATAGCAGCAGCCTTTGGTACAATAATAAATTGCTTAGGGTTCTAACACACTTAACTTTATTATACAAAAAATATTCAAAGTCAAAGTCAAAATATTTTATTCAACTTTGGTACAAATGTATACACTTATTGAACGTCAATTTAAGTTATCTGTTCTTAAACCTACCGGGGGTCTTCTCCTGAAATGAACAGGCAAGAAAATTAGCAAGACCTGTCTCTCCCTTTACACATTGTGAATTGTTTGAAAATGTTAAAATCCACGGTCATTAACACAACTATGAATGTAAAAACAGGTAAAATATTTGTTGTTTTTAAAATTTCCAATCACATAAAAGTAGAAAAGTACAATAATGTATAACAAATGATAGCGCTTATGACAACAATTTAAAAAAATAAATTGTCAGTAAATAAATATTAAATTGGTCCACGAACTCTTATCATCTAAATATATTCCTGAACCTTACAATAGCCTTTTTTTATTAAATTTTGTTTAACATAGACTTATTACTTGTGTATTGTCAATTCAGTTGTATTTGGCAGTACTTTGTTATAAATGTATAGTAATACATATCACCATGAAAGAGTGACCTGTGCATTTCGGTTTGAAAAGTTTGGCAAATATTTTTGAACATACAAAATGTTATATTGCTGTAAAATATAAATGTTATATTATATACGATGCTATAGTTAAAATATTATATTTCGTTAAATAAATCTCTTAGTGAATCACGTGGCTTGAGTCTGTAGATGACACGCATTGCTCTTTCTTGTAAAATTAATTTCTAATTTTTTTTTAATAGTCAAACAAATAACTAATGTACTTTGAATGATAACAGTAATGGAAGAATAATAATGAAGCAGGTAGCCCACCAGATAGTAAGTTGCATCCATGGCGTACAGACACCAGATATCAAGTGAATCACTCCACATAGTAGAGACAAGAGATGATAATGCCCCTAATAACACTTGGTACACAGCGAACTGCTTTGCAGCTGAAATAAGAAAAGCTTATGTAAAACAAGAAGGGAAAATATGGATTGGAATAAAAATTTTGTTCTTGAAGAAAGTATTGGCTCTATTCCGTTGATTACAGGCTAAATAATATTTAAGTTATTCGGATATCTTTAATTCTAATTCAACAAGAAGGGATAGAATGATTTTAGGAACGTCAATTTAGTTGTTAGATGATCCATATACTTTTGACTAATTTTATTCGACATGTTTGATATTTGTGATGCGCGTTCATCTGTCTTTTCTTGGTTGTGAAAAGAGTAGTACTGAACTTAAATTTAGTTTTGTTCGTCGAATCTGTGTTATCGAATCTGTGTTACCGTATCATAAATTATTTTATCTAGTTAATATATTAACATGTGATGGCATTGAAAAGATAAGTACCTAAGACTATTTACTCCTAGTTCCTATCGATCGTCTCAGTCTACCGCTTGCAGATAAAACGGTTTGTCGGTTGCGAAAATTTGCCTGAAGGTTGGTTTAGTAGGCATCTACTAATACCCTACCTTACCATATATATTATGGAGGTTGTCATTAAATGTGTAGAAAATATTGAGAGCATTATTTTCCTTATATCTAGTATTTTAACACAAATTACTTCAACTGTTTTTGCTATTGGAATTAGCACTAAACTTAATCTTATACGTCGATGTTATCGATTATTAGTTACGACGCAGATGACAACTTTTTAGTACGCTCCAGTCTTAGAATAGATCTTTATCACTTAAGAGAGTAAGTAAGGTTGAAACTATCTATATTATTTTGAAATTTACTGTCGAGGCAGTGAACACAAAATTCAAGTGTGTGGTAGCCCTTACGTACAAGTTTGTAAACAATAATTTTGTACGTTATGTAATACAGTAAAAGCACGGATCATGTGAAACTGGGGCGGCATGGTTTGCTGCCTGCTGCCTATGGGTTGCCAGCCGCGACAAATTGTTTTTACCAAGTTTTAATTGATGGTCGTGCTCTTTATTTGATTACATGGAGAACTACAGTGAATTATGGAAATATCAGGATTAATTATGTCATAATAATAATACGCTTCTTATTTCATTCGCTAGATGGGTGAGCTAGTGAAGTATATTAAAATATACTTTTAAAACAAAAACACAAATTAAGATAGATAGTGTTGCCTGACCGCCTATAAGTATCGATTATATTAGTAGCCAATACTTTGCGATACTATTGGTAAACAACACTGCTACACAGCGATTGTATAGAATTTAAATACCAACTACAGTTATTACTTCGTAATATCGATATGCGGTTGAAATGCAATAGTCATACTCTGTAATAGTACAACACTATCAAAAACAACATTGATAGCACTCCAATCAAATAAAATTATTTACGAATAAAGGTACTGTATCACATCGAAATATTAATTAATAAGAACCATACTTAATCAACAGTCAAGTGTTTAAATCCTAATACACGGTTTGGTTCGTGGTAGGGCTTTTATTAAGTCCGCCTAGCTAACTGCCACTTCCTTACCTACTTTCTTACCTACATATGCCGCCGTAACAATAATGTTAACAGCGTTGTTGTAGAATAGAATAGATAAAATAGTATATATCTTTATTGTACATAAACCAATTAAAAAAAGAATTACATAGACACCATTTAACTAATTTTGTACAAAGCGTATATACACTACATAATACATAATTATATAAATATATATCTACTAAAATACATATAATCACAGACTACTAAGGGGATGTAGTATCAGTATAATTCAAGTATCAAACGAACAAATAGTGTTCAAACACTAGATTTTTAAAACTGTTAAGTGACAACTGGCCTTGTGTGGACGCGAAAAGAGTTCCACAGTAAAACAGCTTGTACCAAGACAGATTTGTTGTGAAATTAAGTAAAATTTAATGGTATTACCAACATTAAGTTCTCCGAATAAAGTAGGGTATATGTGCATTTCGGCGAAGACGAATGGGATGGAAACTTGAGTTTCAAACGAAATTCGGAAACGTGGTCATATTTGCGGAATCTAAAAATATGAATCCAATGCAAAAATTTTGGAGTCGCTCAAGTTTATTTAATTGTTCTTCGGTTAGATTGGATAACTTGGAATTGGAAGGAGAGATTGAGCAAGCGCTATTTTAGTAGCAGTAGGTAGGAAGTTTCGAAGGAAGTAATTTCGAGATTTAGATTTCGAAATTCGAAGGAAGTTTGGTTGTATTCCGGCAGTCGAGGTAAGACAGCCATTTCCTCTTTGGTTGACGAAACTTTGGATCTGGTGAATGATTTTAGATCTCAGGTCACACCTGGGTCACCAAAGCGCAGAAGGCAGTTACTGGAGAGTTTTAAATACCCATGTATTACAGTGCGTCTGTAATCAGGCGTTGGATACCAATTAAACATACGTTCGTCGTTTAACAGGGTAGTATTACTTACGCTTTGTAAGTTTATTATCACCTGTCAACAGTGATAACATTGGCTGACGAATATTGAATTAAATATTAATCAATAATGTATATCACAGTTCGGAAGCTGAATAGATAACTAGCATCTCTAAATATCTCTTACGTTAGTAGTATTGGAACATTACATTGATAAAATCAGGCCGTTAAATGAAACAAAGGCATCATTCCTTTGTTAATATTTATAATCTGCAGTAAGTCTATGTAATTACAGCCATCTTAGATTGCTTCATTTTGGACCTTGGCTTGTAATTTATTCTAATAATATAATGCAGTAGCCTCTGTTTTGTTTATTAAATAAGAGGTAATGGCTACCGAATAAATATGTATTAAGAGGCCCAGAACCAAGATCAAAATATGCTGTAAAGGATTTTTGTACGGAATGTGAGGAACTTTAAAAAACGTTTTCCTTAACCGAATTGATATTAAATATTAGAGAATTTATCTGTTTTAAATCGAATCATCGAGTCTTTTTAAATAAAACAATTAAATGAATGATAAGGATTTTAAACCCGCTTACAGAATACCGGTAACTGGACTAACCGCCAAGTTACACGGTCTTTACACGATTCCATGTTATATCATACATAACGTCTACCTTACAAAGTGAAAATGATTTACTGTGGAAGCCTTTTAAAGGTTTCTTTGCCTATAAAATTCTGAGGAACATGTGTCATGTTAATCTGAGTTCTACCATAATGAGCGACTAAACAGTGCTTTGAAGTTATCGAGCTTAGATTTCGCAACTTAGGATCAAAAGTAAATAAGACTTAAGCAGACGACTCTTGCGCAACCGGCCCGCGTTCTTGCTTCGGCAAAATCTACGTCGTAGATTCCAATCATGTTGTATTATGGTCATCAGTAGCTATTGCAGTTGAGGACTATAACTCAGGTACAGTTAAGTTGCGAATTGGATTCGATTAAAGAAAAAATGTTCTTTAGAGTAGAAAACGCACATCGTGCTAAACTCTAGATTACATAAATATAAAACCTAGATTTTATGCTATATATATAAATATGATGCTTTAGGACCTAAAGCATCCTGCCCCTGATGATGAAATTATGCATCTTGATCCTAATTGGCTTGATCCTCATGGAGAAGTGGAAAAGGATTTGATTGTTATCCCTTAATAACCAGTTTATAGAGATTTTTTAAGAATGAATTAATCGTTAAGATAATTTAATGCTGCTAATGGTAATAGTTGGTACGTTCGATCATCCATAATATTTGTTCGTCTCGCCGTATTATATTTTTTCTAGCATTCTAAAACTTTGTAAATTTTGCTACAATAGCAAAAAATGAGCCAATGGTTGCTTGAATAATTAAATAATTATAATTAATAGCATCTGTGTTTCAGGGTGGAGGGAGACGGGAGTGCGAGGCGGCGGGGTGCGCGTGCGGTCGGCGCGCCCTGCCAGCGCCTGCGCGCGCGCCCTCGCCTCACCCACTCCGCGTGCTCGACCTCATGCCGCCACCACTTCTCAGGTAGATACTTCTCTCCGGATATTAGGAGAGTGGCAAGGCAGAGGAGTGAGTGAATAAACTCGTTATACGCCTTAAGATATACAATTCTTATAAATATATATAGGTAATTATAAAAGTATTATCGTGCTCAATTTTTAAGACAACCTTTTATGTAGTATTTATATTTCTTTTCTCTGTTATCTAGTATCTTTAACACATGCTCTTAATCATGCTAAATGTTGGCTAGGTACTAATTAATAGATGAGAATTACAAATACTTTGATTATTATTGTTGATTATGCTGCTTGATACATGCTTTCTGGATTCCGATGAATAGATCAAAATAATTTGATTTTTGGCTGAATATACTAATACCGTAAGGAAATTAAGTGGATTCCAATCTTTCTTCAAAAGGATACACGGTTTACTAGTCTCTTTTCAATATCTTTCGTGCATCCTCTTCCTCAGTATAGTAACATTTTACATTCTTCGTTCTTAGTTACGTGCTTTGTAAATTCTAAAATCTACTCTAAACCCCACTTAACAAGACTGCGTTTTACGCTTCACTGATTATTTCTGCACATCTTGTAGACTCTTAATGCAGCCACTACTAATAGATAGTGATAACATTGGCTGATACAAAAATACTTTTTGTATCAGCCAATGTTATCACTATCTATTACAATTATTATTTCCCAAGTATCGTAGATGTGGCGATTTTATTGCTAGTTTCACAAAGCCGAACTAGATATTTTTGTTTTTCGTACAAGGAAAGATTCACAACGAGAATCTTTTTAAATGGAATTATAAGTACGTGTTATCCGTAATTCATTCAGTTCGCAAACAGTCTTCGTAGGCGGCCGTGTCATACATTAGTTCTTCAAATCCGCATACTAAATAGGTAACATTTTATTTTTAGAAAAAAGCTTAACGACCAGAATTCTACAACCGACAATGGACATGCAAAAGTAATGTTATATATTTCAAGATTAGATTATCTAAAAATATAATGAAAAATATTTAAATTGTAGATACTGAAAAGATAGTTTTGTTTTAAATATTCTCTTTAGTTTAATTAATAGTTTTTAGTTAATTGTTTTTCATGTCAAAATATTGCTTAGGCAAATATTATTTTTTAAAATGTGTATATCGGAAAATGTTCGGACACCGTAAACTCTATAAGGCGGGATGGAAGTTATAAAATTCTAACATAATATCATAAGAAAAAGATCGTGGGCCTTTAGTCAGAAAAAAATCATCTCCAACATATTTTACAAATTCTATATATTAAGACATTGTCTCAATTAAGGTCAAAATAATAATTTTTTGTTAAAAAACAGTAAATTAGATCTGATTATATTAGACAGCTAATATTACAATATATTTACAATATACAGCTAATGTTATAATATTATATTTCTCCAAAGAGTTTCTCAATCGAAAAGAATTTTTATATGTAACAATGTCAATCTGAAATTTTTGACTGTGGCAATGACCGGCCATCGATCGGACAGCTTCGCAGCAGTTTCCATCAACATTCTCTTAACGTTTTGCTCGACTCGTGCGAGGGTTGTTAATGAACTTCGCTCATGGCATGACTAAAGCGTATATGAACTGTTATACCACAGAAAGGTATCTAATATCTTAATGCCTAAAAACTCACATGCAATCCTCATAATTTCTTTGAGGAATAATTTTTAAATTTTTGTAAATCGAAAAACAAATAAACAGGTTGTAGAAAAAATGCAGTCATGTATGTTCCCTCCAGTGACAGATATTCATATTAACTTATGTTGTAGTCCAAATTTATTATTAGAAAATATAAAAGTTGGTCACACAAAACGTTACCTTCAAATGACAACACGAATTACAGGAACCAAAAACACACTAGGGCTATATATATTAAGACGAAAACTTTAATAGCGTGATTATAAAAACAGTACCGCTATCTAATTTTGAAAAATCAAACTAAACAGAATAAGTTATAATAATGTAAATGAATCTGATCAATTATTCTTAGAATCATTGATTAATATGTCGTATACTTTGTGCTGTCCAGGTCGAACCCGCTGTACACAGAGGAGGAGGAACAGGAGGTAGTGATAATTGTGGACTCACTGGACGTTGAGGCCGACGGGCAGGAGGCGCGCACACCCCGTCGCGCTCCCTCGACATCTTCAGGTCACTATATAATAATAATTAGATGTACAATATTTTTAAAGGTAAGTATAGTTACTGATAAAGGTAAAAAAAACATTGATTGTTGGTTATTTTGGTGAGCAGTTCATAAACGTCTTTTTATCGGATTAAAGGTCATATCAAGTACTGCCAAGTTTCATTGAAAATGTATCCAAGTCAGTTAAATTTTTTTATAAAAGGAACGTAGGAAAGGAAAATTTAAAGAATCACTGAAATATATTTATATATTTAAAAATAAAAATTTCATTTTAAAAATATTTCATTTTTTCATTTGTATTTCCACCAGGGTACGGCAGTGGTGGAGGCAGCCATGGCCGCGTATCCCCCTCGTTACCAAAGAGTGAGCGGTCCCCAGAGCCGGCTCGCCGCCTGTCCGTCCAAATATCCCCGGACAAACACGATGGATCTCATACTACGTCCGACTCGGACAGCCCCATCTGCACACTCTCGAGAAGTCTTAAGGAGGATATCAGATCCTGTCTTGGGGGTTGCAAGTGAGTAATCTTTACTAATTCATAGTGTAACACTTGATATGTTGTCTACTGTACCACAATAATTATTCAATGGAATGTAAAATTATTATGATTTTTTCCAATTTATGCAGTTGATGTAGGTGGCGCACGTCATAATTAATTATTGCATCGACTGCGAAGATAAATAATTTTGGGTTTCTTTAGACATTATATTTTTAATTTTTAAATAATCTTAATTAATTAAATATTATAATTAGTTAACCTCTACCCTCGTAAGTGCAAACGTTAGCCGCAAGCACATCAACCTGATTCCTTACCCCGATTCCTTGGAACTCGTAGGCGACTGTTAGCTAGTAATAATGAAAACTCAAATATTCAGTGAGTACTAAAATATGCAGACTTGATCTAGCTTTCGGAGAAAGATGTGAATATACACACTTAGATAATTACTTTACAATTAATATTAAAAATATTTAATCTAGAAAACAAATCAATCTGAATTAAAACCGGCGAACCCTAATTGAACCGGCCACGTATCGGCTCTAAATTGGTTAAATTTCTGATTGTCATGTTAAGTTACCTCAAAATTTCAAATGTGTACAAAATATTTACATCGGAACGAGTATTGCAGCTTCAGAACACCTTTTTTATATCTTATTTATTTCATTAGATGGGAGAAAGATGTGAACGAAGTAGTGGAGGCTGCGGTCCGCGGCGCAGGCGGCGTGAGCGCAGCTCGCGCGCGCCTTCACGCGGCGCTGCTAGCGCTACATGACCCGTCGCCACGTGTGCCCAACCGTGGCCCCTCCCTTCCTTACTGCGGCCCTGGGGTCCGGCCCGGGGACGTCACTATGATGCCTAAAAACACGGAGATGTCTCTGCTGGTAAGTATTACATAGGAGACACTGCCCTAGATGAATCCCGCCCACAAACTCTACAACTGATACTTTTTAAAATTAAACCAATTTTAATACTATAATGTAACGCAAGACTAAGACACAAATATGTTAAATATGTTTGTGATAGCAGATTAAGGTAAGAGTTAAAGGAAAAATATGCTTAAGTTATTACGATTTTTAATGTGTGGGATTTTTGATGAATGGCTAGAAGCAAAGAAAAATACTAACTATACAACAAAGGTGACTATCACAGGTTGCCTACCATTTAAAATTAAGATAAAACCGTTTTGTTCATCAATTTGTAGACTTGGTTGTTCTGTATCAGTTTTCGTAAGATTTCTCTGCAAATTTGGCATTTTCCTTAATTCCTTTGCCAATTGCGTATAAAGTAAAAAAATCTCTACCAACGTACTTTTCTTCAGCTCTGGGTTTAGTAATTGTTTTTTATTGATTATATAATTACATTTTATTCACATTAGATGTTATGTTTGGTTAAACTTTAAATATTTCTAAATTATTAACTACAAACATAAAGGCAAATCATAATGTAACCGTCTAAAAAAATATTTTTATAATTAAGTGAAACAAACCTTTGATTACTCTTAACACTACGTAATAATTTACTTTGAGGGCGTTAATCGCCTAAAACCGTATTGTCATATCAGCCGTAAAATGTAAGTAATATAATCTATAATTCCTCGATGTAGGTAGTACACTTATAAACTCGTACGATCAATATCAAAGAACAACTAAAATCCCTTCAAAACAATTATTTTTAATGCATCATGATTTTTTTACATTAATCGTGATGTGAGAAGTATAGCGCGTAATTTGTGAAGTTAATAATGATTACCTGTCAATTTGTGAGTAGATGCTCTGATATGTTGCGAATAGCCTTCAGGTTCTACGGTATAGCGCCTTACATTGGACAAAACAATGAACTTTAATGAAAAACTCTATTCGTTTCTGAAAGATATATATAAAGAATTGTTAAGAAAATACTTTAAAGTCAAAGATTTCACAATGATTAACTCTTGGTTACCACGTATGTAAAAGTTACTGCACAACATGGAGTTTTACCATTATCCAAGTGGGGAGGGGGTTGGGGAACCCCATGTGTTTATTATAGATGAATAGTAGTTTTGATGATAATGTACCCTACCTAGTACACGATAGAAATTGTTATGAACAATGCACTGACTTAGGTACTTGTAACTCCTCGACTCGCCTCTTAGCTCTTAGTAAATATATCGATGACAATTAAGAACTCTCGCTTGTATCATACGTATATATATGAATAAATTTCTGATGATTAAACTCGATAAATTGAACAACACTCATTAACTCAGATCTATTTATAGATTCGACATCGATTAGTAACCCAATAATCGATAGCTATCGTCGTTTAACAACGGCCATTTACGCTTTGTTTACGATCCCCTCAAGACATGTATTAGTTAATAGTAAATTTATTTTAGGTTCTCTACAATGCTTTTAATCTCAGGTACATATATTTGTCGAGATTAATATCGGTAATTGTTCAACCTAATATGTCTACGTTAGTCAAGGTAGGAATTTATTTTAGGTACATTATATACAATATAATTTATAAACACTAACTGTAGATGAACGCACCAGTTTTAAACTAGATTAAACACTATCCGCTTCATCATAAAAACAAGAGAAGATAACTAAACAAAGACTACTAAGAGTAATATTCTGGACACATTGACGGACAAGTGCGATGTGGGAGTAATGAGATACAGGCTGAGTTTATACGCCATTTACACAAGAATCCTTAAGCGTTCTAGTTACCTTAGTTTCAATTTTTATCAATACATATTATGTGTAATTATTTATAGTTACTACACTAAACAAAATTTTGCTTTTTTACTTTTATTTAACTTTGACTTTGTTAATAATAATTCGATTTAAATTTATTGAGGGCTCTGGTGAGAATTTCCCGAAATAAAAGTATTTTATTTTAATTTGATTTTATAATTATACAGCGATAATCTTTTATCTTATAGCTACATTTATTAGCTAATTGTTAAATACTAGTAAATACTGTTAAATACTATTAAATACTAAATATTGACTGTTAAATACACAAATAGAGTGGACTTTATCAAGTCTGTGTTGCATTACGAGTAGCTGAAATATATCTCTTGTAGAATGAGTCCACCCTTCTTTGCGTTTATTTAAACTAGTAAGTTGTTATCTTTGAGTCTGTTTATTTTGGTGTTTCTCCAGTGCGCTGGCGCCAGTTACTCAATATCGAATATTTCCAGCCAAGTGAATGTAGTTCGAGAACTCCAAGAGATGTGGCAACAAACTATCCGTTCAGATAAAGCTTGCTTACCTCTAAACTGTAATCCATAAGGTTTAAGGTTCATTTTCAATTATTTAGTTTAAACTTATGTATCATGTAAAACTCTCCGCTAAAATGCGAATGTAGTTTTTATTTCAATACGAGAGTAGTTAGTATATATTTCATATTTATACAAAATAATATAATGCCCGTTTAGAGCAAATATTATATTTTTTCTGAACTAATCGATATAGAGAACTATTTACTTAAGGACCTTTTTGAAAATAAGTAAAATTTTCTAAAATTTTAAAAGCTGCCAAATTTTTACTCTTACAGTTCCACTTGATGTGCTGTGGTCTGTGTATTTATTTATCGGAGCTCATTGACGTAGAAGTTCGAGAACTCTGGTTTCGATTACGAATACAAAGCAACTTTCTGTATGGTTAGACCCTGGATTTTAAATTTAGAATTAGTTGTCTTGACCTCCTCCGTGCTTCAGGAAACACGGTAAGCTGTTGTCCCGGTTGCTATGGCAACCACTTTGACCCACCAAGCCGCATTAGTCTAGCTACAAACACTTCATGTAAGATAGCCTGCGCCAACAATGGTGCATATATAGAGTGATGATGTCGATGATTTATGGATTTTTCTTCAAGTAGTGTATAAACATATGTTTTACCGAGCGATAAGGTCGCCCTTTGTACAAAATAAATTAAAAGTTTTTTTAGTGTGTTTCTCTTTTTGAATTGGCTGATGTACAATAAAGATATTCTATTCTATTCTAAACAAGAAGATATTTAGGCACAAGATATTTAGCCTAGATAATGGGTGAGTGTGAGAATGTCATATCTTGGTTGATTTCTTCTTGCTTCATTTTACAGGCTAATTACCCCATAATTATTCTTTATTTGAAGGCCATCTGCCGAGTGGTCAGTACCCCTGTCTACTTAGACGTCCTGCGTACGAATCGGGCATATGAGTACAAATATTTTTTCGAGTCATGGATGTTTTTACCTATTTAATATATTTCTGATATACAAAATACCATCTATATTTCTCTGTTATCAAGTCTCTATAAAACAAGCTCTTAATAATGCTCAGTTCACACCTATTATTTAGTTCATAGATAATAGGCGTTTGACTGAGATATGTATTATTATATTATATACAATATAATTATATATATATCGGTATGATTAAAAAGTTATAAAATAATGTATAATGATGATTTCCGTTCAAGACTAATACCGATTGTGACAAAATAGTCAAGCATATTCTATGTATCTATTTATCTATCTATGGCTGCGTGTGAGTCATTAAGCGTTTGTGATCTACGACTTATAGATCAATAAATCATCCATACACCTGCCGATTAGTATTGCACCGTTACAGGAATAAAATTATAAGGTCAACCTGAAGGTTCTACTGCAAATAAATTGTCAAGATTATTTCGATTTCGATCACGTATCGCCCAGCAATGACCGAATTGTCTTGGCAAACGGGATGCATAAGCAACAGAGCATCGAACTCCGCGCGAAATTCGATTTCAATTTTTTAATAAGTGATATTTGAGTGCATTAATCCTAGCCAGAGACACTTATTTTCTCAAATAGGAAGTACCTGGAAGGTTATTTGAATTAAGAATCTTACATTAGAAATAATAAAAACACAATAACCACTGCAACATTATTCAGGTACAGTTGCCATCAGATATATAGTAGCAGAGAACCCGATCAAATAGTTCTGAACAAAATAAATATTTAAAAAAACGTTTATCAGGTACTCCATCGTGTATCTATACCAATTTCAAAAACCATTGAGTGTATTATATTATCCAAAATGGTAGAATTAAATGAAATTATCATTATTATTATAAGCTTCCCAAAAAATATACTATCATTTATTAAGTACCTATTACAATTAGTATTTGTATGTAATATTTTTTCTCATATATTTATTCGTCATCATCTTCCCTCGAGCTCTTAATTTTTTAATCCTGTCTATTCTAAGGTTACCTAGAAGAGATCGCTTTAAGCGATCCTGTTCTTTTCGAATTGATTGATGTACAGTAATTATATACTCTATTCTTTTCAATGAAGAAAAAATATGAAAGATTTCATTTTTACATTCATTATAACTGGGGGTTAGAAATATAAAATTTTATTAATTCAGAATCACCATCTTGATCAACGGTCAGTCAGAATAAACAGATGTCATTTCGGGATAACTTTTAAAGACTGTATTATTGTTAGTTCTCTGTGGCTGTAGTCCGTACGGTGTATCGAAATCCACAATGATACAATGAAAACTATCTGGTATGTTATTATGTGGATCATAAATATTTTCGATTATCAAAGCTATAAATACAAAGTCATTGTTGTTGTTTTAGTACACGGTTATTACAGTAGCTGCTATAGTGTAGAAGAGGGATACGAAAACGAAAAATTTTATTACAATCGTCGTAATCATTCAGACAATTTGAATTTCGAGTACTTGTATCGTAATTAGAATTAATTCGAATAATCATAAATAAATCCTTTTTTGTAAATACTTAATTACAAAACCACCTAACGGTTACAGCAACAGAAACGAAAATTTGGAGTTTTAATTGAATTGTTTTTAAAGAAGTATTTTATCTTGGGACATTTGTCAAAAAAAAAAGTTTAAAGTTTTCTATTTAGGTACTGTACGTAATGGAGGTCAGTATCATTGATGTATTTAATATTCCTCGGTTTATAACATAGTTTATTTAAACACAGAAAACAATTATCTAAAGCGCTTATAGCGCTTTTATTGTGGGGGTTTTTATTGTTACTTAGTATAGTACGGTGTCACTGTCGAAGAGGTTCGTCAGACTAGCGCTCGTGATTTTTAAGATGGCGGAAGGGATATCGTGCCATCTTAAGTTTTGCCGCCAATGTAACCTAGGTACATAAAAATAAAAATTTGAGCGCATAGAGTGAACTTTTAAACATATTTTCAATTTAACAAATTGTAACTAATTCGTCCCTTCACGAAAACCCAATATCTAAAAGTATTGTAAAACAGCCTGTACCACAATAATTTCGCAAAACAATATTGAAAAATAAAACAAAATAATCTCGTGACTTTTGCAAATGATATTAATTACTTTGCAAAAATAGCGTAACAAATTGTCTTACCGTCGGCGTGGAGTCAAGGACAAATTAGTTACAATTTGTTAAATTGTAAAATCTTACGTGCTAAAAACCACGAAACATGAGAGGCACAAATTAATGATGACATTAGTGAGGACATGAGGTTAAGGCATGGATTCCACTGGTGAATAGCGGGAGATAAAATATAAGTTAGACAAACTATTCGTGTAAAATTTGAAAATCATGTTACATATAATATCTTAAAGAACAGATAGCGAATCTTAAAATGTAATTAAATAAGAATTTATTGCGTATAACCTTCTTTTATAAACCGACAAGTAACTAATAAGTTAGTTCGTCATTTAAGAAATTATAATAAATAATTAATTATGAATTATTATCCTCTGTCTCGTAACCTGTACGATTCATTGGATAGAATATTGTAAAATTATGTGCTATTTTAATTTGATGATGAATGTTTAGAAACACTTCCTTTCGGTTTAATAAGATATGCGATGCATAAGTACAATATTCTAGAAAAATATTATTTGCTAATACTGGAATATTGGTTTAACGGTTCAGTACATGATCATATACCTATATGAAACGACGAAATGATTGTATTCCAAAAGCAATTGAACAAATACTGTTTGATTTCTCAATATTTGACCATTCTTCTCATTTAATTCGTCTTAATAATGTTTGTGTACTTTGCCAACGCATTCTTATGTACAATCAAAGTAATCGACGCTATTTACGGACGTTGTTATAAAATAGCGAATATATTATAGTTGAAGTAAACGTCGTTAATTGTGACTTCAAAATGAAATACCTGATCGATGCTTTGTAGTAACGACTTAAAACTTTGGAGGAGAGGTGGGAAGATAAACAGAGAAGGGGAGAAGGTTAATTCGCAGTAATGTTGTTGCATCGTCCTACTAGTAGGCCTGTGAGAAATGATGGCCGCTGGACAAAGTATCAGAAACTTAGTTGAATGGAGATTGCGGCTCGGCAAACGCAATGTAGGGTGCACTCAGGTTTGATGAAGTGACGATCTCAGCAGAGTGACTGGACGTGGCTAGCTAGGAATCAAGTTAAGTAGCGTGCCAATCGAACCTTACGTCAAGCATTCGACTCTTGATTGGCCATGGGTTTTAAGGTTAAAGATCATAAATTTAATAAACTATTATCTTATCTTATCTAACTCAGCGTGACGCTTTGACAGCCGCTTTTGAACTTCATAAGATAGCGGACACCGAACTTATACTACATCGAGTCGTTCTTAAATCAATTTATAGAATTAGTTTAACCATGTATTTTATGTAATATTTTAATAGTAAGTCCAAGGAAGATTATATGGACGCTAATAATCAAATCAAGCCTCTGTATAAGGAAAAATAGAGTGCATTTTAAAATAAGCAGTATTTTAAAATAAGAAGTGTCTTCCTTATAATAGTACTGTCCGATGCCTATTTCAACGTCTTCACACGTCTTTTTGTATCTGATCACAGTCCGGTTATAGCCACAATTGATATAACAGTTATTATTAAACTAATCTGTCCATCACAGTTCTCTTTATACTCGCATTAATTAACAAAGTAAATAGTATGGCAAGTAGCAGATATTAATCTCTGTTCCTACATTTTCGTTTTCGTTCGCTAGTGTTGTGCTGACAGATAATATCACGTTACGTAATGTATTATAAGTAAATTTTATAGTTACTTTAAACAATAACAATATTTAAGGAACGCATTAAAGAATTTAAATGTAAAAAATAAATGGCCAAAAAATTATGATCTGACTTACGAGCTATCATTTTTACGTAACCGAACCGGGGCCTACGCCCTTTATAAATAATTTAATAATATATAACGTATCTCAGTCGAACATTACCACCACAGAAACTTTGTTAGTATTGCATTACGGCGATGGTTGTCAGTTGTCAGAGCTCATTGAAGAAGAGGGGAAACTTACCGATTTTTACAGGGTAAGCAAAGCGAGAGAATTAGTATTTCTAACGCTTATAGACTAACTAGAAACAATACAGTCTGAATGGTTTGAAGGATCGCATTGGAAATTAGATATTGAACTTAAGTAAAGTCCTAGCTTCGAATACGGTCTATCCTGAATGCTATACAGATGCTGAAAAGACTCGGTAAGCATAACAGGGAAAGCCTTATTTGGATGCCTGGATACACAGGTGTCCCTGGCAAAGTCCAGACGAGCTTGCAAGGAAAGGGTCATAGGAAAGTATTATTGGACCTGAACCTTATCTTGGAATCTCAAGTACGGTGCGGTATAAAAAAAATAAAAAATAATACTAATACAAAGCTCTTGTATCGATTTAATTATCCATTCATCTATTGGATGTGATTGCCGTTTCGATACATCATTACAGTACTATTTTATAACTCACCTTCATTATTTTCAACTGACTTCAATTGTTACGTGAATAGTGGTGTAGTAACATAATATCAAAATGAATTTAAAGATTGATTAACCAGCAAATAAAGCGAATACACTTTAAATGTAACTAAAGAAATCTAGTCTGATCTCGCTGTTTTGTTAGTTTGGTTTCTATTACAAAAAAAAACATCATTGCATGCTGGGTATGGGATGGGTCAGAAAAAAATCGGTCTTCTCGAGCTCCGCCGTGCACGTGCCGTGCCGGAAGACACTGCAACCGCTTTCATCCATCAACCCGTATTGGCCAAGAGTAGTGGTCTTAGAACCCAAACTCCTCATGTATATCTCCTAAGTATAAAAGCATCTGCTCAGCAGTAGGGCGTCTCTATGCCATTGCTAATGATGAATAAAAACTTAATTGAATTAACTGAATAGATATTTGCTACTCAAATGTCAATTGGCTGAAACATGGCACAATCGATATTTGATAATTGAATTTCCATAATTATATCTTGATTATTAACGTACTTTTCCCCTCGGAATCTTTAATTTATCGTTTTTGATATAATATAAATTTATTAATATAATTCATAATAATTAATGATAAATAATGGCTTTAACTCAAAGAAATACATTGTGATAATTCTCCACGGATATTATTAAACATATAATTATTATAAGTTTCTGTGTTATGAAGCCTGCTTCAGAACATAGTTCCGGAATGAGGCGAAGCTAATAAAAAATGAGGCAAAGCAAAAAGCTCACACTGCTACGTCAGACTCTTCGATTTCTTTCCACCCTACATGTCAGAAGGCTGCGATGTCACAGCGGGGCGGGCCAAGCGCGCTGCCTTGCCGCGGGCAATGACGCTTGCGACACGCGCCTGACCAGTACAGGCGGAGACAAAACTGTCGTAAATCGATAATTATTATGTATGATGCTTATAAATTATTGATTTTCAAATTAGATTTTTTTTAATGAAGCTCTGACATATGTTTCCATATTGACATATGCATCAAAGACAGCGAGGTATCGCACTCATAGCTACATGCACAGTATTACACTTCCTTCGTCCCACCTTTTAGTGGTGTTTACTTGTAGTAATCAATCTAATTTTTATAATATGTCATAAAATCAAACGATTGTAAGATTGCTTTCATCAGATTTCATTGGAAATAAATATGTATACACAGAAATTGGTGTAGTTAATATGATAATTATAAATATCAAGAAATAATTTATTACAAGTGCTTTAGCCCTTCAACAGGCCAAAAGTGTATAACACTTGAGTCCACAACAGTACTCGTGTTGTGAGTTTCAAAAGAATTCGATGTATATTTTTACTAGTTTATTTATTTCACAAAATATGTCGTAATCCGCAATGTCAGCATTCCATTGTGCGTGATAAATTGTGCAAAAAGCCTGAGCCGGCGCTGGCGCCCCGTGGGCCAGTCACACTTATTTTGAAGACAACTATCTATTATTCATCTTATAGACTCGCAATTTTCAAAGTGCTTAGCTTACATGATTGATAATATTAATGATCACTTGGAGACAGGTATTTATATTTTTTCTGATACGAATTTTTCTCTCCACAAAATAAAATCACGAATGAATCAATGCTTTTTTTTATAATTAAGCATAGCAAATAACTCGACACTACCTTATGATAAGAGTCCATATGTGAAGACAGTTAGTGCAGCATGCTACGTACTACCCTAGCTACCTACACCTTACCGCCCCAAAATGTACCGTCTCGCTTCTAAGGAGGGAACACGTGTCCCGCTAAGGAATTCCACGCTCTAGCTGGGCGACAAGGAGAGGAGTTACGAAATGCATCTACTTTACAGACGTAGAGAAAGAGAAAGAGTGACTCCGTAGACCTTCACGCGTGCTCCTGAGTAGGAAACGAGAGGAAGGGATAGGATCCAAGAGCCCTTCAGACCATGGCACAACTGATATAAGCCACTAAGCGACGCAATGTCACTACGCAATTGCAGAGGCTCTAGAGTGTTCACTACCTCTAGAGTGTTCACTACCTCTAGAGTGTTCACTATCTCTAGAGTGTTCACTACCTCTAGAGTGTTCACTGCCTCTAGAGTGTTCACTACCTCTAGAGCGTTCACTACCTCTAGAGTGTTCACTACCTCGGCATCGCTACTTATATGTACATATAGCGCGACACTGAAATCTGTCCAGAGCATCTAGGAGGTACATAGCGGAACCATCCCAAAGGTGCGATCAATATTTCACGCAAGACCGGATTAATATTCAATCATACTATATATACGAACGTATATTAAATAATACATCTTGTATAAGTATATCCAAATGCATAATCTAAATTTTTGGAGATACAATAAACAAATCAGAAATTAATTTATGTCAATAGAGTAATAAACAATAATTATTTATATTAATGTAAGAAAGAAGTTTAAAAAAATTGATACCTATAATGGGCCTGGTTCTGAGGGTACATCATCATCATCGTCATTCTCAACCCAGACCGACCCATTACTGGGCCTCTTCCATACTGCGCCAATCCTCACGTTTCTGTGCCAGTTTCAACTTGTGAGATCTCTTCACCTCCATATAATGTCCTTAGAATATCGAACCGGTGGTATATCCATTGGTCTAGTCGTTTCTATTGGCCACCATTCTATCCCATTATCGCCAGGCTTAGCTCCAGCTACCGTAGTCAGGGGTTATCGGCGAAGAAATAATATTACACCATCGATTTTTCCCGTTACCGAAGGGGATATCCCAATGTGTACTCGGGATTTCATCTTGCCATTGTACGAACATTGACTGATGCGAATGGTCCATATGGACATCTACAAAGTTTCCTGCTGTTTACTATACAGTGAAGAAAACACCATTAATATTAGTCGGTAGATTGCAAGGCGGACTCCAACATAACCCAAATGGCACCCTTTCACAACACTGAGTTCCTCTCAAAGCTTTTGTCCAAAGAAGGGGTTGTCAGTGGTAAAATACCTATTTATGGAATCACATTTCGATGAAAAAATTTTGTCTTTTTATAATTAATAGGGATAAAAACGTTTCTATAACGAATTGTGTCAAGGCATCGGATGTAAGGAATGAGCTATGCATGTAATAAGGCGGACTAATTAGCAACTAGTGTAATAACACTGTGTAACACATCCTGTTCTTTACGGCTCTCTAATGAAGGGTATTCCAATTAAAATAATCAAATCAACATATTTCTGTTCAGAAATTTGAAAAGATTTCTAAGTAGGTAGGCATTAAAATTAAATATATTATTAAAATTTCGTATTAATATTTTTAAATTTAATTAATAATTGAAATATAGATAAATTAAACATTTCTTGGGTAATAAGTGGCATAATTATTTTCTATATCTAGCAGTGGGCGTCTCTCAGCTGACAATGATTTTAACTTTGTTTTGCTATTTATTTGTGTAAGGATATAAGTAATAAGATACAAAAGAAACTCTGTAATATACGAAACGAACGTGTATACAAAAGTCAACGCTGTAAGATATGGATTTTATTTAAAATAAATTGTACCATATTGGTTTATTTATATGAGATTCTTTGAATTGCATAATCAGAACAGAGAGTATCTTAAAGTTTTCTTTAACCTTTTAGCCTAATAGCACACACATACACATGACAGAGTTTCCTCTCCTTAAGCTTTTGTTTTACCAATAATTCTTAGGCTAAAGTATTGCCTCACAATATAGATAACTTTGTAGTAAGCTAAATTATTTAATTATAATATATAAGTTTGCAGATCCATCAGTTGACTTACGAAACACGGTACAAATTGCAAATTACATTGAATTACCAGAGACAATCGTGATGCGGGAACGGATGGTATGACAGAGAGCGAAGGCCACTCTATGACCACTTTAAATGACTATGCCGTAGACATACGATAGTTAATCATTAGTCTACCGTTGTACAACCTACAATAAGTACGAGTCACGTGATGCAATAAATGCATATAATTTTAGCTAGCATGTAATAAATGTGAATATCTAGAAGCAAAGCGCATTATCTCTACAGTACGGTGCTAAGGGTACGACAATGAGGGTCTCGTGTTTCTACATCGCTCCGCTAAACATCTCTCTGCGCTGCCTGTCCTAGCACATGTCAACGATGATCTGCCTATGCGTAACACATTAACACAATGAACGGGCCTAGATTCGGGCATGTGTATATCGAATTGAGGAATTCACAATCAGGCTCAAGAATAAATTATATAGGATTATACTTGATTCGCTTTTATTGTTAATGTCTAAAAATATCCAAGACACAAAGAAAAAACAAAGTTTCCTACTAGAATATTACAATCACAACAAATTTAAGTGTATATAAGCAGGCTTAAACTCTATAATCAAGTTGCAAAGCCATGCAATGCCATCTAGTGACGGATACGGGTACTAAAATTAATATTAAAGCATATCATTTCACGATTTGGCTTCGTACAATTCTTACTATTCTATTTCGTACAAGATGAAGTGAAGTGCTTTAGTAGTAAGTGAAAATACACACTGACAGCAGACAACAACAGCTGAGTAGGGGTGACCCTTGAAATGGACTATTAAGACACAATGTGACTGGTTCTCTACATTCCGAATCTCGCCATATGTTAATAGGTTGTCCCTAAGTGTACCAGTATTCCAAACGATACCAGTACACCACATCAGGAGGTGATGCCTATCGGCATGTCTTCCTGAGACGAACTGGTCCTAAAGCTTGGTTAGTTGATTCACCTGATGAATTACCGTTAAAACCACTGAATACCGTTAAATATTCCATTATAAAATAAAAGTTTTATTTTTATATATAAACTAAAGTTGAATAAATAACAAGAGTGGTAACTATCGGTATTCAGCTACTCCCATACCTAGTAATTAAATTTAAAAAAATACTGTGCGTTTTATTTTCACATGATTAATTATAAATATTTGAGTTATATTTCCAAAATATTCACTAAAGAATTCATCAACAAAAATACTAATATGATAAAAACATTTATAATGTTTTTATATAGTTATATTTCAGCTTAAATATCTTAATGCGACACGTCGTATAAGATTATTCCTAATTAAACTTAGCAAACTTATATTTTAATTTTACTATCAAGATATGCTTGATGAATTACCGCAAACGACCTAGAATATGAAGCGGGTTTTAACATAGTTATTATTTAATGTTTCATTTTATATTACAGTACTACAAGTTAGTACACTCGCTTCACTTTCTATTATTTAAGGAAACTGCTGAGCTACAAAACGACCTTCACATAAGTTGAGTAAAAAAGATTAAAAGGGGCTTAATACGTATTTCTTTGTTTTTAGTATTTGTCTTAAAGTTCCGCTTAAGTTTGACATTGCATTGACGTGGATCACGTGTGTCGTTGTTATCATACAATACCCGTCCAATTGCAACAGTTTCTGCTATGAAAATCTGTAGGAAATACCTGCACAAGCTCTTGCGTTACCTACAAAATTATCTTCGGGTAAAATTTTCTATTACGAATGAATATTCTTTTACTTATTATACCTAGGTAGTTAATAAATATGTATAATTTAGTTTTATTCTAAAATGGCACACTGTTGTTATTAATATAAAATAAAACTAAAAAAAGTCGTTCCTCCGCCATTTATCTTCTCTCCCTTCCTTCCCGTACATCTATCCTTTTCGCTCAAGCATTTGGATACACACTCGACATTTGGATACTCTCACTCCACATATATTAGACGGAACTACTATCTATATTTTTGGTCGAGAATCGGCTTTATATTTACATACTTACTTAGGTAAGTTTTTTAAAAAATCAACTAAACACACATGGACTAATATTCTCTTGTTCGTAAAAAACCCGTGGTGCCACCCAAGACCGCGCCCGACTTGCTTTGCCCAGCGTTTTCGCAGGTAATGCTGGCATGTTCAAGGAGAAAAAATTCAAGCTTGAAGTGTACTACATTATGTAAATTTGGCACATTGTCTACCAGCATGTTTTGATAGAGATATATTTTCTTATTTTATTATTTTTCTATTTACAATTGTGGTATAACTAAACATAAATAACAACATGGTATAAAATTAGTTGGTCGTGAACAAGTATATTTAATTAAAAATAAGTTGGCAACCCTAATTATTGAGGCCCCAAACCAAGTCACTCCTCAGTCAAAGAGCCTGTATTCCACAAGGCAATCTCCATGTCCGTGTTCCGCAGTCCAGTTTTTCTGCGAGCTATGTATTATGCAATACAAATAGGGTTACCAAACAACAGGGATATCTTTAGACGTCTGTCAGGAAAAAACGGTAATTGGCAAGATTTTAAAAATTGAAAAAAGAAAGTATACGAAGTTATTTCATTATGGTTAATAACATTTATTTGGAAAATATGAGGTATTCTAAATCAAAGAAGCTTCTGCAAGTACAATTCTTTTGTGTCGGGAACTCTTTTAATAGCTAATCGTATAATAATAAAAATGTTAATAGCAAATCCCTTTCGCATGGGCGTTCGTGGCTTGTGGCGTTTCGCTTTTATTTATTTTTCACTTTTAATTTTATTAAAACACAAGTCCACTATTATAATTTAAAAGACATTACAAACATTCGTCAATCAAATATTTACCCCTACCGGAATTCGAACCCGGGACCTCTGTCTAAGTAGACAGGGGTACTAACCACTCGACCAGGCCGTCAAATTATGATGAGGTGTTGAAATGTTCGTTACTTTTCAATTGAACGGAACTTTTTTGATTTGTGACAGTGTTAACGCATGAATTACAAAGATACAATTAGTTTTGCCCATGCGCCCAGACATTTGGTATCTACTTCCTAGCGTGTGAGTCTTTTTACAGAGCCTTTTTGGGCGAGTTGTAAAAGGTCCTCAAACAAATATTTATGTAAAGGACTAGCCTTCAGGGTCTTTACACTTTATAGAAAAATGATAACTGTAAAAATATGGAGAACGATGATTTATTAATAAACTTTATTTCGCAGTTTAAGTGCCAAATAATAACTGACTTTATTTGTGTAAAATATTGCCTGCTATACAACCTACATACGTGAACAATTGTTAGTATAACGAAAAATTTTTTTATACTAAATATTTTTTACGATAGAGCTAGTACAATTTATTTTAAGTAATTAATTAATATTTCTTTCTTTTATTGTCATAATATTGATTTATGAAATAAATAATAGATTCGAATGTCATATTAATTTAGTCTTAAGTTTCGGTAATACATTAGTTCAATTGTTCGATGTGAAGAGTGATATTAAAAAATAAGGAATGTATGCTTCTTTCGAAAATCGCACTGCCTTACTTGCTCATACCTACAACATTCATACAAAAAAGGTAGGTTACTTAAATATCAGAGAATCATTTAAATTGATATGGTAACCCTATATACGGATAATTTGTTTGGTATTTTGTACACTATCTGAAAGTGAACCACTCATGGTTAATGTGAATAAATAAATTGTGAATGATTTAGGAAACAGACTTTAATGATAATTGTTGACTGATTTTAAATAGTAATTTAAAGCGGTTATTGACCCTTTAACCAGAACGCCGGTAGCAATGTACTTCCTTGATGAGCTGTTTATACTTAAACTCGTATACAAAAACAACAATACTTATCAAGATTAATGTATCATAATTTATTGTTACCATGTCTTAAACAAATTGACTCAAGGAGGGTATATTGTGGATAATTACGAGATAGCGGATCTATATGGATATATATTTTTAGTTTTATAGCGAAAACAATACAGCTGTTTTATAAAAATAAATGTATGTTAGTATTAGATTATTGTATAAAGAAGCCATTTTTTTTACACATTTTCAACCTGTTCTGTTACTCTCTAAAAAGATTTTCATAATAATGAAGTTTAAGTTTTGCTCAAAACTTAATCATTACTACCTTTTAAAATGAAATGAAAGTTGAAACTAGTTAGTAAAAATGAAAAACTTGAAAATTATGTAAATTACACGCATTGCTGTAACAGTGAGCGCGCTTTGGTTATATTTAAACCGTGTCATTGCCGCGTTAACTTTAATCTTATTGAAATAATCCTATTTGAGGGTACAAGGTAAAGGACCTCTCATTTAGTTCAAATTATAAATGGCTATTTTTAACAAACTTGCTTTTTAAGTGTAATTTTATTTCTTTCTCTTCTTTGAGTCGCTGCGTGTTGAAGTTTTGTCACTCAAAATTTTTATTACGATTTAATACGATGGTTATTAGAACAGGAATACACGAAGGGCGTCCTTATCGCTAAAAGCCATCTCTTTCAGGTCCTTACGATGGACAGTATTAAAAAATAAAGTACTCGAGAAAAGATGGCAACGTAGAAGGAATACATACGTACAAATAATATGACATATAAAAACTAAATATTTACATATTAGGTGGGGGAAAAAATCTTTTCGCATATAGTATGTTTAAACTTTTAATAAAATATCTAAGACAGTACTGTTTTTATCTGGTTTTCATGATATTAAAAAGGTGACATTTAAAGAATAGAATAAAATTAGGATAATTTTGTTTCCCACTATTTTTCTATTGTTTTTCTTTCTGTGAAAGTTAGCGAATCGAATGAAGAAATTAGATACATTTTAAAATTTTATTACAAAAAAGGAAAAAAACCAGCGATTTTGTGACGTTTATGAACCTACGAGTAATGTAGTGCCAGTAAGGGTAGCACATAGTTGGTTTAAGCGTTTCTTATCCGGGAATTTTGATGTCAAAGAAGCACATGAAAATTTTTTCAAAAACTATTATGAAGAGGCTGCCCTCTTGCAATCTTGCAAGATCTGAATCTTATAGAATATACGTAAGTCCATTTGCGAACTTTACTTTCGTCTAAATCTATTGTTGTCACTTTCACTACAATCATCTAAGAAATTATGCGTATTGATGTCAGTTATGGAGATTAAGTGACGTAATAGTGACAAACGTGTCAAATGTCATAGATCGTGACGGAGTAAAATGATACGGGAAGAGACAGCGACGCAGAAATATCTTCCGTATCGGATATATCAGTTACTAATACAGCCCGCGGTTCTACCAATGTTCAGGGATTATTGTCGAAATATTTTCTTATTGAAGTTTATAGTCTAGTGCTTCTCAGGGCTTCAGAAACCACTTTAAAATATTGCCACTAGCCGCTTTCATCACCTCTGTGCAGTGTAGTGGTCTAATTGTTGAAACTTCTCATGAATTTTTTAGGAATTGTATGTAGGAAGACTGTGCTCAGCAAAAGAACGTATAATATCTAGTAGGCGGTAGATGCTTCAGCGTCTAGTTTAGTACCATCGCTTATTCTATTTCAGCTGTGAAGCAGGAGATTCAAATTGGCTCACTTATAGATCTTATGCCTATTTTTGGTTTTATTGCTGTTTGTGGCAATACATTCACACGATAAATTTAATAAGCACATAGTCGTATGTTGTAATTATTTTCATTTATTAGTAGCTAGACTCTCCAACTCTTATTCACGGACATGTGGGAAACCAAAAATAAATATACCAGTCTATATTGTTATAACATGTATCCTTATTCGTTGAGTTTACAAAGTGATAACGAAACTCATTTTGAACACTAATCGATCACTTGCTCAGAGTGTGTACACGGTTAGATACCTACGCACAAAGGGATTTTGTGATTCCCATCACTGTCGTATGAAGTAAGGTAGCAAAATATGAAGGAGGGAATCCGTATACCGAATCTCATATAGTTCTAAAGAGGCATGAAAAGGCACTTTTTGGGCTGTCAAGGTGGAGGTGTATGTCGTATACTGCACAGCTGTCTTCACAGACTTGATTGTTGCTTACCAATGTCGAGGTATTTTCTGTTTAAAAAAAAAAAATCAAACCTAATCTAGGTATAATTTTTAAAGAGTTCTTCTCATAGGAGCGCCACGTCCGGTAGTCTTTCTGATTTGAATGCCATACCATATAGCGGGATAATTAGTTCCACAGATATGTAATGTGGGACGCATTATTAAAACCGTGGAAAGGGACGTCAGCGTACAGCGCTTATTCAATTATAGTATTAAGTCCGTCATTAATTATATTTTTGGGCAATAAGATTAAATAAATATTGTATACATGATACCTAATTAGGTATCAGGTATACAATATTTATTTAAAATACCACTTTTACAGCACAAAATTTTTTTATACATTGTTATAGTTGTCGACAAATTTCCCAATACAATCAGCAGTAGCATACGTAGAAGCATTTTAACTATTAAATATAATTATAAAACAGTGACCTATTCGATGAAAAACATAATTCAAATTTATAAACTCCTTATTTACTATAAATTAGGGTCCAATGTCATTTGTCAATAAATGTTATCTACTTAATATTAAGCCTCAAGAAAAATAACGAGCAATTAATATAATTATCATACTTATTGCTACAGTTATTGAGTTTTAATGAACGGTATTTAACTGAAGCCTCAGGGTTTTAATAACAACAAAAAATAATTTGTAACAATTAGCTAAGCAAAAACAACTTTATCACCAATATTCGACATGCAATAACAGATTTCTAAAGAGTTAGTCACAATGTATAACAACATTAAGATTATCAACATCCAAAGTTATGCACATGCCTGTCTAACTATAAAAGCGAAAGATGTCTGCATAATCTTTGATAAAGTACTTGATATTTATTGTTTTTGATCAAGGTGATTGTAAACACGAATAGTATAATAAATGCATATAATCTAACTAGATACCTTAATTTAATGATAAATTTTATTATGATATATATTTTATCTTTCAAAAAAAATGATTTAGTTAAATCCATAGTTTTTTTTTTATTTTTTATTTATTTCCTTTAGACGAGAGCTTGTTGGCGTAGTGATGTAAAAGTTCTAGTTTCGATAACGAAAAAACAACTTTGTTCTCTGGATGGGTCAATCTAATTTGTTAAGCTGTTAGTCCTGGTTGTTACGGCAACCGCTTTGACCAACAAAGCCACTTTGGGCCAACGTGGTGGTCTTACTGCCCAAACTCCTCATGAGTTACTCACATGTAGAAAGGCTTATATTGTAGGGCAAAGGGATCAAGGTATGCTATCAATAAGTTAAGCTATGTATATATAATACTATGACCCCAAATCAGCCGTTTAAATGCTGAGATTCTGTATTCAATTAATCATATGAAGGTAGCACCACACTCAAATGCTTTCAGACGGGAACATCGTCTAGTGTCCTCTCCTCATGGCTACAAACCAACAACACAACTTTCTTCATTTGGTCTCGATTTTCTAATCACCCAAACAACAACTAAACCAAATTTTTAACAAGTAAAACTTTTCTATGCGTATTTTCAATTATGTTTCCTTATTTAACAATTGTAAACCATTTTTAAACAGAATTAAAGATATTTATTGATTCTTCATTGCACGAAAGCATGGACTGTAATTGCAATTGGCGGACTTAATGCCTAAAGCATTATAGAATAGAATAGAATATATCTTTATTGTACATCAGCCAATTCAAGAAGAGAAACACTCAAAAAACCAGTTAACCAGTAGAAATTGTAAAAAAGGCATGTATGGCCATTAAAGGTAAGAGAAAGAAAATATCATAAATAAATCAAACATATACGATACATTAACACTAAATATACCAAATTTATAAATATAATTACTACACAATGAAAGTAAAATTACTTACATAACTATAATTACATGATACATAATATAATATAAATATATAAGATTATAAATATAAATAAATAATAGATAACTTAATAAATACGATTATAAGACATTGTCTAAGTTTAAATAATAATCACGAATCATTTCGTTTTAATTGGAGTTTATTAAATGCTTCTCGAAGGTAATGTGTTCCATAGACGGATTATCGTAAAGCTGTCGACTGTGAGACAAAACCCGTACGATAGTATTATTATAATTTAAACAAATTTGGTGAAGTTTTCCGCATACCAGCACAAACTTTATCGTGCCGATCTTATTTGACAATCAAGCTTTCTAACTGCTTTGCTTAACGCTGCTATTGTCTTGTCTGACACTTTCAGATGATGCAATAAGTACTGTGTCATAAGCATAGCTTTATTTACTAACCTTTCATTTATCACGTGTGATGTTAAATAATTGTGGTGATAGTGTGCATCCCTATCGAATGCCACGGCCTGATTTGATCAGTGAATATTAAAAAAAAATTTAAGACGTGTCCGAAAGTTCTTATAGCCGTAGATTGTTAGTAATCTATGAAGCAAAATATTGACTTCGTTTGAGATGAAATATTAAGGATGAGAAAATTGAACAATAATTATTAATAAAATCTATTTATAATAACAATAATATTTCTCACATTCACACCTAATATCTAGCCCAAATTCAGTATTATTAAAAGCTCATGTTATGGATTCTAGACAACGAAGACCTGTGACTAAGAAGACGGGCACTAACCACTCGACCAGATGGCCGTCATTGCGTCATTTATGCCCCTAATGGCGCTCACGGTTACAATCGAGCGCGATAGGGATAACTGCAGCTCTGACTGAAAATTATACAAAAACAAAGTTTAATAGTCCCCTGTTTCCGTTTCCGATTCCGAAAAGTTTCAATGCGTCTCAATTATATTTCATCTTTATTTAATTATTTTGTAAAACATCTGTCTGTAAATGCTGTTGAGTATCTTCTAGTGGCTCGTGGCTCATTGTCCTGTATAGATCTGACTTTCAGTTTTTGATTTAAAGTAAATTGTTCAACAAATCAGTGACATTAGTAATAGTATAATTGCTACGCTGTAGATAAATAAGTATCAATTAAAATTGTATAACATGACGTTGACAACAGCACATTAATAACACAAGGTTTCGCGGTTTTCGCAGACGAATACGATTATTATGTCATTACATTCATAATCCTATGAAATATCGCGATGCAATCTTATTGTAATCTCGTGTTCTTGACCGAATTTGCATTGTGATAACATAAACTACACTTCACGGCTGTAAAAAAGAATAATGGGTTCTGGTATCGTCATATTTTACTAAATTGGTCTTAATTTAATGTAGTACAGACGTAATAACAACAGTTATTATTTTGATGTCATGGTTCAACTTTTAGTATTGATGTCTTTACATTAATCATATTGAAAAAAAAAACAATATGAGGCTTTATATTAAAGTAACAGAAGCCAAAGCAATAGTTTTTAAAAATTTGTCAGTATGTGCGTACGCGCATCACACAAAATCACTGCGTAGGATTAAATCCTATTTTCATTGATGTGTTGTATTGTTAGACGTCTTACATGAAATATAAGATCGATTTTACCCTTCCCTAAGACTTCTTGTTGTGAAAATTGTGCATTATTGAAGTGGAGTCCATTAGTTAAACGTTGAAGTTTTGTTTGATAGAGCTTATTCAATACATGAAGTCTTGGTCCATTATATTAATATAATATATTTGTATAATATTACAAGATATAGCATATAACTTTGACTTAAATTAAAAACTCAAAACAAAAATTATTGTTATTAATTTTTACAATCTTGATTAGAATTCTTGATTGTAAATGATCTTATTGCGATTGCGTTCTGTAAGGTAATCAAAATTATCTTCTAATTTCCAGGCAGCAAGCGCCCTTTTCACGCTTGATGGTCCTCGAGGAGAGGCGCTCTCCAGACGACTAGCGAGAGGAGAAAAGAGACGCAGACGCTGCCGAGCCATGCTGGCTGTAGTGGCTCTCTTGTTGCTGCTGGCGGCCGTAGGAGCTGTGGAGTTGCTACTGTCTAGGGGACAGAGGGTGTTTGGAGCTGTTTTACGATAGTGGCATAATCGAGAAGTTCTCTTCAACAGCTAGCGAGAAAATTGACTTAAGCTGTTGCAGCTGCTTCCAAACTACAGAAGTAGCTGCTTTCTTGCTGCTGGGAACTATGTAGTCTTTTCTGCCACAGAACTAATATCTGTTACTACTAAATAGAGAATAGAATAGTGTTGCAACCATGGCAGCATTGCTCTTTAGAGAGAGATGTAATTATTTGATTCGATAAAAAAGTATAGAATTAAGTTATGGTCTTTTTCGTGGAGAGTGGTAATGTCAGAGATGGAGATTTGAACTTATACCTTTCGTTCAAGGACGACTTTTGTTGTGTTGCAACGAAGTTAGCTATCTACTAATATATTAGATATCTACTAATAACTTGTCCACTACTTAAACCACTGCTCCTTCAATTTACTAAAGAAATCAAACGGAATAAAACCAATAAAGACCCTTTTTGTATTCCACTATCGAATTATTTATAAAAAAGAAGGTAGTTAATCTATAGTATTAAGATAAATTATCCAGGGTAATTTTGTAAGTAATAGTTACTTTTAACGTTGCTCAATAACAAATACCTTTTCTTTTGCAGTGTAATCTAACATATTACAGCTTTATTTTTGTCGTTAAACGATTCGATATTTGAATTTGACTGACCTCATTTTATGATAAAAAGTAAGAAACGATCGTTTTTTACCTTTTTATCTATCTGAATGGTAAAGGATATGTTTTATATCAAACCACGAAATTTTATATAAAATACCACATTAACGACAATGGAATAGATCTTACAGGCACGTCGCATGCATGTATATAATTATATTGTAATTCTCTGCTGAATATAGACCTCCTCAAGCCTGCGTCACAATATACAATCTTAATAATTCTTGTTCAATTTATCCCTCGTCGCCATCTGCCACCTTCCTAGGTGGTCAGGCCACCTACGTACTTAGGCATGTAGACTTACAATACACCCAACTTTACAAAGTTTGATGTACGCTACCGATGAGGGATTGAGCTAGGCCCTTTCTGGTTTAACTGGTGAGCAGGTTCACTGTCACGTTTAAATTCTACATTCTACTCAAAGCATTGCCGTGGAAATAACTGGAAGATATGTCCAACGATGCAACTTCCCGACTACAATCGTCCAGCGCACAAAAGACTAGCCTAATAAAATCAGATCAAAACATAAATAAGCTTCTAAAACATTAATAATTAATAAATAATTTGTAGTATTTATGTATAAACATAGAGTGAATAACATATCAGGATCAAAACATTAATACGGTATTATAATTATATCGCGCCATTAAGTTATCTGTCACAAAGGACCCTCTCTCACTCTGGTGCTTTCAGTTATACACTTAGTTAAGGTCTCATTCCAGTAACTAACACAACAGTTTTATATTTTTTTGATTTCCTACAAAAAGGAGTTGAAAGTTATTTTACCAGTTTTGAGTATACCAATACAGGTTTAATGTAAGGAGCCGCGTTATACTCCCAGGATCCTGTAGACAGTTGAACACCCATTGCGTCTGGATTGTACGGCTTGACAGTTGGTATAACCGGTGAATTCCTTTGCCTAGGCAGATTAAAATTAAGGTAAATAATAATATAATAATAAATTAATGTAAAATATAGGTAAAGTACCGCTTGTGTACAACTATTTTTTTTGTATAATGTTTTAGAAGGCTGGGATTGTTCTTATTTATAGAATAGAACGAATTATTGTAAAATACATTGTGACTAGTTATTCGTTTATATAATAAATATGTGGACATACACACAATTATCTTTTGATAGTGGGATACAATTTTTATAGTATTAACTCAAAGAGTTTAATATGATTATTATTGACTATATGATAATTAATAAAGTTAATAAGCCAGTATATATTGTGATTACCTTAAATTGAAAATGTATAATTTTAAGATATTCTTAATATTTTTTGGTTAGAAACAACTAGTTATAGTGTCTATGTAAATATATTTAGATAAGAGGTAGTTGTAATTTCAGATATGTCGTTTTATAAGTTACTGATAAGTGTATAATTAAATTGTGTGATATTTTGTTCATATATCTATGCATTAGCTTACTTTATATATAACTACTTAATGAAAGATGTACCTATATATGAATTTGTAAAATAGATTAGTAATTTTTTTGAAATATGTTTTAGATTTGTATTAGATACAATAGATTTACTTTGTGACTCGACAGATAGAACAGCTTTGTACATACATATCGCTGCAATTATTTAATGGTTTATGTAATATTTGTTTGTTTTTTTGCCATCCATATTCAGGATATCTTTCCATATACTCTTACGCATGGTATATATCTACTTACCATAAAACTCTACATTGTATTCGGCCGATATTTTTCTGATTGTACGACGTTCTTTTTGTTTCCTTTTCACCGACAAAAAATCGGTCACCGATTGTCTGACGTTTGTGGGAGTGCTAATGTTGTGAGGCCCGGCGATCTTGTTATACAACTTCAAGTCTATCGCGATAGCTTCCGACATTAAAATCATTACTGCGTACTTAAAGCAAACCGTCACAATGATAAACAGCTAAGCGGCATTCGACATTTGGCGTAAGACAAAATGAAAGAGATAGCGATAGATAAAGATAGAGAGAGATAGAGATACAGAGTAAGACAAGGTGATTTTATTTAGTTGCAGAAGACACTGTAGTCTTGTTATTTCATTATAAAAGACTCGGGGGCCCTTAGCCTTCGTCTTCTTTATATTTTTCTCACCAATAATTAAGCTTAGAGTAGATTTTACCTACAGCTTACTTGAGTAGATAAGTTACCAAACTTTTATTCGCATTAATCAAGATCTTGGCGGCACGAACAGAATATTTTTGCAATACCTTTTTCAATACAATACGTCTCTGAAATTACACTACAATTTAAACTAGTTTATAAAGTCAATCTCAAATAATTATAAGTTAATATAGATTACAGAGTTCGATCATGTGGGATTATAATATCTTAGTGGAATTAGCCCCAAGACAGTTTTCTCTTCTTTTACTAAGTTGTCTCTACGTAATATCTTTATCATAAACGAAACACAATTGTTAACATTTGCCATATTGATAAAACCCACTATGACGTTTACTATAACTATAAACAAGAGGTCAGAACGATAAGCTTTATGACCGTGGCATTGTCACAAATTTGAAATCAAAGTTGATTTTACTACAAAACCAGACGCGGAATAAGAATATATATAAGATTACAATTACACTGTATCTGAATTAATTACATAATAAATCTTAGTTTAAACTTTTGTTCAATTTTACCTAATTTAATTTAAACTGGTTTAACAATGTGAAAGCATTTAGTTCGTATGTAAATAAAAAAATATATTCACAGCGATAAAAGCCTAATTTAAAGCTAATGCTTATGCTTTATAACATTAGCTTGAAATTATGCTTTTTACCCTATACATCAGAGATGCAATGGGGTCGGCAATAAATGTTTACCACAGAAAAATTCTAAGACAAATCTCACACTGCTCCAGTGCACCAGTACGTAATGAGAGTTTCAATCGTATCGGTCGTAATTTCAGCTGATCAACGCATATATAAAAAATTGTATCCAATACTTGACAACAGCGGCGCTGCTGGTGTAGCATACAATTTGACAGCATACAATTTGACAACACGATTGCGACAGTTCAATTCAATTGAAACTCACACGATAACAGAAAAAGCGTCTGCCTAAACTCAAGAGGATTTTAGTGTCCTGAATTACACACTTCCTCAAATATACATGTCAAATTTAAGTATCTATATGGTTCTACGTATATTTGACAAAAAATTTCCTATAAGCAAAAAGTATGTATTATATAAAAGGTGTATTTTTGTTAAAATATTATACATTTGAATTTACTGGCTAAACCGAATTTTAATAGTATATACATTTAAAAAATTATTAAAACAATTGTTTAGTTACTTACGTCTTTTACTTCTGTGCTATATTATGTTGTACTGGGTATTGCGATTGAGCTGTCAAAATAATTGATATAGATATAACCGGTTGTATTTTGAGAGCCTGCGAATGTGGCTTCGGTACCAACATTATCTGACTACCTAAGTCAAATTAATAAACAATCAGTTTTTTGTATTCATTTTTGTTATACGTAAATACGTATAGGAAGGAATTTATCGAATTTTATGATTTAAAAGACCAAACCAAAACTTTGTAAAAGTTTTTTTAAATTAAATCGTACCTTATAGGTCTTCCCAGAATGTGATAGTTTCTTTCATTCTTAATTTAAATTTGTAAGTTTATATGTAAATTATGTACATTTTGTGATAATTAAGACTAAATGTACCAATCTTACAATTATACCTACTATTGTGTTTCTGTATTTTCAACTTATATAGATAACATTTTTAATTAATTCCTCCATGATAATCGCCTTGTAACCTTAGATAAATAAGTGTTGTGTTATTATGGCCATTTGATGTTTGTAATATGTAAATAAATACCTATTATAAAAGGCGGCATATAAATATAGATATATTTTATTTAAAGTTTAATTATTTTAATCGTGTTTTAAACCAATTTCATAAAAGAAGGAGGTTCAACTGTATATATTTTTTTCTTCGCCGATTTCTCTGTCAATTGTGAACCGATTTTCAAAAATTCTTTTTCGTTAGCTTATACTCCTGAGCTGTTGTCGCGAAGTCAGTATCATATAATGGGCTCCCAGGGAAATCGGGTAAACCTTCGAATATATGGACACGTTACATGTTTATTACTTTTCTAAATTATTCGATTATTTTTAACCAGTAATAATCAGAAATGTAAGTCGACAATATTGACAGTCACTCATCTATCTTAGAAATGGAACTTAGAATCATACCACTTAAAATGGTATTAAATTATTTTTTTAACGAAACTAAAAATCGACAGCTCTCAAGCTCAAACATTTGTTGATGTGTCCTATATACCCAACAGCCCCTAAACATACGGGAACCTGTCATATGAAGATAAAAGAGAAAGGAAAATCTTTATATTAGTGAGTCAAACATTTAAATACAAATACAACAAATACAAATTCTGGTCCAAGCTATAAAATGTTTAAAATAATAATAGCTGTTGTCAGCTATGTTGGATATAGGGAGTTTAATAAGAAATTAAGCACAAAAGTCGTAGTATAACAATAATAATATTAAAAATAATAATATTCGACATATTTTAACAATTTTATTTACACGCTCTATAAATACTATTATTTTAATTATTAAGTTCAACGATTTTTACCTTACTTACGGCATGTCAGTCGTATTATATATCTCAACAAAATGTGCGGTTAAATGTGCGACACGCTATGATGGTAAATAACAATAAACTTTATATGTGTTGGAGTATTCTTATTCCGCGAAAAGCACGTCGTCCACCTTTTGATCCTGAGGATCCATGGGCACGTTGTCAACCACTTGGACGTTAAAAGCTATAGCAACAACCTGAAAAAAAAAACAACCAAAAATGACACTTACTTCAGATCTAACTAATTTATTTCAGAAAAAGTATAGTCACTTTGAAAGAACTTGCCTAATTTTCAAGATCTACAAAAACTAAATCGATCTACGATAAATCAAAATATATTTATTGTTAAAATAATTTTTCCAATCCAAACAAAAAATATACATAGAAAGTAAGCACGTTATCTACAGGAAAACTACAGTGAAGTATTAAAAGTAAGAAATAATAAATTAAGTTTAAAAACATAGATAGTTAAAAAAAATAAAAATTAAAAAAAAAATTGTTGAAAAATTATAGATAATGTAATACGTGTACGAATAACCGTCAAAGAAGCACACAGGCCCCACAGGATTTTAACAATAACTATGCATAAATATCATGATGGTATTGATTAAGAATAGTTTAATGGATAAAAATACTGTCGACGTACTTTCGGCGCAGACTCAGGGTTTGATCTTAGCCCAGTGATAAATCTGTCATAATATCCGCCACCATGACCAAGTCTATCACCAGCCCGGGAGAACGCCGCTCCTGGAGCGATGACCAGGTCCAGCCCACCTGGAATCAGATCAAACCTATAATTCTGGGTGTCGATAATCTACCTACGAATGATTTTACTTACGAGGCATCATAACAGCTTTTTAGATTTAGACTATAGGCTACGGTAGCCTTGGGTACCATTAGGCGAGACGAAGGTTTTTATCTATCAAAATAGCTATATTTCTTCGCTCGTAGCCACTTGTCTTTTGTGTCAGGTTTTCAGTTCTTTACCATTTTAGAGCCCGCTGAGTATCTAAGCGTTCTGTACGAAGCAAGAAAACTTGTCTCCTTTGGTGTCAACATAAAGCTCTTTTAGAACTTGGCAAGTGCTATCATCTGTTAGACCAAACCTTTTTATAATATAACTTTATAATATACAAACACCCTGGCTGCATAGTTTATGACATATATTTTTTTCTAATAATATTGTATTCTATTTTTATGACACATCTTTTTGGCTTGTCGAATTATACACTGTGATCTCTACTGTTGGAATTTAATTTCCTTATTTTAGAATCATCGGTAAAGTAGCTCATTCCAGTAATAATTATTAGATTTTAAAATATATCAAGACCATAATTATATGATGACTCAAACTCACCTAACGTTTACAAACTCATTTACTCATTCTCACCTAAGTTAAAACCAAAGCAAAGGTTTTTTTGGCTTCTGTTACCGACTGCGCCCACTTCATTAGCACTTAGCAAATCAAAATAAATTTATCTCTTTATTTTAAAGAAAAAGGCTTGTTTTCTCTTAATATAAACGTAGCATTTTATAATTATTGTCATGATATATTATAGTTATATTAAAAATCCTATTATACTGTATCTATGGGCGAGTTACTCAAGTTGAAATTAACTTGCCTTATTGGGATGTTTCAAATCAAAAAAGAAGAATATCAAAATCTGTTATAATGTCTACATGCAACACTTCTTCTAGTGTTGCATCTAGACATTATAACGGATTTTGTACATTAAAAGTTTGACGTCGATGTCGATGACGATGACGTCGATGTGTGGAAAATAAAGCAAAGAGCAATATGTTGTCAATTCACCAATTATTTGAAGGCAAGTTTTAAGTGTATTTGCCAGTTTTACCAGAATTACCGAATACACACCAGTCTCAAGAGCGTTCTCTCTGGGCTGGTTCTTTCCATGCTGCTGTATGCCATGCCTTGTAATCGGCATTGCTTGCTCATCACCCGTCTCCAACCTGAGCATCTTCATCACACCACCCGCGTACTGTGGCACGAAAGCTGCCGCGCCCTTCGCTCTGATATGCTGAATAATGGGCGCTGTGTCTATTTCTTGGTCCGTACTCATGAAAAGAGATATCCGTTTTGAGGATTTGTAGTATGGATGGTTGATAAGCTGAAAGTGGACATTTAGATGTTAAATTAGTTAATTTAGAATGATGACGTAAGTGTCATTCATTGGTGGAAACTTCTTATCAAATATTCAAGCAAATATTCCATAGCTAATAATTTTAAATATTCGTTGTTTTTTAATTTGCTGATATGAAACCCAATGAAGCAAAAGAAACGCATAGTGTTTCGGTGGATTCATTATGAAACAATTCTATTGATGGTTTTTGCATCCAAACTTATGTCATTTTTACGATTTTTTACGAAACTATTGCGATTTCTGAACGATAACAAACCTTGTCGTACACGATTTTAGACTGTCTTTTCTTCTCGTCAGCAGACAAAACCGCGATGCGAGCAGCTATCTCGTCTCGGAGGAGTACTTTGGCAGGGTTTGGAGTGATCTTACTCATTTTGTGATAGTTTCTGGAAGATATATATGTTGTGCTAGTCAAACTTAACTTGATAGAACTCAGAACAACTGAGTGAAATGTACCCTATCTTACGGAAAATGAGATATAGAGAAGAAGAAAGATGTTAGAGAATCATATTAATATAATTTTTATTATTACTTGTAATATATATTTATTAATCATTTATACCAGGGGTCGGCAACCTGCGGTTCGGGAGCCGCATGCATCTCTTTACATGTGAAGCTGCTTTTTAGTTCCTTACGTAAGTAATATTTATTTTATAAAAAAAAAACATTTTAAAAACTCTTATATCCTGAGACACATAACACAAAGTGTAAATAAATATTGTTTTTCTTTTTTTTTACATAATATAAAGTTGCTAATGATCTTTTCAACTAGTGTAAACACCAAAGAATTTTTGGCTAATAGTTTCCAAAAAGTGTCTAAACAATTTTTTGGTTGGCCATTATATGGTATTAAACTGACAGTAAAGTATGTAATTTTAAATTTTATGAAGAGAACGCAGGTCTCTATTCTAAGGCTAAGAAAAGGCTTATTAAACAACTTAATCATGTATAAATTAAATAGACAATTATGGTTATTCATATAACAGCAATGCAAGGGCCTTTTTTCATAAAAAGATATTTTAGTTATGAATGTGTATTTTTCCTTGTTTCTTATGTTAATTTCTTTTAAGCATGTGGAAATTATGGATGGCAAGAAAAAAAATTGTGGGTCTAAAAAGTTTCAAATTTTGTAAATTGCAATTATTAACTTCCGACTCAAAAGGTTGCCGGCCCCTGATCTATACTAATATTACAAAGAGGTAAATTTGTGAGGTTGTAGGGGTAATCTCTAGAACTACTGTTTGAAATTGAAAAATTCTTTTTGTGTTGGATAGTAAATTTATCGGGGAAGGTTATTTAAACATTTGTGAGAGACCAAACTATATGTAATATTTTATCTGCATTTAAAAGTTATATTGATTTCGTTGTAAATCTTCCCAAATAAATTTACAGTTCAACAAGGCTTAATTATCCTTGTTGAACTATTTAAGCAAACACATATATTTGAGATGCAAACAGCTTTTTGTTGGGATGTTTGTCGATTAGCACGTGATGTAATCTCAATTGCTACTGAATATCCAGGGCTGTGACCTCACTTGTTGCAGCAGATGCTGATTAGTAACCATTTGGTTGTAGATGTAACTGTAAATTTTGACTACTGAGTACTTAATAGTTATAAGTAATAAATCAAATTTAAAATTTTATTTTAAGTTAAGATACATACAGCTAAATAAAATTATATTAGTGTTATAATATTATGTTCCTACGTTCAAAAATTTCTCAAAAGTTTAACTTCGAATCGAAGGATTGAGAGCAGACTGTACTGCCTCATAAACAAATAATGCTTCCACTAAATTCTTATATTATTATACAATCACAAAATATACGAGGCACTAAAATAAACTTAACAATTATTGAACCCGTTAATAGATAACAATTTAGAAGCCGAGTACAATATTTGTTTTTAAATTTTTCATCAATATTCCTGCATACCAAATGTGATAAGATTTTTTTATTCTAATTTACCAAGGTTTTACAGGCCATGGTCAGACGTAAAATAATCGAAATGATTCGGTTAAATACTTTTCAATATAAATAAAATAAAGTAAAGTATGCAAGTACCTACAGTTTTATTAATCTCACACTCGCATTAAGAATTATTTATAATTGAAATTTATTAAAAATATTTTTTTTCTATTGAGTATTTCAGTTTATTATCAGTGTAGTATAATTTATAAGCAAAATCTAGTGATAAAAAATGTTAAAAACAAAACAAAGTATAAAAGAATGATAATTGAATGTGTGTTACGCACCTTATTAAATTCAATTCACTTTGCACGATGGCACGCACGACGCACAATCAACCGTTCAAGTTTACGACTAGATAACTATCACATTGGTATCACGTTACCAGCTCAACTCCACTAACGATAACGAAAAATCAAAACAATGTTAGTTTATACTCGTACAGAGCACCAGCCAAAGTATGTACTACTCTTTGAGCCAAAACAAGCTCCGCTAACTAGTTTTGATTGAAAAGCCGTCTTAATATTGATAACAGCGACATCTGCTTACTCATGTGGTGAACTAAATCGCAACAGTTTGCTGTATTTTAATAGCGAGCTGATGATTATTTTTTTCTATCATTCATTATTTTATCTAACTGTTTTTATTAAAACTGATTATCTTTTTAATTTCTGCGGTTAGAAAGTAAGTACCATGAAAGCAAATACCGTGAACAATAAGTTACAGGTATCTTTTACGGTTATTTAAATCTAATAGGTTGTTGCTAGCGCCATCTTTGATTACAGCATGTTATTACCATGTGTTAATAAAATATATTAGTTCTTATTGAGTGCACTAGATAACAGTACTTATATTAATCTTATGATATGACCATTTTTATTAATTATATCTTTTTATTTTTTGATAAATAGATGTGCATATTTTAGGAGAAAATGGTATTTATACCACACGATCCGCCCAATTACGTTACTTCAATGGTAAATAGGCTTATTTAATGTTTACTTTCTTACATATGGAGTCGCAGACGTTAGTGATAGGCGCTGAATTTGATAACAATGTCGATACCCCTATTGTGAGTTTCAATCGAATTGATCCATCTCGATCGTGTTTCTTGTCTGCTGTCAAATTGTATGCAACCAGCAGCAACGCCTCTGTTGTTAAGTACTGAAAACGTATATATATATATATATATACGATTGATATATACGACGATGCCCAAAGGAAACATATAAATATTACTTTATATTAAGTATATGAATAACACCAGAACTTAATTGGTATATTTATAAAAATTTGTTAAACGTAATCCTTTTCGTTTACTCTACAATTAAAATAGGGGCATAAATTTATAATGTGAATTATTTCAATAATTTGTTAATTATTTTAATTTAATCAATTGGTAGCTGGATCTCCATTGAATTAAATTGTTCAAATTTATTAATTTATTTATATACACATAAATTGTTAAAATTAAACTGACCAACAATTAAGTACGAAGGTACTGCTTCTTTCTATAGAAATTTCTACCAGCAGACTTGAGACAGGAATTTGTGAATTAAATAGTGGACGCAGTGTGCATAAAATTTATATCTACATAGATATATATACTACAAGCTTTAAATAAAAGAATTTAAGAATTTTATATTTCAAAGTAGGTCATTAAATTTTTATTCATTATTAATACCTCTCGGTCCATATACTTAAGATTGATTTTTCAACGATGTAAATTGAGGTTGTGCATTGACCTCAATAATAGAATAATAATGGAATTTTTGTAGCAACTATAACAGAATACACCAAGGGCGACTTTATTACGGAATATATTTCTTTTTCATCTGTTCTGTGGTATCCACTCTTCAGGCAAGTCAGTTCTCTTGTAGACCTTTACGTTGCAATAATATAAAGTAAGTTTCAATTACCTATTAACGGGTTGTTACATCTTTTTACATCTATGTATATTTAAGTAAAAATAAACCAAAGACAAAGCAAGTGAAAACGCAAGCGTGTTCATGTTCAACAAGTTACTGGAATCATAGTTCTCTAACCGAGTTAACAATTGAAACGACCTTATGTGGTTAGAATAGAAGCGGGTATCGCAAAGCATTTGTTATTGTTTTAAATATAAACTATACCTTTTTTATTGATTACCATAACATTATTGTAGATTATAGATTTTAAATCGATCGAACATAATGGACCTTGCTAATCTCCTTTGAATTAGTATATATAATAGTTTCTCTTGCAAAAAAGCGTAGCGTTCTTTGAATGCAACAAAAATTATTTTTATGGTCACGTTCTGGGTTTTTTTTTAATATTTCAAGGTACGCTTTGCATAGGTGTGGCCTGTGGGCCTGCATCTGCGCCTGAAATCTTTGTTTTGTGATGCTCTACGCTACGTTACTGACTGGCAAAGTGTAAATATGAACAGTGTAATATATTATAATTTATATCAAACTTTGTATGCATCACATCGAAATTAATATTGTTTTGTTGTTAAATTTTCATCATAAAATTGTTTGTAAGTTCTGATTAATATCTTTAAAACAGAGACCGATTCGGTTACATGGATATAATTTGAAAGCAATTAATTGTTTTCGTTATTTTTTAATAGTGCGTCACTTTACACAATCGCTGTAAAATAATGGAAATAAATAATTATATTATTATATTTTTTTAAAATATCAGTGAGTCCATTATTTTATTTTATTATAGGCAATAATATTTTAGTAAATATGGAGGTTACATGCCCTCAATATTTCAATAGTCAGAATACGTGCTAACCACACTGAAAAGATAATGAATTTACGTTCGCATAATGTTCCACTAATTTACATATTTTGAGGAAAATTGACACTTGAAAATATCAGTACAGTATTTACTTCACAATGAATCGTCATTTGTGTGAAATACTGTCAGTATGCAAAATTTATTAACCCGTATTCATACTAATCAATAATCTTTGTTTGTATTTAAGAATAAACTATGTCACACCTTGTATTATATATCCTGACAAATTATGCTGCGTTAAAATTTGTGATCTACTTGGCGGTGACAAATGCTGACATATGCAAATATAAACAACAGTTTCCAATACTTCATAACCGAGGCGCTGCTGCTGTATTAATATAATTTGACTGCTGACGACATGTTAGATTGAAATTTGCACAAGGGTTACATATGCTAATTTAAGCTTTTGGCAAATATTATTAGGTTAGGGTGTGTCTTATTATGTATGTTTAAAAATAGAAGGAGATCGCTTGCTCAATGGGTATTGTGAATTGTGAAACATTTCCCCTATCTCATTAAATCCTTTCAAAAAAAGTTAATTTATCAAAGAATAATATTCAATTTGGCTACAATTTGTGGTTTCAATTTATGCATTCTAATTATCTAAATATTCTGAAAGTTATAGTAGCCTTCATTTATTAAGTTTTGTTTAGCATGAAAATTAAATTTGTGTTAAGGTAGTTCATTTCCCCATGAATGAATTACACGTCTAGTAAGTCTAACTATGCTATATACATCTAAATGAATAAGTACAAAGATATTATCATATACTATAATATTGAGGTGCTTTAGTTAACATATTAATTTCACTAAATAAATGCTTCCCTAAGTAAAAGCTTCTGGTTGTCAAGATTATCTTAACTACACATACTGATGTGTATTTATACTATGCATTTCTGGGCTCGTCGAGAAGGCCCGTGACGATTGGCTTGCCGGTCCGCAGTCGCAACTCGCCGCGGCACACACAGCAGTCGACTGACGGCAGTCATCCGCGGCACGTGGTTGTGTCTGTTCGTTCATTTAGAGTGTTTTGTCCTCCAAACTTTCTTACGTTAATCAATGGATATAACCTAACACACCGCGTATTTTGCAACATTCTCTGTAAAATGTGATTCTAGTTGTGTGAAATTCTACATAATGGTTTGTTAAAGTGTTCCCGTGATCGCCAGTGACGTGTAAAGTTAGTTGTGCCAACGATGTGAATTATTAGTGTTTTGTGAATAACAAAAAGGAGCTATGAGTATCCAAAAGTGCCTTCTGGATAACTCCAGCAGGATGATAAAGGCAATGTCGACAACGAAATCCAGTACCGAAGTGAAAACGGTAAGTAAAAGTTTGTAAACAGAAGTTTGCTAAATGAAATGACCGCCGACCTTGTATGGTATCCGACAATTTTGTAGGTTATCTTTTACTAGCCCCAGAAATAACATTTCGCACTTAAAAGTTTCAATGAGAAATGTAATCACAAAGTAATTTTAATTTTATTCGGTTACGTTTTAATAGGTACAATTTTGTTATTTCTTACTTGGGACAATAAAGCTTGAATTATCCAACTGGTTAAATCTAATTGTGTTAATGTAAATATTTTGATTAGGTACATGAAATTTCCATAGATTGACAACGAGACTTGCAGGGGCGTGTAAGATTAACACTTACACTTTATTCTTTTCTTGATTTGGACTGGACTAGGTGTAAATGGAGTACCTAAATTATTTACAATTTAAGTTTTTATAACTTGCTATAAATACCTATATAATACAAGAAATACTTTTTCATGGTCCCTTTTGTAATCGATAAAAGTTTGCTGTATTTTGAACCTATTTGATTTAAAAACCTCGAACTTATTCGACTCTAATTAAATAAATATGAGCAATGGCCTTCTTTGGCTTACAAAATGTCCTAAGTTGGATACCAAGTAAATATAAAGCCATTTAAAATTACATATTAGAAGCAGAATATTCATTCTTGGTCATATAGACAGTTGTAAAAATAGAATGGGAAGGACTCGAAGTTCAGGTGTAAGTAACTTTAATAACCTAGACAACACGCCTTTCGATAATAGCAATAGAATCGCTAAATAAAAAATGCATGGAATTTAACAATCATGCATTACATTTACAATTCCATACATTTACGATAGAGTTAGCGATTTTCGAAATGCATATTATCTAGACCAAAGTCTCACAAACTTTTTTGTCGTAGACCACTTTTATAATTTTACTTTTCGAAATGCACTTATCTACCATATAACCAAAACTCGTCAAGTTTATGGCTTACATTTTGTTATGCTATACAATTAACTTTATTATTAAGGTCAGAGAGTTGATGATGTAGCAAAAAATAACCAATCATTAAACAGAATGGTATTGATTAGTCAATAATATACCAGAATTGAGGACTACCTATCGTCTACAAAAGCCTCGATGACGTCGTTACGTGTTTTAGAAGGAGCATGTGAAAATGATTCTTGCCTTATTTTACTAAGAGTTTTAGTAATTGCAATATAAGTTTAAGCGGTACCCGTCTCATATATCTATTATACACACTATATTCAGGTGCGTAAACGTTAAAGAGACAATGCATTGGGATTACACTGCTACATTTTTCTTAACAAAGACAGTTTACTTAAATCTAGTTTAAGAAACTTCGAGTTTTATACTGCCATTGTATAATCCCAATTTATCCTATAATATATATTATTTAGATAGGCAGGACATGGACTTTTTAGGAGTTTTATTAACACTGATTTTGGATAACGTCAGTGATTTTTTGATAGTTTGAAACAAGTTCTTTGTGTTGACGAAGAATATGGAGTATTATCAAAAGAACTATTTAGTGTGAAATCCACCTTGCTGAAATAAAATTATAGAGTCTTACTCTTATTTCTACGTATTTGGCACCAAAATCTCCCATTATATTATGAAAGAACTATCATTAACTCGCCATTCAATGTAATAACCTTTTTTAATAACAGAGATTGTATTAATGAATATAATATGTTAATAAATAATAAATGACTCGTTAAAAATGTGTATTAATACAAACATCTGCCCCTTTCAGGACTCGAACAGTAGACCTCTAGTTTAATAGACAGTGCAATGACCCTGCATCAGACGGACGTCTATAAATAGTGAAGATTCCTACCGACTTTCATACCCAAGCGTCACAGCACCTTTGGCATCTTATCTTATCATGGAGGGGAGCTTTGACTTTGCTTATATTGCAAAAAATCGGCGGTTAGAATAAATCTGCTCTGTTCTGGCTGTGTTGTAGCCAGTTCCAGAAAACTAGTTCTCATTCTATATAAATATACCTAATAACCAACATGAAAAATCACTTAACGACGCCCTTAGCAATACCATGTCATCTGCGCAGCTAATATTATCAAAGCAGACACCGTTCACATGACAGTCGACGTAGCAACCGCACAGCGTGACTATTAGCTCGTTCGTGTAAAGGTTAAATATTGTTGATCTGATTTGTATACCAAACCCTTAGAACAATGATAAACTCTGCGCGTGTTTGGCTTAATTTTGTCAATACAGCAAATCTATATGAAATCAGATCAAAATCCTATCACTAGGATTACCTATGTCAAACGCAATAACCGCCTTCACCTATTAGAATAAAAAAAAAGTTATTTTTTTAATGTCAATAAATGTGAAACAAGTATATACCTGAATACCAGTAAGTGTCCACCTGATGATAAGGAGTAGCAGCCAATGCTTCTAAAGGCATCCCTTTAAGCCGAAACAGCACAAACAGCTTCACAGCTAAAATTGGCAGTGGTTTCTTCCTACCCATTATTATTACAACGCATGTGATATTGCAGGTGTCTTTAGGCGATGGATATTACTTACTATCGACAATGTCTACAGGTTGTTCAATTATGTAGATTAAGAATTTACTTTGTTCATTTTGTCACATACCGCCATGAATTCATGGTATAATTCATACATCACACTTGACAAACATTACCCTCACAAAGTTTAACTAATATGTACACAATACTATAATGTATACAATAAATATGAGGAATATACTAAAAGACGTGATGCAAATATTCATATCATGCTTACAAATGTTCGTACTTACTTCTCATAATCTCAGAAACAAAAAACGACTACTGGGATTTGAATCCCTTTGAGTCTCTAGTTTAGTAGAGCGACTGACCACTTAATATAAAGTTAAAAAAGAATAAATGGAACAAAACTCTTTGCTCTAAAATGTTTAAAAAGGGACTGTGTTTTATGTTTCTCTTTTTTTCTCCCGCTTGAAATCAAGCGTCTATCGTATTTGCAACTTTTTTCTGAAGTGAATAGCACTCTAAGTGTATTAAATAAATTGTATATTACATATGTTTAAGGACTTGTTACATATATTTTTGAATGGACTCGTAACTACCATTAATACAGGGACGATTCTGAAATACAAAATAAATAATAATCGAAAGCCAAATGTAAGTCCTCCTCGTATATCGTACCCTTAATATGATTCCGAAATGGCACGTGAGTTCAAGTGTCAATTAAACACGGCTCTTGTGATATAGTCCATAGAAAATAGAAATATCTTCACGAAAATGAAGAAATAAACTAGATGTGCAGAACAAAACCAGTCACTGTAATCTTTTTTATGATAGGTCGTGAAGGAACTGGATATAGATCTCCCTAATACACTAGCCTCTTGATAATAGTCATGCGCGACAAGGTTACGTGAAATTCCAGAGAATTTTGGAATTTTGCCTTGTTATAGTTTGAACTTTAAATATGCGTGTAATCTTAACTTCATACATTCTAACAGAAACTTCAACGCATCAAATTAGGCATAAGTAAAAAGGGTAAATGAAATGATTAGTAATAGTATTGAACGTTCTAACGAAATACTATTTATGTAATAATTCATTTCTAACTTTAGCTAAATTTCCAACCTATAAACAAATACAATATCTTGAATGTAGGTATAAGGTAATATTTCTGACTTATATAATTATAAATTTGGGATTCGTGACAGAGTTGATGGATTGTTTTCATTTTGATATTTTATGATAATGTCACTGTCTTTTAGCTAATCGTTTAGCAAACAGGTGTGGACATTCACATGATACCTGTTCAAACAGAATATGAAATGATTCAATAAAAGAAGACAGGTTTACTTTTCTGCATATTGACTTAATATTCTAGAAGTAACTATAGATCTTACTCGCAACTTGAGCTTACGTAATTTCCGTATTTAGAGATCCTGATATTTTGGCGTTCGAAACAGCGTTAAATAAAAATAGACTGATAGCAAACCTGTATTGATTTTAAAATCACAAATAAATATCATAACATTTTAAATTCATTTATTACCTACTAGTTAACCCGTTGCGTCACGAAAATCCTGGAAAACGCCATCTATTGGAAGTATTCCGAAGCAGTGATCAAAGAAATGATAGTTATGAGTAGTATGACAGTTATCATCATTTGCGAAGTTACGAATTACGACAACATTACACAACATACACATTATATATAAATTTTACATTTTATAACATTTACATTTTTATTATTTACAATTTACTAATTTTCAATTATTCTTTTTTAAATCTTTTCATTCAGATATTCCTCTATCACCCCTCGATTAAAGCGAACAAAACAAAACAAAATCAAAATCAGTCAAGTGGTTTTTTGATTTTTAGCTAGACTATATTATTAGATATTTATTTATTTTTTGAAAATGCCATACCCGCTATCATCTAAACGCATGCGCATAGGTGGACAATAGACGCTTTTGAAAAGTATGATGTTAAAGTAAGCGTAATAAACATTAAAGTTTTTAGTTAAGCCGTTGTTATGTCTTCTATCTATCTAAGTCCAGCAGGCCTTAAGAGGTCGGTCCCAATTATCCGATCAGTTAAGCTAAATGTATGTACACTACCATTTGACTTCCTTACGTCGGCGAATCCCACTGCCGAGCGATGATTACTCCAGTCTCACAATCTTGCACGTGATGTCTTGCCCTAATAACATTGTGCAGTATGGCGTAATGTAATACAAGCCTTTGGATATGCGCTTACAGTTCAAAGTGGTTTTTGCAAAATACAAGTAGTTTTTTCGAGGTTTCTGAACCTCTTCTTTACCTGAGGTATTATACATTCTGTTTCAAGTATAGAAACGATATTAGAAAAGTGGTACTGGCTGGTAATTAGAGCGATTTTATAATATAATTGTTTAAATAATTTAATATTCTTGACGATTATGTAATTCACGATTTTGTTCTAATTAAAAATTATTAACAAAGCTATATAAATAATAATTATATAATAATTAATATATATATATATAAATATTGTGTGTTAATTAATAAATGCAATCATATGGTATTTGTAATGTATTAAATAAAAAATGATATTAAAAACGATTTTATATATGAGTCCCTTATGAAACTACTATGGACTAATAACGCTAACGTAAAATTACTTACATTCTTGCTCTCAACGCTTGCGGTTCAGGGCTTTCATGTTTTTTAAATTTAAATTCAAATTCTTTATTGCATGACGGCCGTTTTTTTATAGCTAAATAACTGTTCATACATAAACAACTTTAAACAAAAAAATTGGTAAACTATATGGGATCATATTTATATATTTTTGAATTGGTTGATGTAAAATATAGATATTCTATTCTATTCTTAGTTAATTTGTTTCTTTTGTAAGACTTTTAGCTTTGGTAATAGACCTCAGTTGTTTAAGTAATGAGGTTTCATCTGTGAGAATACCCTCAATAAGATTGTATATTGTATTATTTATCCACTGATTGGATTGGCAATTATAAAACATTTTAACTCTCAATTCTACATTCCAAAACCCACCAGTTTGCGTCATTTTAGATAAACAAGGAGTTAAAAAAATTTAAATATCTTCTTTAATAAATGAGTCATATATCGTGAGTCGTGAAATTGATCAGTCGTTTTCGTCGACATGTATCAGTATCAAGATCTATGGTAATAAAGATTATTTAAAATATTTCAGTTTAAGTTCTAGTAAAATACTGTTTAGTAAGTACTGTGTTTTCATTAACTGCGTATGGCACAACTTTTTAATTTATATCTAAAATGTGCAAGTACCTACATATAATGTTGGTTGAGTGACGTACGTGACGTAATTTTTGTGTACTTTTATCATCAAAACTATTTACAATAACTTTTTACTTCTTTTTTCAGAAAGCGAAGAGTCCATATATAATACTATAACATAAAAATATAAGTATTGCCTAATATATATGTTAATAATTATGATACGTATGTATTACATCATGAATTGTCACGTCTCATAGAGTAGTCCATTGCAAAGATTTATTTACGCGAAGATTTCCCCTAGACCACAAAATAGTTATAAACAATATGCAGCTGACTGACTTACTCGTTGATCAAAATGGTTAACAAATAAAAAGCGCTTTATATAAAAAAACAATGCTTTTCCACTTTTTAACGATTATCACACTTGATTCTCAATATGAATCATTGATGGTAGATTGGGTTCTTAAGTTAATTAGTGAAAATTGAAAGCTGAGAAATTAGTTATAATTTGTAGTTTTGAAAACTAAAATATTGCTAATACGTATTATGTTTAAACATTTCTTATTGACCTGTCATTTTATTCTGAATCCCACGCAATAATTGCTTTCACTATAATTTGACAAAGTAATGGAATCAAACTGTATATCAGTTTGATTCAATCACACAAAAGATGGCGATGGTGATGTAGAGACCGATGGTGATGATAATTATATAAAAACTCAAAGAAAACCTCTAAATACTCATAGTTTCATTAAAGAACGTCTTTCACTCGTGAAATGCCCACGATCTCAGCAAAAGAGAGGAGTATTATTAGACGCTAACCCTTTTGAAAAAAAACCAATAAATCCGTTTTATAGATTCAGGTGTATGTCAAATGATAACATTATTTTAGCATTTTACGTTTATAAATATATTAAACAAGTTAAGAATTTTCAGGGATGATTTATAAAAAAATTAATAGCATTTTAAATAAAACAAAAAGGTCTCTTCAAATATTCGTTAAAGGTATTTTCCAATCAATACCAAAAAGTCTTAATATATCCGACTTGGCCTTCATTTGTTAAATTTAGATAATCTTATGTTTTTATCTGTCATACTTTAGTCTTCTATATATATTTCCTCCAATACATTTTAAACTGAAAGTTAATTGTTTTCATTAAATAAGCTTAGACGTATATTAATTATGAGATAATTTAACATCTCTTATTCCGGGTTTGTTTCTAGGCATAAATATGGAGAACACAGTTCCCAATTATTATGTTTTTAATAAACATATACATATTAGAAGAGAAATTTTTGAGTATGAAATTGGACCATTTGATATGCCCTTAAGAATATGTGTTTTACAGATCCGCCTTCTCTTTCCCAAGTTCCGCTGTCATGAATTCTCGAATCGAGATTATAAAGAGTTCTCTGCTCTTTCTCAACTCTTGTGCTTATCGAAGATTAAAAAATTTTACATTGAAGATTATACAGAATATTGATATGATCTCAAGAAGCGATGATCTACCTTCTACAATAAGTTTAAGTGATCCCTCTTATTGCACAATCATCTTTCATTGCACATCAATCAAATAGGGATAGATATATTATTTTAAAACTTCCAGTTGCAATTTAAGCGATCCGTAAACTTAATCTTGTATGCTTATAAGATCTGTGGCTGAAATACTAGACTTTTTGTTTAGTTGTAATACAAGAGAGACACTGACTTAATGTAGTCTTTAATGCAAACACAATTATAATTTAAGACGTAAAAGTACCGTAGGAATATTGATATTGTTCACATTATCAAGAAAGTTAATTACGGTCTTGATTATTAGGTAATGTTCAAAATCAAAAAGTTCTTAATTTCAATGAATTTAATTACTAAGTTATTTGAATGGTCTCTAATTTAACTTCGAAGAAGAAATTCCGCAAGAAAGTCGTCAGCTTTATAAATGTTTATGATGATAAATATACAAAATATTTATACCATTTCGTGTAAAATTTTATCTGTTTTGCCAAATATTGTTTTTGATGTATCGTCATTAAACTTTAGTACACATTTTCGCTATTATTGTAGTTTAGAATTTGCTTACATGTAAAACTTTGATACCAATTAAAAGCTTGATGTAAAAGCGTATACATTTATTTATTTATTTAATAATTTATTGTGTACACACAAACATTAACACAGAAATAAATCAAAAGAAAAATAATGGTGTGGCTTATTGCTAACAGAAATTTCTTCCAAACTACCTGCGGTAGGATAAGAGCTTGGAGAAAATAAAAATCGCGTGTACTGATAAAACATATTTATTTATGTGGTTTACCAGTAATTGTTATATTAATAGTTATAACCTAAAACAACGTAAAAGAATTTATTCTCTGGAGACGAGTAGTGTGTCAAACAATATTATAATATCCTCCATGGCATGGATTATGAACCAAACGAACAAATAAATACCGAAATTTCAACAATGATTTATGACCTTAGTTTTATGACATGCATGACTTAAGTACCTATTTTATGAACCAATAGAATAAATGACTTCTTAAAGTTTTCACCAAACATTTCAAAATTTTAAGTGTATCTTAGCGATATTTATTCTGTATATTTAAAAATCATTAGGAAAGATTAATATTGACAATTGTCATTCATGCCAATGTTAAGCTATGGTATGGTCGCTCAAAACAGGCAAACTTCGCAATATCGCGCCAGTATTAGCCACTTACTTCTGAGGACTTCTATCGCTGATTATCTGCATCAAATCCTTAACTTTAAATTAAAGCATCTGAATAATACTTAAAGATAAAAATAATACAACTGTCGTTAGTTTAATGTCATTATTACACGTGCAGATGACGCCTGCACGTGCAGCCTTGGCAATTAAATCTTTTAGCGTATAATTGGCTTCGTTGACGCGTGAGGCGTCTCTCACTCCATTTAATACTAATAAATGTTTTAGTTTATGGTACGCGTTTATAATTTTCTCGTCTCGTTTGTAATTCACATTAATGGCTTATAACAATAATTATAATTATATTATTAAGTATTATTCCTATGATGATGATTTCTATTGCATAGTTTGAGTAAAGATTACCGAAAAGCGTTATCCTATCAATTGATTTCTATCAGACATTACGCATTTACGCTTCAGCTTTTGGTGAAAATCAATTATGTTTTAGGAATTCTACAGAAGAAGAATTGTAAAGAATATGTCATATGTAATATGTAAGTGATTTAACAATGTGTTATGTTGTTACAATTTATATTCCCAAACGCCGGAACGCGGATAATAAGTGTCAAGAATTGAGATTCCCTTTTTTCGACTATTTTCCGACGGGTTCAAACAAAGAGGTTGATCCAACCAGTAGTTGTAATTTGACCCAAATAGTTAGAATATTTCTAAGCAGCCTCTGTCTCAGTCCCAATTGCATCTGCGTGGAATTAATGATCTAAGATTGAGTTGACTGCTTGTTACTTACAGCGAAGGTACGAGGCATATTTAATATCGACTAAATACTTTTGTGGGGTAAGTGTAGTATGCCACTTTATACTGTCATAACTACAAACATAAAAATTATAAAGGTAAATGAACATAATAAATATGCAATTTATGATTATAATGTTGAATATTTGTAATCTTGAGCTTTGAGCTGCTGATGCTTTGGAAGGAAAGTATAGCCGTTGCTCATGTCTCCGGTTGTAACTGCAACCGCCACTGCCCACCCCTTGCCGCATTGATATTTTCCATGCTAAATTTGTGTAATACAGTATGTTTATGCATTCTAATTTTGTATCGAAGGTAATCATTTTTTACGTTTTTCGCGTCTAACCTATATTAACTGAGGTGTAAGTTGTTTAAAAATAAAATCATAATATTCTATTCATATAAATTAGTTATTTATGAACGTGTATGAAATTACAAAAAAATGTTATTCTGAAATCACTTCCACTAATCACGGACCACCATCTGGCGACCAGTCACGGACTCTACATGCAATAGCGGACATGAATATTTAAATATTCAACGGTGGTATTTAATTTTTTTCCATTAAAACACGCTGTCACGAGTTACTTTATTTTACATGGTTAGTCACTAAAAATTTTACGTCAATGCTATAGTGTCACACTCCTTGCTGATGCAGTAACACGTGAAGGTTGAACAAATGTCGCAGTTGTAAGGCTGCTAACCAATGTTGAATCGACTATAAGTTTAAAATTGTTAGCAAATTTTTACACCGCATAATCGCAGAACATTATAAAATCATTCAGCATTACCTGTCAAGCGTCCGGCAAGTTTTTGGGCTAAGAGATGTCTCAACTGAAGACCTGCCTAAGCGTTAATTAATTAACTAACCGTCATTTTGTCCCAATTTTCAATAACTAAAATGTTCGTACCTAGGTCTAGGAAAAAAGATCCTTAAATATTTTATCTATTTAAAAAGTCTTAAAATCAGTATTTGTTGTAAAGTTTTGTCTATAGTATGAATTTTGAAGCAACTTTCTTCATGTTTTTTATAATTATAGTTTCATGTGCGGCTAGAGAGACCTCGGGCCAGGCCCGCCCCTAACAATTACTTAACAAAAATTTTGACGTGTTTATTTTTAACAGGGTGTGCAAAGCGGCCTCAAAAGAGTGGTGGGCTTGGCGATGCTGTCCTTATCTATCCCGGAGGATAAAAACAAAGTCAGTAGAGTTGGCATGGTCACATGTGTACCTTACCTTGCATCATGACGTCATTGTTATACACGTGTACATACCCCCTAATCTGTGAATTGAACCCATTTGTGCAACTATTTTCTGAGGTAGGTCCAAGGTTGCAATAATGGTTGTCCAAGGGCCCAATTTAGCGTGTTTTGAAACACCAACCGTGTTTATTTGAAACTCTATTCTTTCTTTTGCCTCACGAATGTTCCCTATTATCTCTATTATACTAATTATTACATATAAATCGTTCAATACTAAAACCAAATATATGTAATAGCTTTCGTATTTCGCATATATAAAAGTGCGGACTTTGTTTTTGTACAATTAACAATACATCATAGGTTTTATATCACACTGCCGTACGAAATAATAGCGGCATTCGTGGTGCATCTTTTGTTCAAGTGCTGTCATCTGTATATAAAATTGGTGTAATTATTTTTACTCTTTAGTACATTACTGAAACGGCCAGCAAAAGAAGCATCGATTTCGCATCGGCCCACATACGAAAGTCTATCAATGCCTAGTTGTGGCCAAAGCTTGTATATATGTAATATAAGCCTTTGTTGTTTTTATCAATAAACAGCATTCTATTTGCGAGCCAGTTCGAAATTTAGAAAAAAACACTAATTACCTCCTTGGTTGTCATGACACGGGGTAAAAGATCGTTCCATTTTTAAATTACACGGCAGTTTAGATTCAAAGAAAATCAGATATTTAAGTTAAAACACGAAAGATATCGATTTTCATTTAACTTCTGCGGGTCGCTGTTCGCATGTATTTGGCCAATACAGAAATTTCGATTTATCTCGAAGAAGGTTGTCAAAAAAATGCTCTAATAACCAAACATGTTTTATAAAAATTCTCATTCTAGTTAGATCACTCAGGAGCTCATGTTTTATTAATTTCAAAAGCCGCGTTCATCTCTTCACGCCACTTCGCATTCCTGACCGGTATGCAGGGACGGGAAAATTATAATTGTTTATTTGTTGAAATTAATTTACAGGTATTTTTGAGCATTTAAGCGTTATTTGTTATTGTCTTAATTTAATAAATCAGCTTTTTTCTTGAAGTCAACAATTTTTACTCATAAAACAATCATTCAATATCGATACTTTTTCATTTACTTTGATGCATAGGATATAGACTCCGGTGATGTATTAAGTGAGGTAGACCATAGACTAACTACACGAAAGGATACTATTATTAGAGTCATCATCATTATCTGGGAACATGTTTTCCTACAAGTGAGAAACATATGTGGAGCTTGGGACAACATCACCATGTTGGCCAATTGCGAGTTGGTGGGTGAAAACAGCAACCTTAACAACCGAGACACTTCAACAATTTCCATTCATCAACGCTTTGAAACGTTTTAGCTATAAAATCGATAGGTTAAGCTTATGTCTTATTTATGTATTGTAAATAAGAGATAGAAATAGTTCCGATACGATACGATGTTTGTATAAAGATCAAAAAAGATCTGGTAGACAATATATTAACTAAAGAATATATACTAGTACCTTTAACACCTTGTT